>OY754345.1:5541551-6141551 GCA_963572235.1 Caenorhabditis japonica
AACACCTTCCACCACCAGCCAATGATCTTTGATATATATCGAATCGCAGAATTTCTCCTTCGCCACAATCTCCTGCGAGTTCGCATCGATAGTTTTCTTCGGCTTTGTCATCTTCCGGCCCCAGTACATTCTAAACGACGATGGCGTCGCTTTGAGCAACGGGAACGCCAGCTCATAGTCCACGTTGGCGATTCCGATGGCAATATCAATGTCAGACGGCACAACGCGTTTTCGATTTTCTCGAATAGCCGTTTTCTTGGCATTCTGAATAATGGCACGAAGAATTTGGCGCGTACATCCACCAATCAAATTCGCACCATCCTGAGTCAACATACTGCCTAGATTTGAAAACGCCGGGCTTCTGGAAAGAATTGAAATGACGTCATCAAGCGGAGCAGAAGGGTGTGACATTTCTGGCGTGATTTCTGACGGATCTCGATTCTCTAGACATTTTCGCTTCGCCTTGTTAATGTCTTCGGTTTGTGAACTGTCTTCTCGGAATTCTGGATTTTATTTTAATTTGCCATTATTTAATTTTTTAATATGTAGATAAATACCTCTTTTAATAACAGGTGTGAATCGCTTCGGAACACATTTCTCGGCAATTTGATTTATCACATCGTTCTTTTCCTTTTCGCTTCGTGAAACGGCCTCTTTCGTTTTGAAAATTCTGCAACAAAAATCAATAAAAGGTATTTAAATTTAAATAAACCCATTTTTAAATAAAGCAAAATATAAAATATTTACCTTGAACCCGTGACGATGTAATTGCCGACTCGTTCTTTGAAATCCATTTTTGCGGGGCCTTAAAGATTTAAATTATTATTTAGAAAAATTATTTAAAATTCGTAATTTTTAAAAGAAAAGTGGAAAAAAAGGCTCTGGGACGTTTCGAAACTTTTTTGCATTTTTGCGTAGCGTTTTTTTTTTTTTTGCTTTTATCAATTATTTTTATTTTTATGGAAATTTAAATACACTAGTACCCCGCAAAAATGTCCAAAAGTTTCGAAACGTCCCAGAGCCGGGAAAAAATAGAATTTTTTGCAAACAAATCAAAAAAATAATTTAATTTTTCGAAATTTGCCGACAGACCTAGCGACAATGCAAACGCGCTCTACCGAACAAACCCGTCAAGAGAGTGTGGTGAACGAGGAGACGCAGGCGGTGAAAACAAAAAAAATTTTATTTGAATTTCAAACAATTTTTATTTATTTTTTTCTTAATTTCCTACAATTTCAGACAATGGGACGAAGTAAAAAAGGGCAACAAGAAAAGGAAGGAAAAAAGAAGAATGCGAAGAACAAATTGGGATATGGACGAGCCGTCCATTTGCACCGATGCGCTGTTTTTCTATCGAATTTGGGTGAGTTAGCCTTTTTTTGGTTTTCGCAATGAATTTTTTTTTATAAAGGCACTAAACAAAACGACGGGTTCTCAAAAATCAGTCGACACATTTCAAAACTTTGTCGCCAAGTGATGGACAGTGAAATGGTGCAATTGGATCGAAAGCAAAAGCAACAGTTTTGCAAAAATTGTCGAGAAGTTCTAGTTGGAAGTGTGAGTTTTTTAAAGCTTTTATCGAGAAAAACTGGATTTATGGGAAGATTTGGGCCGCAGCCCTGTGAATATAGCTTTCATTTATTTGGACTGAAAAAATCAATAATTGTTATTTATTTAAATATTTGCAAATATCGATTGAAAAGTAAACATGTAACGAACATATATTTAAATTGCCAATTTTTTTTATTCTGAGCACAAAAAAATCTATAAATGGTGGGCAAAAATGCATGCACAAAATTTGCAATAATTCAATTTTTTTTTTTAGTTTGAAAAATCGCAACTAACGGTGAAACAACGCGGATCAATCACGGAAAAATGCGGAAAGTGCCATAAAGAGCGAAATTATATGACAAAAGACGGGTATGGTAAACTTTTGAAAGAGCGAATGGACGCCAAAAAGCACAATGATTAATAAAAAAAATTAATTTTTTATCCGATTTTTTTTCTTTATTTAATCTCGTTTTTCTTCGTGAATTTATATCTACCGGTATCAAAAACGTCTGAAATTTTAAATTATATGAGCAAAACAGGTTGACAAACAGAAATGAGCGAAACCGAGGAGCTGGTCAAAGATTCGCGTGATGTGAACGTGGCTCCGATCAAAGAGCAGTTTCTCCTTGCGGTTAGTTTGTTTGCAACTAGAAATTTTTATTTTTCAAATTAAAGTTTTTTTTTACTTCAGAAAGAAGACTACGAACTGCCGGAAGAAGTTCAGGCAAAGCCAAAAAGAGAGAGACGAGGAATGAATAAATCTAGAAGGTTCTAATTGCAACAAAACAATTAAATTATTAAATCTGATTCTAGAAAGGACATGAAACACGCTGAAACTAAGATCCGCGCAGCTGCCGTTCGGCTTTGCCCTTCTGTCATTCAGCCTGTTGCTTGCAAGTGAGTTTTTTTTGTTGTTGTTTTAATTAAAAATTTTTACATCGAAATTACCGCGCTTTATATAATAGACCAGCAGCTAGGCGATTCAGCGCGTTTTTATTTTGTTTTTTATGATTTTTTAATTTTCGTACTTGTTTTTTCTTGTAAAATGTTCTGTTAAATAAAATAAAACACGTTTTTAGGTGCCCGACAGACCTGGCGGAGCATTGAAATTTAAAATACCTTATACGGTAATTTCATGCTTAAATCTAATGAAAATTTAGCCAAAATCATAAAAATTCGATGCTCCTGGAACCATCTACCGATTGAATTTATTCTAAAGTCGTTCAAAGGATGTACAACGAGGATTTCAAGCTTTGCGAAACGAGAAAAACGAACAATCTGTTTTATGAAATAGACAATTTTCGTTAAAATTCGATTAAATGTATTATTTTTTATCTTTCTTTGCTTGATGCCATATTTATGAACGTTAAACTTACGGTAAATAGTTTTTCAAGTGGAAACCTACTGTTGGCCCGCCAAAATGATCAAACGCGCTTCGCTGCAGCGCGCTGAACTCAATGCTATGTGATTTTCATTTTGGTTTCCAAATTATTTCAGTTCACGTATAAATTCAACGTGAAATGAAATAATTTGGAGACCAAATTGAAAATCGCATAGTGTTGTTGAGTTCAGCGCAGCGCGTTTGACCATTTTGGCGGGCCGACAATATGATAATTACTAATTTAATGACACTAAAATCGACCCGTAAATACTTTCATGATTTCTGACAATGTTATTTGCCACCCGAAAAAACATTTATCGTCGGTAAACGTTCCTTTGGTTTTTATAGAATTTACTGTTGTTAAAACCTTTGTTGTTTTAATAAAAATTTGCTTTTAAAAATAAGCTGACAAGCTTCTGAAACCGTATGCATGAACCTTGTTTGCCGGGCAAAGGGGTTCGTCGGCTTTTGTCAGAGGGTCGGTGATCAGCTAAATGAAGGTTGGAAAATACACACATCACGACAAACGCCTTTAAACTCCCCTTCAAAGCCTGAGGACCTACAGACAAACCACTTTGCCCGGCAAACCAGATTTATGCATACGGCCACTGAACGGAAAACTTGGACAAACGATCATTTCCTACCTTTATCTTTGAGGATTTCTCCAAAAGAATGATGGTGCTACCATGTCCTAGAATTACGCCCAAAACATAATTATCCCAGAATAGAGCGGGTTGTCCAAGGCGACGTTAAACGCACTAGAATTTCTCTGATTTATGGCAAGTTTGACAAAAAGTTAGAAGGTCAAAAGGAGTACCCGAGGTGTGTGACTGTTGGCCTAGAAAACCGGCGGCCGCGGCTTCTAGAAATTTTTTGTGCAATTTTAATGTGATTTTCGTAAATCCCCTACCCAATTGTATATCTTTAAACTGTTTTCCTGAAAAGTTGGCACTTGCATTTATTAGAACCGGAAATTTATAGATTTATTTAGTTTACAACCCCGTGGAATATTTTAGTTAAATGTTTTTGATCGAATTAGGAAACAATCCTTTTGGAAAAATTATCACAGATAGGAAATAATCTAAAACTCGAAAATTGTAAAATCTGTAGAGCGGCCTTCTCAGAGGAGACTTTGAAAAAAAATGTTTTCACAATTTTGTTGTATTTTGAAAATTTGTTAATGGGGTTAGTCACGAAATAGCAAAAAAAAAATCCATTGCTTGCTCGGAAAATGCTCCGATTGACTTGAAATTTTGGTGAATACGGGCAGAGGTACTTCTGAAATTTTTATTTCCCAAAATTTCAGCTCAATCGGAGCATTTTCCAAGTTTTCGCGCTATTTTTTGCTGTTACGTGAATAACCCCATTAGAATAAATGCTTATCTCAAGATTCGGCGACAAGTGTAATTGTGAACACGATATATCCGCTTTCCTGGAGCGGAAGCCAGCGGACATCTCCTCAGAATGTCCGCTCTATGATGCTCGTGGAACCTGTCCGTTCAGTTATGCTTGTCGTTTTGGATCCGCCCATATTGATGAAAGTGGAAAACAGAAGGAAAAGGTACATACCGTAAAAACTGTAATAGAACACCACCTTTAATAGAACGCCACCTGTAATACAACGCCACTCCCAACGTCACTTCGAAAAATAGAACGCCACCCTCTAATAGAACGCCACCCTGTAATACACCGCCACCCTGACAAACTGCGACCTATAAACATGAGCCGGTGTTCCAGTAATATTTTTTCAACGTGGATTACTGTAGTCTAAAGTACACAAACACCGAGGTGTGCAATGAACGATAAAGCTAGCTGATTACAGAGGGTACTACGGTATAGAACTCGCACATAAAAGAACTGCAACGGAATATAATTGCGTGAAATAAAACTGCTTGAAATGGAGCTGTACTAAAAAAAACCAGTGCACGTAATACAAATCAGGGACTCACAATCTACAAAAAATTCTTCTTCGCGTTGTTCGAGCGGTTCTGATTCGGTACCGCTCCAATTCAGGAATTCCGTGCGAGTTCTATACTGTAGTAGGATGACAGTGATATGTCTCTTGAATTCGAATAACAGTACAAATGCATATTATCGGCCCGCTATGACGGTCAAACGCGCTCCGTTGAATTTGGTATTTTTTGATTTTCATTTTGGTATCCAAATCACTTCATTTCGCGCATAAATTCAACGTGAAATGAAATATTACCGTTTCGAAAAAGTTGTCATCTCCGAAGCCGCGTAAACTTTGAATTTAGGATCCGCCTCTTCACGCGAATTTTAACCTTTTTAAAAATTTCAGGAAAAAAAGTGAAGGAAAATATAATTTTCATGAAATTCGCGTGAAGAGGCGGAGCTTAATTTTAAAATTAACGCGGCTTTGGTGATGAAAACTTTTTTAAAACAATAATAATTCGGAATCCAAAATGAAAATCACAAAGTACTAAAATCAGTGGAGCGCGTTTCACCGTCGTTGCGGGTCGACAATATTTACATTCGTTTTTTTTCTATTTTTCTGTCGATTTTTGTTATTTTTGGATGTTGAAAAGTTAAATTTGATTTTTTTTTCTAAAAATTCAGCTTCGGAAAATACACCGCCACCCTCTAATAGAACGCCACCTCTAATACAACGCCACCCCTAGACCCACTCCGAAAAATAGACCGCCATGGCGGTATATTACAGTTTTTACGGTATTTAACCAATTTTGACCATTTATCATTGTTTCTAGACACCGGAAAAGGAATACGAGGCAACAACGAACTGTCACTCGATGAAAATTCAAGTGGCTCTTCGAAAGCACGCCTACAACTTTGAAAACACTGATAAAGCTCTCGAGTCAATTAAAAATGAAACAATTGGAGCAATGTGGCAAGAAAAACGAAAGTTGGATATGAGCACTTTGGATGGCAAGAAATACTTGGCACCGCTAACCACTGTTGGAAACTTGCCATTCCGTCGGCTCTGCGTGGAATATGGAGCCGACATCACTTGTGGAGAGATGGCTCTTGCCACCAGTATTCTTTCGGGAGCGGCTTCTGAATATAGTCTTCTCAAAAGACATCCAACTGAGAAAATATTCGGAGTTCAGTTGGCGGGTGGATTCGCAGACTCGATGGCAAAAGCCGCACAAATCGTTGTTGACAATTTTGACGTTGATTTTGTGGATATCAATATGGGATGCCCGATTGATGTGGTGAATCAAAAGGGTGGAGGTTGTGCTCTGGCGAGTCGCCCTCCCAAACTATACGAGGTGCTCGCAGCAACAAAAAGCGTCCTCGGAGAGTGCCCAATGACTGTCAAAATTCGAACCGGTCAAAAAGAGGGCATTCTCAAGGCACCCGAAACGGTAGAACTGATGAGAAAGAATGCGTGGCACACACCCGATCTGATAACGTTCCATCCGCGGAGCAAAGAACAACGATACACTAAACTCGCCAATTGGGACTTTACCATTCCAGTCCAAGAGGCGACAAAACCTGTTCCACTATGGGTTTGTGGAGATGTTCTCAGCTGGGAAGACTATTATGAGAGACTGGAAAAGTATCCGGTGAATGGGATTATGATTGGAAGAGGAGCGCTTATTAAACCTTGGATATTCACAGAAATCGACGAGAGAAGAACTTGGGATATTAGTGCGACTGAGAGATTTGATCTACTGAAAAAGTGAGTTTTTCGCAGTGACTAGGGCGCACAGCTGAAACGATGGCACCACAGTTTTTTTTTCGGCTCTTGAACGTTTCGAAAATTTTTCTGCATTTTGTCGTCGCGGTGTTTGCACACAATCATTTTTAAAAGCTTTTATTGTCGACCCGCCAAAATGGTCAAACGCGCTCCGCTGAACTCAATACTACGTGGATTTTATTTTGGTTTCCAAATTTTTTCATTTCACGTGTAAATTCAACGTGAAATAAAATTATTTGAAAACCAAAATGAAATCCACGTAGTATTGAGTTCAGCGGAGCGCGTTTGACTGACGTGGCGGGCCGACAATATGGAGTTATTTAGGGTCGGAAAAAAAATAATTGTTTTCTTTTTTTTTCCTTATTCAAATGACGGAAAAAAAAGAAAAAATCCGTGGCCGCGAGTTTTTTTCCGTTGCTTTTCTAGGCCATCGCAAAAGTTTTTTAGGCCCTCCGCTGTGAGACCTGCGAAATATCGATTTACGGGCGAATAAATTTGGAATTTTTTTTTGGAGAATTGATCGTATTTTATTGCTCACTTCCAATGAATTTCTGTATTTTTTTCAAAAAAATGTTTCAAAAATTATTCGCCCGTAAATCGATATTTCGCAGGTCTCACAGCGGAGGGCCTAAAAAACTTTTTTGATGGCCTAGAAAAGCAACAGAAAAAAAAACTCGCGGCCACGGATTTTTTCTTTTTTTTCCGTCATTTGAATAAGGAAAAGAAGGAAAAAAAAAACTATTTTTTCTGGACCTATTCAAGAGAGAAAAAAAAAGAAAAAAAAGAAGTTTTTTCTGATGCAGGAACGGCAAAAAAAGAAAAAAAAGGAAGAGAAAAATTCATTTTCTGCCGATGATAAAGTAGTCATACGTGGCGAGACCCATTCAAATATACCGATGCGCCTTTAATGAACCTATTCAAGAGAGAGAAAAAAGGAAAAAAAAGAGGTTTTTTCCGATTCAGGAACGGCAAAAAAAGAAAAAAAAGGAAGAGAAAAAAGGAAGGAAATTGATTTTTCTCCTCCTTTTTTTTCTTTTTTTGCCGTTCCTGCATCGGAAAAAACTTCTTTTTTTTCTTTTTTTTTCTCTCTTGAATAGGTCCATTCCGACCCTGAATAACCCCATTCAAGAAAATTTTTTCAAAAGCTTTGAAAAAAAAGGTTGTATGCAAACACCGCGACGACAAAATGCAGAAAAAAAATGGACCTATTTAAAGTACTGTAGAAAAACGGAAAAAATGACAAACAACTGGGAGAAGACTCGGAAAATGCTCCGATTGGTGTGAAATTTTGAGAGATCACTAAAAAATACTCTCGGACATTTTCTGAAAATTTTGGACCGAAATATCGATTTAAAAAAAATTCAGAAAAAAATCAATATTTTTTAAAATCGATATTTCAATCCAAAATTTTCTGGGCAAGCCCGGAAGCATTTTTGACAGTTTCTCCCAAAATTTCAGACCAATCGGAGCATTTTCCGAGTTTTCTCCCAGTTGTTTGTCATTTTTTCCGTTTTTCTACAGTACATTGAATAGGTCCATTAAAAAAAAAGGATTGTGTGCAAACACCGTGACGTCAAAATGCAGAAACAATTTCGAAACGTCCGAGAACCTAGGAAACCACGTTTTTGCGATAGACCGCGTTTACTTTTTTTTTTTCGTAAGATCTAGAACTTCTTGAATCGCCCCTTTTCAGGTTCGTCAACTACGGTCTCGACCACTGGGGCTCTGATGACGCGGGTGTCGAACGGACTCGTCGCTTCCTCCTCGAGTTTCTCTCATTCCAATGTCGCTACATCCCCGTCGGAATACTCGAACGACTCCCCCAACGAATCAACGACCGGCCACCGAGATTCTGCGGACGAAACGAGCTGGAAACTCTTTTATCGAGCCAACGAGCCGACGATTGGATTGAGATCTCGAAACGGCTGCTTGGACAGACACCCGAGGGATTCACTTTTATCCCAAAACACAAAGCGAGCTCTTACTAGGATTGCAACTGTTTTTTTTTGTTATTTAACATTTATAGTTTTTTGTTTTGTTTTTAACTGAATAAATATCTGTTGTTATTTTTCTTTGTCTCTGTTGTTTTTTAAACGGTTTTCATTTCCGTTTTCATACCTATTTAAACATTTCTTTTATGGACCTATTCACGAAACCGGAAAAATCGGAGAATGCTCCGATTGACCTGAAATTTTGGGAAATATTGGAAAAAATTCTCCTGTACACGCTCAAAAAATTTTGGACAAAATATCGCTTTTAAAAATTTCCAGAAAAGTCGAAAATTTTTTGAGCGTGTACTGGAGAAAAAAATAACCCAAAAATTCAATTACCTAGAAAACCGAAAAATGAGATTTTATGGCCTAGAAACCCCAAAAATGAGTTTTTATGCCCTAGAAAAGCGAAAAGTTCAATTATATGGCCTAGAAAACCAAAAAATGAGATTTTATGACCTAGAAAACCACAAATTCAGTTTTTATGGCCTAGAAAAGCAAAAAAATTCAATTTTTTGGCGTAGAAAACCACAAATTCAATTTCAAGGCCTCGAAACCTGTAAATTCAATTTTAAAACAAAGAAACTCAAAAATTCAATTATATGCCCTAGAAACCTGGAAATTCAATTTTATGGCCTAGAAAACCGAAAAATTCAATTTCATGGCCTAGAAAATTCGAAATATCGATTTTTCAGCCAATGATGTATTACAAATCTTTCAAAATTCAAATATCCCGGTCATACTCTACAAAATCTATGAAAAAAACCTTTTTTGGCTCAAATTTCTATAAAAATATTTTGGTCAAAATTTTTTTCCCAAAATTTCAGGTCAATCGGAGCATTCTCCAATTTTTTTTTTCCGGTTTTGTGAATAGGTCCATTATATTGGCACTCAGTGTTTGCGGACAAACCATACACCCCTGAAGAGGCGGAGTTTTGCCACTGCTTACTGTAGCCGGCAAAAATATTAAATTAATATTATGTGTTCACGAACGAGGTTTGCAAACGACGCTCCGATGTTCCGCAATTTTTCCACTGTTCCGCAGTATTCGCTGCGAGACCACAGTGATAAACTGCGGAACATCGGAGCGTCGTTTGCAAACCTCGTTCGTGAACACATAATAATAAGTGATCAGAAACATTAAAATAAGCAGAGATTTATGGTATGCAAGTCGGTCCGCAAACACTATATTTCATGCCAAAATAATTAAAAATTAAAACGAAACGCCTCACAGATACTATGGATGATTCGGAAGCGGGCACGCGAGTAAATGGATTTGCAAAGCCGTTTCCACCAAAACCTCGACAAGACGGCCCTGTAGCATCTCAAAGTGTATCCTCTGACGCCTACTACGTGCCAGGAGTCAAAGAAAAGTCGCCATTCAGAGTTTTGTCACAGCAGGTAAATATTTACTTTCAAACGAATTTTTTTGTTATACTCGGTATAAAACGCTGATAACTCGCTCCAATCGAACAAAGAATTTCGCATGCATTTGGAGAGAGGTTCAGAGAAATCAGAGCAAAACATCGGCCACGGCTCTCTTGATTTTTTGCACTATCTCGTCGCAAACGCGGCCGCGTCCATCACTGTGCGAAGGGAGCGCGTTTGCAGCGCTCCGTACTGAGAATATTTCAACAACTTTTCAGGTAGAAATTTCAAACTTCTCAATAAAAGATCGCCGCTTCGAGGTGCGAACAGAAATTGTGCTTCTACCATGCGAAAAATCGCTCCACGTCCTGAATCTCCATCTCGGCCGCTGCTGTCTTTTGCCGTGTGAAGTGAGCGGATCCACGTCCACCATCACACTGAACGGAATTGAATGTCATTATTCACGACGCGACAGCATTGCGGTACGTGCGTTTTTTGAAGCAAAAAAAACTACAATGTCCTCGCTTCAGCTGTGCGCGCCGGTTTTTTCCTGTGAATTTTCGGGGATTTTTCAATTCTTAAAATATCGATATTTCGGTTGAACATTTTGTTAGCATGTCCGGGAGTATTTATGACAATATTTCTCAAAGTTTTAGGAGCATTTTTTTTTTCAAAATTCATCAAATTTCAGTAGGATTTCAGCCAAAAAAGGTTTTTTTTCATAGATTTTGTAGAGTATGACCTGAAAAATTGAATTTTTCGGTTTTCTAGGCCATAAAAACTCATTTTTGGGGTTTCTAGGCCATAAAAACTCATTTTTTGGTTTTCTAGGCCAGAAAATTGAATTTTTTGGTTTTCTAGGCCATAAAATTGAATTTTTCGGTTTTCTAGGCCATAAAAACTCATTTTTGGGGTTTCTAGCCCATAAAATTGAATTTTGGGGTTTTCTAGGCCATAAAAATGAATTTGTGGTTTTCTAGGCCAAAAAAACTCATTTTTGGGGTTTCTAGGCCATAAAATTGAATTTGTGGTTTTCTAGGCCATAAACTCTCATTTTTTGTTTTTCTAGGCCATAAAATTGAATTTTTTGGGTTTCTAGGCCATGAAATTGAATTTTTTGGTTTTCTAGGCCATACAATTGAATTTTTGGGGTTTCTAGGCCATTAAATTGAATGTTTTTCGGTTTTCTAGGCCATTAAATTGAATGTTTTTCGGTTTTCTAGGCCAGAAAATTGAACATTTGGGTTTTCTAGGTCATAAAATGGAATTTTGGGGTTTCTAGGTCATAAAATTGAATTTTTCGGGTTTCTAGGCCATAAAATCTCATTTTTTGGTTTTCTAGGCCATAAAATTGAATTTTTACGGTTTTCTAGGCCATAAAAACTCAGTTTTGGGGTTTCTAGGCCATAAAATTGAATTTTGGGTTTCTGGGCCATAAAACTGAATTTTTTGGTTGTCTAGGTCATAAAATCACATTTTTTGGTTTTCTAGGCCATAAAAGCTCATTTTTTGGTTTTCTAGGCCATAAAATCTCATTGTTTGGGTTTCTAGGCCATAAAATTGAATTTGTGGTTTTCTAGGCCATAAAATTGAATTTTTTCGGTTTCTAAGCCATTATATTGAATTTTTTTTCGGTTTTCTAGGCCATAAAAACTCATATTTGGGTTTTCTAGGTCATAAAAACTCATTTTTGGGTTTTCTAGGCCATGAAATTGAACTTTGGGTTTTCTAGGCCATAAAAACTCATTTTTTGGGTTTCTAGGCCATAAAATTGAATTTTTGGGGTTTCTAGGCCATAAACTCATTTTTTGGGTTTCTAGGCCATAAAATTGAATTAGGGGTTTTCTAGGCCATAAAATTGAACATTTGGGTTTTCTAGGTCATAAAATGGAATTTTGGGGTTTCTAGGCCAGAAAACTGAATTTTTTAGTTTTCTAGGCCAGAAAATTGAATTTTTGGGTTTCTAGGTCATAAAATTGAATTTTCGGGTTTCTAGGCCATAAAATCTCATTTTTTGGTTTTCTAGGCCATAAAATTGAATTTTGGGTTTCTGGGCCATAAAACTGAATTTTTTTGGTTGTCTAGGTCATAAAATCACATTTTTTGGTTTTCTAGGCCATAAAAGCTCATTTTTTGGTTTTCTAGGCCATAAAATCTCATTGTTTGGGTTTCTAGGCCATAAAACTGAATTTGTGGTTTTCTAGGCCATAAAATTGAATTTTTTCGGTTTCTAAGCCATTATATTGAATTTTTTTCGGTTTTCTAGGCCATAAAAACTCATTTTTGGGTTTTCTAGGTCATAAAAACTCATTTTTGGGTTTTCTAGGCCATGAAATTGAATTTTGGGTTTTCTAGGCCATAAAAACTCATTTTTTGGGTTTCTAGGTCATAAAATTGAATTTTTGGGGTTTCTAGGCCATAAACTCATTTTTTGGGTTTCTAGGCCATAAAATTGAATTAGGGGTTTTCTAGGCCATAAAATTGAACATTTGGGTTTTCTAGGTCATAAAATGGAATTTTGGGGTTTCTAGGCCAGAAAACTGAATTTTTTAGTTTTCTAGGCCAGAAAATTGAATTTTTGGGTTTCTAGGTCATAAAATTGAATTTTTCGGGTTTCTAGGCCATAAAATCTCAGTTTTGGGGTTTCTAGGCCATAAAATTGAATTTTGGGTTTCTGGGCCTTAAAACTGAATTTTTTGGTTGTCTAGGTCATAAAATCACATTTTTTGGTTTTCTAGGCCATAAAAGCTCATTTTTTGGTTTTCTAGGCCATAAAATCTCATTGTTTGGGTTTCTAGGCCATAAAATTGAATTTGTGGTTTTCTAGGCCATAAAATTGAATTTTTTCGGTTTCTAAGCCATTATATTGAATTTTTTTCGGTTTTCTAGGCCATAAAAACTCATTTTTGGGTTTTCTAGGCCATAAAAACTCATTTTTGGGTTTTCTAGGCCATGAAATTGAATTTTGGGTTTTCTAGGCCATAAAAACTCATTTTTTGGGTTTCTAGGCCATAAAATTGAATTTTTGGGGTTTCTAGGCCATAAACTCATTTTTTGGGTTTCTAGGCCATAAAATTGAATTAGGGGTTTTCTAGGCCATAAAATTGAATTTTTTGGTTTTCTAGGCCATACAATTGAATTTTTGGGTTTCTAGGCCAGAAAATTGAATTTTTTCGGATTTCTAGGCTATAAAGTTTAATTTCCAGGTTTCTAGGCCATAAAATTGAACATTTGGGTTTTCTAGGCCATAAATATGAATTTTGGGGTTTCTAGGCCATATAATTGAATTTTGGGGTTTCTAGGCCATATAATTGAATTTCCAGCTTTCTAGGCCATATAATTGAATTTTTAAGTTTCTAGGCCATAAAATCTCATTTTTTGGTTTTCTAGGACATAAAATTGAATTTTTGGATTTTTCTACAAAACCCGAAAAAAAAAGAAAAAAAAAAACGGTTTTGTGAATAGGTCCATGAATAACGCCCATAAAAATACTGAAAAATTTGCAGGATGTGATCAGTTCACGGCCAGAAAAAAACGTGCTAAGCTTGGAATCAAAACTCAACGAAAAGCTCAAAGATTTCGACTACAACCTTCAAATCACAATTCCCAAAGAGCTGAGGAAAAAGGTGAAGAATCGAAAAGCGATTCGACTACGCGTAGACACAGTAGTTCATAATCCGACGAGAGGAATTCAATTTATCGATTTTGCTGAAGGAAAAGAAGATGACGTGCATGTCTACACCTACCACACGCCATACATCTCAGGAGCACGAGAATGGACTGTCTGTCTTGACGAGCCGGATCAATTAGCTCTCTGGGAGTTGACATTTGAACTAGACCCCGATTTGGTGCCAGTGACAAGTGGAGAGCTGCAAGAAAAACGAGAAATACACGGAAAAATGCGGTATAAATTCCATCAGACAATGCCAACAAGTTCATGCAATATTGGGTGGGCTATCGGAAAATTTAGCCTGGAACCGCATCCGGAATCGCCCACGATCTACACATTCTCACTGCCAAATCTTGCGCCATTTGTCAAGCACACCACAATGTATCTGGATAAAATGGTGGAATTTCTCGAGGAGAAACTGTTGTGCAGATTCCCGTTTCCAACTCTGAAAGTGGTTTTTGTGGACGAATCGACGGAAGAGATTCAAGTTTACAGTTCACTTCTCATCGTCCCCACCGCAATGCTCTACCACAAAAAGATTATCGACGTGGTGCAAGAGGTGCGGCAAAAATTGATCTTCGCGATTGCCCAGCAATTTTTCGGATGCCTCATCTCACCGTCTCAATGGTTTCACTGGTGGATTGTTCGTTCGTTGGCCCGATTTCTGACAAGTCTATACGTGGAAACGAAACTCGGAACGGCCGAAGCGAGGTGGCAACTGAAAAGGGCAATGGACGACGTGTGTGACTACGAACACCAGTGGGGAAAAATTGTTCTTTCGCCGGACTACACGGAAGGTAAATCCCTACCGCTTCACGTGGATCCACGTCATGAATACACGACATCACCACTTTACGCTGATGCGATGCTCAAAAAAGGATTCCTCACGATGCGAATGCTCCAAAAACGAATCGGGCTCGAACCATTTATGCGAGTACTGCACAGAGTTCTCACTGTAGGATTGGATATGAGCGAACGAAAAACGACGCCAGCCGCTTGGCGACACTTGCTCACCACCACAGACGCGTTCTTTCGCAGCGTCAGCTCTGTGACTGGACGCGAAATTCCGTCCTTCCTGGATCAGTGGGTACGAACTGGAGGGCATGCTGCGTTCAGTGTCAAGTTTGACTTTAATCGAAAACGCAACATTGTCGAGCTCAAAATCAGTCAAGAGGATCAGGGAAGCAACGGGCGAATGATTTACACCGGGCCCCTGTCATTGGTGGTTCAGGAGGTCGATGGCGCCTTCACCCACACTATTCAAATCGATGGACCAAAGTCGGAAGCGGATGTGCCGTGTCATTCGAAGGGCAGGAAACAGAAAAAGGTGAGATCTTGGATGTGAGAAAATCGAGTTGCATCATTAAAAAATGAAACTCCGCCCACTTTTTTCACGCAAAAATTCAAAATGCACTAAAATATATTGTGAAAACAAAAAAATTGCAACGCGGTGTTTGCGTATTTTTGAAATTCAAACAACAATGAAAAAAATAGCATAGCAAATGAAGAGATTTGTTCCCATTTCCGTTGGAATTTTAAAAGTACGCAAACACCGCGTTGCAGTTTTTTGTTTTCACAATTCATTTTAGTGAATTTTGAATTTTTGCGTGAAAAAAGTGGGCGGGGGTTTCTCGTTTTGATGTCGCAACTCGATTGAAAACACAACACGTATTTTTAACAGTGATTTTTCTGAAGCTCCGCCCACTTTTAAGTCAAAATAATTTATATAAATAACGTCAGGCACTTTGTCATTCGATTTCTGACAATTTGGAATTTTTTCTACCAGTTTCATGGCATTTTTTCTATGAAGAGACATTTTTCATGTTCGTTAAAGTTGGCAAAAGTACGCAAACACCGCTTTGCAAAAAAAATTTTCTGAAACTCCGCCCACTGTTGCTATTTTTCGCGTTTTTTATTTTTTAATATTCAATTCTTGCTCATTTTTCGTAATTTTCACCAATGTTTTACGCGAAAAACAAGATCCTGGCAAAACTACGGAAAAAATTTTAAAAACTGAGGAACAAGCCCCGCCCCTTTTCAAAATCTGTGGCATAAAAAACAGTGCCGCGGACTTGCAAAAGGGGCGGAGTATGGTCCTCGGTTTTTTGTCAAAAAAAATTATAATTGAACAGAACAGACAATATACACAAAAATTAATTTGAATTAACATTTTCCAGAAAAAAGTTCCAATACTATCAGGAGAAGAAATCGAGATAGACCTAACCAACATGGACGCCGAATCGCCGATCCTCTGGCTACGATTAGACCACGATTATCTACTGATTCGAGAAGTTTTGATAAGTCAACCAATGTTTCACTGGGAATACATGCTCAAATACGAACGAGACGTGATTGCACAAATGGAAGCGCTCGAAAAGATCCAGCGGTTACCGTCTGCGCACAGTCGAAGCGTTATTGTGGACGCGGTGGCCAACGAGCGATTCTTCTACCGTATTCGATGTCGCGCCGCTTTTGTGCTCACTTCTGTGCTCAATCGCAAATCGGAGGCGATCGCGGGTGGAACGCCGGTGCTTATCAACATGTTTCGGTAGGATTTAGAAAGTAGAGCAGACTTGTGAATAATGACGAGTCTAAATTTTGAAAAATTCACTAAAGCATAGGATCCCGGAAACTGGAAGAAATGTGGTGAGAGACGCAGAGAAACAGACAAATTAATTTTCCGGAAAATGCCGTTTTCCTGTTTCATGAATCCTAGCTCTGAAATATTTTCGCCGGAAAAATGGCGTTTTTTTTTATGGACCTATTCAAAGTACTGTAGAAAAACGGAAAAAATGACAAACAACTGTGCTCCGATTGGTCTGAAATTTTGGGAGAAACTGCCAAAAATGCTTCCGGACTTTCTCAGAAAATTTTGGACCGAAATATCGATTTAAAAAATGTTGATTTTTTTTCTGAAAATTGTTAAAATCGATATTTCGGTCAAAAATTTTCTGAAAAAGTCCGAAAGCATTTTTGACAGTTTCTTCCAAAATTTCAGACCAATCGGAGCACAGTTGTTTGTCATTTTTTCCGTTTTTCTACAGTACTTTGAATAGGTCCATTATAAATTATTTCAAAAAATCCAAAAATTTGGTGGTATCGCAGCGAAATTTTTTCATTTTTAATCTTATTTTGAATGAAAATTGAATATTTCTGGCTTTAACCTTAACTAAAAGTATTTGAAAATTAGAAAAATGAAATGAAGAAATTCGCACAAGGAATATCGGCACGACTATTGACACAGTTCAAATGAGTGCGACCGTAACCCATTCAACGAGAGAGTTATGGACCTATTCAGCGCATGAAAAAACCGATTTTCGCGGTTTTTTCCCCAATGCAGGTTGTTTTCTAGGAACAAAACCTATCGCGTCGAGACCCGGCAGTGAAAAAGGCAATGCGCCTTTAATTTTCAATGCGAATTCGGTTGAAATTTAAAGGAGCGTTCAATTATTTCATCGGCCGGTCTCGACACGATAAGTTGTTTACGTCAAAAAACCTTCGACTACTGTTGTTTTTTGTTTTTTTTTCCCCCTCAATTTTGCATAGGGAAAAAAACCACGAAATTACAGAAAATATGAGAGAACGTTCAATGGATTACGGTCACACTCGTTCAACTGTGCCGAAATTCCTTGTGAGAAATCGGCCAATTTAAAGAATTATTTAAACATTTTCTAGCCCACCGCACTAGAGTAATAGAATCTTTATTATTTTCAAGCCTCGAACCCCACATTTTCCAGAGAATGCTTTGGCTCAAAAGCCGCCACCAACATCCCGCGCTCGAACAATTTTGTGGTCACCGCACAAAATCTACAACAATACTTTGTAATGCAAGCTCTTCCCCAAGCCGTCTCACATCTCCGAAAACAGTCTGGCGAATGGCACGAAGACGTTCTCTCCTTCCTTCTGGACCTCGTCAAATTCAACGACAACTCGACGAATCGATACGCCGATGACTTTTATCGAGCGGCACTCTACAGTGCACTCGGCTCGTGCATCTTTCCAACTCAAGCACTACCGCTTCGCGTCGAACTGCCCGAGAATCTGAGCTCCGAATTCCGAACGCTCATACGAGAATTCACGTACGCCCTCAACATGGATACGGTCTATCCGAGCTTTGGACGAGTTGTCGGAATCGCGGCGCTCACCGGTCTGTACCAACTTCAAAAGTGCGGTTATCTGCCCGTCGACTCTAAACTTTTGTGGACTTTTACCAGCCGAAATGCGTGTATTCAAATGAGACGATGTGCTGTGACACTGATAATTGATCGTATTGTGACGGATAAACACGCGGGAGACGTGAAACAAGACGATCTGATGAAACTGTTGGAGCTGGTCGAGATTGAGCAAGATCCATCGATACGGATGATGATTCCGAAACTTTTATCGCAAACTCCGCCTTTTGCAACATATAATAAGTGAGTTTTTTTTTTGTAAAGGATTTTATTAAAATTGCCATTCGGTGTTTGCGTACGGATTTTTTACGAAGCTCCGCCCACTTTCCTTTTTTTGTATGTATTTCGCTTAATTTAATTTTTGCTGGCTTTGTTTTGGTTCTGGGACGTTTTGAAATAGACGTTTCGAAACTGAGACGTTTTGAAACTGAGACGTTTTGAAACTGAGACGTTTTGAAACTGGGACGTTTCGAAACTGAGAAGTTTTGAAACTGGGAAGATTCGAAACTAGGACGATTTGAAACTGGGACGTTTCGACACTAGAACGATTCGAAACTGGGACGTTTTAAAACTGGGATGGTTCGAAACTGGGACGATCCGAATCTGGGACGTTTCGAAACTAGGACGATTTGAAACTAGGACGTTTCGAAACTAGGATGATTTGAAACTGAGACGTTTCGAAACTGGGACGATTTGAAACTAGGACGATTCGAAACTGGGACGATTCGAAAATTGGACGCTTCGAAACTAGGACGATCCGACACTGGGACGTTTTGAAACTAGGGCGATACAAAACTGAGACGATTTGAAACTAGGACGATACGAAACTAGGAAGATTCGAAACTAGGACGATTTGAAACTGGGACGTTTTGAAACTAGGGTGATTTGAAACTGAGACTTTTCGAAACTGGGACGTTTTGAAACTAGGACGATTTGAAACTAAGACAATCCGAAACTAGGACTGGGACCAGTTTCGGATCGTCATAATTTCGAAACGTCTCAGTTTCGCATCGTCCCAGTTTCGAAACGTCCCATTTTTGGATCATCCTAGTTTCAAATCGTCCCAGTTTCGAAGTCACCGGATTCGAAACGTCCCAGAGCCAAAAAAATCATTAAAAATCGGCAGAAATGTAATAATTAAAGCGATAATCATACAAAAAATACACAGATTTATGGGCGGAGCTTCTCGGTAAACGCCTTCAACTGTTACGCAGATCTAAGAGGCTATAGCAGCTTTTGCGCATGACTTGGAGCTCCTTTCAGACTTTAAACAGACTTTAAACGCAGTAGCAGATGTTACGCAGACATTGAAGATCGCAACACATGTTACGCAGATCTTAAAAGCGGCCGCAGCAGCACCCAAGTGGCTGCAGATGTTACGCAGATCTTAAACGCGACACGCGCCGCACCTGGCGACGACACGCGCCGCACTTGGCGACAAAATATCGTGGCACCGCCCGTCTGTTCTCTGCTTGTTTTTTTCCGTTTTTTCGTCGGTATTTTGCTTTTTTTTGCAATTTTTTTATCATTATTTTACTCCGTGGTAAATTAAAAGATGAAAAAAGACATTCTCGTCACGAATTCCACATTATATAGCGCAAAATAATTATTTTTTTCTTCCATTTTTTCAAATAAAAACGCGTTTTGTGTCTTTTTGTTTTCAAATTTTTATGTTTTTCGGAAACGTGGAAGGTTCATTTATTTTCAAAAAATATTTTCGAGGAAAAAAAAAAGAAAATGTGATTAATAAATAATAAGAAAATCATTTTTGCGCGAATATTTACTTCGTCGCCACCAGGCTTGTGCGAAAACGGGGTGATCGAAAAAGTCGAGAACGAATTTCATTTTCGATTTTTTTTTTTGAAAAAAAAATGTCGAAAAAATTTTCGTCGAAATTTTTTTTCGAAAAATCTTGAAAAAATCGAAAATTTTCGTTTTCGTTTTCGCACAAGCCTGGTCGCCACTATTTCTCACGTTACACTCTTAATCATTCATTTATAAGCACTCAGTTCTGCAGAGATTTCTGTCCTCTGTGGCTCAGTTGGTAGTGCCCGTGATTACAAATCTAAATGTCGCGGGTTCGTGTTTTGCCCAACCCAAAAAAACTTTTTTTTTGCTCGTTTTTTTGTGCGGTTTCGCATCGCTTTTGATTTGTTTCATATATTAATCTAATTCTGCATTGATTTTTTGTCCGGAAAGTTCAGCGGCAACGCGCCGGAAGCATGTGTGATGCTTTTCAAATATGCGACCGGAGGGAGATTGCTTTGTGACGGAATGTTTTGTGATTTAAAGTCTAAAGGCTTTTACAGTGTTTAATCGGCTCCCAGTAACCTTTTTTTTTATCTTTTTAGGCTCACCTTTAAACTTTTAATCACAAAAACTCCCCCCCCCCCCCGCAAAGCATGCTTCCGCCCAGTTCGGTCGCCCTTTTGAAAAGTGTCACAGCATTTTTGCGATTCAAATGCACCCGCGCGGCACCGATGACGCGCCTCGTTTTCTATAACCGTCTAACTTCTTTCTCTCTCTCTCTCTCTCTCTCTTTCCCGAGAGCGCCAAATAAATTCCTAATTTCCAGAGCAAATGGGTAAAGACAGAGAACCCGTCGACCAACAACACCATCCACCATCCGCCACGTCACCGGCGCCCAGCCAACACCCGAGAGATCCCAAAATGCAGGCGCCACGAGTTCGCCTGCCGGATGGAGTTTACAAGGAGTTTGAGGTTAACGTAAGTTGTTTGAACGGGCGTAAAACTTAAAATAACAAAAATAAAAAAATATATCGTTCAGCGCGGCTCCGAGGGTGAAGCATTGTTCAGTCAGGTGACGAGCGACTTGTCGATCGAAGAACGCTAGTACTTTTCTCACTGCTTCTACGACAAAGGAAGGCATCAGACACTGGTTGTATAATGATAAGCAATTGAAAAGTTGGTTTTTTTTTGGTGTTCTGATGATTCCCAGTTGACTTAAAAGCCCAAAACAAACTTTACAGACCTTCCTTGGGAGTTCTCTTTTGAGGTCAAATTCTACCCGACCACACCCACCACTATTGTCGACGATCACGCACAATACTACGTCTTCCTCCAACTTCGCCGTGACATTCTCACAGGACGCCTTCCAGCCACCGCCGACACTCATGCCCTTCACGGCTCTTTTGTTGTTGAGATGAAAATAATGTGTATTAAATGCTATTTCTTTTTTTAAATAAAAATAATAATTATAAAAGTATGTTTTATTTTCTAATAGAAAAGAGAAAAGGAACGAAAAGCAAAGTGAAAGCAGTAGTAGCCCCTCAGTTGCGCAGCTTTTGAGCAGATCTTTAGCAGAAACCCATAGCGCGTAAATTAACAGTTGCGTAAGAGCTGCGTAAAAGTTGCCAAAGTCTGCGTAACAGTTGCAGGCGTTTACCGAGTTTGTAAATCCGTTCGTAAAGTGTCACTTTAAATAAAACTGCAACATTTAATCAACCATTCCAGCACCATATTTGGCTCTGAAAACATTTGCAACACACCGGAAACGGCGCAAAAAATCTGGAGCCTGTGCACAAATGAGAACATTGACGGATGCCTACGAAGCGGCTTCGTCGACCTGTACTACTCGCTGTACGCACTCGGAGTTCCTCCAGCGCTGAACGGACCAGAAGAAGTGAGTGGCCTGCATCGCACGTACGTTCAAGTTCCGAGCGCTGCGAGCACACTCTCCACGTCACAATGGCACAACAGTGGGTACGAGACGGCGAGAAGGTCTCCGCCACGGAAAGAGTTTGGTGATGAGATGAATTTGATGCACTGATAAATAAATAAATATATGATTTTTAATTCCTTTAATCGGGTAATAGGAATATTTAGGAATTGAAATTTTACGGTTCCTTTTATTGTGTTTTCATTCGACTTGCAGCATGAAAAAAGGAGTCTATCCCTTTTTTGTCTGCGTCTCTTCAAATATCACTGATTGGATGGCATGATCGCGCGCAAATAAGTGGGCGGAGTTTCGCGTTCTAATGTCGATTTCGCAACTCGATTGAAAACACAGTAAATAAATAAATAAATAAATAAACGTTTAATCTTAATTACCGTTATTCATTTTCCTTGAATACCGTTCGTTCTATTCGGTTCGATTTATTTGAAAATTATAATTCCCAAGTTTCAGCCAAATTCCATATTCCAGCCAAATGTCCTCGTCCGACAGCCCGGACACGCCCACAACTTCACAGCCGCTTCTCGGCGCCAAACAGACGTCATTCGTGGTTGACGATCTCGAGGAACGGATCAGAGAAAGTGCGAGAATATCGATGAGCCCGAAAAAGAGCAGCTCAGGACTGCCTGATGCGAAAATTCTCGTCGATCTCGAAATGCACACCAAGGACATTATGGGCAATATGGATACAATGCTCAGGGAAATGAGGTGAGGGAAAAAATGCTATGGAACTAGTAGAAATTCTATGGAACTGGTAAAAATTCTATGGAACTGGTAAAAAATTCTATGGAACTGGTAAAAATTCTATGGAACTGGTAGAACCGTGGAATTGGTAGAAAAAATATCCAAGAAACTGGTAAAAAATTCATGGAACTGGTAAAAAACCGGGGAACTGGTAGAAAAAATTTCATGGAACTGGTAAAACCACGAAACTGGTAGCTAAGGCTTCCATTCGGACCAATTTTCGTCCGTCCGGTCCGTCCGTTCGTCCGTCCGTCCGCCGTCCGTCCGCTTCGTCCGCGGTTCGTCCGCTTCGTCCGCTTCGTCCGCGGACGGTCCGGTTCGTCCGGTTCGTCCGTTTCGTCCGGTTCGTCCGGCACGCTCTATTTGGCTGGGAATTTTAATTTATGGCACTCTCTTTAAAAAGTCTGGCATTGAAAATGTAAGCGGTTGCAAATTTATGTAGAATTAGCTTTGCAAAAACAAATTTTTTAATTTTTTTCCGAATTTTTGATAGCAGAAACAAGACATTTCTGTTGTTATTTTAAACAAAAAAGAACAAAAACAGCTTTTGAAAACAAAATATAGCAGAAACAAAAAGAAAAACTAACAAGAAAAAAAAACGGACGAAGCGGACCGACCTCGGACGAACCGGACGAACCGCGGACGAGCGGACGAACAGCGGACGAAATTCGTCCGCTTTTTTTTTCGTCCGAATGGAAGCCTTACTGGTAGCAAAAAAATCCATGAAACTGGCAAAACCATGGAACTGGTAGAACCGTGGAACTGGTAGAAAAAATCCATGGAACTGGTAAAACCATGGAACTGGTAGAACCGTGGAACTGTTAGAACCAGGGGTGGGACCAAAAAAAAAATTTTTTTTCGATTTTTTTTGTTTTTTCGGGTTTTTTTTTTGGATGAGACAAAAAATTTTTTGTTTTTTTTTTGAGGATGTGGATAAGACAAAAAAGTTTTTGATTTTTTTTTCGATGGTGAAAGTGAGACCCAAAAATTTTTTTTTTTTTTTTTCGATGATGCGCCGCAGGCAAAAAAATTTTTTTTAGAGCCATGGAGGCGAAAGAAAAATCCGGTTTTTGGGCAAAAACTTATTCAGTATATATTGACAAAAACCTCTAA
Source organism: Caenorhabditis japonica (assembly GCA_963572235.1). NCBI lineage: Eukaryota > Metazoa > Nematoda > Chromadorea > Rhabditida > Rhabditidae > Caenorhabditis > Caenorhabditis japonica. The sequence continues at coordinate 5,564,918 of OY754345.1, forward strand.
TTTTCAACAAAAACTTGGAAAATTTCTTTTTAAATGGCAGAAATACGTACTTTTTTTGGAATTTTTTTTTGTTTTTTTGGTAAATTTTTTGAGGAAAAAAATTTTTTTTTTGTTTTTTTGTTAATTTTTTTCAGAGCAAAAAAAAATTTTTTTTTTTGGTAATTTTTTTAGGGGATAAAAAAAGTTTTTTTTTTTTTGCTAACTTTTTTTGGGGACAAAAAAATTTTTTTTTTTTTTGGTAATTTTTTTGAGGACAAAAAAAGTATTTTTTTTTTTTGTGGAAAATTTTTTTTTGTCCCACCCCTGGTTAGAACCGTGGAAATGTTAGAACCGTGGAACTGGTAGAACCGTGGAACTGGTGGAAAAAAATCCATGGAACTGGTAGAAAAAATCCATGGAACTGGTAAAAAACCGTGGTACTGGTAGAAAAAAAATTTTATGGAACTGGTAAAAAAAATCCATGGAACTGGTAGAAAAAATTTCATGGAACTGGTAGAAAAAAAATCCATGGAACTGTTAAAACTGTGGAACTGGTAGAAAAAAATTTCATGGGACTGGTAAAACCATGGTACTGGTAGAACTGTGGAACTGTGGAACTGGTGGAAAAAAATCTATAGAACTGGTAGAACCGTGGAACTGGTACGACCGTGGAACTGGTAGAAAAAAAATTATATGGAACTGGTAGAACCGTGGAACTGGCAGAAAAAGTTCCATGGAATTGGTGGAACCGTGGAACTGGTAGAACCGTGGAACTGGTAAAACCATGGAACTGGTAGAAAAAATTTCATGGAACTGGTAGAAAAAGTCCATGGAACTGTTAGAACTGTGGAACTGGTAGAACCGTGGAACTAGTAGAAAAAAATTCCAAAAATTTTCAGAAAAAATCGCATTTTTGCCCAATTTTTTTGTTTCATTTTTCGACAGTTCTGAAGATTAAAAAAAAATTTTTCAAATTCCAGAGGCTCTCTCCACGGAATGTCGGATGTGACATTGGAATCTCTTCAATGCTACAACGCTGGAGTTGAGAAGGCGTGCGACGCCGCCGACGCGAACGTCAAATCCACGTATGCGATGCTGGCAAAAGTAGAAGAAGTCAATCAGTCGATGGGAAATGTACAAAAATTGGCCGGACAGATGTAAGCTTTTTATCAATTTTCCTGAAAAAAAAATCAATTTTTTAAAGCAAGGAAATGCGGAGACTGGTCGAATTGTTCGAGACGCTTTTTCATGGAAGTTTGAAATGAAAAACAGCAAAAAACGGAGAATATAATTATTAATTTATTGAATGCTATTTAAATAATTTGTAAAAAAAAAAGAACAACTTGATAAAACTATCCACCACCATTATCTTTTGGATTTTTTATACCATGCATCAGCTGAACGTGACGCCGACAAACCGACCGAGACGAAAACTGCTTAAAACAGTTACTGCACACGAACGGTTTCAGATTCTCGTGTTTTCGCAAATGAATCTGGGATTTTAAAATTTTGGACCAAAATATCGATTTTTCTCCTACCTTGAATGGATCGCTGAGATGAAACGTGGCGAAACACACTGGACAAGTAAATCTTCAAAAACAACAATTTGTTCAAAAAATCACATTACCTAATTCAAAAAACCCCCCACCTTTTCGCAGTGTCATGTGTTCTCATGTGCTTTGAAAGTGCCGTTTTCGAGCTGTACTTTTTGTCGCATTTTTCGCATTCTATCGATTTTCTGGAACAACAAAAAAATTTTGTACTCATTAAAAAATAATAATTGACAAATTCAGTCTCACTTTGGAACATTGTGCACAATTTGATGTTTGCGCAACAATTCTGCACTATGATATCGTTTTTGGCACGTGGTGCATTCGAGATTTCTGAGAAAAACATTTTATTTTCAAAAGATTTATATAACTTAATTTAAATACCAACCGATGCGCTTCGTCGTGCGTCTTTCCGTGCTTCTTCAGGCTCTCCTCGGACTTCATAAAGCGTCCGCATTGCTCGCATTGTGCTCCAGATGATGTGCTCGGACGCGTTTCGATGCTCATTTTGATCGACAATTTTCTTTTATTGAAAAAAAAAATCAGGAAAAAATATTGAAAAGAACTTGAGAGAAAAATCCGAAATGTCTCACTGTCTCGCGCTCTCGCATCTCTCTCCCGTGTCGATGGAGCGCTTTTGCATTTCACCGCCGATTGTCCCATGCATGCCGGGGGGTACGACAGAATAGAAATAGGCGAAATAGAAATGCTACAAAATAGAAATGCTACAAAAAATAACTGGAAAAAATAGAACTGAGCGAAATAGAAATGCTACGAAATAGAACGGCTACAAAATAGAAATGAGCGAAATAGAAATGCTACAAAATAGAACAAATTTTGGCGATGGAGCGCATTTGCATTATTTTTTCAATTGCTCAGTTTTTCGCCGATTTTCCATTTTTTTTTTCTGAAACTGTATTGATTTTATACCTTTCTTCATTTTCGATGTTGTTAAGTGCGTAAAATATCTGAAAATTACTGAAAATCCTATAATAATCAAAAAATTCGAAGAATAATGCAAACGCGCTCCATCGCACCGATTTCTATTTCGCCCATTTCTATTTTGTCACATTTCTATTTCGCGCTGTTCTATTCCGCTCATTTCTATTTTGTAGCCGTTCTATTTTTTCCAGTTCATTTTTGTAGCAATTCTATTTTGTAGCATTTCTATTTCGCCTATTTCTATTCTGTCGTACCCCCATGCCGAGGGTACAGCAGCTGTGCACAATGTGCAACAATTTTTGAGGATTATCGCTTCTGCGATCTACAGTACCTTTGAAAGTAGTCATATTCTCAGTACGGAGCGCTGCAAACGCGCTCCCTTCGCACAGTGATGGACGCGGCCGCGTTTGCGACGAGAAAGTGCAGAAAATCAAGAGAGCCGTGGCCGATGTTTTGCTCTGATATCTCTGAACCTCTCTCCAAATGCATGCGAAATTCTTTGTTCGATTGGAGCGAGTTATCAGCGTTTTATACCGAGTATACAAAAAAGTTATCAACTAGTATTTAAAATGTAGTCCTAGGTTGGAAGTCAGGGGTGCCGTTTTTTTTTTTTTTTTGTTTTTCGCATTTTTCGAATTTTTCGCAGTTTTTGCGAAAAAAAATCCCAAGGTGTTTTGAAATGCTGAAGAAAAATATTGAGACCCTGACAAAACCGGGGAAAACCACGAAACCGGGGAAGACAAAACCAGGGAAGACAAAACCGGGGAAAAAATCGGACAAAACCTGGGAAGAAGCTCCGCCCCCTTTTGCAGCTGCTGCACGATGTTTTGTACTGGAAGTGTTGAAAAAGTGCGCCGCAGACTTGCAACTTTTCCCCGGTTTTGTCCAGTTGCAAGTCTGCGGCGCACTTTTTCAATACTTCCAGTACAAAACATCGTGCAGCAGCTGCAAAAGGGGGCGGAGCTTCTTCCCAGGTTTTGTCCGATTTTTTCCCCGGTTTTGTCTTCCCTGGTTTTGTCTTCCCCGGTTTCGTGGTTTTCCCCGGTTTTGTCAGGGTCTCAAAATATTGTTTTCAAGTACGCATGATTACTGTAGACAACGGCGGTGTTTGCGTACAAAACATTTTTTCGTTTTTCAAGCAAATAATTTTTTCGTTTTTTCAAGAGTTTTCTTTCTATTTTCATCCGCTTTTCATCTGATTATTTGATTATAGGGCAGTTCGATGATTTATTGGAATGGAACAAAAAAGATTTTCATCAGTAGCTGTCGAAAGAGCATTTTCCGGAGCACGCCATATTTTAACTGACTACCGTAAGAGCCTATCCCCAAAAAATTTTGCTATGTTGCTGTTCTTACATCAAAATATCAAGTTTATGGGAATCGAGCTCGGTGACTAGCCCCTTATTGTGTTTCAAACATCCTTTAATTTATTTTTTTAATTCTGAAAATAAGCTTTTGAACGAGAAAAATCGAAATTCAACAGAAATAAATAATTTTTTGGTTTTTTTTTTTCGCAAAAAAATATGCGAAAAAATTTTTTTTGTTTTTCGCAAAATTTTTTTTTCGTGGCACCCCTGGTTGGAAGGTTCAACAAACATTTTTAAATTAGTAGTGCACTTTCAGAGTTCGTGACCAGGCTTTCTCGGAAATTTCCTAAAAGATGGAAATTTCCGATTCCGGTTCCGAGGCAGTTTCACTTCCGAAAAAATTTCCGATTCCGTTCCGTGACAAAATGATTTCCGAAGATATTTCCGTTTCCGTCGGAAATAATATTTTTCCGACGTCGGAAAAAAACATGTTTTTCTGTCGAAATTTGGTACGAAAAATTGTTTTTTAAATTGTTTCACAAATTTCCTATTTAAAACACGAGTCTACGTATCTTTCCTCAATTTTTTTTTAAACTTTTTGTGGATATTTTAAGATTTTAGGGGTCTAGTCAGGTTCATTTCCGATTTTTCCGATCGGAAATCGGAATTCCGTCGGAAGTCGGAATTCCGACGGAAATCGGAACGAGAATTTGAAATTTCGGAATGCCGACGGAAATTCGGAAATGAAAATGAAAAACTCGGAATTCCGTCGGAACATCGGAAGAGAAAATTAAAAAATCGGAAATTTCCGACGGAACTCGGAAGAGAAATTTTCATTTCCGAGAAAGCCTGTTCGTGACACACACTCAAAGTTGGTCATTTCGAACAGAAAGCAGCGAAACGAGAATTCTTTTTGGCGAGTACCGTATACTGATCAACGCTAAAAAATATTGGTTTAGGCTTCACAAAGGTTTCTGTAGACGGAAATGAAAGACTAATCGGATTCAATCCGGATCACTTGTGCTCATCAGTCATTCTCTTTGATACTCCTGATCAGGCTTTCTCGGAAATAAAAATTTCTCTTCCGATTGACGTAAAGTGCGAAATGCCAGGTTGAAGAGAAAGCGCATGTCTACGTGAAGAAGTTAATTTTCATGCTGCTCAGTCGGGCGTGCAACATTCCGACTGATATTCAAAAAATCTCCTGGCAAATCCCCAATGATTTGGTATCGTCAAGATCCACAAAACCGGTTCCGTTTCTGAGGTGCTCATTCGATGACATCCAGGGTAAATATTTGCCTGTGCTTTCCAATTGTATTGTATTCTTTAAGCGGCTCTGGGACGTTTCAAAACAAGACGTTTCAAAACTATGACGTTTCAAAACTGGGACACTTCAAAACTGGGACGATTCAAAACCTGCCACTTCAAAACTAGGACGGTTCAAAACTTTGAGTGCAATTGTGCGTCACGGTGTACGCACTAGTGACACCAGAACACACGCACATTAAATGTTTATTTTCGTTTTGTCATTGTTTTAAACTCTTTTCACGTACTATTCATTTTCTTTTTTCGTTTTGTCATTTTTTAACTCTCTTCACGCGTTTTCCTCTCGTTTCGCATTTTTTTAAAATAATTTTTTGCCGAGCTCATGAGCTCGGCGAATTTGACCAAATTTAAATACCGGCAAAAAATTATTTTTAAAAAATGCGAAACGAGAGGAAAACGCGTGAAGAGAGTTAAAAAATAACAAAACGAAAAAAGAAAATGAATAGCACGTGAAAAGAGTTTAAAACAATGACAAAACGAAAATAAACATTTAATGTGCGTGTGTTCTGGTGTCACTAGTGCGTACACCGTGACGCACAATTGCACGCAAAGTTTTGAACCGTCCTAGTTTTGAAGTGGCAGGTTTTGAATCGTCCCAGTTTTGAAGTGTCCCAGTTTTGAAACGTCTTGTTTTGAAACGTCCCAGAGCCCTTTAAGCGATCGTTCTGGAATATTTCCAACTGGACGATAAATGCTTCTGTAGAGGTATTTACGACGAGAAGTCTTGTCTGAACATGAAACGCCTCAAAGGGATAACTAAAGAACCGCTACTTCATCATTCACAAAGCCCGCCGGGTCTTTCTGTCGGCGGCTTTGAACTATCCATTCAAGGCGGCGCTGTAAGTCCAATTTTGAGCCATGAAAAAGTAATTTACGTGTTTTTTAGATCTGGTTTGGCCAGCGTTTTGAAACCTTCAAATTACTCTGGTAGCCACTCTTTTTTGTACTAGTGGTAGATACCGTATTTCCTCTAATATAGGCGCATGCGCTTCTATTTTTTCATTTCTTCGCAACTGCCGGGTATTTAGAGGATACACCAAACTCGCCAAAATACTTTCTAACCAAGCAGACATGAGACGACTGAAGTTTGGTGTGCAAACCTCTAAATACCCGACAGTTGGGAAGAAATGAAAAAATAGAAGCGCATGCGCCTATATTAGAGGAAATACTGTATCCAATTTTAAGCACTCAGATAGTTTTCACACTTCAAAAAACAATACTGGCACGACTACTAGTCAGATTTGAGGGGAAAAATGCACATTTCCAGAATTGCGGAGACATGGTTTGGCGATGGGTAGGATGGGGCGGGGAGGTGGGGAGCGCAGGGGGAAGAGCCTCCCAGCCTTTGTTACTAATGTTTTTGTTGATGGTATTTTTTTTGGGCGACGTGAGTCGGGCAATATCAACTTTTTCATTTATTGTTCTTTTCATTTATTGTGTTTTCAATCGACTTGCGACATGAGAACGCGAGACTCCGCCCACTTATTTGTGCGCTACCTGTCTGCGTCTCTTCAAATATCACTGTGTTCGCGTGGTCGCCCTCAAAAAAGTGGGCGGAGTCTCGCGTTCTCATGTCGCAAGTCGATTGAAAACACAATACATTCTTATTGGGTTGTCACTCATTTATTTTCGTTTTTACTCACGTTTTTTGTTTCTGTTCTTGTTTGATTGATTAGTCTGTTCTTGTTTGATTGATAGGTGTAATTGTCAACAAAAAGTGGTGCATACGTGAGAACGGGCGGCAGGCACAGAGAAGACAAAAATGTGGATTCACTTGAATCCCTTACGTAGGTTTTCCCCTCGAAATTCTTACAATTTCGATACATAAACAATCAGAGATTTTTTCCCGACACCAGAGCAATGCACTTCCAGCATACTCTCTGCTTACCATTAACTTTTACCTGTACTGTTTCCGTCGATAACTGAAATGTTTTGGCCAAATTTTGATAAACTACTACGCAAAATAGTACGAGGATAAAAATATAACTTTAAAGCGACGATAGGCCTATCTTCCTGTGTCATTTTGTTTACCTTTCTGCCCAACTCCATTTCTCCGATAGAGTCCCTTTACTTACCAAACCTAATCCCTGGGCTCGGTCCTGGGTATAGGTTCTCTGATGGCGTTCCGAACACAACGGTCCAACCGTCCGAATTGATGACGGAGAGACAGGTTTATGAAACGGCTCGTCTTTACCTGTACATTAATGTCTGTGCGACCGCACTTATGCTACCAAATTTCGTTTTGACTACTTTTAGGTGGAAGCCACGAACAATATTTTTTGTTCCCTAAAAGATCCGACAATACACCTTAACTTTCAGCTTTTCACTGTCGAGGAGTGTCTCGGAGAGACATCCTCTCAAGGTGGGACCTCCATGTCTTACGGTTCATTTTAGTGAATAGAATAATGATAGAGTAATATAGAATAAAGCAAATATAGAAGATTCATTCGGAGAGAACGATATCTTCGAGCCCCGTCCACCAGACTGACGAAGGTCTCGAGCGCGGCTCGCCTGATGGGTTGGGGTCAGTGGGCGGAGACCGGTTCCACTAGACATAGAATGTCTATTGTCCCACGGTACCCGTTACAAGAGAGTCTACGCCATTTGCGTGGAAGCAACCCCACATCATGACGTTGCCACCACCGTGCTTAACGGTCGGAACCTGGTACTTGGGATCGTTCCTTTTGTCACCTGGACGTCGTACAAGAGTGACTCCATCCGTACCAATCATCAAATACTTTGACTCGTCGCTCCATAGTACCTTATTCCACCCCAGTACCGATGATCCTTTGCCTACTTCAGTCGAGCTGAACGGTTCTTCTCCGGAATCATTGACTTGTTTACTGGGCGCCTTCTGAACAGTCCAGCGTGGCGCAGACGTCTTTTGACAGTGTCCTTGGACACCTGGAAGCCATGTCAACTGAAATTTTCTGAGAAATGTACAAAAAACTAACATGTACCCCATATTGGTCCTTCAGCTCCGAGTTGATGTCCGTGCTTGTCTGCCGGGGATTTTTCTTGCTCATCCTGACAATGATTCTGTCGTCTCCTGATGATGTTTTTAAAGGTCTTCCAGTAGCTTTAGATCGGTTTGGAGTGTTCAATGTCGCACAGATAACCGGTTTTGAAGTCTTGAACTGCTTCGCGAGGGTGGGCATGTCCAGACCCATCTGACGACCACGGATGATAGCCATCCGCTGAGAATTAACGAAGTACGAGAGCCACGAGGTCTTTTCATTCTAAATAACAACATTTATGCATGAAAACACGATAATAATTGAAAAAATGAAAAAGAAAAAATCGATGTTTTGCTCTGAGGGGGTGGATAGCGCAGCCGGTAGTGGTGACCAAATTGTTGCAATTGTTGCTGCTTACCGTAATACTTTATTACTTAGTTACTTAGTTACTTAGTCGATCCGTTCTTCGATCACCTGATGTGGTCGCGGATCACAGCTTTCCAAGCCATTCGGTCCTTGGCGATTGTTGACCAGTGTGTTTCGAGATTTTCGCCATCAAATAATGATATTTCCTTCCGTAGGGAGTCGCACCATCTCATCCGTGGTCTTCCAACGGGTCGCTTCTCGCCTATGGGATACCATTCTTGCACAAGCCTCGTCCATCTGCCATCGTTTCTTCGCATTATGTGTCCGGCCCATCCAAGCTTCTTTTTCTTGATGACTAGTAGGGGATCTCGGACCTCCGATTGTGCTCGGATATCTTCCCTGTGCAGATTCCTCTGACGTTGTTCCGATAGTGAGATTCCGACTAATCGTCTTTCTAATGCTGCGTGGGTCACTCTGACTCTTTCGGAAAGTGCCTGCGTAAAGGTCCAGACTTCAGAGCCATACGTGAGAGCCGGTAAAACGATGGAATCGAAGAGTTGAGCTCGGATTCGCGGGCAAGACAGGGCATCTGTGGTGTTCTTGATGTTGTTGAACGCAGCCCATGCTGCTCGGCGTCTTCGGTGAAGTTCCGGCTCCAGTTCGTTGTTATGGTTGAGTAGCCTACCGAGGTAGACGTACTCATTGACCTCTTCGATGCAGGTAGTAACGTTGTTAAGCGTTACGTTGACCGGGCTTTGGCTGGCAAATTTGTTTCTCATAACTTTGGTCTTGTTAGTATTCATTCGGAGTCCTACTTTTCCACACATCTCAACCAATTCTTGAATCATTAGGCTTGCCGCCTTGGGGTTGCTGGCGACCAGAACGATGTCGTCGGCGAATCTCAAGTGCGTGAGATTTTGGCCATTGATTCGTATTCCGGGCAAGAGATTGGCTTTGTCGTTCTCGTCGTCTTCGTCTCCTCTCAGGTTCTGCCATGACATCTTGTTGAAGACGCTCTCCAGACATGCTGAGAAGAGGTTCGGCGAGATGGGATCTCCCTGGCGAACTCCTCTTGTGATCGGAATTTCGATTTTCTTGTGGAATGGTGTGATGGTGGTTGTGCAGTTGGTGTAGCACTGTTGTAGTAGGGCAATATAGGCAGGCTGGACGCCTTGACTTTTCAGGCTTTCCCAGATTGCCTGTGGTTCAACACTGTCGAAGGCTTTGTGAAAGTCTATGAAGACAAGTGTGAGTGGTTGCTGGTACTCGCGTCCAACCTCGAGTAGGCGCTGTATTGAGTGGATGTGGTCGATCGTAGAGAATGATCGGCGGAATCCTGCTTGCTCGACTGGTTGGGCCTCCTCGAGTGTGGTCCGTATTCTATTCAGCACGCATTTTGTGAATGCCTTGTAGAGCACGGGGAGGAGGCAGATAGGCCTATAGTTCTCCAAATCTTCTTTGTCCCCTTTCTTGAAGATCAGGGTGGTGTTAGAAGTTTTCCATTTTTCCGGAACTTTCCCGCTCTGGAGGTACTTAGTGAATCTGTCCGTTAGGAGGAAGATGACGTTGTCGTGACAGCTTTTGAGGAAGTCGGCAGTGATTTTGTCATCTCCAGCTGCTTTTCCGTTCGGGAATGAGCGAAAGGCAGCGCGAACTTCTTCTGGAAGGAACGGTGGTGGAATTCCCATTCCGATGGGTGATGCAATCACGGGAGGTCCTCGGTTACTTCTGAAGAGTTTCGAGTAGAACTGTTGGATCTCCTTCTCCATCTCGGTCCGAGAAGTGATTCTTGTGCCGCTTGTTGAGGATTTGAGGCAAGGGATGAAGGTCTTGTATTCTTGTATGTCCCTTGCGACTTTCTTCATACTTTTCTTGTTCTGTGCGGCTTGCAGTAGGCGGTCTTTGGCGAATTCTTCATGGTCTTTCTTGACGGCTTCTCGACATTCGTTTGACAGTGACTTGAAGTTGGGGTCCGATATGTCCATAAAACGTCGTTTGGTGAGAAAATGCCGAGTAGTTCCCGAAAGTCTGTTGGTGGAGTGATTGGATGGCTGAGTGACTGCTTGATCTTGGAGTTCCTTGAGCATTGCGATGAGGTTGATGTAATCCAGATCGATGTCAGCGCTCGGGGTGATTGTTGCAGTGGCAGTGATTGCGTGAGCAACAGCCGGGTCCAATACTCGTTTCGGGGGCTTTCTCCGTTTGACCTGCTCGAATCTTGCGATCTTGGTGTTGAAGTGCAGGTTTCCACGGAGCAGACGATGATCGCTTCCGGTTGTGATCGATGGCACGACCGAGACATCAGTGACAAACTTTCCATTGGCCAGGATGTGATCAATTTCATGTTTGTGTAACTTGTTGGGACTGATGTGGGTCCAGCGTCTATGTGATGGCTTTCCGAATTGTGAGTTCATGTGCCATAGGCGGTTCGATTCACAAAGGGTCGCGAGTAGTTCGCCGCTTTCGTTGCGCGGTTCCATTGAGTGTGGTCCAATGAACCGTTCCGTGTGTTGCCTAGGACCCATTCGAGCGTTGAAGTCACCCACAACTAGCTTGTATCTACTGCGACAAGCAGTGTAGGCTTCTTCTAAGCTCTCATAGAAATCAGCTAACTCTTCCGGATCAGAGTCGGCAACTGGAGCATACACTTGGAAGACGGTGCAGCTCAGTCGCCGGTCTACTTGGAAAGTCAAGTAGGCGATCCTGTGGTTGAGAAATTTGATTTCTTGGATCTTCGGCAGGAGGGTGCTATTGACGATAAAGCCGACCCCTCCTGACACGGAAGTGGTGTTCCGTTTTCCTAAGAAAACTCCGGTCCCGTCTCGATGCATCATGTGTGTTTCAGCTGCTCTCTTCGTTTCCGACAGTCCGATAATGTCGTACTTGATCGTTTTTGTCTCCTCTAGCAGCTCTGCAAGTCGGTCATCGGTGGCAACCGATCTGCAGTTGAACGTACACACTCTGTAGTCGATTCTTCTTGTTTTTGGCCGGGTGTTCTTGTTCCGTCCAGTGTGGCAGACGTTCGATACTCCGTGATTAGATCGCCTCTTCCGACATACTCTTGAATCTGCCGTAACAAGAGTAGAGGCCGGATGCGGAGGACTGAGGCAGTTGTTGGTGCTGTTCGTAGCGGGTATGCCTACTCTTCAACGGCCTGCTAAACCGAGGAATGTGCGCAGGGAGGAAGTATTCGACACTACATCCGACCTGAGCGAGGCAGTGTGTAATGATTAGCCACTTGAATCTTTGCCGGGGTGACGAAATCCGCCGGAGTTGAAGAAAAGATCCAAGTGTTGATCTTCTACGCCACGAAGAGGCTCATTACGTGTAGAAGCATTTTTTAAGCGTTTTTCTCAATTCCTGAAAGTTTGGGGTCGATCGGACCATCCGAAGTTGAGTTACAGTCAAAATCACCCCGGTTCGTATACTTTTGCACGGCACTGTACATTTCTGTACGAATGAAATGTGGGGTACCATTAAGATTTCGCGGCGGAAGTTTGTGACCTAGTTGGCAAGTAGCTATGAGAGTTAGAAAGTGGCTAATAGCCATCTGATTTGGAGAGTTCACCAAATCCAAAACGGCTAATAGCCTCGAACTTGGGAGTATGCCAAATACATGTGGCACACGGCCCGAATTGATGGCTATTAGCCGGTTTCAATGGCTATTAGCTTAAAATTTCTTGAGTATACCGTGCGGGTATGAGTCGGGAACAAGCAAATGGAAGAGCAAACTTCTTCTGAAATGAACGGTGGAAGAATTTCTATTTTGATGGTAGATGCAATCAATGGAGGACCTCGGATACTAGTGAAGAGTTTTAAAACCCGAAGAAAATCAAATAAACGTTGCTTTTTAACAGTTTTTAACTAATTTGCTTTAATTTTCTTTGGTTTTGGTGATTCTCAATAAAAGTTATAGTTGACTTACCCATGTGGACACTGATATTCAAAGTGTTGTAAGTCAGCTGAAAATTGTGCGATCGACTCATAGTCAACTAAAATCATACTTTTAGTTTTGAAACTTCAATTTAAAAACGAATTTCGAGTCTGGAAAATTCTGAAAAGAAAAATTTTTTTTGGTCGAAAATTTTGGCATCTGAAATTTTTTGAAAAATCCGCAGTTTTCAACAATGACTAAATCCATTTTTGGAGCTTGTCAAAAACATTACGGGACAAATTCATACAAATTTTCAGAACCATAACCCTCACCATTATATCTTTTTGTCCGGTACTGTATATACGTTTGTCTAATTCTTGAGTTTGGAAGTGTTATTTTCTCACTTACTGGAAACGAATTTATAAGGAGAACCAAATAGGTACAAAAATCCTTCTTTTATCGATTTGTTATGCAATTAGAAATTCATTATGCTTCTTATTTTTCTACATTGAGAACAATGTTTCTATTTTCTACATTGAGAACATTTTTCAATCAAGTTGCGACATCAAAAGGTGAAACTCCGCCCACTTTTTCGCGCGTACGTCACATTTTAGTGCATTTTAAATTGTTTCGTGAAAAACAGTGAGCGGGTTTCACGTTTTGATGTCGCAACACGAATGAAAACACCATTTTATAAATTCGTGACGTAGCGAGACAGCGTGTCTAGTTATGCGTCAACAATTTTTGCGTCTCGCCACGATTCAGCTCTTGGCAGCGTGAGAGGAAACAATTTTTTGCAATTTTTTTTATTTTGCTGACGTACAACTTGCAGGAACGTGTCGCTACGTCACGAAACCATAACAGCCCACTCAGCGCAATTGAAATGGCGTCTCCCAGCGGATGGTCCAAAGATTTGTGCGGATGGTCTATCGACCAAAAAATCGTTTTAGAATACTTGACAGGCGATTATTATGCTTATCTTAACAGTTAGAAACGTTTTAAAAAAGATAGAATCGGGAAATTTCGAGGCAAGAGTGAAGATCAACTCCCCATCGATGGAAGAACAACCCCACACCAAAAATAAAAACTCCCAACCAAAAAGCATGTAACACGGAAAGTTCACGTAAAAAAGATGGATGTGTATACACATGACCGAAAATGTGGAAAACTTAGCGGTGTCGCGCGGCAAATACTCATTTACTACCGGATCATTTACTACTTTTCTCTTTTACTACCGAATCTCATTTACTACCGCGTCTCATTTACTACGTTTTTTTAAATTTAACTCATTTACTACTTTTGTCTCATTTACTACATTATCTCTTTTACTACTTTTCTCAAATTTAACTCATTTACTACTTTTTTTTTATTATTACCTCTCTGGGACAAAAAAATTATTGATAACTGTTTTTTGCCGACAAATGCTCGGTGGTTTTCTCAATAAAATGGATATGCAAGATATGACGCGTTGCTGTCCGATTTCTCGTCATTTGTCTCGAGTTTTTCTTTCTATTCAAGCTAAATTTCATATGAAAAACATCGTTGTCCGGATATTTCAGTCTTTATCGCACCGGAAGCATGTGTGACACCTTTAAAATGGGCGACCGGAGGGAGCTGGGAGGAAACATGTTTCGCGTTCTGGAACCCACTATTTTTTTGCGTTTGATATGATGTACTCTACTCAAAACATGCATGGATAATAAATATGATTTGATAGACACACGAAGAAAGCAACAAAGGCTTCAGCCTAGCTCTCTTTAATCGTCTTTGAAAGGGTAGCACATATTTTTGCATGGTAGTAAATGAGTTAAATGTTAGAAAAGGTAGTAAAAGAGATAATGTAGTAAATGAGACAAAAGTAGTAAATGAGATAAATAGAACAAAAAGTAGTAAATGAGACGCGGTAGTAAATGAGATGCGGTAGTAAAAGAGAAAAGTAGTAAATGATCCGGTAGTAAATGAGTATTTGCCGTGTCGCGCCACATGTCAGTCTTTTTCCTGCGCTATTCAAGCAATGTCAATGCGCAATCGAGGATATAATCGAAGTGCAAAAAAAAAAAAACAAAAATTCACACAACCGAAAACATCAGTTCCTCACAATTTTTGGATGGGGAGCTAAAATTCCAAAGTGGGGGGTCAATATTCAATTGGTGTGGGGTCAATGTTCACAAGCCCCTCCTGTGAACATGTTCCCCCCAAAATGAACAGTGGGGAGTTGTTATTCATGAACTTCCACTCCCCAAATCGGTAAAATAGCCCCCGGAAAACATCGTGTACCTGAGCTCCCCGAAAAAAAATAAAATTTTTTTCCACAATGTGGGGAGTCAAACTCCCTTTTTGGGGAGCTTTGTTCCACGTGTGGGGAGTCATATGTGGGTGGGGGGCTTATGTTCACATTCGCCAATTTCGACAACTGACTGAGTTGGGATTTTGAGCACCCCCTCGCGAGAAGATGGTCTATGGAAAAAATGCCGTTAGATGAGAGGGCTGAATCCAAAATAAGTATTGTCGGCCCGCCAAAATGGTCAAACGCGTTCCGCTGAACTTAATACTACGTGGATTTACTTTTGGTTTCCAAATTTTATCATTTCACGTGTAAATTCAACGTGAAATAAAATAAATTGGAAACAAAAATGAAATCCACGTAGTATTGAGTTCAGCGGAGCGCGTTTGACTGACGTGGCGGGCCGATAATAAAGATAATTTGTGAGTCAAAAACATTTGAAACGAAAATTTTTCCGTGACCGGCACGTGTGAAGTTTAGATGATTTTGAAACGTATAAAATTGAAAACGAAACAAAATATCAATCAGTTTCAATTATCGCTGTGATGCTGTTGGTGAATAATCTCATATTCATCACAGCACTCGTTGCACTTGTTTCGTGTCAGAATGATGCAGAAGATGAAAGCATGAAAGCAGCGTGTGCGCAATTTGCTGGCCAATACACCAGACCAACCAGTGATAATGTGAGCATTGAATTCTTCGATTTTCATTGACGGAATAATTACGGTTTCATTGTCAATTTTCAGCTATATGGACCGCGATGCAATGTAATGATGAGAGCGGCCACAAAGACGCAGAAAGAGGCTAGAGAATATTGCGAGCTGCAATTGCCGGGGCGTGTCATCGAAAGTAATCCTGGGCCGAAGACGATGTGCTTGGTTGAAGCGACTACTAGATGCAGAAAGGGCTTTGTTCTAGTTCTTGGAATGTGCTATTATTTTGACAAGACGAAAGAGTGGGAGTATAGTTATGGCGGCGCCGAATGCGAAAGAATTTTTAGCACTGTAGCAACTCTCCCTCATACTTATGCAGTTGGCGTCTGGAAACGTGGGTGTTGTGAACATTAGTGAGCAAGTCTTTAATTATGAATATTTTAGAACGATTTGCAAAAATCGGCCAAGTTTGGATCCAAATAACTGAAGCACATGAGAGTCTCGTGAAGAA
Organism: Caenorhabditis japonica; assembly: GCA_963572235.1. Classification (NCBI taxonomy): domain Eukaryota; kingdom Metazoa; phylum Nematoda; class Chromadorea; order Rhabditida; family Rhabditidae; genus Caenorhabditis; species Caenorhabditis japonica. The sequence goes on from OY754345.1 coordinate 5,580,667, forward strand.
TATTTCAGCAGGAGATAAACCGCGAGCTGTTGCTCTCGCATTCTCTGGTCAACATTTCGAATTCATTGTCGCTCCGAATTCTCTTGTCAGAATTGATAAAGAATACAAACTTCAAATATTGTGCGAGTACAAGCCAGAATTGACACTTGCCGAACTTCGGTACCTTGGAGATCGCTTCTCGGAGATGTACTACCCGGTCTTGATGATGGAGAGTGGTTTCATGACTCGGAGTAGTTCTCACTATAATCGTCCTAATGAGAACACATACAACGCTATGTGCCATAATGTTCTAAAGGCATTCGGAACTACTCAAAAAGTCGAGTTTCATCCGGATAATGACACTCTACGGGATATGGCAGGTCACAAGGTGAGCGAACGCAAAATTGTTAGGCTCGGAAAAACATGAAAGAAATTGTTGAAGCCCCGGGGCAAGAAGCATGGTGCCGTGGAATGCTATTCCAACATGTAGGAGCTCCTGTCGAATAAAGCGAGTCAAATGGGTACCTATTTTGAAATATATGGGTGGCTATTCTGTAATTATCCCCAAATTTCCATTTGTCTAGAACTTTTTTGACACCCGTACCACCAAAAAGTCACTTTTTCAAGCGTCCAATATTAATAGGACCACCTCGGGATTTTTGTGTGTCGGTGATTTTTTTTTATTGGGTTTTCACCAGGAAACAGGATTTTTCATAAATTTTCAATCTGAAAATGATCATTGATTTGATTTGTTATTGTTTTAAACTATTTTCAAGGTTGTTTGCACCATGTTTTCATACTTCAAATCGGAATATTTCTTTCATTAAAACGCAGCAACAAGAACACGAAATTACGGAAATTACGGAAGCGGGAGCGGAAACGAAAACGGAAATATAGTTTTCAACGACGAAAATGGGCTAAATATTCCCGAAAATTCATAAACGGTGGGGGAAATGTTAAATTACGGAAGCGGAAAGGGAAATATAATTATTTTTTGCGGAATACAGAATCAGAAGATGCTATAATTTCGGTGCATCACTACTAAGCATAAAGAAATTCAACAAATTGATAAAGAAAATAAGTTTTTAAAGACGTAAATAGGCGAACTACCCGGCAATTTCATGCGCGGCGCCGACTGGGTGGCTATCAGTGAGGAGCGGAATTTCCGTTTCCGTTTTCCGTGACGTTTTTGGGAGGGTTTTTCCGTTTCCGTTTCCGTTTCCGCAGAATTAGAAATATGTTTCCGTTTCCGTTTCCGCTTTCCGTTATTCAGAAAAAGGGTTTTCCGCTCATCACTGGTGGCTATAGTATAGTCTATAGCGAGTCAAATGGGTACAAATTTTGAAATATATGGGTGGATATTGTGTAATTATCCCAATTTGTTTTCTGGAGTTTTTTGTATTCTGAATCGAATAGTATTAGCCGATTTTTCGTATCTTTGTTGGTTATGCCTAGACCCCAAAAATCAAAGGGGGTCTTATTATTAATGGACGCACTGTATACCCGATTTTTCCCGAACACACCCAAGGAAATGATCGTTTGCCATTCAGTATTGCATGTTGTTGATGAGAAATCAGACCGCGCGGGGAATTTATTTTTTTTGCCAGAATAAACATTTTTGAATGCTTGTGATACGAACGCTTCAAAAAAGATGCGGTGGAACTTTATAAAATTCAAAAACGTTTCTAAAATTTACTCTATCGCTATCTTCTAAACGTTCGATTTTGTAAAATTATGGCCACGGGCGAAAAGTTTTCAAACAGAGCGATAGACAGCTATTTACAGGGTGGCCGATAAGTATAGGACGCTCGCTTTCAGCGTTCCCTGGCACGGTGCCAAGGGATATTTTCGAAAAATTTCGAAACTTTTCGAAAGTCCAGAGACTATATAAGTAAGCTTCTCAGTCATTTGTTCTCACTTCTCCATATCGCCGAGCTATGAAAAGTTCTCCTCATCGTCCTTTCATTGAACTCTTGTTCAAGAGATGCCTCGGAAGTGCTGAGATCGCTCGACGCCTTCAAATTTCGTCTTCGACGGTTCGAAACGTTGTCGCTGCTATCAAAAAGCGAGGAGATGCTTCTGAAGTAAAAAAAAGCGGACGTCCACGTTCTGTCAACACCCGGAATACTCGTGCAATCATCAAGAAACGGATCATTCGAAATGATGGATTGAGTCTCAATAGGATGGCGTCACAGCTTGGAATTGCCCGATCCACTGTCCAATCGATTGTCAAGAACGACTTGAAGCTCAAAAGTTACAAACTACGTCGTGGACAGTACCTCTCGGACAAATCGAAAGCGATGCGACTCGAAAAATGCCGAAAATTACTCCAGCACTTTCAAGTGCGCCGCGTCTCTGACGTTATCTGGACAGACGAGAAGATCTTCACTATTGAACCTCTTCCCAACCGTCAAAACCAGAGACAGTTATTGTCAAAGGATGACAGCATGTCTCCGAAACGTCGTCTTGCCCATAACCGCCTTTTCCCGAAAAGTGTCATGGTTTGGGCCGGTATCACGGCAACCGGTAAAACTCCGTTGGTTTTCATTGAAAGAAATGTGAAAATCAACTCGGAGGTGTACCAAAAGATTGTGTTGATGGATAATTTGTTACCCTGGGTCACTCAGCACTTTGCTGGTGGTCCATTTATCCTTCAACAAGACTGGGCACCGTCCCATGGCTCGAGATCGACATTGGCCGTCTTGGAGGCGCATTTCCCTGGATTCCTGGACAAGAACTTGTGGCCTGCTTCCAGCCCGGATCTCAATCCGATGGATTTCAGCGTTTGGGGCATGTTGGAAGGGAAGATCGCGGGAAAAGTTTTTGCTACTGTCGATGACTTGAAGGCCGCTCTCGAGGTAGCATGGGCTTCGATCGACGACGGATACCTGCGGCGCACTGTCAATTCGGTGAAGAAACGTTTGAGAGCCTGTGTCAAAGCTCGTGGATCCAACTTCGAAATTCTCTTGTAAAATCAAATTTTCTGCTTATTTTTTGTTGTTTAATAAAGGTTGTTCTCGAAAAATCCTCAAATTGAAAAAATGGGAGCACTTTCAAAACGTCCTATACTTATCGGCCACCCTGTAGTAATTAATGAGCCTACAACACTGATACACCCCCAGAAATACAGTTTTTCTTCAGAGCATTTCCTTCGCCCGAACCCCTGGTGTATCAGTTTTGGATCTTAGAAAGATGAACACGAAGAATTGCGTCCTTGATAGTGATCGATTCGAAGTAGACAATCTTCGTGAAGATTACGAGAACTATAACATCCAGTTTCGCGAGAAGCAGAATATCGTTTGTGACAATATGCGTAGCGTTGCTGTCGTTCACCCTCGCAAAACGGGAGAAACCCCAATTTTACGCGTCATGTCCGACAGTCAACGAGCCCCGGTCTGGTGTAAATTGGGATTCACGCCGCACTTGCAGTACGTAGCAGATCCAGGATACTTTTTGGTACCGGATATGTACAATACAATGTACCAGCATCGTTTCTTCGGACAAGCGATGACGTGGGATAAAGCCGAGGGTTATTGTGTAAGAGAAGGTGGTCACTTAAGCGGTTTTAACTCGTTCAAAGTCATGAACCTTTTGCTGAGTAAGATGCCTGATTACAACGATAAGAACACTCCTGAACATCAACAAGCTGCGTGGCTCGGTGCTAAGAAGAATCCAAAGTGCGTGAAAAGGATTGGGTTCAGTGATAACAAAAACGACCCATGCTATCGTTCGAAAACCATGCTTTGGCAAAACAACGTGGCCACTACCGAAATTACCAACTCTATGTGGTTGGACGCTCCAAACATTCAGAATCCGGACAACGCCGGTAAAAACCAACATTGTCTGGTTTTGCATTCTAATCGTAATGTAAACTGGGCGGCAAAGAACGGCCAAGGAAATCTTGACGATAACACGTAAGTAGTTTTGTTGTTATTCACAAACCGTATTCACTCATTTTTTCAGATGCACTAGGGCACTAGATACCAGTGCAATGATAGTTTTTTTTTCATTTTTGAAGGAAATAAATAGCTTTTATTGATTTTCGCAGTATCCTCATTCAAGGTTTGTGTCAGAACGGCGTGTTAGGCTCTATGTAAAACCTTGGGGTACTCTACCGCAGCAAATTCTCATTTGCTGTTATATCATCGTGAACTGCAGACTCACCCCTATATAAAATTCAGACTCGGACTCACCCCTCACGGTGATTCTTTTACTACCGGCCACGCATTTCTAGTCCCCCGATCGCAAGTATTTCCCCTCTCCACCTCGCACTCTCTCACTCTCTCATCATATGAAGTGGGCGGAGTTCCCTCCCCTTTTTGCAAAATGCGGCAAAAAAATTTGCGGAAATGAGTTCGGCCACCACGGAAAACCAGTTTCATTTGAAATTGTACGTATAAAAACGAACGAAATCCGGTTTAAAATATGCGCCCTAATGTGAGCTAGTAACGTGACAGACAACTTTTTGATCAGACTTCATTTACAAAATCACGACAGGAAAAACCTAATCGGGGGACTAGAAATGCGTGGCCGGCAGTAAAAGAATCGCCGTGCATTTGAAATTGTACGTGAAAAATCAGACCAATTCCGGTTTTAAATATGCACCACAATGAGAGGAAGTAATGTGACAAAAAACTTCTCGATCCGAAGTCATTTAGAAAATCGCGACAGAAAAAACAAATCGGTGGACGAGAATAGTGTGCTCGGTAGTAAAAGAATCACCGTGCCCCTGATCATAATAGGTACCGATTTGAATCGCTATAGTAGCCACCCACAGTCGGCGCCGCACACGCGCGCACACACCCACGCACACACGAGCGTACATGCGCACCCAGCGCACGGTGATTCTTTTACTACCGAGCACACTATTCTCGTCCACCGATTTGTTTTTTCTGTCGCGATTTTCTAAATGACTTCGGATCGAGAAGTTTTTTGTCACATTACTTCCTCTCATTATGGCGCATATTTAAAACCGGAATTGGTCTGATTTTCACGTACAATTTCAAATGCTACGTGATTCTTTTACTGCCGGCCACGCATTTCTAGTCCCCCGATTAGGTTTTTCCTGTCGCGATTTTGTAAATGACGTCTGATCAAAAAGTTGTCTGTCACGTTACTAGTGTAAAGGATAAGATCCTTTTACGGGTCCAGCTACAGTATCCCAAGACCAAAACCACCCACTCCATTAGGCCTAAAGATCGCCGCGACCATACGTCACCGGTCTGGAATTCCAATATCCGGAACTCCATTAGAGCCCGTGGGAGGACAAGGAATGCCGCCTTTTCTCTCAACATCATATCTTCCTACAATATCTATGTTTCTCATTACGGATCGGTCACAACGCTCGAGCACGGGATCGTCGGCAGCTCCGCCCACAAGAACCAGTATAAATATCATGTCTTTATTGTATTCTTGATCTGATCTTGCTCTACACATAGGTCTTAGACCTATTATCAATAAACCTATCCAAACCCACAACGTGTTGCCTTTACTGGTAACAGCGAGTGGCTGGATTTTTTTTTGTAGTTTTTTTTTTTCTTTTTCTTTTTTTTTTCACTCGTTATCTCTCTCCTCGTTAGTTTTTTTTTAATCCAGCCCATTACGATCCACCGCGCGTTTAAGTTTGGTTCAGGTTTTATTGAGACCGTGACTTGCCTGGACTAGGAGGTACTCCCGCAGTAGAAAAATCCAAACTTGGTGTGCGTCTTCGGTTTATTTTCGGTAAAGATTGAGCTCAGTCAAACATTCCCGGTGCCAAGTTATGTTCAATAGTATAAAGGTTTGCGCAGACCTAAGTTGAGAATATAACATCGTTTTTTTTTTTGGTTTATATAGGTATTGGCACCGCCAGCAGTACGGTAAGACAAGATCAGGTCAGAGTCTGAGAGGGAAACAGACTTGGTGGTTCCACGCGGAAGTTCAGTTTAGAGAGCGCGCTCGGCTTCCCGTGAGTATGACGCAAACACAGCAACAGTAAGCAGCAGGCGACCGGTCAGACATTCACACATTCAAACATTGGTACATGGCATTTTCGAATACAGCTTTTCCCTTTTTCCCAACAGCGTAACAACAGTCTCTAGCGATGCCTAGATTTTTTTTTCTCTAGCAGCGTACAACAGTTCCTGGCTCAGCCCAGATGGCCTTTTCTCTTCTCTCCTTCAATATTTTTCTTTTTCATTTCTCAATTATTTTCTCTCGTTTTGTTTTCCTCACCCTCTGATTAAAACTGAGCATTTCATTCGTTTTCCTGGTTCCTTTTTATTCATTTTCTTCTTCGCTCATGACCGTAGATTTTCTTCGCCTCTTTCAGTCCATAAATGAGATAAATTCTAATCCACCCACCGCCGTTTTAAACGTCGTATCCAACTTTAATCTAATCATTTCGGCCAATGCCGAAATTAGCACAGATATACATATTATCCATCAAGGCTTTTGGCAGCTCGTGCCAAAAAAAAAAAAAAAAAAAAAAAAAAAAAATTTCGATACAAATGCAAAACAGGCCGCTCAACAATTCAATTGCCTTTCGAACAAAATTGCGTGCAACGGAGAACTAGCCCAACATCCCTTGCAGACCAAATCGATCACGAATCATTCCATTTACAACGTACAGTCAGCAATCAATAATACCCAGTTTATTAACTCACACTCAAATGGAAGCCATGTTCACTCAATCTGTCACCCGGTAAATCGAGAGTAAGTTTCTCACAGCGGTCTCAGACCTCTTTCCTAAACATCTTACAAATATCTCCATTCTGGCCCACAGCTTCAGCCATCCAGTGATCTGCACTCCGCAAACTCATAGATTGAATGAAACACTCCCAGCTCCTTCTAATTCGTGACACATTTTTCAGAACAACAAGCCTGGCTCTACCAAAAACTAATTTTTTTAGACTTCTGCTAACAATAAGTGTAGAGAAAACTTTTTTTTTTAAATTCGTTATCCCAGTTACGACATAAGAAATCAGCTTTTAACCATTAGCCAACATTAGAACTTTTATCATCCGATGGAACGGCTTTGGCGAAGCTTCAGTTTGGTAGCTAATAATGGTTCCAGAACACCAGTCACTAGTTGAGCAAAGCGCTGGCGAGTATGTTTCTCCGATTAATTTGTTCAAGGTCGCCGTCATTCAGCCCAGTTGGGCACGATAGTAAGTTGTGCCGTCTCGACTTCTAGATAAACCAAGGACTTAGCCGTTGCCTCCCAATCCAATATCCAGGAAAAAAAAAATTATTTTCGTGGCTATCGCACTTTTTGCATCTGGGGATGCAGGAAACATCATCATCAATCCAACATATGCACCAAAGCTTTCTAGGTCCACTCAACATCCACCTCGACTTTCGCGGTCTCCTAACACAAAGACACGGCGACTTTTCTTCAAAGCAGCCATCGAGCCCGAGAAGCAGGACCCTCCAGCCACTGAGGTTTTAAACCTCGATTTTTCTAAAAATTTCCAAAAAGAGAGCAACGAAAGCAGCCGTCGAACCCGAGAAGCAGAACCCAGCAGGCACCGAGGTTCGAAACCTCGATTTTTTTAATCCAAAAAGAAAGCCAGTCAGAAAGCAGCCGTCGGACCCTCTTTCTCCGCCGAAAAGCAGAACCCAAAAGCCACCGAGGTTTTGAACCTCGATTTTTCTAAGAATTCCAATAGAAGAACAACGTAAGCCGATCAGAAAGCAGCTATTGCTCCTGATTCCACCACCGAAAAACCGAACCCAGCAGCCACCGAGGTTTCAAACCTCGTCTTTTCTAAGAACTACAACAAAGAAAGCCGATCAGAAGGCAGCTATAGTCTTTGTCTCGGCATCTGAAAACCTGGTTCCAGCATCTAACGCGGTTTTAAACCTCGACTGTTCAATCAATCAAAACGCAGCAGACCAGCAGGCCACCCGCGAGCCTGACTCAACCCCTACAGAACTGTGTTCAGCATCCAACGTGGTTTTAAACCCCGCTCTTTCAAACCAACCAATCGTAAAACAAAAAAAGCCAATCAACAAGCAATTCTCGGGCTTGTCTCAACCCCTGAAAAACCGTATCCTGCATCCAATGTGGTTTCAAACCCCGACTTTTCAAGCCAATTAGATACAGAACACGTGAAAATCAATCAGCCGGTAGGGCCCGGAGACACAGAAGCCACGGAAACAGATGGCCCCAGAAACCGCATCTAGCGTAAAAAAAAAAAAAAAATTTCGGACCTTTCATTTCGGACCTTCAACGGGGCGTTGAATCGCGTATCCAAGTTTCCAACAAAAAGTGACTTCCACCACTTCCACGCGAAACAAAAAAGGTGAACCCCGACATGACCCGCGACTCTCAGACGAAATAAAAATCGACGACATTCATGACCTCTGCGCGAGCTACCACCTGGGCGCGTTTGCGCACTATTCATCGCCAAGGAATCTACCGGGGCGCAACGTCGTCTTGACCCATGTCTACCGGGAATTGGTGACCCACGACCGCCCAGATCTTTTCCTAGCCCAGCTGAACAATCACTCAAAGGACAAGCTAAACGCAGGACCCCCGAACGCCGCGAACTACTTCACAGGAGACGTCTTCGTCGTATTCTCTTTGGAGAAAAGACCGAAGGCCACAATGGACGACCTCAACAGATCATTCGACAGGATCCTTGATATCAAAAATCACAAGTTTTGGATCGTAGATGAACTTGCCCTGTTTAAAAGAAACATACGGTTAAACAAGCCTATCTGGCACATCAGAACAATCCAGGAAACCCAGTCAGGAAATGAGACGGAACATCCACAAAATGGACTCCCTCGGGATCACATGAACAGGAAGTGCCTCTGTGTGGCCTACAACGTCAACCAACGGTCCTTTCTGGCGCCTCCCAGGAAAACAAAAGAATCTCGCTTCCGCCGACATTTTTAAGCCGGCCCTAGTCCCCGGACAATTCTTCAGAACCACCGTCCCAATAAAGAAAGACATGCAATCGCCCCAGCAACGAGTCTGACAACCGCCAAGGCTGCCGTTACGACCAACAGCTACAGAATTCTACCAGCTGGACAGAACGTTTGCCGGATATGCGAACATGGCACCAAGAGCATTTACCGGCGAGTCGCCTGACTATCATCGCACCGGAAAGGCAATCCTTTAGGCAGCCAGACTTAGACTCGCGGGCACACTGGTCTTCGCGAATCGTGATAGGGACACAAAGGTTTACGCCACAAAAGTCATTGACGTCATAGTCTCAACTCGAGGAACTTTCGTCATGTTCGAGCTGTTCACGTGTAACGGACCGGCACCAATTTTTTTTTTGTGGTCCGTTCCTCTTCACTTTCCATGGAAGTGGCTAAAGCAGGAATATTCTCGCTGGAGGTGGACAGTTCCAAGATGCTATCGACCACTCTCCTAACAGGAACATCAGTGTTTGGCAAACCTTTGACGACAGCATGTACCAACTCCGAACCCTTCCCGAACCATCCTCCTGGAATGGAATCCCGCCAGCTTCGCCAGCCATCCAATACATGGTGGCTAAAGCAGACGTCGTCTTCAAAAAGCACCACCTGAGCCCCGTCGTATGCAGCCAAGCAGGAATCATCCTGTCACAGGAGCAGTCCGATTTTGTCCGAACCCTCATGGAAACACAGACCAACGGAATCAACGCCAATGCTCCTCCCGGAGTCGACAATACATGATGATAGCGGCCGCTTCAAAATTAATGACTGAGCGAAATACCGAGGAAACCATCTTCCAGTGGTCCGCATACAGCACACAGAGAGCAGTTGGAAGCACCTCTGCGAACAAACCTCGAAAACCTCATCATTCAAGTCTTCAAAAATTTCTTGCGGAACATCAGCCCCGATGAGCCCTTGGAAAATTTGAAACGGGACAAAAAAAAATATTGTCCGCTATTCACCACCTGCGATCAAAAACCAAGATTCACTCTGACGAATACCGCAACCACGGAATCCATCAGCTACTCCGGAAAGTACACGGACGCCCGGAGTACTGCCTGTCAATAGCCGATTTCTCCAGAGAGCTTTATCGCCAACGAATCCTTCTCGGAACCGTCCAGTCCACGCGCCCCTCAGAACACAACTAATTGTTTTCTTTCATAGGACCAGGGACGGTCCTAATCTAAGGGGGGAGGTGTAAAGGATAAGATCCTTTTACGGGTCCAGCTACAGTATCCCAAGACCAAAACCACCCACTCCATTAGGCCTAAAGATCGCCGCGACCATACGTCACCGGTCTGGAATTCCAATATCCGGAACTCCATTAGAGCCCGTGGGAGGACAAGGAATGCCGCCTTTTCTCTCAACATCATATCTTCCTACAATATCTATGTTTCTCATTACGGATCGGTCACAACGCTCGAGCACGGGATCGTCGGCAGCTCCGCCCACAAGAACCAGTATAAATATCATGTCTTTATTGTATTCTTGATCTGATCTTGCTCTACACATAGGTCTTAGACCTATTATCAATAAACCTATCCAAACCCACAACGTGTTGCCTTTACTCTAGCTATCATTAGGGCGCATATTTTGAACCGGTATTCGTTCGTTTTTATACGTACAATTTCAAATGAAACTGATTTTCCGTGGTGGCCGAACTGATTTCCGCAAATTTTTTTGCCGCATTTTGCAAAAAGGGGAGGGACCTCCGCCCACTTTATGTGATGAGAGAGTGCGATGGGGAGAGGGGAAATACTTGAAGTCGGGGGACAAGAATTGTGTGCTCGGTAGTAAAAGCACGATGATTCTTTTACTACCGAGCACACTATTCTCGTCCACCGATTTGTTATTCAGGGGTAGCAAAAAAAGCAAAAAATGCATTTTTTGCTTTATTCTTTGGGCAGCAAAAAAAGCAAAAAATGGGGACCGCGAAGGTATTTTTTGCTGGTGTTTTCTCGGCCAGCAGTCTGAGTTTCTCGTCCCCGCATCGTGATTTCGTGTGGATTTACGCGGATTTTTTCGACATTTTAACGCGCTGATAAGTTTTTAAGAGATTTCGACGATTTTTATCGCTGCTTCTCCATGTAATTTCAGGTTTTACAATTGAATTCGATGGCTGAAAGGATTTTTTCGAAGAAAGTATATTTTATATGACCTTTAATCGACCTTTTTCCACTCTAACGTAAATCGCCGACACGAATTGGGAGCCGATGCAAGTGCGCCCTATTGCACACCTAAAATGCGCGCGCTGTTTAAATTTTAAAATTTTTCGGCTTTGCAGATGTGAAATCAGTGCACAGAAAAAAAATGTGTACCGCAAGAAAAAGAAAGATTTTCGACAAGATTTGCGATAAGTTTATCCAGAAATCTGTCAATAAACCTTTTTATCCAATATTATTGGTATATGAGTCATTTACATGTAATATGACAACCGGGAAATTACAAAATAAGCTCCATGCCTTGTTTTGTCGTTTTATTTTGAATTTTTTGCTCAATTTTTCAAGAAAAAAACATTTCGGATTTGTGAAAGCACGCATTGCGGATTGGAGGCTACTGATGTTTCGTTTTTCCGGCAGCGGATAACACACAACAGGCTCAAAGCATTTTTCCATCCAGCTCCCTCCGGTCGCCCATTTTGATGGTGTCACATATGCTTCCGGCCCGTTGCCACTGAACTTTCCGGCTATGAATGAATACTTAAAACGCAAATCCGAACCGCCGAGGACAAAAAGTGCAAAAAAGGAAAGAAAACTGTCAAAATTCGGTGGCCTCCAACCCGAATAACGCCGAAAAATACTAATTAATTCATAAAATTCACATAAATAAAGAAATAATGAAGTTTCCTGCGGTTGTTCTCTTTTTTCTCGGCCCTGATTATCATCTGCAAGACCGAAAAATGTGTTAAATTTAAACAGCGCGCGCATTTTATGTGTGCAATAGGGCGCACTTGCAGCGGCTCCCAATTCGTGTCGGCGATTTACGTTAGAGTCCTTTTTCCACTGTTTTTCCTTGTAATTTCAGCCTCTGTTGACTTTGTGTCGTAAACGATTATTTTATTATTACTGCTATCTGTGACCAGGCAAATTCAGATGCGCATATGCTTCGAACAAGCCCATTGTCGAGGATTTTGAAGAACGCGTCCCATTCACCTGGAATACTCTCATTTTTCATCATTAAAATAATTGTTTCTCCTGAAATGTATTAATAAAGCATTTATAATCAATGAGATAGAGAGGAAAGGCCGAATTGGTAGAGAAGACTGTATTATTTTTGCAGAAAGTTAAGTCAGAGCACTCCGGAAACGGGGTAACCACAATAATTAACTGTAATGAATTAATTGGCTCATAGATATTTATGAAAAATAATAAAATACTATTTTAACAAACATAGCCAACAGTAGTCTGAAATTACAAGGAAAAACAGTGGAAAAAGTAGGTTAAAGGTCCTATAAAAGATAATTTTTTCGAAAAAAATCCTTTCAGCCATCGAATTCAATAGAAAAGCCTAAAATTACATGGAGAATCAGCGATTAAAATCGTCGAAATCTCTTAAAAACTTATCAGCGCGTTAAAATGTCGAAAAAATCCGCGTAAATCCACCCGAAATCACGATGCTGAACAACCAAATTTCCATTGAAAATTAATGGCGCATTGCATTTTTCACTGCCGGGTCTCGACGCGATGGGTTTTTTTCCTGGAAAACAACCTGCATAGGGAAAAAAACCGCGAAAATCGGTTTTTTTTTTCCTCAGCTGAATAGGCTCCCCGACGATTCGAAACCCGACGCTTCGATACCGCGTCAATTCGCCACTCACGTCGATATTGATACCGCGACCTTTCGAAACCCGTCAATTCGAAACCGCGACAAACAGAAACCGTGCGCTTTAGCAACCCGTCAATTCGCAACCCCAACACTTCGCAACCCGACATTTCGCAACAACGTCATTTCGCCACCAATATTTGAAAGTATGATATAGTAATGGAAAATACGTAAAAATAATTGAATCAGTTAAAGTTCCACAGATTAAGTGTATTTTCTTGCGGATCTGATGGCTTTAAGAAACTCCAATCCTGTTAGTGGAAGTTGCGGTGGAATTGGGGCGTAGTCCAAAACTCCATCTGCAAAATAATATGTATTTATAATATGGTGTTTGTTACCTATATCTGTAGACATCAGCCCTGTGAATTCCGAGATCAATGCATTGACTCGAGCACAATCGTCACACTCAGACTTCCGAACGCGTTGTATCATCCTTGCTTATTTTTTTTTTGTTCCTAAGATTTCGTCATATTTAGAAATTTTAATAACAGATTACTTTCAATGTCAACCGGTATAGTTCCAAACTGCAGTTTGGAACTATACCGGTAGCTCACGTGGTGGCTTTGAGCAAACACCCGCTCGTTCTTTTAAAGACGTTTCTGCTAACTTTGCTTTAGCTATTCCATCATTCGCTTTATGCCCGTTGTGGGCTCTCTTCAGAACTACAGACCCATTTCGTAAATGAGCCAAGGCATTACATCCAACTTCCGTTTTTCTGAATTAATTCTTGATAAAAGTTTCTTATCTCAGCACTCACCGGTTATCACAGTATAGGAGTGGCGATCCATCGGATAAACACTTAACATGGCGGAAAATGTAACCTTCATGATAGTAGATACGGTTGCTTTTCCGTCTCAACATCCTGAGAAATTCATGAATTGAGTTGGAACGCTTCTCTCGCCAGAATTTTATCCAACTCATTAATTAGGTTGCGTGAAAAATAAAAAATAATTTAAAATAAAACAAAATTCTGAAAACCAGAAACCCGGAAAAGGTGAAAAGTAATAAACGGTTGCGAAATGACGTTGTTGCGAAATGTCGGGTTGCGAAGTGTTGGGGTTGCGAATTGACGGGTTGCGAAAACGCGCGGTTTCTGTTTGTCGCGGTTTCGAATTGACGGGTTTCGAAAGGTCGCGGTATCAATATCGACGTGAGTGGCGAAATGACGCGGTATCGAAGCGTCGGGTTTCGAATCGTCGGGGAGCCGCTGAATAGGTCCATAAATGACTTCGGATCGAAAAGTTTTTTGTCACATTACTTCCTCTCATTATGGCGCATATTTAAAACCGGAATCGGTCTGATTTTTTACGTACACTTTCGGCGCTACCTCGAAATAGAACCTTTTCGAAATAGAAATGTGCCGAAATAGAACGTGACGCGAAATAGAACCGCGTGAAATAGAACTGTTCCGAAATAGAAATGTTCCAAAATGGAACCGCGTAAAATAGAACTGTTCGGAAATAGAACCGCGTGAAATAGAACTGTACTCCGTTTTGGAGCGTTTTAGCGCAATTGGGTGAAGACTATTGACTAAGCTTTCCACGGCGGGCGTTTTTTGCCCGTCCGACCCGTGCGGGGAAAGGGCCGTCCGATCCCCGGGGAAAAAGAAAAATGCCCGCTTGAAATGTTTATTAATTTTTCCAACTATTAAAAAAATTGGAGAAGAAAGTTCACGCATTTATACAAATAATTTCAATTTCCCGTGACAAAATATTATTTTTTATGATTCCACATTTGCCAACGCGATATGCCCTTATTTCTATCCTAGGAAACCGTCACGTAACATTGCAGACCGGGCAACGCGGACGGGCAGCGGGCACCCGTTCTCCGGGCGGGTAACGGACGTTTTCGGACGGCCCGTCCATGGTGGAAAGCTTACTATTGACTCAATGGCCAAACAGAAAAAGGTCCACTCAGTGGCGTGACCTGTAACAACCGTGGCACTGCGTTGGATTTCAGTTAAGGAGCGTTTTCTATTTATTGACTGGGTTCTATTTCACGCGGTTATATTTCGGTACAGTTCTATTTCACGCAATTCTAATTCGGGACAGTTCTAATTCAGAACAGTTCTATTTCACGCGGTTCTATTTCGCGTCACGTTCTATTTCGGCACATTTATATTTCGAAAAGGTTCTATTTCGAGGTAGCGCCACACTTTCAAATGCAGGGCGATTCTTTTACTGCCGGCCACGCATTTCTAGTCCCCTGATTAGGTTTTTCCTGTCGCGATTTTGTAAATGACGTCTGATCAAAAAGTTGTCTGTCACGTTACTAGCTCTCATTAGGGCGCATATTTTAAACCGGAGTTCGTTCGTTTTTATACGTATAATTTCAAATGAAACTGGTTTTCCGTGGTGGCCGAACTGATTTCCGCAAAATTTTTTGCCGCATTTTGCAAAAAGGGGAGGGAACTCCGCCCACTTCATGTGATGAGATGGTGAGAGAGTGCGAGAGGGAGAGGGGAAATACTTGCGATCGGGGGACTAGAAATGCGTGACCGGTAGTAAAGGAATCACTGTGAAAAGAATCACCGTGCAGCGGCACGCACATCGCCGGATTTCGACTCCTTAAATGGCTCGTCTAGTGGAGCGCGCCTGCACACCCCTCCTTCTCCTCGATCAAATCAAGCTTCTGCCCAGCTCCCTCCGGTCGCCCAATTTTAAGGTATCACACATGCTTCAGGCGTTTTGCCGTTGAACTTTCCGGATAAAAGTATAAAAATATCAAAAACATTTAAATTGGTGCAAAAAAAAAAATCAGAAATTGGCA
Source organism: Caenorhabditis japonica (assembly GCA_963572235.1). Taxonomy (NCBI): domain Eukaryota; kingdom Metazoa; phylum Nematoda; class Chromadorea; order Rhabditida; family Rhabditidae; genus Caenorhabditis; species Caenorhabditis japonica. The sequence goes on from OY754345.1 coordinate 5,596,147, forward strand.
TTTTTCATACAACAAGATTACAAAGTCGATCCGTTCTCCAAGTACCAAAGGTACTGCGGATCACGGTTTTCTGCATACGGCGGTCACCACTACCGGCTGCGCTATCCACCCCCCCCCCCATGAGTTTATTTTCCCAGCACTTTTCTATTGTTATTCGTAACCAAATTCCATAAGCTTAAGTCCTTTTTGTGCAAAAAAAGAAAACAAAAATAAAAACCATCGAAAGGAATCAAACCCGTGACCTCCAGATCACTGGTCACATCTGCACACCACTCGACCACACAGGTGAAATGCGACACGTGCATTACAGCTCGCCAGCTCGCTGGTGACTCGCGCACAAATGGCATGGGGGCACTGCAAGGGTGTCATCATGGATGCGTAATGAATCTATCGCATTTATTGGCGCATCGGGCTTCATAACTTACTGGACAGGGTTTGGATCCATGTCATTGGCTCTCCAGATGCTCTGTTTCAAAGCTTCGCGGTTCAGCTCTCGTTTCATAGCAATACAAGTCTTTATTGAGTTCGAAACATGTCGTATGATGTTTCACCTTGTCTCTTTGGTGGTGCTCCAGATTTCGTAGACTGTTTATAACGGCTCGGATTCTTAATAAAATTGTTGATTCACTTCTCTGTACACTTCGAGTGTTGTGTAATTACTCAAATTGACCTCCTGGCTGTTTCGCAGGCTTCAATTTGAAATTGTTCGGCACCAGAAAAGTGTTTTCCACGAAACATGGTTGAATTACGCACAATATAGACAAAAATATGAAAATTAAAACCGCATGTTATTTGAAAGCGCATAAAGCATAAAATTGAAACAATCCAGGCACAGATTTCCTCATTAATAGAGATTTTTAAGAAATTTCTGAGGGGGGCGCTACACTTATGTTACGGTTGCAGGAGCCATCTTCAGGCACAATATCACAAAACGGATATTTCCGGGGTAGTTTTGCATGCTGAATCCGTTTTTTAATGTCTCATGTTGCAGTTTTGCCCGGGACTGCCAAGACAGACTACTTCGAGGGGGGGGGGCGCTATACTTATGGAACGGACTGTATCACGGAGTGTTGAAGAGTTGAAAATGCGCTCCACTGCTCACATAGATTGGAGGAAACGCGGTCGTTACAGAGTTGAAACAGTTTAGATTTTCAAAAACGAGGCGCTGGCGGAATACGTTTTCTGCATAAAATAAATAGGGAAATATTGCTTAAATATTAAGAATCATGCAAAATATATGAACCCACAAGAAAAAAGTAAAAAAAAAATATCTGTGGCGCCTCAGTAACGACGATTTGAAAACGCCATTTCGCGCGCTTTTTTCTCGAGTGACGTGGCAACTTTCCCGCGAAATTTTTATTTTAATTTCCATGTACCTCTCAACACCCCGTGTGTATATCGTCGCGAAAAACACTGAGTACCCGAGTAACTTATGTACAACGCCAGCACCCGTGACAAGGTATATGGTTTTTTCAATCAAGTAGCTACATCAAAACGTGAAACTCCGCACACGTTTTTCGCGCGTGCATAACATTTTAGTGTATTTTAAATTGTTTCGTGAAAAACAGTGAGCGAGGTTTCACGTTTTGATGTTGCAACACGATTGAAAACACAATCTTATGGATTCGTGACGTAGCGAGACAGCGTGTCAAGTTATGCGTCAGCAATTTTTGCGTCTCGCCACGATTCGAAAACTGACCGAGTTGGGATTTTGTCGCACCCCATCGCCGCGAAAAGATAGTCCTCAGCTAATTTTCGGCAGTTTGCCCCGACTTTTGGCAGTTTGCCCCGCAAAAGGGCATGTGGGCCGACTCCCATCGGCCCACATGTCATTTTGCGGGGCAAACTGCCCGCTAGCTCGGCCCAAGCTGCCCATGACCGGGGCAGAAGCTGCCCCTGACCTGCGCCTAAGCTGCCCCCGATCTGCGCCCAAGCTGCCCCTGACCTGCGCCCAAGCTGCCCCTGACCTGCCCCTGACCTGCGCCTAAGCTGCCCCCGATCTGCGCCCAAGCTGCCCCTGACCTGCGCCCAAGCTGCTGTTCGACATCCCAATATAGAATATACAAAATTTATTGAACAAAAACAAATTTTTTTTAAATTGTAAAAATTGGGTCAAATCAACAAAAAAAAGTAAGGGAAACGAGAAGAAACAATAAAAAAGGCAAGAGGGGAATGGGAAAAACAAGAATATAGGCGATAGAGCGAAAGACAGCAAGATAGGCGGAAAATGCCGTTAGCTGAGGGGCCTGAATCCATAATAAGTAAAGATAATTTGTGAGTCAAAAACATTTGGAACGAAAATTTTTCCGTGACCGGCACGTGTGAAGGTTAGATGATATTGAAACATATAAAATTGAAAACGAAACAGAATATCAATCAGTTTCAATTATCGCTGTGATGATGTTGGTGAATAATCTCATATTCATCACAGCACTCGTTGCACTTGTTTCGTGTCAGAATGATGCAGAAGATGAAAGCATGAAAGCAGCGTGTGCGCAATATGCTGGCCAATACACCAGACCAAGTGATAATGTGAGCATTGAATTCTTCGATTATCATGGACAAAATAATTACGGTTTCATTGTCAATTTTCAGCTATATGGACCGCGATGCAATGTAATGATGAGAGCGGCCACAAAAACGCAGAAAGAGGCTAGAGAATATTGCGAGCTGCAATTGCCGGGGCGTGTCATCGAAAGTAATCCTGGGCCGAAGACGATGTGCTTGGTTGAAGCGACTACTAGATGCAGAAAGGGCTTTGTTCTAGTTCTTGGAATGTGCTATTACTTTGACAAGACAAAAGAGTGGGAGTATAGTTATGCCGGCGCCGAATGCGAAAGAATTTTTAGCACTGTAGCAACTCTCCCTCATACTTATGCAGTTGGCGTCTGGAAACGTGGGTGTTGTGAACATTAGTGAGCAAGTCTTTAATTATGAATATTTTAGAACGATTTGCAAAAATCGGCCAAGTTTGGATCCAAATAACTGAAGCACATGAGCATCTCGTGAAGAATATTTCAGCAGGAGATAAACCGCGAGGTGTTGCCCTCGCATTCTCTGGTCAACATTTCGAATTCATTGTCGCTCCGAATTCTCTTGTCAGAATCGATAAAGAATACAAACTTCAAATATTGTGCGAGTACAAGCCAGAATTGACCCTTGCCGAACTTCGGTACCTTGGAGATCGCTTCTCGGAGATGTACTACCCGGTCTTGATGATGGAGAGTGGTTTCATGACTCGGAGTAGTTCTCACTATAATCGTCCTAAGGAGAACACATACAACGGTATGTGCCATAATGTTCTAAAGGCATTCGGAACTACTCAAAAGGTCGAGTTTCATCCGGATAATGACACTCTACGGGATATGGCAGGTCACAAGGTGAGCGAACGCAAAACAAAACAAAAAAGAAAATTTGAACACTGCTGATGTTTTAATTACCATCATCGATTCAACCTTCTTGCCGGCTAACAGAATAGTTCACTCGGAAAATCCAAAGCCACTTACCCTCAGCTTTCCCGACTGTTTAATTCAATTTAAACATGAATGGGTGTGGTAACACGTGGCTTCTGTGGATTTTTCATTTCTCGAAGGGCCAGGGACATTTGCATAATTTTCACGTTAAATATTTTTTTAGCCGGCAAAAAGATTGAAAAGGTGATATTATGGACCTATTCATAGGAGAGAAAAAACAAAAACAAACAAAAAAACTTTTTTCACTATTCATAATGGACCTATTCATAGGAGAAAAAAAACAAAAAGAACGTTTTTTTTCCTATTCATAGATGTAAAAAAACGACAAACAATGTCGAAAAACGAATGGTAAACAAGTGTTTTTTGATCATGATAGACCATTGATAGTGAGGAGGCACAGAGATGTTTACAACCCCGTGGGAACGGAGTTGTTTACTAGTTCATGCGGACTCCGCCTCTTCTCTGTGCCTCCTCACTAACAATGGTCTATCATGGTCAATAAACACTTGTTTATTTACCATTCGTTTTTTTGACATTTATGAATAGGGAAAATTTGGGGAAAATTCCATTATACCCCCCCCCCCCCACCCACCAGTTGGAATACCCCCCCCCCACCACCTTGAAAAGTGGGGGGTTATAAAAGTGGGGGCATAAAATGAAATGTCTCGGTGGGGGGACATATTAGATTCTAACATATCCCCCCACCGTTGTTTTGGGGGGTCATATTGAATTCCCTGGTAATCTTTCATTATAGCCCCCCCCCATATCATTATATTATACACCCCCAAACGCCCATTTTGTTATACCACCCCACGTGGGTGGGCTTATTGAAATGGTGGGGTGCTTTATTGAAATGTCCAAGATCTCTCCTAGTTGAATCCTACGTCTGATTTTGATTAGGGATAAGATTTTCATCGCTCAGTTTCGTTTCTTACGTTTGATACTCATTTATTTCAAAAAAACCACTGGTGGTGGTTTATATTGAAATGGCGGCGGGCTTAATGAGACCGGAGGGAGCTGGGCGGAAGTTTGGTAGGATCCTTGAGTGTTTAATCGGCTCCCTGTAACCTTTTCTTATACTTTTATGCTCACCTTTAGGCTTTTAATCCCAAAAAATCAACCCGCAAAGCAAGCTTCCGCCCAGCTCCCTCCGGTCGCCAATTTGAAGTGTCACACATGCTTCCGGCGCGTTGCCGCTGAACTTCCCGGCCATCAATAAATGCTTAGAAACGCATATTCAAAGCGTGAACGACAAAATATTAAAAAAAGAAGGAAAAAACTCGAAAATCTAACAAAAATTAAAAGAAAACGGCAGAAAATCGATAAAAAATCTAGTTGTTTACTCCACAATTTGGCTTCTTGCATTTGATACTCAGCCAAGATAAAAAATTTTTATACCCCCCCCCCCCCCGCTCCACCACCTTCCATGTTGGGGGCATATATTGAAATGGGTGGGGGGGGGGGGGTTTACCAACGTTTATGCCAGGGGGGTATAATGAAATGTTTCGGGGGGCTATAGTGGAATGTACCCAAAATTTGTTTTTGTTTTTTTTCTCTTATGAATAAGTCCATTATGGATTTGTGACGTAGCGGCTCGTTGAAATCGTGGCGAGACCCAGCACGGGGTGATTCTTATTCCGCAGAACGGTGTGTTCGGGGCTACGTTTCGGACAATTTTTTTGAGATCAAATTTTCGAGCGCCAATTCTCGCGTCTCTGTGTCTTCATTTTTGCACACTTTTTGCTAGACTTGGCAGTATGCCACTGTCGAGACGCAGACACATGCGAAATGGCGCTAATTTCCTTATGTAGGGTCTAACACGCCTTGCGCAGAACTGAAGCTAGAGCGAGGCGGAGCCTATTTTGCAAAGTAAAAAAGTTTGCGGGAGGATTTAACAGAATACACCCAAGGAAATGCTCGTTTGCCATTCAGTGGCACTCTATCGCGTGTTGTTGTTGAGAAATCTGAGTGGAATTTGGTTTTTTTTTCAAGAACAAGCATTTTTGAAAGCTTCCGATACGAAGGCTTTGAAAACTATGCGGTGGAAGTTTCTATAATAGATTCGTGGCGTAGTGACATTTCACGGGAAACTGGGAGACGAAAAATCTCTTCGGTTATTTCTTCATTTTTTCGAATAAAAACGTGAAAAAATTGTCACTCCGCTACGAATCCATTATAAAATTCAAAAACTTTTCTGGAAATTTCTCTATCGCTATCTTCTAGGCATTCGCAACAAGAGCGATAGAGCGCTATTCAGTAATTAATCACTGGGGTATGAGGAGGGAGTGAGTAAACGCGCCCGGACGCACACACGCAACGCATCCAAATTAGGCACAAGAAATAAAAAAGGCGCGCGAATAATTTAAAATTATCGGAGAGAAAAACCAAAGCAAAATCGTGAAAATTACGAAACTCTATTCAAAATTATTTCGCACGCGTTGGTTTTTCTCTCCGATAAAGTGAAATTATTCGCGCGCCTCTTTTGTTTTTTGGGCCTCATTTGGATGCGTTGCGTGTGTGCGTCCGGGAGCGTTTACTTACTCCTTCCTCATACCCCAGTGATTAATGAGCCTACAACACTGATCTTCCCCCAGAAATACTGTATTCATTCAGAGCATTTCCTTCGCCCGAACACCTGGTGTATCAGTTTTGGATCTTAGAAAGATGAACACGAAGAATTGCGTCCTTGATAGTGACCGATTCGAAGTAGACAATCTTCGTGAAGATTACGAGAACTATAACATCCAGTTTCGCGAGAAGCAGAATATTGTTTGTGACAATATGCGTAGCGTTGCTGTCGTTCACCCTCGCAAAACGGGAGATACCCCAATTTTACGCGTCATGTCCGACAGTCAACGAGCCCCGGTCTGGTGTAAATTGGGATTCACGCCGCACTTGAAGTACGTAGCAGATCCTGGATACTTTTTGGTACCTGATATGTACAATACAATGTACCAGCATCGTTTCTTCGGACAAGCGATGACGTGGGATAAAGCCGAGGGTTATTGTAAAAGAGAAGGTGGTCACTTAAGCGGTTTTAACTCGTTCAAAGTCATGGAAATTTTGCTGAAAAAGATGCCTGATTACAAAAATAAGAATACTCCTTTACATCAATACGCTGCGTGGCTCGGTGCTAAGAAGAATCCAAAGTGCGTGAATAGGCTTGGGTTCAGTGATAACAAAAACGACCCATGTTATCGTTCGAAAGCCATGCTTTGGCAAAACAACGTGGCCACTACCGAAATTACCAACTCTATGTGGTTGGACGGTCCAAGACACCAGAATCCGGACAACGCGAGTAAAAATCAACATTGTCTGCTTATGCATGCTAATCGTAAAGTAAATTGGGCGGCAAAGAACAGCAAAGGAAATCTTGACGATGACACGTAAGTAGTTTTTTTGTTATTCACTGTCAGTATTCACTAATTTTTTCAGATGCTCTAGAGAATATTCGTTCTTCTGCCAGAAACTAGCCAAGATGGAAGATGTGTAATGATAGTTTCTTCTATTTTTTAAAGGAAATAAATAGCTTTTATTTGATTTTCGCAGTATCCTCATTCAAGGTTTGGGTCAGAACGACGTGTTAGGTAAAGCCTTGGGGTACTCCACCGCAGCAAATACTTATTTGCTATGGGATCATTTGCTGTTATTCATCCGCGCCGCTCGATAATGCAACATAAACTTCGGGTTTTCCCGCATTTCTTTTCGCGTTTCTCAATTTTCCAAGTTGAAAATACGTATTTCGCGGTTAGCCTAGTTCCTAGTTCTGCATGGCATAGAATCCGATGGGTCCCCGGTGGGACTTTTTGGGGTTGATAATGCCGCGTCCAAAGTAGTTTCGCGAGTAAGGCTTCCATTCGGACCAATTTTCGTCCGTCCGTCCGCCGTCCGTCCACTTCGTCCGCGGTTCGTCCGGTTCGTCCGGTTCGTCCGGCACGCTCTATTTGGCTGGGAATTTTAATTTATGGTACTCTTTAAAAATTCTGACATGGAAAATGTAAGCGGTTGCAAATTTATGTAGAATTAGCTTTGCAAAAACAAATTTTTTAATTTTTTCCCGAATTTTTGATAGCAGAAACAAGACATTTCTGTTGATATTTTTAACAAGGGAATGGTCCAAACTTAACTTGGCGTTTCGAAATGAAACCTATATAGGGTGAAAGAGCACTTCATGGGGAGCTCAAATCACTTTTCAATTTTTGCAATAAACCATTCGGAGCCGAGCAAATGAGCTCCAAAGTTTTAATTTTCACGTGCGAATTTATCACCGCAGTTGAGAGTCATTTTTAACAGTTGCCGGGTGACCGAGTGGTTAGTGCAAGAGAATAGTAAATGGAGGATGCGGGTTCTATCCCTCGTGGTAAACATTTTTTGTATTTTGATTTTTGCGTTTACTTTTCCAGGTTCTAGAACTTTGTTTTTTTTGACAAATATTTTTTTTCAATTTTTTGTTTTTAATACGTAGTAACAGTTCACAAATAAGGACAAAAATGCTAATCAACAATTATGAAATGGGAAAAACAAATAGTGTTGGTGCATCTCGCTCACTTGATGAATGCATTATTGGTACATCTCGTCTGGAAGCAATCATCTGCGCCAACTTGTCAGAAACGGAACTCCGAAAGTGCCAAGAACGGTAAGCTTGTGTCCATTTAGCACGCTTTTTTTTCCAAGAGATTGGTATCTTGTCGGGAAATAGGTGGAGGGGATCCGAGTTCGAAATCAAAAGCTTCTTGGATAATAACGATAGAACATTTTCCACACGAAGTGTCATCTCCAGTTAAAACGAAATAAAAACAAAACAAAACACAAACATCCAATCGTCACCATACGTTGAAAAGAAGTTGACAATGCAAAAAAAATGGTAAAAAAAAAGTTCTAGGACCTGGAAAAGTGAACGCAAAAATCAAAATACAAAATTTTTTTACCGCGAGGGATTGAACCCGCATCTTCCATTTACAATTCTCTGGCACCAACCACTCGGCCACCACGCCACTGTTGAAAATAACTCTCAACTGCGGTGATAAATTCGCACGTGAAAATTAAAACTTTGGAGCTCATTTGCTCGGCTCCGAATGGTTTATTGCAAAAATTGAAAAGTGATTTGAGCTCCCCATGAAGTGCTCTTTCACCCTATATAAGTGTCATTTCGAAACGCCAAGTTAAGTTTGGACCATTCCCTTGTAAGAAAAAAGAACAAAAACAGCTTTTGAAAACAATTTATAACAGAAACAAAAAGAAAAACTAACAAGAAGAAAAAAAACGGACGAAGCGGACCGACCTCGGACGAACCGGACGAACCGCGGACGAAATTCGTCCGCTTTTTTTTTCGTCCGAATGGAAGCCTTATGGGGTTATTCACGAAATGGCAAAAAATGGCGAAAAACGGCAAAAAACTGCGCGAAAACTCGGAAAATGCTCCGATTTGCCTGAAATTTTGGGGAATAAGGGAAAAAACTCTCCCGGACGTTACCCCAAAGTTTCAGACAAAAATATCAATTTTAAGCATTTTCAGAAAAAAAAATCAATATTTCTTAAAAATTGATATTTTTGTCTGAAATTTTGGGGTAATGTCCGGGAGAGTTTTTTCCCTTATTTCCCAAAATTTCAGGCAAATCGGAGCATTTTCCGAGTTTTCGCGCAGTTTTTTGCCGTTTTTCGCCATTTTTTGCCGTTTTTCGCCATTTTTTGCCATTTCGTGAATAACCCCATTATTCGCGAGTTTTTTATTTACAACTTTCACGCCAAAAAATTCAGTGATATTACGTATTCCCGAGTACGTGAGATGTCGTAAAATGGGTCTTGCTACGATCGGTGTATGCTTGTGCAAAGATTTTCGAAAAAAAAAACAAATCGAAAATGAAATTTGTTTTCGACGTTTTCGCAGACCTCGTTTTTGCAAAAGCCCTCTTCCGGCTGATATTCAAAAAAATCTCCTGGCGAATCCCCAATGATTCGGTATTGTCAAGATCCACAAATCCAATTCCGTTTCCGAAGTGCGTGTTCGATGACATCCAGGGTAAAGCCTGTGCTTTCCAATTTTATTTTATTCGTTAAGCGATTGTTCTGGAATACTTCCAACTGGACGATAAACGCCTCTGTAAAAGTATTTACAACGAGGAGTCTTGTCTGAACATGAACCGCCTCAAAGTGATAACCGATGCAGCCGCACTGAAGAACCGCTAATTCATCATACACAAAGCCCGCCGGGTCTTTCTGTCGGCGACTTTTCAAAATCAATTCAAGGCGGCACTGTAAATTCAATTTTGAGCCTCTAAAAAGTAATTTACGTGTTTTTAGATCGAAATTTCTTCGCTTTTGCTGCGCGCCTAGGCGCTATTCCCCTAGACATCTTAACCCACACCCCCACTTGACCAACTGGACTATTGCCGGTCCGATCGGTCATTTTACATTTTATTTGCTCTAATTTTATAATTCGTACGTAACCATTATGTTGTAATTACACTTGAAAGCAAATAAATAAATTAAATTAAATCAGCTTCCACCACATGGCCAGCGCTTTAGAACCTTCAAATAACTCTGGGTAAGTATTTTATCTTTTTATAGTTTTAAAATGTTTGGTTTAGCACACCAAAAAATGGGCTCCGGGACGGACGTTTCGCAGCCGAGACATTTCGCAGCCGGACATTTCGCAGCTGAGACGTTTCGCAGCCGGACATTTCGCAGCTGAGACGTTTCGCAGCCGGACATTTCGCAGCTGAGACGTTTCGCAGCCGGTAAACACAATTACACTAATATCACTTCTCTCTCAGCGGAATTGGTAAACATGTTATTGATAAACAAGCAACGAGAGAGTGTGTATATAAGGAGGTTGGCTGCGAAACGTCTCGGCTGCGAAATGTCCGGCTGCGAAATGTCCGGCTGCGAAATGTCTCGGCTGCGAAACGTCCGGCTGCGAAATGTCCCGGAGCCAAAAAATCGCGTATCAAGGTGGAAGGTTTATTGTCATGTTTCGGCTTTCCACGGCGGAGGTTTTTCGCCCGCCCGACCCGCCCTAGCAAAGGGCCGTCCGAAGTCCGGGTGAAGAAAAAATCCCGCGTGAAACTTTCCTTTTTTTTTTTAATAAAAAAAAACCGTCACGTAAATTCGCGGACAGGGCGAAGCAGTCGGAAATGAGCGAATGGGAGCGCGAACTTTTTCTTGGAGGAACGGTTCCATTCTGATGGATGATGCAATCAATGGAAGATCTCGGTTGCTAGTGAAGAAATTTGAGTACAACTGTTGGATCTCCTTCTCCGTCTTGATCCTAGAAGATATTTTTTTAGCTGATTGACAAAGATTTGAGGGAAGAAATAAAAGACTTGTATTCTTGAATGCTTGATTTTGAAGATTTTAAAGAGATCATTCATCTTTAGTTGCGGCTTTTCTTTTCAAGCTCACAGAGGATATCTTGCGAAGATCTATTCAAAAAATTCACACACTCTTCAATATACTGTAATTCTCAACAATTGGATCCTTGCTCTAATCATTTCTAGTTTACTTTCGTCTAATTCTTGAGTTTGGAAGTGTTATTTTCTCACCAACTGGAAAGGAATTTATAAGGAGAACAAAATCGGTACAAAAACCCCTCATTTATCAATTTTGTATGCATTTGAGGATTCATTGTGCTTCTTATTTTTTCACATTGGGAACAATGGATCTTTAATCTCTGGAATACAGAAGGCTATTGTGTTTTCAAACGAATTGCATCATGAAAACACGAGTCCGCAATAATCGTTCTGTCCGCTTCTCTTCAATTAGCACTAGGTTTGCGGGGTTTTATTTCATTTTTTTGATGATACAACTCGATTGAAAACCGAATCATTACGGATAAAATGTACCTTTACAAATACAGTCCGTTCCATAAGTATAGCGCCCCCCCCCCCCCCCCCCCCCTCGAAGTATTCTGCCTTGGCACGCCCGGGCAAAACTGCAACACGAAACCTTAAAAAACGGATTCAGCATGCAAAACTACCCCGAAAATAACTTTTGTGCCTGAAGACATCCATGAAGCAGCCTGATGTATGAAAAAATGGCTCCTGCAACCGTAACATAAGTATAGCGCCCCCCTCGGAAATTTCCAAAAAATCAAGGTTTATAATAAAATTAATACTTTGTTGCACGTTTATTAGACGTAACCAGATCATAAACGTGATTTGGCACACAATTAATAGGCTTTGGGATGTACTGGATGATATTGTTCACGAATTCATGTTCTTTTTTCTTCCACTCGTACAAATGTCCAGTTTTCATATACTCGGTATAAAACGCTGATAACTCGCTCCAAACGAACAACAAATTTCACATGCATTTGGAGTGAGGTTTAGAGAAATCAGAGCAAAACATCGGCCACGGCTCTCTCAATTTTCTGCACTCTCTCGTCGCAAACGCGGCCGCGTCCACCACTGTGCGAAGGGAGCGCGTTTGCAGCCCTCCGTACTGAGAATAACATTGACAAAGTTGTATTGCATACTCTGGGCAGAAAATCTTTGCACAAGCTTTCCTCAGGTGTTCTCCATATGATTCAAGACGTATGCACACCCAGAAAATAGAAGAACTTCGACATTTTTAGATTTAAACCCGTCCAAAGTCTAGATACTCAAATGGATTGCAGCAACTTTCGCTGAAAAACAAAACAATACCGGTTGAAAGGACGTCGGAATGGTCATAGGTGGTTCTCGATGACTTCCTCATACTCGGAAAAGATCATCCGAGTGGAGACAAACGTTAGGTTCAACTATCCAGCAAGTGAAAATACTCCTTTTATCAGGCATAATGAACATATTATCGGCCCGCCACGTCGGTCAAACGCGCTCCGCTGAACTCAGTACTACGTGGATTTCATTTTCGTTTCCAAATTATTTTATTTCACGTTGAATTTATACGTGAAATGAAAAAAATTTGGAGACCAAAATGAAAATCGCATAGCGTTGAGTTCAGCCGAGCGCGTTTGACCATTTTGGCGGGCCGACAATAGGTACTTTAACAATCCGAACCGTCTCCATTTAAGCTTTTAACCATAAAAAAGATTATCTAATGTAAGTTCCTTATTCGAGTTTTGTAGCAACTAGCTAGCAACGTTTACTTCATTCAAGTTTGTAGAAAAACTTTTACTCGTGAACTCAAAATCACGGACCTTGAAAGGATCGGTGAGACGTGGAGCGGGCTTCATAACTTACTGGACAGGGTTTGGATCCATGTCATTGGCTCTCCAGATGCTCTGTTTCAAAGCTTCGCGGTTCAGCTCTCGTTTCATAGCAATACAAGTCTTTATTGAGTTCGAAGCATGCCGTATGATGTTTCACGTTGTCTCTTTGGTGGTGCTCCAGATTTCGTAGACTGTTTATAACGGCTCGGATTCTTAATAAAATTGTTGATTCACTTCTTTGAACACTTCGAGTGTTGTGTAATTACTCAAATTGACCTCCTGGCTGTTTCGCAGGCTTCAATTTGGAATTGTTCGGCACCAGAAAAGTGTTTTCCACGAAACATGGTTGAATTACGCACAATATAGACAAAAATATGAAAATTAAAACCGCATGTTATTTGAAAGTGCATAAAGCATAACATTGAAACTATCGAGGCACAGATTTCCTCATTAATAGAGATTTTTAAGAAATTTCTGAGGGGGGCGCTATACTTATGTTACGGTTGCAGGAGCCATCTTCAGGCACAATATCACAAAAGGGATATTTCCGGGGTAGTTTTGCATGCTGAATCCGTTTTTTAATGTCTCATGTTGCAGTTTTGCCCGGGACTGCCAAGACAGACTACTTCGAGGGGGGGGGGGGGGGCGCTATACTTATGGAACGGACTGTATCACGGAGTGTTGAAGAGTTGAAAATGCGCTCCACTGCTCACATAGATTGGAGGAAACGCGGTCGTTACAGAGTTGAAACAGTTTAGATTTTCAAAAAGAGGCGCTGGCGGAATACGTTTTCTGCATAAAATAAATAGGGAAATATTGCTTAAATATCAAGAATCATGCAAAATATATGAACCCACAAGAAAAAAGTAAAAAAAAATCTCTGTGGCGCCTCAGTAACGACGTTTTGAAAACGCCATTTCGCGCGCTTTTTTCTTCCCCCCCCCCCCCCCCCCCCACTGAGTACCCGAGTAACTTATGTACAACGCCAGCACCCGTGACAAGGTACAGTGTGCCTTATCGACAAAGGTTCGACAAATTTGTCGATAAATTTTTTTTCGATAAGGCACACTGACAAGGTATATGGTTTTTTCAATCAAGTAGCTACATCAAAACGTGAAACTCCGCACACGTTTTTCGCGCGTGCATAACATTTTAGTGTATTTTAAATTGTTTCGTGAAAAACAGTGAGCGAGGTTTCACGTTTTGATGTTGCAACACGATTGAAAACACAATCTTATGGATTCGTGACGTAGCGAGACAGCGTGTCAAGTTATGCGTCAGCAATTTTTGCGTCTCGCCACGATTCGAAAACTGACAGAGTTGGGATTTTGTCGCACCCCATCGCCGCGAAAAGATAGTCCTCAGCTAATTTTCGGCAGTTTGCCCCGACTTTTGGCAGTTTGCACCGCAAAAGGGCATGTGGGCCGACTCCCATCGGCCCACATGTCATTTTGCGGGGCAAACTGCCCGCTAGCTCGGCCCAAGCTGCCCATGACCGGGGCAGAAGCTGCCCCTGACCTGCGCCTAAGCTGCCCCCGATCTGCGCCCAAGCTGCTGTTCGACATCCCAATATAGAATATACAAAATTTATTGAACAAAAACACATTTTTTTTTAAATTGTAAAAATTGGGTCAAATCAACAAAAAAAAGTAAGGGAAACGAGAAGAAACAATAAAAAAGGCAAGAGGGGGAATGGGAAAAACAAGAATATAGGCGATAGAGCGAAAGACAGCAAAATAGGCGGAAAATGCCGTTAGCTGAGGGGCCTGAATCCATAATAAGTAAAGATAATTTGTGAGTCAAAAACATTTGGAACGAAAATTTTTCCGTGACCGGCACGTGTGAAGGTTAGATGATATTGAAACATATAAAATTGAAAACGAAACAGAATATCAATCAGTTTCAATTATCGCTGTGATGATGTTGGTGAATAATCTCATATTCATCACAGCACTCGTTGCACTTGTTTCGTGTCAGAATGATGCAGAAGATGAAAGCATGAAAGCAGCGTGTGCGCAATATGCTGGCCAATACACCAGACCAAGTGATAATGTGAGCATTGAATTCTTCGATTATCATGGACAAAATAATTACGGATTCATTTTCAATTTTCAGCTATATGGACCGCGATGCAATGTAATGATGAGAGCGGCCACAAAAACGCAGAAAGAGGCTAGAGAATATTGCGAGCTGCAATTGCCGGGGCGTGTCATCGAAAGTAATCCTGGGCCGAAGACGATGTGCTTGGTTGAAGCGACTACTAGATGCAGAAAGGGCTTTGTTCTAGTTCTTGGAATGTGCTATTACTTTGACAAGACAAAAGAGTGGGAGTATAGTTATGCCGGCGCCGAATGCGAAAGAATTTTTAGCACTGTAGCAACTCTTCCTCATACTTATGCAGTTGGCGTCTGGAAACGTGGGTGTTGTGAACATTAGTGAGCAAGTCTTTAATTATGAATATTTTAGAACGATTTGCAAAAATCGGCCAAGTTTGGATCCAAATAACTGAAGCACATGAGCATCTCGTGAAGAATATTTCAGCAGGAGATAAACCGCGAGGTGTTGCCCTCGCATTCTCTGGTCAACATTTCGAATTCATTGTCGCTCCGAATTCTCTTGTCAGAATCGATAAAGAATACAAACTTCAAATATTGTGCGAGTACAAGCCAGAATTGACCCTTGCCGAACTTCGGTACCTTGGAGATCGCTTCTCGGAGATGTACTACCCGGTCTTGATGATGGAGAGTGGTTTCATGACTCGGAGTAGTTCTCACTATAATCGTCCTAAGGAGAACACATACAACGGTATGTGCCATAATGTTCTAAAGGCATTCGGAACTACTCAAAAGGTCGAGTTTCATCCGGATAATGACACTCTACGGGATATGGCAGGTCACAAGGTGAGCGAACGCAAAACAAAACAAAAAAGAAAATTTGAACACTGCTGGTGTTTTAATTACCATCATCGATTCAACCTTCTTGCCGGCTAACAGAATAGTTCACTCGGAAAATCCAAAGCCACATCCCCTCAGCTTTTCCGACTGTTTAATTCAATTTAAACATGAGTGGGTGTGGTAACACGTGGCTTCTGTGGACTTTTCATTTCTCGAAGGGCCACCTATTCATAGGAGAAAAAAAACAAAAAAAAAACTCTCTGGGCCTCCTCACTATCAATGGTCTATCATGGTCAATAAACACTTGTTTACCATTCGTTTTTCGACATTGTTTGTCGTTTTTTTATGGGGTTATTCATTTCATACATTTTGCATTTTTTGCCAAATTTTCCTTATTCATTTCATGCAGAAAACGACATTTTCTGCAGCAGAAAATTTCATTTCGCCGAACTGCAAAATGCACTTTTTGTCATTTTCTGCATGAAATGAATAACACCACCATTTTTCTTGCATTTTCGCGTGTTTTTTGTGACAAAAAGTGCATTTTGCAGTTCGACGAAATGGAGTTTTCTGCTGCAGAAAATGTCGTTTTCTGCATGAAATGAATAAAAAAAATTTGACAAAAAATGCAAAATGCATGAAATGAATAACCCCATTACATCTATGAATAGGAAAAAAAACGTTTTTTTTTGTCTTATTTCTCCTATGAATAGGTCCATAAATGTCAAAAAACGAATGGTAAACAAGTGTTTATTGACCATGATAGACCATTGATAGTGAGGAGGCACAGAGATGTTTACAACCCCGTGGGAACGGAGTTGTTTACTAGTTCATGCGGACTCCGCCTCTTCTCTGTGCCTCCTCACTAACAATGGTCTATCATGGTCAATAAACACTTGTTTACCATTCGTTTTTTGACATTTATGAATAGGGAAAAAATTTGTTTTTGTTTTTTTTTCTCCTACGAATAAGTCCATTATGGATTTGTGACGTAGCGACTTGTTGAAATCGTGGCGAGACCCAGCACGGGGTGATTCTTATTCCGCAGAACGGTGTGTTCGGGGCTACGTTTCGGACAATTTTTTTGAGATCAAATTTTCGAGCGCCAATTCTCGCGTCTCTGTGTCTTCATTTTTGCACACTTTTTGCTAGACTTGGCAGTATGCCACTGTCGAGACGCAGACACATGCGAAATGGCGCTAATTTCCTTATGTAGGGTCTAACACGCCTTGCGCAGAACTGAAGCTAGAGCGAGGCGGAGCCTATTTTGCAAAGTAAAAAAGTTTGCGGGAGGATTTAACAGAATACACCCAAGGAAATGCTCGTTTGCCATTCAGTGGCACTCTATCGCGTGTTGTTGTTGAGAAATCTGAGTGGAATTTGGTTTTTTTTTCAAGAACAAGCATTTTTGAAAGCTTCCGATACGAAGGCTTTGAAAACTATGCGGTGGAAGTTTCTATAATAGATTCGTGGCGTAGTGACATTTCACGGGAAACTGGGAGACGAAAAATCTCTTCGGTTATTTCTTCATTTTTTCGAATAAAAACGTGAAAAAATTGTCACTCCGCTACGAATCCATTATAAAATTCAAAAACTTTTCTGGAAATTTCTCTATCGCTATCTTCTAGGCATTCGCAACAAGAGCGATAGAGCGCTATTCAGTAATTAATCACTGGGGTATGAGGAGGGAGTGAGTAAACGCGCCCGGACGCACACACGCAACGCATCCAAATTAGGCACAAGAAATAAAAAAGGCGCGCGAATAATTTAAAATTATCGGAGAGAAAAACCAAAGCAAAATCGTGAAAATTACGAAACTCTATTCAAAATTATTTCGCACGCGTTGGTTTTTCTCTCCGATAAAGTGAAATTATTCGCGCGCCTCTTTTGTTTTTTGGGGCCTCATTTGGATGCGTTGCGTGTGTGCGTCCGGGAGCGTTTACTTACTCCTTCCTCATACCCCAGTGATTAATGAGCCTACAACACTGATCTTCCCCCAGAAATACTGTATTCATTCAGAGCATTTCCTTCGCCCGAACACCTGGTGTATCAGTTTTGGATCTTAGAAAGATGAACACGAAGAATTGCGTCCTTGATAGTGACCGATTCGAAGTAGACAATCTTCGTGAAGATTACGAGAACTATAACATCCAGTTTCGCGAGAAGCAGAATATTGTTTGTGACAATATGCGTAGCGTTGCTGTCGTTCACCCTCGCAAAACGGGAGATACCCCAATTTTACGCGTCATGTCCGACAGTCAACGAGCCCCGGTCTGGTGTAAATTGGGATTCACGCCGCACTTGAAGTACGTAGCAGATCCTGGATACTTTTTGGTACCTGATATGTACAATACAATGTACCAGCATCGTTTCTTCGGACAAGCGATGACGTGGGATAAAGCCGAGGGTTATTGTAAAAGAGAAGGTGGTCACTTAAGCGGTTTTAACTCGTTCAAAGTCATGGAAATTTTGCTGAAAAAGATGCCTGATTACAAAAATAAGAATACTCCTTTACATCAATACGCTGCGTGGCTCGGTGCTAAGAAGAATCCAAAGTGCGTGAATAGGCTTGGGTTCAGTGATAACAAAAACGACCCATGTTATCGTTCGAAAGCCATGCTTTGGCAAAACAACGTGGCCACTACCGAAATTACCAACTCTATGTGGTTGGACGGTCCAAGACACCAGAATCCGGACAACGCGAGTAAAAATCAACATTGTCTGCTTATGCATGCTAATCGTAAAGTAAATTGGGCGGCAAAGAACAGCAAAGGAAATCTTGACGATGACACGTAAGTAGTTTTTTTGTTATTCACTGTCAGTATTCACTAATTTTTTCAGATGCTCTAGAGAATATTCGTTCTTCTGCCAGAAACTAGCCAAGATGGAAGATGTGTAATGATAGTTTCTTCTATTTTTTAAAGGAAATAAATAGCTTTTATTTGATTTTCGCAGTATCCTCATTCAAGGTTTGGGTCAGAACGACGTGTTAGGTAAAGCCTTGGGGTACTCCACCGCAGCAAATACTTATTTGCTATGGGATCATTTGCTGTTATTCATCCGCGCCGCTCGATAATGCAACATAAACTTCGGGTTTTCCCGCATTTCTTTTCGCGTTTCTCAATTTTCCAAGTTGAAAATACGTATTTCGCGGTTAGCCTAGTTCCTAGTTCTGCATGGCATAGAATCCGATGGGTCCCCGGTGGGACTTTTTGGGGTTGATAATGCCGCGTCCAAAGTAGTTTCGCGAGTAAGGCTTCCATTCGGACCAATTTTCGTCCGTCCGTCCGCCGTCCGTCCACTTCGTCCGCGGTTCGTCCGGTTCGTCCGGTTCGTCCGGCACGCTCTATTTGGCTGGGAATTTTAATTTATGGTACTCTTTAAAAATTCTGACATGGAAAATGTAAGCGGTTGCAAATTTATGTAGAATTAGCTTTGCAAAAACAAATTTTTTAATTTTTTCCCGAATTTTTGATAGCAGAAACAAGACATTTCTGTTGATATTTTTAACAAGGGAATGGTCCAAACTTAACTTGGCGTTTCGAAATGAAACCTATATAGGGTGAAAGAGCACTTCATGGGGAGCTCAAATCACTTTTCAATTTTTGCAATAAACCATTCGGAGCCGAGCAAATGAGCTCCAAAGTTTTAATTTTCACGTGCGAATTTATCACCGCAGTTGAGAGTCATTTTTAACAGTTGCCGGGTGACCGAGTGGTTAGTGCAAGAGAATAGTAAATGGAGGATGCGGGTTCTATCCCTCGTGGTAAACATTTTTTGTATTTTGATTTTTGCGTTTACTTTTCCAGGTTCTAGAACTTTGTTTTTTTTGACAAATATTTTTTTTCAATTTTTTGTTTTTAATACGTAGTAACAGTTCACAAATAAGGACAAAAATGCTAATCAACAATTATGAAATGGGAAAAACAAATAGTGTTGGTGCATCTCGCTCACTTGATGAATGCATTATTGGTACATCTCGTCTGGAAGCAATCATCTGCGCCAACTTGTCAGAAACGGAACTCCGAAAGTGCCAAGAACGGTAAGCTTGTGTCCATTTAGCACGCTTTTTTTTCCAAGAGATTGGTATCTTGTCGGGAAATAGGTGGAGGGGATCCGAGTTCGAAATCAAAAGCTTCTTGGATAATAACGATAGAACATTTTCCACACGAAGTGTCATCTCCAGTTAAAACGAAATAAAAACAAAACAAAACACAAACATCCAATCGTCACCATACGTTGAAAAGAAGTTGACAATGCAAAAAAAATGGTAAAAAAAAAGTTCTAGGACCTGGAAAAGTGAACGCAAAAATCAAAATACAAAATTTTTTTACCGCGAGGGATTGAACCCGCATCTTCCATTTACAATTCTCTGGCACCAACCACTCGGCCACCACGCCACTGTTGAAAATAACTCTCAACTGCGGTGATAAATTCGCACGTGAAAATTAAAACTTTGGAGCTCATTTGCTCGGCTCCGAATGGTTTATTGCAAAAATTGAAAAGTGATTTGAGCTCCCCATGAAGTGCTCTTTCACCCTATATAAGTGTCATTTCGAAACGCCAAGTTAAGTTTGGACCATTCCCTTGTAAGAAAAAAGAACAAAAACAGCTTTTGAAAACAATTTATAACAGAAACAAAAAGAAAAACTAACAAGAAGAAAAAAAACGGACGAAGCGGACCGACCTCGGACGAACCGGACGAACCGCGGACGAAATTCGTCCGCTTTTTTTTTCGTCCGAATGGAAGCCTTATGGGGTTATTCACGAAATGGCAAAAAATGGCGAAAAACGGCAAAAAACTGCGCGAAAACTCGGAAAATGCTCCGATTTGCCTGAAATTTTGGGGAATAAGGGAAAAAACTCTCCCGGACGTTACCCCAAAGTTTCAGACAAAAATATCAATTTTAAGCATTTTCAGAAAAAAAAATCAATATTTCTTAAAAATTGATATTTTTGTCTGAAATTTTGGGGTAATGTCCGGGAGAGTTTTTTCCCTTATTTCCCAAAATTTCAGGCAAATCGGAGCATTTTCCGAGTTTTCGCGCAGTTTTTTGCCGTTTTTCGCCATTTTTTGCCGTTTTTCGCCATTTTTTGCCATTTCGTGAATAACCCCATTATTCGCGAGTTTTTTATTTACAACTTTCACGCCAAAAAATTCAGTGATATTACGTATTCCCGAGTACGTGAGATGTCGTAAAATGGGTCTTGCTACGATCGGTGTATGCTTGTGCAAAGATTTTCGAAAAAAAAAACAAATCGAAAATGAAATTTGTTTTCGACGTTTTCGCAGACCTCGTTTTTGCAAAAGCCCTCTTCCGGCTGATATTCAAAAAAATCTCCTGGCGAATCCCCAATGATTCGGTATTGTCAAGATCCACAAATCCAATTCCGTTTCCGAAGTGCGTGTTCGATGACATCCAGGGTAAAGCCTGTGCTTTCCAATTTTATTTTATTCGTTAAGCGATTGTTCTGGAATACTTCCAACTGGACGATAAACGCCTCTGTAAAAGTATTTACAACGAGGAGTCTTGTCTGAACATGAACCGCCTCAAAGTGATAACCGATGCAGCCGCACTGAAGAACCGCTAATTCATCATACACAAAGCCCGCCGGGTCTTTCTGTCGGCGACTTTTCAAAATCAATTCAAGGCGGCACTGTAAATTCAATTTTGAGCCTCTAAAAAGTAATTTACGTGTTTTTAGATCGAAATTTCTTCGCTTTTGCTGCGCGCCTAGGCGCTATTCCCCTAGACATCTTAACCCACACCCCCACTTGACCAACTGGACTATTGCCGGTCCGATCGGTCATTTTACATTTTATTTGCTCTAATTTTATAATTCGTACGTAACCATTATGTTGTAATTACACTTGAAAGCAAATAAATAAATTAAATTAAATCAGCTTCCACCACATGGCCAGCGCTTTAGAACCTTCAAATAACTCTGGGTAAGTATTTTATCTTTTTATAGTTTTAAAATGTTTGGTTTAGCACACCAAAAAATGGGCTCCGGGACGGACGTTTCGCAGCCGAGACATTTCGCAGCCGGACATTTCGCAGCTGAGACGTTTCGCAGCCGGACATTTCGCAGCTGAGACGTTTCGCAGCCGGACATTTCGCAGCTGAGACGTTTCGCAGCCGGTAAACACAATTACACTAATATCACTTCTCTCTCAGCGGAATTGGTAAACATGTTATTGATAAACAAGCAACGAGAGAGTGTGTATATAAGGAGGTTGGCTGCGAAACGTCTCGGCTGCGAAATGTCCGGCTGCGAAATGTCCGGCTGCGAAATGTCTCGGCTGCGAAACGTCCGGCTGCGAAATGTCCCGGAGCCAAAAAATCGCGTATCAAGGTGGAAGGTTTATTGTCATGTTTCGGCTTTCCACGGCGGAGGTTTTTCGCCCGCCCGACCCGCCCTAGCAAAGGGCCGTCCGAAGTCCGGGTGAAGAAAAAATCCCGCGTGAAACTTTCCTTTTTTTTTTTAATAAAAAAAAACCGTCACGTAAATTCGCGGACAGGGCGAAGCAGTCGGAAATGAGCGAATGGGAGCGCGAACTTTTTCTTGGAGGAACGGTTCCATTCTGATGGATGATGCAATCAATGGAAGATCTCGGTTGCTAGTGAAGAAATTTGAGTACAACTGTTGGATCTCCTTCTCCGTCTTGATCCTAGAAGATATTTTTTTAGCTGATTGACAAAGATTTGAGGGAAGAAATAAAAGACTTGTATTCTTGAATGCTTGATTTTGAAGATTTTAAAGAGATCATTCATCTTTAGTTGCGGCTTTTCTTTTCAAGCTCACAGAGGATATCTTGCGAAGATCTATTCAAAAAATTCACACACTCTTCAATATACTGTAATTCTCAACAATTGGATCCTTGCTCTAATCATTTCTAGTTTACTTTCGTCTAATTCTTGAGTTTGGAAGTGTTATTTTCTCACCAACTGGAAAGGAATTTATAAGGAGAACAAAATCGGTACAAAAACCCCTCATTTATCAATTTTGTATGCATTTGAGGATTCATTGTGCTTCTTATTTTTTCACATTGGGAACAATGGATCTTTAATCTCTGGAATACAGAAGGCTATTGTGTTTTCAAACGAATTGCATCATGAAAACACGAGTCCGCAATAATCGTTCTGTCCGCTTCTCTTCAATTAGCACTAGGTTTGCGGGGTTTTATTTCATTTTTTTGATGATACAACTCGATTGAAAACCGAATCATTACGGATAAAATGTACCTTTACAAATACAGTCCGTTCCATAAGTATAGCGCCCCCCCCCCCCCCCCCCCCCTCGAAGTATTCTGCCTTGGCACGCCCGGGCAAAACTGCAACACGAAACCTTAAAAAACGGATTCAGCATGCAAAACTACCCCGAAAATAACTTTTGTGCCTGAAGACATCCATGAAGCAGCCTGATGTATGAAAAAATGGCTCCTGCAACCGTAACATAAGTATAGCGCCCCCCTCGGAAATTTCCAAAAAATCAAGGTTTATAATAAAATTAATACTTTGTTGCACGTTTATTAGACGTAACCAGATCATAAACGTGATTTGGCACACAATTAATAGGCTTTGGGATGTACTGGATGATATTGTTCACGAATTCATGTTCTTTTTTCTTCCACTCGTACAAATGTCCAGTTTTCATATACTCGGTATAAAACGCTGATAACTCGCTCCAAACGAACAACAAATTTCACATGCATTTGGAGTGAGGTTTAGAGAAATCAGAGCAAAACATCGGCCACGGCTCTCTCAATTTTCTGCACTCTCTCGTCGCAAACGCGGCCGCGTCCACCACTGTGCGAAGGGAGCGCGTTTGCAGCCCTCCGTACTGAGAATAACATTGACAAAGTTGTATTGCATACTCTGGGCAGAAAATCTTTGCACAAGCTTTCCTCAGGTGTTCTCCATATGATTCAAGACGTATGCACACCCAGAAAATAGAAGAACTTCGACATTTTTAGATTTAAACCCGTCCAAAGTCTAGATACTCAAATGGATTGCAGCAACTTTCGCTGAAAAACAAAACAATACCGGTTGAAAGGACGTCGGAATGGTCATAGGTGGTTCTCGATGACTTCCTCATACTCGGAAAAGATCATCCGAGTGGAGACAAACGTTAGGTTCAACTATCCAGCAAGTGAAAATACTCCTTTTATCAGGCATAATGAACATATTATCGGCCCGCCACGTCGGTCAAACGCGCTCCGCTGAACTCAGTACTACGTGGATTTCATTTTCGTTTCCAAATTATTTTATTTCACGTTGAATTTATACGTGAAATGAAAAAAATTTGGAGACCAAAATGAAAATCGCATAGCGTTGAGTTCAGCCGAGCGCGTTTGACCATTTTGGCGGGCCGACAATAGGTACTTTAACAATCCGAACCGTCTCCATTTAAGCTTTTAACCATAAAAAAGATTATCTAATGTAAGTTCCTTATTCGAGTTTTGTAGCAACTAGCTAGCAACGTTTACTTCATTCAAGTTTGTAGAAAAACTTTTACTCGTGAACTCAAAATCACGGACCTTGAAAGGATCGGTGAGACGTGGAGCGGGCTTCATAACTTACTGGACAGGGTTTGGATCCATGTCATTGGCTCTCCAGATGCTCTGTTTCAAAGCTTCGCGGTTCAGCTCTCGTTTCATAGCAATACAAGTCTTTATTGAGTTCGAAGCATGCCGTATGATGTTTCACGTTGTCTCTTTGGTGGTGCTCCAGATTTCGTAGACTGTTTATAACGGCTCGGATTCTTAATAAAATTGTTGATTCACTTCTTTGAACACTTCGAGTGTTGTGTAATTACTCAAATTGACCTCCTGGCTGTTTCGCAGGCTTCAATTTGGAATTGTTCGGCACCAGAAAAGTGTTTTCCACGAAACATGGTTGAATTACGCACAATATAGACAAAAATATGAAAATTAAAACCGCATGTTATTTGAAAGTGCATAAAGCATAACATTGAAACTATCGAGGCACAGATTTCCTCATTAATAGAGATTTTTAAGAAATTTCTGAGGGGGGCGCTATACTTATGTTACGGTTGCAGGAGCCATCTTCAGGCACAATATCACAAAAGGGATATTTCCGGGGTAGTTTTGCATGCTGAATCCGTTTTTTAATGTCTCATGTTGCAGTTTTGCCCGGGACTGCCAAGACAGACTACTTCGAGGGGGGGGGGGGGGGCGCTATACTTATGGAACGGACTGTATCACGGAGTGTTGAAGAGTTGAAAATGCGCTCCACTGCTCACATAGATTGGAGGAAACGCGGTCGTTACAGAGTTGAAACAGTTTAGATTTTCAAAAAGAGGCGCTGGCGGAATACGTTTTCTGCATAAAATAAATAGGGAAATATTGCTTAAATATCAAGAATCATGCAAAATATATGAACCCACAAGAAAAAAGTAAAAAAAAATCTCTGTGGCGCCTCAGTAACGACGTTTTGAAAACGCCATTTCGCGCGCTTTTTTCTTCCCCCCCCCCCCCCCCCCCCACTGAGTACCCGAGTAACTTATGTACAACGCCAGCACCCGTGACAAGGTACAGTGTGCCTTATCGACAAAGGTTCGACAAATTTGTCGATAAATTTTTTTTCGATAAGGCACACTGACAAGGTATATGGTTTTTTCAATCAAGTAGCTACATCAAAACGTGAAACTCCGCACACGTTTTTCGCGCGTGCATAACATTTTAGTGTATTTTAAATTGTTTCGTGAAAAACAGTGAGCGAGGTTTCACGTTTTGATGTTGCAACACGATTGAAAACACAATCTTATGGATTCGTGACGTAGCGAGACAGCGTGTCAAGTTATGCGTCAGCAATTTTTGCGTCTCGCCACGATTCGAAAACTGACAGAGTTGGGATTTTGTCGCACCCCATCGCCGCGAAAAGATAGTCCTCAGCTAATTTTCGGCAGTTTGCCCCGACTTTTGGCAGTTTGCACCGCAAAAGGGCATGTGGGCCGACTCCCATCGGCCCACATGTCATTTTGCGGGGCAAACTGCCCGCTAGCTCGGCCCAAGCTGCCCATGACCGGGGCAGAAGCTGCCCCTGACCTGCGCCTAAGCTGCCCCCGATCTGCGCCCAAGCTGCTGTTCGACATCCCAATATAGAATATACAAAATTTATTGAACAAAAACACATTTTTTTTTAAATTGTAAAAATTGGGTCAAATCAACAAAAAAAAGTAAGGGAAACGAGAAGAAACAATAAAAAAGGCAAGAGGGGGAATGGGAAAAACAAGAATATAGGCGATAGAGCGAAAGACAGCAAAATAGGCGGAAAATGCCGTTAGCTGAGGGGCCTGAATCCATAATAAGTAAAGATAATTTGTGAGTCAAAAACATTTGGAACGAAAATTTTTCCGTGACCGGCACGTGTGAAGGTTAGATGATATTGAAACATATAAAATTGAAAACGAAACAGAATATCAATCAGTTTCAATTATCGCTGTGATGATGTTGGTGAATAATCTCATATTCATCACAGCACTCGTTGCACTTGTTTCGTGTCAGAATGATGCAGAAGATGAAAGCATGAAAGCAGCGTGTGCGCAATATGCTGGCCAATACACCAGACCAAGTGATAATGTGAGCATTGAATTCTTCGATTATCATGGACAAAATAATTACGGATTCATTTTCAATTTTCAGCTATATGGACCGCGATGCAATGTAATGATGAGAGCGGCCACAAAAACGCAGAAAGAGGCTAGAGAATATTGCGAGCTGCAATTGCCGGGGCGTGTCATCGAAAGTAATCCTGGGCCGAAGACGATGTGCTTGGTTGAAGCGACTACTAGATGCAGAAAGGGCTTTGTTCTAGTTCTTGGAATGTGCTATTACTTTGACAAGACAAAAGAGTGGGAGTATAGTTATGCCGGCGCCGAATGCGAAAGAATTTTTAGCACTGTAGCAACTCTTCCTCATACTTATGCAGTTGGCGTCTGGAAACGTGGGTGTTGTGAACATTAGTGAGCAAGTCTTTAATTATGAATATTTTAGAACGATTTGCAAAAATCGGCCAAGTTTGGATCCAAATAACTGAAGCACATGAGCATCTCGTGAAGAATATTTCAGCAGGAGATAAACCGCGAGGTGTTGCCCTCGCATTCTCTGGTCAACATTTCGAATTCATTGTCGCTCCGAATTCTCTTGTCAGAATCGATAAAGAATACAAACTTCAAATATTGTGCGAGTACAAGCCAGAATTGACCCTTGCCGAACTTCGGTACCTTGGAGATCGCTTCTCGGAGATGTACTACCCGGTCTTGATGATGGAGAGTGGTTTCATGACTCGGAGTAGTTCTCACTATAATCGTCCTAAGGAGAACACATACAACGGTATGTGCCATAATGTTCTAAAGGCATTCGGAACTACTCAAAAGGTCGAGTTTCATCCGGATAATGACACTCTACGGGATATGGCAGGTCACAAGGTGAGCGAACGCAAAACAAAACAAAAAAGAAAATTTGAACACTGCTGGTGTTTTAATTACCATCATCGATTCAACCTTCTTGCCGGCTAACAGAATAGTTCACTCGGAAAATCCAAAGCCACATCCCCTCAGCTTTTCCGACTGTTTAATTCAATTTAAACATGAGTGGGTGTGGTAACACGTGGCTTCTGTGGACTTTTCATTTCTCGAAGGGCCACCTATTCATAGGAGAAAAAAAACAAAAAAAAAACTCTCTGGGCCTCCTCACTATCAATGGTCTATCATGGTCAATAAACACTTGTTTACCATTCGTTTTTCGACATTGTTTGTCGTTTTTTTATGGGGTTATTCATTTCATACATTTTGCATTTTTTGCCAAATTTTCCTTATTCATTTCATGCAGAAAACGACATTTTCTGCAGCAGAAAATTTCATTTCGCCGAACTGCAAAATGCACTTTTTGTCATTTTCTGCATGAAATGAATAACACCACCATTTTTCTTGCATTTTCGCGTGTTTTTTGTGACAAAAAGTGCATTTTGCAGTTCGACGAAATGGAGTTTTCTGCTGCAGAAAATGTCGTTTTCTGCATGAAATGAATAAAAAAAATTTGACAAAAAATGCAAAATGCATGAAATGAATAACCCCATTACATCTATGAATAGGAAAAAAAACGTTTTTTTTTGTCTTATTTCTCCTATGAATAGGTCCATAAATGTCAAAAAACGAATGGTAAACAAGTGTTTATTGACCATGATAGACCATTGATAGTGAGGAGGCACAGAGATGTTTACAACCCCGTGGGAACGGAGTTGTTTACTAGTTCATGCGGACTCCGCCTCTTCTCTGTGCCTCCTCACTAACAATGGTCTATCATGGTCAATAAACACTTGTTTACCATTCGTTTTTTGACATTTATGAATAGGGAAAAAATTTGTTTTTGTTTTTTTTTCTCCTACGAATAAGTCCATTATGGATTTGTGACGTAGCGACTTGTTGAAATCGTGGCGAGACCCAGCACGGGGTGATTCTTATTCCGCAGAACGGTGTGTTCGGGGCTACGTTTCGGACAATTTTTTTGAGATCAAATTTTCGAGCGCCAATTCTCGCGTCTCTGTGTCTTCATTTTTGCACACTTTTTGCTAGACTTGGCAGTATGCCACTGTCGAGACGCAGACACATGCGAAATGGCGCTAATTTCCTTATGTAGGGTCTAACACGCCTTGCGCAGAACTGAAGCTAGAGCGAGGCGGAGCCTATTTTGCAAAGTAAAAAAGTTTGCGGGAGGATTTAACAGAATACACCCAAGGAAATGCTCGTTTGCCATTCAGTGGCACTCTATCGCGTGTTGTTGTTGAGAAATCTGAGTGGAATTTGGTTTTTTTTTCAAGAACAAGCATTTTTGAAAGCTTCCGATACGAAGGCTTTGAAAACTATGCGGTGGAAGTTTCTATAATAGATTCGTGGCGTAGTGACATTTCACGGGAAACTGGGAGACGAAAAATCTCTTCGGTTATTTCTTCATTTTTTCGAATAAAAACGTGAAAAAATTGTCACTCCGCTACGAATCCATTATAAAATTCAAAAACTTTTCTGGAAATTTCTCTATCGCTATCTTCTAGGCATTCGCAACAAGAGCGATAGAGCGCTATTCAGTAATTAATCACTGGGGTATGAGGAGGGAGTGAGTAAACGCGCCCGGACGCACACACGCAACGCATCCAAATTAGGCACAAGAAATAAAAAAGGCGCGCGAATAATTTAAAATTATCGGAGAGAAAAACCAAAGCAAAATCGTGAAAATTACGAAACTCTATTCAAAATTATTTCGCACGCGTTGGTTTTTCTCTCCGATAAAGTGAAATTATTCGCGCGCCTCTTTTGTTTTTTGGGGCCTCATTTGGATGCGTTGCGTGTGTGCGTCCGGGAGCGTTTACTTACTCCTTCCTCATACCCCAGTGATTAATGAGCCTACAACACTGATCTTCCCCCAGAAATACTGTATTCATTCAGAGCATTTCCTTCGCCCGAACACCTGGTGTATCAGTTTTGGATCTTAGAAAGATGAACACGAAGAATTGCGTCCTTGATAGTGACCGATTCGAAGTAGACAATCTTCGTGAAGATTACGAGAACTATAACATCCAGTTTCGCGAGAAGCAGAATATTGTTTGTGACAATATGCGTAGCGTTGCTGTCGTTCACCCTCGCAAAACGGGAGATACCCCAATTTTACGCGTCATGTCCGACAGTCAACGAGCCCCGGTCTGGTGTAAATTGGGATTCACGCCGCACTTGAAGTACGTAGCAGATCCTGGATACTTTTTGGTACCTGATATGTACAATACAATGTACCAGCATCGTTTCTTCGGACAAGCGATGACGTGGGATAAAGCCGAGGGTTATTGTAAAAGAGAAGGTGGTCACTTAAGCGGTTTTAACTCGTTCAAAGTCATGGAAATTTTGCTGAAAAAGATGCCTGATTACAAAAATAAGAATACTCCTTTACATCAATACGCTGCGTGGCTCGGTGCTAAGAAGAATCCAAAGTGCGTGAATAGGCTTGGGTTCAGTGATAACAAAAACGACCCATGTTATCGTTCGAAAGCCATGCTTTGGCAAAACAACGTGGCCACTACCGAAATTACCAACTCTATGTGGTTGGACGGTCCAAGACACCAGAATCCGGACAACGCGAGTAAAAATCAACATTGTCTGCTTATGCATGCTAATCGTAAAGTAAATTGGGCGGCAAAGAACAGCAAAGGAAATCTTGACGATGACACGTAAGTAGTTTTTTTGTTATTCACTGTCAGTATTCACTAATTTTTTCAGATGCTCTAGAGAATATTCGTTCTTCTGCCAGAAACTAGCCAAGATGGAAGATGTGTAATGATAGTTTCTTCTATTTTTTAAAGGAAATAAATAGCTTTTATTTGATTTTCGCAGTATCCTCATTCAAGGTTTGGGTCAGAACGACGTGTTAGGTAAAGCCTTGGGGTACTCCACCGCAGCAAATACTTATTTGCTATGGGATCATTTGCTGTTATTCATCCGCGCCGCTCAATAATGCAACTTAAACTTCGGGCTTTCCCGCATTTCTTTACGCGTCTCTCAATTTTCCAAGTTGAAAATACGTATTTCGCGGATAGCCTAGTTCCTAGTTCTGCATGGCATAGAATCCGATGGGTCCCCGGTGGGACTTTTTGGGGTTGATAATGCCGCGTCCAAAGTAGTTTCGCGAGTAAGGCTTCCATTCGGACCAATTTTCGTCCGTCCGGTCCGTCCGTCCGTCCGCCGTCCGTCCGCTTCGTCCGCGGTTCGTCCGGCTCGTCCGGTTCGTCCGGCACGCTCTATTTGGCTGGGAATTTTAATTTATGGCACTCTTTAAAAATTCTGACATGGAAAATGTAAGCGGTTGCAAATTTATGTAGAATTAGCTTTGCAAAAACAAATTTTTTAATTTTTTCCCGAATTTTTGATAGCAGAAACAAGACATTTCTGTTGATATTTTTAAGAAAAAAAAACAAAAACAGCTTTTGAAAACAATTTATAACAGAAACAAAAAGAAAAACTAACAAGAAAAAAAAACGGACGAAGCGGACCGACCTCGGACGAACCGGACGAGCGGACGAACAGCGGACGAAATTCGTCCGCTTTTTTTTCGTCCGAATGGAAGCCTTATTCGCGAGTTTTTTATTTACAACTTTCACGCCAAAAAATTCAGTGATATTACGTATTCCCGAGTACGTGAGATGTCGTAAAATGGGTCTTGCTACGATCGGTGTATGCTTGTGCAAAGATTTTCGAAAAAAAAACAAATCGAAAATGAAATTTGTTTTCGACGTTTTCGCAGACCTCGTTTTTGCAAAAGCCTGCTTCCGGCTGATATTCAAAAAAATCTCCTGGCGAATCCCCAATGATTCGGTATTGTCAAGATCCACAAATCCAATTCCGTTTCCGAAGTGCGTGTTCGATGACATCCAGGGTAAAGCCTGTGCTTTCCAATTTTATTTTATTCGTTAAGCGATTGTTCTGGAATACTTCCAACTGGACGATAAACGCCTCTGTAAAAGTATTTACAACGAGGAGTCTTGTCTGAACATGAACCGCCTCAAAGTGATAACCGATGCAGCCGCACTGAAGAACCGCTAATTCATCATACACAAAGCCCGCCGGGTCTTTCTGTCGGCGACTTTTCAAAATCAATTCAAGGCGGCACTGTAAATTCAATTTTGAGCCTCTAAAAAGTAATTTACGTGTTTTTAGATCGAAATTTCTTCGCTTTTGCTGCGCGCCTAGGCGCTATTCCCCTAGACATCTTAACCCACACCCCCACTTGACCAACTGGACTATTGCCGGTCCGATCGGTCATTTTACATTTTATTTGCTCTAATTTTATAATTCGTACGTAACCATTATGTTGTAATTACACTTGAATGCAAATAAATAAATTAAATTAAATCAGCTTCCACCACATGGCCAGCGCTTTCGAATATTCAAATAACTCTGGGTAAGTATTTTATCTTTTTATAGTTTTAAAATTTTTGGTTTAGCACACCAAAAATCGCGTATCAAGGTGGAAGGTTTATTGTCATGTTTCGGCTTTCCACGACGGAGGTTTTTCGCCCGCCCGACCCGCCCTAGCAAAGGGCCGTCCGAAGCCCGGGTGAAGAAAAAATCCCGCGTGAAACGTTCTTTTTTTTTATAAAAAAAGCCGTCACGTAAATTCGCGGACAGGGCGAAGCAGTCGGAAATGAGCGAATGGGAGCGCGAACTTTTTCTTGGAGGAACGGTTCCATTCTGATGGATGATGCAATCAATGGAAGATCTCGGTTGCTAGTGAAGAAATTTGAGTACAACTGTTGGATCTCCTTCTCCGTCTTGATCCTAGAAGATATTTTTTTAGCTGATTGACAAAGATTTGAGGGAAGAAATAAAAGACTTGTATTCTTGAATGCTTGATTTTGAAGATTTTAAAGAGATCATTCATCTTTAGTTGCAGCTTTTCTTTTCAAGCTCACAGAGGATATCTTGCGAAGATCTATTCAAAAAATTCACACACTCTTCAATATACTGTAATTCTCAACAATTGGATCCTTGCTCTAATCATTTCTAGTTTACTTTCGTCTAATTCTTGAGTTTGGAAGTGTTATTTTCTCACCAACTGGAAAGGAATTTATGAGGAGAACCAAATCGGTACAAAAACCCCTCATTTATCAATTTTGTATGCATTTGAGGATTCATTATGCTTCTTATTTTTTCACATTGGGAACAATCGATCTTGAATTTCTGGAATACAGAAGGCTATTGTGTTTTCAAACGAGTTGAATCATGAAATTATCTAGCAAATTTGAAAACGCGTCATTTCTTGATCCTAATTCAAATTATCACGTATTCCGCGCTGACCGCTGCGCAACATCGCGAGGGGGAGGGGTTTGCACACTAGTGAAAAAAGAATTCCCAAGTACCATAATTACCGCGGAAGTGAAACATTCGGCGTATGAACTAATAACAGTAGATGTAGACGTTAACGTGACACCATTACGAATCATAAATATCTATCGCCCACCTTCCTGCTCATTCGAAAATACAATTACCCTTTTAAATAAAGTGTCAGATCTCTCAAACCACGTAGGCCAACTTGTCATACTAGGTGATATGAACATAAACGGAATTAACTGGACCTCAGCGGTACCAACTTCTCAAACGCGTTTAGGTACCCTCTTATGCGACTTTTGTAATCAAAATAATCTTACGCAATTTATCCGCGAAGCAACTAGAAAATAAAATCTATTAGATGTTGTCTTTAGTAATAGCCGTCTTTCTGACATCCGAATTCTCTCACCAATCGGTTCCAGTGATCACAACTCTATACATTTTAATTTAGATATTCTCCAAAGGCCCCCCGAACAGAAAATATTTCTTTACGATTACAAGAACATTGAATGGCCGAAGTGCCTTGATTATCTAGGTTCCATTGACTGGGGCTGTTTACTGCACCCAAGAAACTCTATCTCTACCATGTATCAAAACTTCATTGATCACATGAGAGAGGCCTTTGAACTCTCAGTTCCGAAACTTTATGTCCAACCCAGCATAAGAAACACACCAGACTACCTGAAATCCTTCTATAAGTTAGTTCAACTAAAACTAGAAAAAAGTGAAAGCTAGCCGTGGCAGAGACGATTTCTTCGACTACAATAAAACCGCTAAAAAATTTCGGAAAAAGTTACTAAAATATCGTAGAAACGAGGAAGTCAAACTGTTAGAGTCCTCCGGCGTGAGCCGATTCAGTAAAAAAGCAAAGTACCTTTTGAAGCCGAAAAACTTAAAAATACCAACACTGGCAAACGCACAGGGGATCCTATCAGTTACCAACGCGGAAAAAAGCGGAACTCTTGGCAGAGAGCTTTGAATCTCAATATGTAAACCCACCACTGCTGAATTTTGAGCTTCCATCAAATTTCAAATCTCCACAAGAAATACCATGGGTCACAGACGCTGAGATGCTTAGTATGATGTTAAAGTGCAAAACCTCCTGTTCCCAGACACCCGATAACGTTCCCTATAAGTTTCTAAAAATAATAGCACATCTTATCAGTAGCCCACTAGCACAATTATGCAACCTCTCGATGATGAGATGTGAGTGCCCGTCGCTGTGGAAAGAGTCCATAGTTATCCCATTGAACAAAAAAGAGAACCCCACGGTACCAACAGATTTCCGCCCGATTAGTTTAACTTCTCAGCCTTGTAAAATATACGAGCGTTGTCTCTTAAAGAAAATACTGCAACATTTAGATACAATCAAATTTTGGAACAACGATCAACACGGGTTTCGCCCCAAGAAATCCACAGTAACGTGCATGTTAGAGACGGTTAATGACTGGACAGAGAGCATATATGAAGGTGCGCAAGTAGACGTTATATACCTAGATTACGCAAAAGCTTTAGACAGGGTTCCACATGAAATTCTACTAGAGAAACTGGTAGAAGTCAACCTCAATCCGAATCTTATCAAATGGATGGAAAAGTTAGGGACCTTGGGGTCATCTTCAGTCCGGATTTTTCATTTCAAGCACATATTAAAAATATGGTTCGAAGATCTTTTCAAAGTTGCAACATACTATTCAACATACTGAAATTTTCAACAATGGAGTCGCTGATCAAATCCTTCCTAGTATACGTGCGTCCTATTCTGGAATATGGCAGTGTTATCTTTTCACCTATTGGAACAGTATTGATTAGAAGAATCGAATCAGTTCAAAAATCGTTTGTCTATAGATGCTGCACGAAATTCGGAGTTCATTATGCATCTTATTTTTCTACTCTGGAAACCTTGGTTCTCGAATCGCTGGAGTACAGAAGGCTGATCACGGATATGATGTTCCTCTACAAGTGTATCGTCGCTAAAGATATTGCCTGCCCGAGTAATTTATATCTCAGTTTTGCAAACTTTTCTTCTTTAAGGAGACATTTCTACTATTTTCGATCAAATATTTCTAATTTCACCAAATATACAGGGTGGCCGATAAGTATAGGACGTTTTGAAAGTGCTCCCATTTTTTCAATTTGAGGATTTTTCGAGAACAACCTTTATTAAACAACAAAAAATAAGCAGAAAATTTGATTTTACAAGAGAATTTCGAAGTTGGATCCACGAGCTTTGACACAGGCTCTCAAACGTTTCTTCACCGAATTGACAGTGCGCCGCAGGTATCCGTCGTCGATCGAAGCCCATGCTACCTCGAGAGCGGCCTTCAAGTCATCGACAGTAGCAAAAACTTTTCCCGCGATCTTCCCTTCCAACATGCCCCAAACGCTGAAATCCATCGGATTGAGATCCGGGCTGGAAGCAGGCCACAAGTTCTTGTCCAGGAATCCAGGGAAATGCGCCTCCAAGACGGCCAATGTCGATCTCGAGCCATGGGACGGTGCCCAGTCTTGTTGAAGGATAAATGGACCACCAGCAAAGTGCCGTCGAAGAATTCGAACCGTCGAAGACGAAATTTGAAGGCGTCGAGCGATCTCAGCACTTCCGAGGCCTCTCTTGAACAAGAGTTCAATGGAAGGACGATGAGGAGAACTTTTCATAGCTCGGCGATATGGAGAAGTGAGAACAAATGACTGAGAAGCTTACTTATATAGTCTCTGGACTTTCGAAAAGTTTCGAAATTTTTCGAAAATATCCCTTGGCACCGTGCCAGGGAACGCTGAAAGCGAGCGTCCTATACTTATCGGCCACCCTGTAGTTCTCAATTTTTATGTAATAGATCTCTTAAGTGTTGGAATTCATTACCAGCTGTTACTTTCCCGGTTAAAATTTCCCCCCGTGCTTTCAAAACTAACCTCCGTAAATTAGATCTTTCCAATTTCTTAACCTTAAATTGTACGACCTACTGATGTTTAACTCTATTTTTCTTGTCAAGTTTTTAAGTTGAATGAGTAAGAGGACTTGTTTCCCTTCATCAATAAATAAATAAATAAATAAATCATATCTCTCCAATAGAAAATTTTCGGTAAAGGTCAACAATGAATTATCTACCCAAAAGCACTCGCAGTGCGGCGTCCCTCAAGGAGCCGTGCTCTCGCCAATACTTTTCGGAATCTTTGTAAATGAAATTCCTAGCATTCTACCAGCTGGCATTAGATGCAAACAATTTTAACAGAAATCAGCACAGAAATCAGCAACCCAACAAGAAAACTCGACTGTAAAGCCATTGAATCGGTTCAAAATGCATTTACGAGAAGACTATACAGCCGTATAAAAGAGAGATACCTAACTCCAAATGACCCCGACTACCTAACAGCCCCCCAACGTAAATCATTATTCAATCTTTCATCGCTAGAATCGAGAAGGCAAACTTTTGATAGAAAACTTGTACTAAAAATGATTTGGGGTCAAGTAGACATTGACACAAGCCCCTTTTTCACTTATGAGAAAAACACTCGCACGCGCGCAAAAAACAAATTCAAATGGAACCACTGCAAAATTAAAATACGTAGAAACTTTTTTGTTAACCGCACGCTCTCTTCATTCAAACTATGACCACTGATGACCGAACGTTTACGCAACATTTATCCTCTCTTTTCTCCCAAAATGTGTTATTTTCACGTGTACTCTAACCATATTTCCTGTTTTTCTTTTTTGCCACTTCGTTTTCTTTGTTTCCTCTTGTACATCTCTTCTGTATTATTTACGATTCACGTACCGCAATGGGCGTATACAAATAAATAAATAAATAAATATGAAACCGCAATCACCGTTCTGTCGGCGTCTCTTCAATTAGCACTTTGTTTGCGGGGTTTTATTTTTATTTTTTGCTGATGCAACTCGATTGAATATTTCCGTGACCGGCACGTGTAACGTTTAGATGAAATTGAAACGTATAAAATTGAAAACGAAACAGAATATCAATCAGTTTCAATTGTCGCTGTGATGCTGTTGGTGAATAATCTCATATTCATCACAGCACTCGTTGCACTTGTTTCGTGTCAGAATGATGCAGAAGATGAAAGCATGAAAGCAGCGTGTGCGCAATTTGCTGGCCAATACACCAGACCAACCAGTGATAATGTGAGCATTGAATTCTTCGATTTTCATTGACGGAGTAATTACGGTTTCATTGTCAATTTTCAGCTATATGGACCGCGATGCAATGTAATGATGAGAGCGGCCACAAAAACGCAGAAAGAGGCTAGAGAATATTGCGAGCTGCAATTGCCGGGGCGTGTCATCGAAAGTAATCCTGGGCCGAAGACGATGTGCTTGGTGGAAGCGACTACTAGATGCAGAAAGGGCTTTGTTCTAGTTCTTGGAATGTGCTATTACTTTGACAAGACGAAAGAGTGGGAGTATAGTTATGGCGGCGCCGAATGCGAAAGAATTTTTAGCACTGTAGCAACTCTCCCTCATACTTATGCAGTTGGCGTCTGGAAACGTGGGTGTTGTGAACATTAGCAAGCGAGTCTTTAATTATGAATATTTTAGAACGATTTGCAAAAATCGGCCAAGTTTGGATCCAAATAACTGAAGCACATGAGAGTCTCGTGAAGAATATTTCAGCAGGAGATAAACCGCGAGCTGTTGCTCTCGCATTCTCTGGTCAACATTTCGAATTCATTGTCGCTCCGAATTCTCTTGTCAGAATTGATAAAGAATACAAACTTCAAATATTGTGCGAGTACAAGCCAGAATTGACCCTTGCCGAACTTCGGTACCTTGGAGATCGCTTCTCGGAGATGTACTACCCGGTCTTGATGATGGAGAGTGGTTTCATGACTCGGAGTAGTTCTCACTACAATCGTCCTAAGGAGAACACATACAACGGTATGTGCCATAATGTTCTAAAGGCATTCGGAACTACTCAAAAGGTCGAGTTTCATCCGGATAATGACACTCTACGGGATATGGCAGGTCACAAGGTGAGCGAACGCAAAATTGTTAGGCTCAGAATACATTGCATGAGGCAAGCGATCATTTCCTACTAGTATTTTCTGAATGAAAGTTTCCATGTGCATGGTGCCGTAGGGTGCTATTCCAACATGCGGGGGCTCCTGTCGAATGGGGTGCTATATTAGATTTTTCCCGAACACACCCAATTAAATGATCGTTTGCCATTCAGTGGAACTCTATTGCATGTTGTTAATGAGAAGTCAGGCTCTGAGACGTTTCGAAACTTTTTTGCATTTTTGCGTAGCGTTTTTTGTCAATTTACATCAAAACGCACGCCCATTTGGTTTTTATTTTTTGCTTTTATCAATTATTTTTATTTTTATGGAAATTAAAGTATACTAGTGCGCCGCAAAAATGCACAAAAATTTCGATACGTCCCAGTTTCGAAATGGCAGGTTTTGAAACGTCCCAGAGCCAGAAATCAGACCGCGCGGTAAAATTTTTTGCCAGAACAAACATTTTTGAATGCTTGTGATACGAACGCTTTGAAAAAGATGCGGTGGAACTTTATAAAAATCAAAAACTTTTCTAGAATTTACTCTATCGCTATTTTCTAGGCCGAAAAGTTCGCAAGAAGGGCGATAGAGTGCTCTTCAGTAATTTATGAGCCTACAACACTGATAGTCCCCCAGAAATACAGTTTTTCTTCAGAGCATTTCCTTCTCCCGAACCCCTGGTGTATCAGTTTTGGATCTTAGAAAGATGAACACGAAGAATTGCGTCCTTGATAGTGACCGATTCGAAGTAGACAATCTTCGTGAAGATTACGAGAACTATAACATCCAGTTTCGCGTGAAGCAGAATATCGTTTGTGACAATATGCGTAGCGTTGCTGTCGTTCACCCTCGCAAAACGGGAGAAACCCCAATTTTACGCGTCATGTCCGACAGTCAACGAGCCCCGGTCTGGTGTAAATTGGGATTCACGCCGCACTTGAAGTACGAAGCAGATCCAGGATACGTTTTGGTACCGGATATGTACAATACAATGTACCAGCATCGTTTCTTCGGACAAGCGATGACGTGGGATAAAGCCGAGGGTTATTGTGTAAGAGAAGGTGGTCACTTAAGCGGTTTTAACTCGTTCAAAGTCATGAACCTTTTGCTGAGTTTGATGCCTGATCACAACGATAAGAACACTCCTTCACATCAAAAAGCTTCGTGGCTCGGTGCTAAGAAGAATCCAAAGTGCTTGAATAGGATTGGGTTCAGTGATGACAAAGACGACCCATGTTATCGTACGAAAAACATGCTTTGGCAAAACAACGTGGCCACTACCGAAATTACCAACTCTATGTGGTTGGACGCTCCAAACCTTCCGAATCCGGACAACGCGGGTAGAAACCAACATTGTCTGGTTTTGCATGCTAATCGTAATGTATACTGGGCGGCAAAGAACGGCCAAGGAAATCTTGACGATGACACGTAAGTAGTTTTGTTGTCATTCACAATCCGTATTCACTAATTTTTTCAGATGCACTAGAGAATTTTCGTTCTTTTGCCAGAAACTAGCCAAGAAGATACCAGTGTAATGATAGTTTTTTTTTTCATTTTTGAAGGAAATAAATAGCTTTTATTGATTTTCGCAGTATCCTCATTCAAGGTTTGGGTCAGAACGATGTGGTAGGCCCTATGTAAAACCTTGGGGTACTCTACCGCGGTCAATACTCATTTGCTATGGGATATTTGCTGTTATTCATCTCTAAACGTGATCTGCGGACTTTCCTGCATTTCGTCTTGCGCCTCTTAATAATAATGTTTATGATGGGTAAAGGGGAAGGGATGGAAGGGACTTACCTGGGAGATCATAGTCTTGTGGGTAGTTGGATCTTTCTTTCCGAAAGATGCCCGGGTTCCAATAAATATGCGAAAAACGCAATTAAAAAAAAGAACACGAGAAAATATGGGAAATTAGAACGGATTTATTGACAAAATCAATAATTCCGCAAATAAAACAAGCCTAAACGAAAACCTACTTAAGAAGAAAACCAAAAACTAGAAGTAAAAGAGCCACGCTAAAACTTAAAACCAAAACAATCGACACGCGGAAAATCCAACAACAAAACCTAAATATGCGCGGCCCACCCATACTCGGTAAACGCCTGCAACTGTTACGCAGATCTAAGAAGCAATATCAGCTTTTGCGCATGACTTAGAGCTCCTTTCAGATTTTAAACAGCCTTTAAACCCAGTAGCAGATGTTATGCAGACATTGAAGGTTGCAACACCTGTTAAGCAGATCTTAAAAAGGCTGCAGATGTTACGCAGATCTTAAACGCGACACGCGCCGCACCTGGCGACACAAAATCATTGGCACCGCCCGTCTGTTCTCTGCTTGTTTTTTTCCGTTTTTTCGTCGGTATTTTTCTTTTTTTTTGCGATTTTTTTATCATTATTTTACTCCGTGGTAAATTAAAAGATGAAAAAAGACATTCACGTCACGAATTCCACATTATATAGCGCAAAATAATTATTTTTTTTCTTCCATTTTTTCAAATAAAAACACGTTTTGTGTCTTTTTGTTTTCACATTTTTATGTTTTTCGGAAACGTGGAAGGTTAATTTATTTTCAAAAAATATTTTCGAGGAAAAAAAAAAGAAAATGTGATTAATAAATAATAAGAAAATCATTTTTGCGCGAATATTTACTTCGTCGCCACTATTTCTCACGTTACACTCTTAATCATTCATTTATAAGCACTCAGTTCTGCAGAGATTTCTGTCCTCTGTGGCTCAGTTGGTAGTGCCTGTGATTACAAATCCAAATGTCGCGGGTTCGTGTTTTGCCCAACCCAAAAAAACTTTTTTTTTGCTCGTTTTTTTGTGCATCGCTTTTGATTTGTTTCATATATTAATATAATTCTGCATTGATTTTTTGTCCGGAAAGTTCAGCGGCAACGCGCCGGAAGCATGTGTGATACTTTTTAAATATGTGACCGGAGGGAGCTGGGTGGAAGCTTGCTTTGTGACGGAATGTTTTGTGATTTAAAGTCTGAAGGCTTTTACAGTGTTTAATCGGCTCCCAGTAACCTTTTTCTTATCTTTTTAGGCTCACCTTTAAACTTTTAATCACAAAAACTCCCCCCCCCCCCCCCCGCAAAGCATGCTTCCGCCCAGTTCGGTCGCCCTTTTGAAAAGTGTCACAGAATTTTTGCGATTCAAATGCACCCGCGCGGCACCGATGACGCGCCTCGTTTTCTATAACCGTCTAACTTCTTTCTCTCTCTCTCTTTCCCGCAGAGCGCCAAATAAATTCCTAATTTCCAGAGCAAATGGGTAAAGACAGAGAACCCGTCGACCAACAATACCATCCACCATCCGCCACGTCACCGGCACCCAGCCAAACACCCGAGAGATCCCAAAATGCAGGCGCCACGAGTTCACCTGCCGGATGGAGTTTGAGGTTAACGTAAGTTGTTTGGACGGGCGTAAAACTTAAAATAACAAAAATAAAAAAATATATCGTTCAGCGCGGCTCCGAGGGTGAAGCATTGTTCCGTCAGGTGACGAGCGACTTGTCGATCGAAGAACGCGATTACTTTTCTCTCTGCTTCTACGACAAAGAGGAAGGCATCAGACACTGGTTGTATAATGATAAGAAGATATTAAAGCAATTGAAAAGTTGGTTGCTTTTTTTGGTTTTCTGATGATTCCCAGTTGATTTAAAAGCCCAAAACAAACTTTACAGACCTTCCCTGGGAGTTCTCTTTTGAGGTCAAATTCTACCCGACCACACCCACCACTATTGTCGACGATCACGCACGATACTACGTCTTCCTCCAACTCACGGCTCTTTTGTTGTTGAGATGAAAATAATGTGTATTAAATGCTATTTCTTTTTTTAAAATAAAAATAATAATTATAAAAGTATGTTTTATTTTCTAATAGAAAAGAGAAAAGGAACGAAAAGCAAAGTGAAAGCAGTAGTAGCCCCTCAGTTGCGCAGCTTTTGAGCAGATCTTTAGCAGAAACCCATAGCGCGTAAATTAACAGTTGCGTAAGAGCTGCGTAAAAGTTGCCAAAGTCTGCGTAACAGTTGCAGGCGTTTACCGAGTAGTCAAAACGTGGCTACTAAACCGCGCGTGTCTGGAGTGTCGTTGTACACGTGGCGAGAGACGCAGAGATGCAGAGGGTTATTTGGGTTTAAGAGCATTACGCCAGCCTGGGCGACTGGGTTATCAGTTCGATGCATCACTTGATGGCGTTCCTTGCACCCCTTCGGCTTTGTGATGGTGCGGTGGCTACACTCGTTTTGAGCAACACTTTCATGGACCTATGCACGAAATGAAAAAGGCCATTTAAATGAATTAATTTGACATTTTTTCCAATGCACGAAAGCAAGAAAATACAATAAAATTGAATAAATTTGAACGCAGAAAAACGTTCGTGTCGAGATATTGCCACTGAAAAATTGTGTTCGCCTTTAATAAATTGTGTCGATTTACGAGATTTCGACACGAACGTTTTTCTGCGTTCAAATTTAATTTAATTTTCTTGCTTTCGTGTATTGGGGAAAAAATGTCAAATTAATTCATTTAAATGGCCTTTTTTATTTCGTGCATAGGTCCATCAGAGCACTGTTCCAACGGGAAGGTGTTCTGTATCTTTAGAATCTATGAGGACCGCCTGGATCGATAAAAAAGAACAAAAAAAAATATTTTGAATGGAATACACAGAAAATTTCGGTGTTTTTCGAAAATACGTCAGGTTTTCGGGGTGGGCGTATACTTGTGACGCGACCAGGGTTTCGACTTTTTGGCCTGGAACGCGTAAATGTATCGTTGGATTGAGGAATTGGTGACATGTGTTGTTTGGCGTGCTGAGTCGAATGGCAATGGTGGTTTCTGGCCACATCCAATGGAAAATATCGTGTACCTGAGCTCCCCGAAAAAAAATAAAAATTTTTTCCACAATGTGGGGAGTCAAACTCCCTTTTTGGGGAGCTTTATTCCATGTGTGGGGAGTCTTATGTGGGTGGGGGGCTTATGTTCACATTCGCCCTTTTTCATGCTATTTCCGCGTGTGCCTTGTGGCGCAGTCGGGTAAACGCTTGCCCGGTAAGCTACAGATCGGAGTTCGAGTTTTTGTGTTGGTCTCGGGCGCTCAGTTCGCTTCCGCCATGCAGTTTGGAAACAGCCACACCAAGAAACTCAGTTACAGACCCAAACGGAATTTTATATATATTTATGTGGCGCACAAAGTAAAAAAAAGCATGCGTGAATTTGCGAAACACGCGCACAGAGTGGCGCGTGATTTGCTCGATTTTGAAGCGTCGTTTTTACAAAAAGATGTTATGTCCCTTTAAAATTCATACGGTATATGTTATTTTTTCAGTCGATTTTCTCAACGTTTTGCAGCAAATTGACATTTTCTGCGGTTTTAAAGATATTTTTCGATAAAGTAAATTAATTTATCCTTAATTGAAAGGGTTTGAGTCATGTAATCACTGTTTTTTTTCTTGACCAAAATATCGAATTTAAACATTTTCAGAAAAAAAAACAAATATTTTTTTAAAATCGATATTTCAGTCCAAAAATTTTTGAACATATCCAGACGTATTTTTTTCCTTCATTTACCAAAATTTCAGGTCAGTCGGAGCATTTTCCAAGTTTTTTTTTGCAGTTTTTTGCCATTTCGTGCAAAACCCTATAACACACAATTATTCAAAAAAGAATAAAACAAAATCGACGAAAGTTTGAATTGCAGACAGAACGGCAAAAAAATTAGTGAAATTTCTATTGTCGACGTCAATATGCCGCAAAATGTTGAGAAAATCGACTGAAAATATAACAAGTACCGTAAGAATTTTAAAGGGACATAACATATTTTTGTAAAAATGACCACTCAATCATGCAAATCCCGCATCACTTTGTGCGCGTGTTTCGCAAATTCACGCGTGCTTTTTTTTTACTTTGTGCGCAGCATTACTTATTATCGTTTCAATATTCTTGCCGGCTATAATGCTGCGCACAAAGTAAAAAAAAACACGCGTGAATTTGCGAAATACGCGCACAAGTGATGCGAGATTTGCGCGATTTTGAAGCGTCATTTTTACAAAAGATGTTATGTCCCCTTAAAATTCTTACGGTACTTGTTATATTTTCAGTCGATTTTCTCAACATTTTGCGGCAAATTGACGTTTTCTGCGGTTTTAAAGATATTTTTCGATAAAGTAATTTAATTTAGCCCTAATTGAAAGGGTTTGCGTCACGTAATCACTATTTTTTCTTGTTTAAAGTAAATTTCCATTGTCTAGAAACTTACCTAATTTTTGTCTGCAATTCAAATGTTTGTTTATTTTGTTTTGTACTTTTCTGAATAATTTTGTAGCATTGTGTTATGGGGTTTTGCACAAAATGGCAAAAAATTGCGCAAAACCCGGAAAATGCTCCGATTGACTTGAAATTTTGATGAATAAGGGCAAAAAATACTTCTGGATATTCTCAAAAAAACTTGGACCGATATATCGATTTTAAAAAAATTTCGATTTTTTAATGAAAATTTTTAAAACCGATATTTTGGTTAATTAAAAAAAAACAGTGATTACGTGACGCAAACTCTTTCAATTAAGGCTAAATTAATTTACTTGCGGGGTCGAACCTCACAAGTATCACAAGCAAGTAAGTAAATTTACTTTATCGAAAAATATCTTTAAAACCGCAGAAAACGTCAATTTGCCGCAAAATGTTGAGAAAATCGACTGAAAATATAACATGTACCGTAAGAATTTTAAAGGGTAATAACATCTTTTTGTAAAAATGACGCTTCAAAATGGCGCAAATCTCGCATCACTTTGTGGGCGTGTTTCGCAAATTCACGCGTGCTTTTTTTTTACTTTGTGCGCCACATAATGGATTAGTGGCGGAGTGACATTTCACGTGACTGGGAGACGAAAAATCTCTTCAACTGGGAGACGAAAA
Organism: Caenorhabditis japonica; assembly: GCA_963572235.1. Lineage (NCBI taxonomy): Eukaryota > Metazoa > Nematoda > Chromadorea > Rhabditida > Rhabditidae > Caenorhabditis > Caenorhabditis japonica. Next base: position 5,640,491 of record OY754345.1, read on the forward strand.
ATCTCTTCATTTCTTCAGTTACCGTAAAACCTGTATTAGACTTGCATGCAAGTCTATTGTTCAAAGGCCTCGCCAGGGTGCAAGTCTATTAGAGGGGCAAGTCTAATAAAGGGGCAAGTCTAATACAGGTTTTACGGTATTTCTTCATTTCTTCGAATAAAAACGTGAAAAAATTGTCACTCCGCCACGAATGCGCTCTTTGTGCAATTTTTCGAAACCTGTAATAGAGGTGCATGCACCTCTATTACAGGTTTCGCGGTATTTAAAAATAGCAACACATAGAAAAAATCCCATTTTTCAGTTATGTGGGTGGCTATACTATAGCGAGGGTACCTGCGAGCGAGGCTCTTACTGGTCCAATTTGCACCAAACTTATTGTTAGCCAAAAGTTTCAAACCCAAGGAGCACGAGGCGGCCGAAGTTTGGTGCGAATTGGTCAAGTAACCGTTGCTTCGGTGAATTCCGCCATGAGCCTTAAATGATCTGCGAACGTTTAAAATTACTCAATTTTTATTCAAGAACTGAAACACGATTCGTTATTTCTTTTTTCTTTCCTTGGCAAACTTTTCCTTGTCTCTTTTTTCCGGGCGGTACAAAGTCATTGAAAGATTCTGAAAACAAGAAAAGCTCATGCTTACAATTCTGTTCGTCTCTTACCAATTTCTTATCAACCGACAGGATCACCGCTGTATTGTCATTTTGCCCGCAATAGTTTGGCGCCGAGAATATCGTGACCAGCCGCCGATCGTCAAAAAACTCATAGCCATCCTGTACAACTTGATGGCCGCGAACCACCAGTCGGAGATTGTGTTTCTTGAGGAATGCACGCAGAGCTGTACGCCCAAACAGATACGAGACGCCACGTGGCGACGGAGCATACTCGAGAATACTCGGTTCCGGGTCGGCCCACGTCAAATCGGCAAGCACTCCAGTGTCGGAAACTTCGACGGGTCGCTGATAGGCGCTAAACTGGTCAAAGTCGTGAAGATCGCCACTAATGCCGCCGTGCATGCACATGATTGCACCTTCTATGATGGCGCAAAATGGAAGCACGTTGAACATGTTTTGGAAGCATTCGTATAATTGGGCATCGTAGCTGAAAGAAAAGAGAACTGGTTGACTTAAATTTATAAATCCACGGGGTGTTGAGAGGTACATGAAAATTAAAATTTAAATTTCGCGGGAAAGTTGCCACTTCACTCGAGAAAAAAGCGCGCGAAATGGCGTATTCAAAACGTCGTTACTGCGGCGCCGCAGCAATTTTTAATATATTTTTTCTTGTGGGTTCATATCTTATTTTTGTTGCAAAATGACCGAACCTTAGGGATTTGAAAATAAAACTGAAAAATAGGATTTGGGGGAAAAATAAACAATTTATGTTACTAATTTTTGTGTTTCAAAACTAGGTGAAAATCAGGAAATTAAAAAAATATGTTGTAAAATCGTCCGATTGTCCACGGGGAGTACACGAAATGCGCCAAGAGGCATAAATTATAAAAGCGTGGATTGCCAGTTGTTCAATGGAGTTTTTACTGATATATTATGGCGTGTTCGAAGTACTCAAAAAAAGGGGCAACGTGCTTCTTTTTTATGGACCTATTCAAAGTACTGTAGAAAAATGGAAAAAATGACAAACAACTGGGAGAAAACTCGGAAAATGCTCAGATTGGTCTGAAATTTTGGGAGAAACTGTCAAAAATGCTTCCGGACTTTCTCAGAAAATTTCGGACCAAATTTCGATTAAAAACAAATTGATTTTTTTCTGAAAATTTTAAAAATCGATATTTCGGTCCAAAACTTTCTGAGAAAGTCCGGAAGCATTTTTGACAGTTTCTCCCAAAATTGCAGACCAATCGGAGCATTTTCCGAGTTTTCTCCCAGTTGTTTGACATTTTTTCCGTTTTTCTACAGTACTTTGAATAGGTGCATTAGTTTTTCCGACGTTTTTTTTTGTATTTTTTTTTTTGCGTTTTGCGTAGAGCGAACACACCATGATGAACTCCATCGAAGCAAATGGCCTAGCTAAGTTATTGAAAATTTTCTAAGGCGAATTTCCGCGTGGATGACTTTTCTCGCTTCTCTGTGTCTCCACTTTTGCACGTTTTTTGCTAAAATTGCCGTACGCCACAGTGGAGACGCAGACATGCGATAGAGCGAGCGCGTTAGTTTTCACTCTAGGCCAAAAATTAATTTCACACCAATTTTCCATACCGATAGACGACTTCGCGATAAAATCCGTATTGCCCGTTGACCGATCTCGATTCGTGATTTCCTCTGAGCAAGAAGACACGTGTCGGGTGGGCCAGTTTGAGAGCACAAAGCAGAATAACCACCTCCATCGAATATGCACCTCTGTCCACGTAATCGCCCAGAAAAAGATATCTCTTAAATTTGCCTTCTTCCGTCTCCTCGTCCGTGTCCGCCCCGGCCACGCTTCTCGACGGAACAGCCTGCAGTGGAATAACTGACTTTGACTGGCTCTTCGACAGTTTCGTCATCTCGTCCGCCTCCAACGCCAACAGCTCGCTAATTTCCCGAAACTCGTCGTCGGTTAGCGGCCATCCGCGAATGTCGAACATTGCGAGCAGATCGTCGAACTGGCCGTGAATGTCGCCCAACACGTTGAGCGGCGCCTTCAGTTGCAGGTAGATTGGATCCGCCCAGAAGAGCTCGCGGGCGCGGACGCACAGTTCGGCGAGTTCGGCAGCTGAGAACAGCTCCATCGAGGTTTTGTGCTTCCATTGGAAAATTAGTTTGCCAAGGATTCTCTTGACAAATTTTTTTACCTAAACGTTATGAAATCGATAGACACGGTGTGCTGGCCGGAACGTTATTGGTAATGCGCTCCACTGAGCGAGCAGGTTTCTTGTCTGCGTCTCTTCGGCGAGAGTCGCTGGCAGCTTGTCGTTCTCTGCGTCTCTTCTTTTAAAGCCTCCGTATCCGTTTTTGCGCGCGCAGCTGAGTGGCTATGCAGTTTAATATTGTTTACCAACGTCCCGGCCGACACTCCGTGTTAGAGCGCGCTTTTTTTCTTCACAAAGAATGAAAAAAACGCAGCAAGTTACAAATGATCTTACCCTATCCTCTCTCGCCATTATCAACCGAAAAGTATGAAAATAGAAATTGAAACTAAAAAATTTTATTTAGGGCTGTTTTTTGTTGAATAGAGCTTCTTCATTTATAATGTCAAATCAAATCCGTTTCACGTTGAATTTAAAAAGTTTCTCATATCTTGATCATAGTCATAAACACAGTAAAACAAAACAAAACAAAAAAGAGTAGAAAACCCGTGAAATTATTGTCGAGACAGGGTGCCTGTGCCCATGCGCTGCGGTTGCGCCGCGTCACGTCGAGACGCAGACGAAAGGCAGCGTCATCACGCGGCGCAACCGCGACGCAATCAATATCCCGACTATAAATACATACAAACAATAAAAACAATTTTTGGTGAACTATTTAGACATTTAAATACTGATTGGTGTCGCAAGAGACGTCGACGTGGCAGATGTGTGCACCGTATGACTTTTGGCGGCGTACACGTTTTTCCAGATTTCCGCGAAGCATACGGAACTGTGGAAGCGGTAGAAAATGGTCAGTGGTGAGAAGCTGCGCACCAGAAATACCCATGATCGTTTTCCGTAGTATTCTGAAAATTCATAAGATTTTGTAATGTCCGTTACCAGTCCACCTTGCCGCGCACTACAAACACGCCAACCCTCGACCCCTGCGTCTCACTGGTTTATGGACACATCTCGCCGCCGGACTCTCGCGTTCTACGTCTCTTCACCTGGTCTCCCGCCTCATTTGGATTTCGCACGGCGGATAATTGAATTTTCGCGCCAAATTATGACGCGGGAAACCGCTCGAGAAGTCACTCTTGTTTATGCCACCTAGCTCCAGCTCGCCCCGTTCTTGCCTGTCCATGTCCCTTTAAGTGTTTCCCCCGTTTTTTTCGGAATGACCTTTTGAAGAATAATGCGTGTAAGCGACGAGACGCAAACGAGATAGAAAGAAAACGTTGCCACGCGACGCGACCGCGGCGCATGGAATCTTGCAGCACTCGTCGACAGCACCACGTGCTTAGTTGTTTTTATGTAGGTCGCTATTTTTCGACAAAAGATTAAATGCAAACTTACCAATAATAATCTCCGAAACGCCCGCCTTTTCACTTTCAAACAGGTTCATAAAGAAAATGGCCAAATTGGCAGTGAGTAGAAACGTGATCGCCTGTTTTCCCGGTTGAGCTTCTCTATCCTCGCAACCCATGCGAACACTTCTTGCCACGTGTAACAGGAATGTTTGAGTGCCCACCTGATAGCATTAATCGGTTATTTTCAACAGTCAATGATCAATATTATCCACTTACGACGCTCCGATGTTCCGCATTGAAAAGTGAAAAAAAAAAACTGCAGAACATCGGAGCATCGTCGGTCGATTTATTTACCTGAATGAGTCGAAAGATATGAACTAAAAGAAGAATAGACGAGAAAGCGGACCACTGTTTTTCACCGGTCAAGCCTACGAGTCCGGCCACTGAATAAATGAGTTCACCGACTAGCCCGATTGATAAGAGAATTTGATCGAGAAGTTCCTGATCGGAATTCTGATGATTTCTCTGCTTGTTGAAATATTTTAGAGCTCTCATTTGATATATTGCTGTCAAAACGCCAATTGTGGAGAGAACGTACTGAAAATTTGGTTTTTATTAATTTTATGGTTTTTTCCCACTGTCTTATTAGCAAAGATCCATCATCTTTTAAAATGGTCGCGGAATATCGACACGAATTTTGACACAGTTAAATGAGTGCAAAGCAAAACCAAAAAAAAAAAAACAATGGTCTCTTATTTTCTCTCACTCTCTCGTTGAATGGATTACGGTCGCACTCATTTCAGCTGTGTCGAAATTCGTGCCGATATTCCTCGTGGGAAAGCGGTCATTTTAAAATATTATGGACACTTGCTCACAATCAGACAACAGTTATAATTTCAGAATTTAGGCAATCCAGGGCAAAAATGTTCGGCCATCGGGCAGTGTTTACTAGAGCTCGAGAGCGCGTTTTAGCTACTGAAAAAAGTTACCTGAAACATATCAGTGAACGCGTAGACATACGCGGCTTTATTCGGATCATTCTTCATCGAAAATCCATAATAAATGATCATCGACGTGAAGGTGACAGCCAGAAAAGCCAATCCAAGGAACAATCCGGTGGTGGTTTTGGAGCAATCCACTCGGATTTGATGCTTTCTTTTCACATATATTGAACCGTTATCTTGCAGTCCTAAAGTTTTTTTTTTGAATGTGGGGTTTTTGTTTTTATTTCTGTGACATACCAATATTTCTCCATACAATATACATTACTGCCGCCGCAATCAAGGAATACTCGACAATAGAGGTGAACATAATTTCCGAGAGACTTCCTAGAATGCACTCGGCAGCTTTACAACTTCCTTCCATTATCTTTTCCCCGTGTGCCACCACTTCATGCGAACTTTCAAATAGTTCTCCTGACTCTGCGGAGGAAGAAGAAGTCATCGAATTGTTATCAGGGGAATGAGAGGATGGACGATTATTGAAAACTTCTCGAATCTCTTTCTCCATCACTCCTTCTTCCATCAGAACGTATCGAATCCATGTCCACAAATTGGCGGCCACCAAGTGCATCGTTCCGATTCTCGCAACCATGTGAGATCCTGTTATCGAGATTTTCCAGTTGCAGAATATAAAATGCATTTGAATGAAGATGAAGAACATTGCACAGACGTCCAAAGAGCTCGAAAGTGGCGAACAGTTTTCGTCCAGTCGACACAGGAAAACGAGAAAGGCATAGTAGACGACCCCGATTACGCCAAACACTGAATACATTTTAAATGGCATGTTATCGATTCAAATCGTTTCTTTCTTTCTTACCAACAGATCCCAATCTCAAGAAAAGACTTCCAGCCGCTGGGCTACTGTGAGTAACTTTTCGAATCGTGGCGGCTGCTGAACTTAATGAGTCGGTAGATGGTGTGGTTTTTGGCCGAGGAAGACACACTCCGAATAGTTTCTTAAATAATGAACTTTTTATGTATTGTGTGTGTTTTCAAACGAGTAGCATCATGAAAAAATGAGTCTGTTATCTTTTTGTCTGCGTCTCTTTAATTAGAACTGTTTTTGCGTCGTCGCCAGGCTTGGTCGGAGTCGGAAAACGGAAATTCCGATTTTCCGAATTTTCCGACTTTTTTCGGAAAATTTTTCCGACGGAAAATTTTCCGAATTTATTTTTCGGAAAAATTACCCGTCGGAAAATTTTCCGAATTAATTATCCGGAAAAATTTCCCGTCGGAAAATTTTCCGAAAATGATCGGAAAATTGCAGTTCTTTTACTTTACTTCTTTTACTCAAAACTGAATGTTTTGTTGAATTTTGTGTTAATTGTTGATTTTTTGTTGCATTTTTGGTTAATTTGTTGATTTTCGTATTTCTTCAAAGAAATAAGATGAGCCAATTGTTAAGAATATTTTTCGGAAAATACAGAATTAAAAAAAAAATCCAGTTTTAGTTTCGAAAATCGGAAAAAATCAGATAGCCGATTTTCCGAATAATAAAATCGGAATAAATGTCGGATATCCGATTTTCCGAAAATTGAAGTCGGAAAAAATTTCGGGTATCCGATTTTCCGAAAAATTATTTCGGAAAAAAATTTCCTTTTCCGATTTTCCGAAAAGCATTTTCCGAACAAGCCTGGTCGTCGCGCACAAATAAGTGGGCGGGGTTTCGTTTTTCATGTTACAACCATATTGACAACACAATAAATATATTATTGTTTTAATAGTTTCCATCGCTGATTGTGAGTGTTTTGCCGGTCGCCCGAAGAATCTGCACGATGACCAGTCTCGCCACGAAAGTTTAAAGGTGCACGGCGAGACACGTGGAAAATTGCGATACGCGAGACGGAATGCCCGTTGGGCTATGTTGTGGGTGACCGGTGGAACTTTCGGAATGTATCGGAATCGTGTTCACGTTCACGACGCGTTTATGGCGGCTATGTCGCTATTCGCCGTCGAATAAGGCTATCGTGAAGCCTGGGTTTGCCCAGGCCTACATCCTCCCCACAACACACGTCACCAGTCCACCTTGCCGTGCACTACAAACGCGGCAGCACTCGACCCCTGCGTCTCACTGGTCTATGCACACATCTCGGCGCCGGACTTTCACGTTCTAAGTCTCGTTAAGGAATCTTCCGCTTCGTCAGGACTTCGCGGGCCGAATAAATGAACGTTCCCGCCAAATCTGGACACTGGAAACCGCCCACGATTTGGCTATAATAGGCCGCTTTTCCCGCATTGGAGAGGTTAATCGTTGTTTATTTTGAGTTTACTTTTCTTTCCAAGGTTTTTGCGTAGATTTTATTCATTTTTTTTATTCGGTCTCTATGTTTGCTTGTTTGTGTTTTTGGGTGTCTGGGTCCTGCCTAGGGCTCAAAGCTCGCTCCAAGTGCAAATGTGTTAACCACCTTGTTACGCAGCAAGCTTTTGCCACAAAATCTGTCTTTTACAGGGGACCGCAAACGTGCCCGGACGCACATTTGGTCATCTGTGCAAACTAACATGAGTGAATTTTTAAAGGCTGACCGTCATATTTCTGGAGCGTCCATTCCTGTCGTGAATTCCCCCTTTCTGGGTCAATCCCCACGTCATTTTGTCCCTAAAATCGATTGGTTTCCTGCACTATTTGCTAGAAACCACCTCTTTTTAGCTGAATTGCTATCATTTGATAAATCAGGTTGAATTTCCTAGCGATTCTCCTTTTTTCCTTTTCAAAATGTTCAATTTTGATAAATAATATTTGAATTACCGCGCGTTTCACCAAACGCGCGGCAAGACCCTCGACGCTTAAGAGGGATGCGCCTTTAAATTCCCGAGCGCCCAACTACACGCATATTTTACTAATTTTCTCCCTTTTTGTGTTAATTTATCTCTTTTATTTATTTCCTTGAATTTTTATTGTGTCATAACTGTTTACAAGCGGCGGAACCGGTAAACAGTTGGGACAAATAAATGAGAACAGCCGCTCGGCGGTTTTTTTATATTTATTATTTAAACCACAAATAAATGAGTCATTGATTTACTCCTGTTTTGTTCCGCACCGTTCATCTAATAAGGGACACCGCTGTCCCTTTTTTTTCAGAAAAATAAATACTTGCGCGGCCGGGAGCAAGTTCTTCCCGATGGCCGCCAATCAGACAGTCGACAGGGAACAACGACAATTCCGATCAGCACTCTGAGAATATCGAAACTAAAAATCGATAATTGTCGAGGAATGCATTGAAAAATTTTATACTGCTGCTCATACTGCTCACGCACTGCTATCAAAGCCCAACGCTCTGCGGTCGCGTCGCCTGGCAATGCTGTCGCTCGTCTGCGTATCGTCTCATCTCGTCGCCTACACGCCCTCTGCCTCAAATTGGCACACTGCCAAGATTCACATCCCCGTCACTTACTCCCATGTATTGCCATGTTGAATACCATCTTGGATTCAAAAGTAGAACGATGTACATGTAGAAGAAGAAGACGAGGGAACCGCCGTACATGTACAGGCCGAATATCTGAGAAGAATGATAGACCTTTCAAAACAATTACAGTGCCGTGCAATACGAACCGGGGTGATTTTGACTGTAACTCAACTTCGAATGATCCGATGGACCCCAAACTTGCAGGGATTGAGAAAAACGCTTGAAAATGAGTTTAAATAACAACACAGCAAATTTACTGAATATGTAGAGAAATGTTTTTGAAAAAAAAATTAAAAACATGGAAAAAATGGATATTTTGATTTTTGATATTCAGGGCGAGGAAAAAAAAAATGACAAGTTAAAAACCGGGGAAAATGTTTCAAAATGATTCATTTAACTCAATACTCAATCGCCATGCCTTTGGCTTTGATAACGGCCTCACATCTTTTTGCATGGACTCGATCAAATTCGTCAGGGTCTGAAGTCGGATCTTGGTCCATTCTTCCTTGAGTTGCTCGAACTTCTCGGTACAATTTTTGGCTGTTTTGTTTTTTAAACGTCTATCAAGAACCTCCTAGAGATGCTCGAAGAAATTCAGGTCGGGATATTGGCTTGGCCAGCTCATAACGTTCGCTCGATGCTGTGCGATCCAGTCCTTGAAAAAGTGGGAAGAGTGTTTCGGATCGTTGTCCTGTTGGAACAACCACCCACGACCCATCTGAGATCTTCCAGATGGTATCATTTCCTTCTCCATGATGTTCTTGTACATGTAACTCTCCATGGTTCTGGTGATTCGGATGAGTGAGCCTAGGCCATTTGCGTGGAAGCAACTCCACATCATTACGTTGCCACCACCGTGCTTAACGGTCGGAACCTGGTACTTGGGATCGTTCCTTTTGTAACCTGGACGTCGTACAAGAGTGACTCCATCCGTACCAATCATCAGATACTTTGACTCGTCGCTCCATAGTACCTTATTCCACCCCAGTGCCTATGATCCTTTGCCTACTTCAGTCGAGCTGAACGGTTCTTCTCCGGAATCATTGGCTTGTTCACTGGGCGCCTTCTGAAGCGTAAAGCGTGGCTCAGACGTCTTTTGACAGTGTCCTTGAACACCTGGAAGCCATGTCAACTAAAATTTTCTGAGAAATCTTCAAAAAACTAACCTGAACTCCATATTGGTCCTTCAGCTCTGAGTTGATATCCGTGCTTGTCAGCCGGGGATTTTTCTTGCTCATCCTGAAAATGATTCTGTCGTCTCCTATTGATGTTTTTAAAGGTCTTCCAGTAGCTTTAGATAGGTTTGGAGTGTTCAAAGTCACCCAGATAACCGATTTTGAAGTCTTGAACTGCTTCGCGAGGGTGGGCATGTCCAGACCCATCTGACGACCACGGCTGATAGCCATCCGCTGAGAATCAACGAAGTACAAGAGCCACAAGGTCTACCCATTCTAAATAACAACATTTATGCATGAAAACACGATAATAATTGAAAAAATGGAACAAGCAAAAAAATCGGATTTTATCGATTTCCGAAAAATTCGAAAATAGGTCTGCAATTGTTGCTGCTTACCGTAATATTTTATTCAAACTCATTTTTTAAGCGTTTTTCTCAATCCCTGAAAGTTTGGGGTCGATCGGATCATCCGAAGTTGAGTTACAGTCAAAATCACCCCGGTTCGTATACTTTTGCACGGCACTGTATGTACGCATAAACTCACAATGTCCTTTTTATTCAACTTTCTCGATTCTTCATCGTTCAAAAGATGTGCCAACTCAAGTACCAGCGAAAAGATGGTGAGAAAAAGTGCATAGAAAACAGTGCACGCGGTGAGCAGGGATGTTCTGAAATTGATGGGCAAATGAAGAACAGAGCAGAAAAACGCGGAAACCTATTGCTCGACGCCTCCTCGTCCACCGACAACAACCGCATCATGACGGACTGAAGCAGTGAGCGGAGACATCGAACGGTACCAGCGGCTTTCACTAGATTGCGTCTAGTTTCGAATGAGAATAGACTGAGGTGTGGCATTTTGGTAAATACTGTGGGGGGAAGCGAAGAAGAAGAAGAAGTGGAAATGAGAAGAGTATAGAATGATCAGTGACAGAATCGGAAATGGAGGACACTTTTTTGCATGTTCTTCGGTCGCAAATACACGATCGGTCATTATGTATGTGGTGAACGGATAATTCTTGACATTTAAAGATTAGAGGAGGGAAGTATTTTGAAAGTCGTGTTTTTTCAGAACCGAGTGGAAGTTTGGTTCAGAGTAATTAACAGACAGCGATCAAAAAGTTATACATGTATGCAAATTTGCGGCAACGGTTTTTGGTTTGCGTACTCCCAGCACGACCGCACACAGCTAAAGTGAGTGTGACCGTAATCCATTCAAACACTTTTAATGAGAGAGAGGGGGGGTGAGTATTTTGCAGCTGTCCCGAGCAATTCGCCCACCCAACCCATTTCATCAACGCCCACACGCTTCAGCGCAACGAAACTCCGTTGTTCCGGTGCCGCTCGTTGTTTATTCTTAGGGGCAAGGGCGAGTTTATTGATTTATTGAGCGGCCTATTGTTTTTTTTTCGGTTTTTTCCTCTTTTATTGTGATTCGCATTTTTTTTCCGAACTTTGGTGTCTGCGTATTATAGCGCAGCAATTTATGTACCGGTCAACGACTTGGACTATGGGTTATTGGCGAAAAATCAGAAAAAAATCTTGTTTTGATTCTTTGTTCGCTATTTCATTGATCAAATAAAAATTGTAAAAATTTGACGAGACCCTGACAAAATCGGGAAAGCCCCGCCCTTATTCAAGTTTGTCGCACTGTTTTATTGGATTTTACACAAGTATTGTGTTTTCAATCGACTTGCGACATGAAAACGCAATTCAAGTCTGCATTCACCGTTCTGTCTGCGTCTCTTCAAATATCACTGTGTTCGCGCGGTCGCGCACAAATAAGTGGGTGGAGTTTCGCGTTCTCATGTCGCAACTCGATTGAAAAAAAATAAGAATCTCCAGACAATTTGGTGCGACGATGTTGAAAAGGGGCGGGGCGATGGTTCTTTCCTGGTTTTTCTCACTCAAGAAAACCTTTCTGGCATGTTTTAGGGCAGAACATGAAGTGAGGCGGAAGGGAGGGCGCCCCGGGCCCGGGATAAATGAGCCCCCAAACAGGCAGACCAGACGGTGTAGACGCGTCGTAGCCTGTTTCAATGAACTCACTTTGCTTTCTTGTCTCGCATCCACGTGGTCTCCGCCGATTCGGGCGTTTTGTCGATCCCTGTCGTCGACTCGTTTTCGCTGTCATTCTCGCTTATCGAAAAGTTCGAATCGGCTCGTGTAAGCTGAGAGCAAACATTTATTCACTGTTTTTTTTTCTTTTCATCGCCCCTGCTACCAAACATGTCTCTCCCCGTTGCTTACCCGTGCCGGCCGTTCGTTACCATCCGAGAAGTTGACTCGATCCAGAGCATTCCCATTCTGCAAGAATTTTTAATAAGAATGGACAGAAAACTTGTACCGTACCACGTGAATTCCCATTGCAGCACCTTCTTCAACTTCGGCTACTTCTCGTGAACTTTGATCAGAGCCTTCTTCTCGGAGACTGAAATAGAGTAGCTTGAACGCGAATTTTAGCGTCTCCGGGCGCTCATAGCAAAACATGTTCTGCCATCTGTGGAGACGCAGACATGCGATAGGGCGCGTTTCTTTTAAGTAGGGGCTAGCACGCCGTGGCTAGGGCATTTACGAATATCACATTAAAATTGCACATCATAAAAAGAGAAAATTAAAAGACTTACTTATGTACTTCCAAAAGGAGTACACGAGGGCTTATTATGTTTCTAAAAAGTTAAGCCCTTTTGTTTAAGGTCATAACTTTTGAACGGATAGAGGTAGGACCCTGAAAATTTGCATGCACATTTCCCGTAAGCTTGTTTACAAGCTTCCAAATTGATTTTGGTGAGTTTTGAAAATTTCCCATTTTTCAAAAATGTCAAAATTTTTGACAAAAGAATAATTTTTTTTTTTTCATTTTTGAAAAACTATTTTTCACTTTTTATGAATTTTTAAAATGATTTATCGAAATTCACGTAAAATTTGCGTTGAATTTGCATTTATCAGACTATTTTTAGCCAAGGTACATCCATGATCCAATGATCCATTACCCACCCCCATGGGCAATTCAACTGATGAAACTTTTATTGAAAATCGAGAAAATCGAAGAAATTGAAGAAAAATTGTACGAAAAACTGTTTAAAAACAATATTTGTCTCACAGCAACCCTGCGGCAAGTATGCAGGCATCAGATCTCACGACAAAGTGCACACCTTTTCAAAAACGCTGTAACTCGGCTGAAAATGGCCCAATCTACACAAACTCGACTGAAAATAAACTTTTAATCTCAATAATGCATTTTAAAAATATAAATTGACATAAAAAGTTTTAGAAATTTTGAAAAAAAAATTTTTTTGGGTCGAAAATTTTGAAAATTTTGAAAAACTTGAAAAAATTTTAAATTCAGCTGAAACTGTTTTCAGAGCTTATTAACATTATCATGGAACATTTGCATGCAAAGTTTCAGGTCCTTAACTCTATCCATTTAAAAGTTATAGGTGTACCCCCAAAAAAAAAATGATGGACCTAAATATCCAGCGAAATGTCGAAAAATGGGAAAAAAAAGTCAAGCAACTGGGAGAAAACTTGAAGAAAGCTTAAATTAATCTGAATTTCTAAGAAAAAATGTCAAAAAGTCAAATTACTCCCGGACATGGCATGCTCAAAAATATTGGACTGAAATCTCGATTTCGAAAAAAATCAATTTTTTTTGGAAAAATTTTAAAATCGATATTTCGGTCCAACATTTTCTGAACATGTTTGGAAAATTATTTGTCAAAATTTTAGACCAATCAGAGCATTCCCGCTAGTTTCTCAGGCTTAGAAAATTGTGGAAAAAAATATCGATTTCAAAAATTTTCTGAAAAAAAAATTTTTTTTTTCAGAAAAGCATTTTTTTAGAAGGTTCAAAAACTGAATAGGTGCATAAATTTAGTTATTCGGACAGAAAACTAACAACAAAAACATAAAAATTTTACAAGAATAACAGAAAACTTGTCGTCACCTCGTGTACTCCTTTTGAAAAAGTCTTCAAATTTTTTTATCCATGAAAAATCAAAAACAAAACATTCGTCCTTGATTTTTTTTTTGGTATAAAAAGCTGCGAATTCGCTCCAATCACACAGTGAATCGTTCATGCATTTGGAGTCAGATTTAGAGAAGAGAGAGCGAAAAGTCGGTAACGCTCTTTCAATTTTCGGCACTCTCTCGGCGCTTACGCGTCCGTCTATTTGGTTGTTCTAATGGAGCGAATTTGCAGCGATTTATACCGAGTATATTTATTCGTAATTGTCCCACTCAATCAGTACGGTGCGCTGAAAATTCGCTCCATTAACAGTGGACGAGGCGGCCACGTTGGCAACGAGAGAGTGTAGAAAATTGAGAGAACACGCTCTTTTTCTCTTAATCTCACTCCAAATGCATGCGCAGTTCACACTGCGATTGGAGCGAATTTGCAGCGCTTTATACCGACTATAAATGCGCGGCCCGCTTATGCTTGTCCCCTATCCCCACTCACTCAAAATTTGAAGTTTTAAGCCAAGCGGAAGTAAAGTCGCACGAAGCCCGTCTGTCGTGGATTCGATGCGAGGAAGATGGTCGGAACAGGGAGAATCGACGTGGCTGACGGGACGGCAAGTCAGCCGGACGGATCTCGGATAGGCACCGGCTCAACGGACGGCTCGGTTCGCCTCCTGGAATTGAGGGACAGTGGGACATTTTACAGTAGGAAATGTGGGAAAATGAGGGGGACAAGGATGGTGACCACTTCTGTGCGGTTTAATTATGAATTAGACACAATAGACAATTTTTTTTTGATGACTAACGTTGTACTGTTTCGTTTTAAGCTTTTTTTTTTCTAATTAAAACACAAATAGAACGCTCCGATGTTCCGCAGTTTTTTTGCTGCGAGACCTCGGAGTGTCGAAACTGAATTTATTTCAGTTACGCAGGGCAAAAGAGCAGAAAAATGAACCGATGGAAAAGCGAAAATTTGACAGGAGACGAGAGCGACGAACGGCTTGCTCCGGTTCGCGCGCTCCAAAAAATTCGGTCTCATGCTCTCTTCTTTTCTTTTCTTTTCCTCCTGGCTCGGCAACAATACGCCGTGAAATGGGAATTACTAGCGGCCGGCGGGCCGGCCGGTCACTCTGTTTGACCAAAGGGTGTCGGTCATTCAGGCGTTGCGAACTACTGCACTTTTAAAATTACATAACAATCACGGGTAGATGCCACGTGGGAAATGAAATGACGTGAGCATGTACATGATCTGGGCGGCACTGCCAAAAAAAAAAAGAACCTGTTCAGCGGTCAACAATGACTCGACAAATACCTACATATCATGAGCATGTATGTATGTACATGGGCATTGGGGAAATACATGAAACACGGATTTTCCGTGAACTAACTTACCGTATTTACTCTAATTTCTCCGGTTTTTTAAACACTAGTCAGCAGCGCCTTTTTTTGTCAAAAATGTTTTACCTACTTTTGAAGTTCTGTTTTTGGTTTTTTTGTTGAAAAAATATACTTTGAAAATTAAGCCGGCAGCCTCTGATCCTCTGATTTCCAGGTAGCCTCTAATTGCCCGGCATCCAATCAGGAGGTTTGAAAAATAAGCAAGCATACCGGGCAAATAGAGTAAATTTTCAAGTTTAAGAAATTCAAATGATAGCAAACGTCAGAACCCGTGTAGTGTCGGTACAAGAAAGTATGTATAGCCGGTAACGATAGGACGTACTCCAAGAGTGCCTGGCAGCTATTTGGCGGCTTTTTGGCAGCTATCTGGCGGCTATGTGGCAGCTATCTGGCGGCTATTTGGCAGCTTTCTGGCGGCTATGTGGCACCTATCTGGCGGCTTTTTGGTAGCTATCTGGCGGCTATTTGGCAGCTATCTGGCGGCTTTTTGAAACCTATTTGTCAGATATTTGGCAGCTATTTGGCGGCTATTTGACAGCTATTTGGCGGCTATACATAGAACTGCCCAAAATAGAACCGGCTGTACTGAAAAAAAACTGCACGAGATAAAACTCAGGGAATCAGAATGTACAACAGAAAACTTCTTCGAGTTGTTTGAGCGGCCCTGTGTCGGTACAGCTCCTTTAATCGACGATTAATCGGCGACTAATTCACCAATTATTTAATCGATTAAGCGACTAATTTTAGTCGATTAATTAATTGGTTAATTTATCGATTAATCGTCAAAAAATTAATCGGTGAAAAGCACACTGCCTGGGTCTAAATAGCTTTTTGGTAAATTGAAGCAAAAAGTTAGGCACGCACTAGAGCTGGGAGTAAAATTCATTTTTATGGGTTTCGTGAAACGTAAAATTTTTGAATTACTCTGCGCTGAAAATAAAATTACCGTATTTCCTCTAATATAGGCGCATGTGCTTCTATTTTTTCATATCTTCACAACTGCCGGGTATTTAGAGGTTTGCACACCAAACTTCGGTCGTCTCATGCCTGCTTGGTCATGAAGTATTTTGGCGAGTTTGGTGTGCAAACCTCTAAATACCCGGCAATTGTGAAGATATGAAAAAATAGAAGCGCATGCGCATATATTAGAGGAAATACGGTAATTACTGAAACCAAAAAAAAAAACAAAAATAAAGCAAATTTTCTATTTTTTATTTAGTTTCGGTATTTAACGGCGAGCAATAGCTTGGGGATTTTTTTGCTCTAAAAATTCGTAAAATCCCGGACCTTGCAGGGATTCAAAAAAATGACAGCAAAAACAAAATGCCTACCAAATTGAAATACCGTTTCTTCTGCAATAATAGGACACGTCATTTGACTGGCCAATCTCTCAAATCTCAGAATTCTTGACGGAGTTGGCACCGGACTCGGCGAGAACGACTCGGTGTGAGCGAGTATTTCCTGTCACACAAAATTTCTCTTAAAATCCTGAAAAAACTCACTCGAAGATCATTCATCGAATCGCCTTCATTAGCATCAAAGCTTTCC
The DNA here is from genome assembly GCA_963572235.1 of Caenorhabditis japonica. Classification (NCBI taxonomy): domain Eukaryota; kingdom Metazoa; phylum Nematoda; class Chromadorea; order Rhabditida; family Rhabditidae; genus Caenorhabditis; species Caenorhabditis japonica. The sequence goes on from OY754345.1 coordinate 5,657,066, forward strand.
AACTCAATCGTGCTCAGATGCTTCATTGGAACAGAGAAAAGCGGGGAGCGAAATGTTGGAAAAAATGAGCGGGTGAGCAAAGTAGGTGGGTGCTCAGATTAAGGTGAAAGGTAACAATATTGACCCCTTTATTTGCTCAATTATCTATTGGCAGTGAACTATGATAGAGCACTCTATTCGTTCGGTAGGAGCACATTTTTTTCAAATTTACAGGTGCATGTTAGACAAGTAAGTAAGTAGGTTGTTGTTTTTTTGTGTGTTATTTGCTCCGTTTCCCACATACCGTGCGGAGCAACTCACAGAGAAAAAAAAACACAATTTGAGAATACGCTCATTTTTGCCGCCAACCCCCACGCGCCGCGGTTGCGTCGCGTGACATCGCTGTTTCTCAGTCTGCGTCTCGTCTCGTCTCGTCTCGTCTCGCCGCTTTCACGCTCCCTGTATATCGGCACACCGTCAGGATTGTGTTCAACACACTATAAAAAATGCGCCGAATTTGACGGCTAATAGCCGTTTTCAATGACAATTCCCGCTGCCGCTGAACCTTGGCCTTTTGGTCTTTTAGATCTTTTTGATATTTGATTCTTCTTGTAAACATTAAACTAAAAACTTTTTTAATTCCTAATTCCTAATTCCAGGAGAGTTTAAATTTCACCGTTTAATCCATGAGTAAGCCCTTTGCCCTCAAATATTTGCACACTATCATCGATATCACACTATTTATAGTTTAGTTTCCAAGTGCCCGGTTTTTTGGGGGAAAGAATCATTTTAATTGAAAAAGTGCTTATTACATTTCGTGATTTTATCGTGAATTCCATTTTCAAATTGCGAACGTTCACACGTGGTCAAAAAGCTTGCGACACATTTTTTTGAAAATCATTTTTTGCCGCCAGCACCCGCCCGCGCGCTGCGGTTGCGTCGCGTTACAACGTTGTCTCTCACAGTCTGCGTCTCATCGCTTACAAAATGTGAATTTGCATAAATTGGCACAAGATTTGTTCAACGGAGCGGACTTTCCCCATTGAGATTTTTGCATTGCGTTCAAGCTTACGATATACGGAAAAACGGAGAGGCTGGTTTAATACATATTAATAATTGAAAAATGAAATAATTAAGCGACAGCAATGCAAGCGCGCTCTATTGAAAACCATGCTTGGCGCCAAGTTTGAAAAAAATGTTTCATGCGATTTTTTTTTTCACTTTTTAAAAGTGTTTTCTTTCCACTATTTTCACGTTTTATTTGCTATGGGTGTTATTATTATTATTTATTCATTATTGAAAATACACAATGTCCAGGATTGGGAATGTGGGCGGAGCCTAATTTGCTGACGCGCCAGCAAACCTTCATGGCGCACTTTCGGTGCGTGCGCATTTTTTGACTCTTGCATTTTTTTAATTGATTTTGTTTTTTTTTTTTCTTCAGTAAAACCTGTTTTTCTTTGTAAAATGTATGTATTGTATATTTTAATACCATAAAATTCCCCAAACTTCGATTTTCGTAAATATTTATCCAGCAAAAACACCAAAAAACTCAAAACGATTATTTCGAAATGGTGGCTGAACGAAATTTGGCGTTCTTAGGCTTTAAAAATTTCTAAAGACCTCAGCTATAATTCCGTTGAAGCACATGTGGGAAAAATTAAGAATTTATGCTTTTTTTCCCCGAAAAACATAAAAAAAAATGCGTCAAAATTTGAATTCCGCGCGAAAAAATCCAGTCGGGCGCGTTTGCTCGGCTCCGCCCACTTTTCAAATCCTGGACACCGTGCTTAATAATTAAAAAATGAAATAATTAAGCGACATCAATGCAAGCGCGCTCTAGTGAACATCATGCTTGGCGCCAAGTTTGAAAAAAACATTTTCAAAAGTTTTTTTTCTTTTTTCTTTTCTCCATTTTAACTTTTAATTTGATATTGCTGTTGTTGTTATTGACAATATTAAAAAACAACAGAAAAAACCACAAGAATCCAGTACTATTTTTTCAAGAATTTATTTTTTTAATTATTACTGCTCATTGTCAATCTCCACTTTCAGAAAGTTATTTTCCGCGTGACACTTGGATACGTTTCTTCCGTTTGCACATTTGTCGGCAAGAATTTTCTCTTTCGATTAGATGTCTGTTTGTGCGAATTCGAGGCGACGGCTACGGATATTTGGGCATCGCTCTGAAAAAAAGTATAATTAGATTACTTAATCATGACGTGCCGCAAAGGAAAACGCGCCCTATCCCATTTCTGCGTCTCCACAGTGGCGTACTGTCAAGTTTAGCTATTCTGAGTACGGAGCGCTGCAAACGCGCTCCCTTCGCACAGTGATGGACGAGGCCGCGTTTGCGACGAGAGAGTGCAGAAAATTGAGAGAGCCGTGGCCGATGTTTTGCTCTGATTTCTCTAAACCTCACTCCAAATGCATGCGAAATTCTTTGTTCGATTGGAGCGAGTTATCAGCGTTTTATACCGAGTATAAAAGGGTGCAAAATTAGAGACGCAGAGACGCGAGAATAGGCACACGAAAATTCGCTTTTAACAGGTTTTCAAAAACATGGTCCCGAACACGCTGTCAGACGCGACGCGGTGCGCCAAGAAATAACACGTTAAACTGTATTTTTCTCTGTGTCTCCATGGCTGTTGTGGTCTTTTTCTTTTATCGTTCCGAGACCCACGCCGCTCCGACGGAATAACGTTTTTTTTTTTCTCGGCCTCATATGATATGTTTATGATGTAAATGGACACAATTTTTCCGATTTTTGAAAATTTCGACGCAACCAAAAACCCAAAAACTCACCACTTTATATTTGTGACAAGTGAGTGATCTTTTCACTTGACCAGCCAAATCCCTGTTCAAAAACAGTATACAAAACGGGTTGATGTAGGAAAGAAAACCATTGGCGATGGGATACAAAGCACGCATGTAGAAGATTGGTCCTGTCTGAAAAGTTTAATTTTCGACTGTCTTTTTTTGCCGCCGACGCCCACGCGCTGCGGTCGCGTCGCGTGGCGTGGAAACACTGTCTCTCAGTCTGCGTCTCTCTCTCTTCTCATCGCTTACACGCTCTCTGCCGCAATATTCGTTGTGTTCAACGGAGCACATTTTCGCAATGGCAGTGTTCAGCAACCCGTGAGTAAGGAAGTAACTAAAACTTACACTGTGCGTCTGCGAAAAATAGTTCTGAAAAGCATAATAGAGTAAAATAGCGAAAAATGCCAAAAGTAGAAAGAAAACTTGAGACGCCAAATGAACTTCTCGGCGGAGAGATCTGAACGGACGGAACAATCATATTTTATCTTTTTTTTCAATTCTCACCGAGAAAGACTTGCCGAATGTCTTCTAATAAAAACAAAAAGAGCTCCGTAGGCCAATGAGCATATAAGGCACGCTGTGCTCACCACGATCAGAGCCATCAGGGTGTTTCTCTGGAATTACATTAATGATGATATACTCGGTTAAAAGCTCTACAAATTCGCTCTAATGCACAGTGAACTGGAATGCGCATTCACTTGTAGTGAGATTCAGAGAAATCAGAGCGAAATATCGGCCACGCTCTCTCAACATTCTGCACTGTCTCGTCGCCAGAGAATTTACAGCGCTTCCTATTGATTTAGATACTCACCTTGATTACCGACTGGTCTGCAATTATAGCCATTGTCTCGACACTGTCAAATGAAAAATCAGTGTCTTTGAGCACTACCAAACTGAGCAGCGTGGGCACCGACCAGTAGACGATTACGATTTCTAGCGTCGACGCGTTTTGGACTTTCTGGAAGCAAAAAAAGAAATCTATACTGTGAAGGGACAAAAAAGGACAATTAATATTTTTCTTTAGGGACAATTTTTGAACAATTTTGGGGTTAAGACTTTTAAAATTTGTAACGGTGCACTGCCTCCAAAAGTGGGAAAGTGCAGAAGGTTGGCGCACTTTGCGTGCGCCGATGAGCGCTCATTTTCAACTGAAAATGTGGTTCCTTAAATTGTTTCTTCAGTCATAACATTTTTGGTTGTTTTTAGATTCAACTTTTGTCCAAATAGGTATTTTCGATAATTTACGAGCTCGCTCAATAAAATCGGTGGAGAAATGAGGACGAAATACAAAAATTGTAATATCTGAAGGAAAATCATATTTTTTCAAATTTTCTGCCGAATGACTGGATATTTCCATATTTTTCGATTCAAGTTTTGTAGGCATGACCGAGACAAACATTTTAAGCGCAGAACCGGTCAGAAAAGTTCAAAATTGGCGGCGAAATATAAATTTGAAATATCAGAAAATTCCTCTTTTGGCATAGAATTTCTGAATTTCCGATTCAATATGTGGTTTTTTGTTTCTTTTGTACTGTGTGAAGGTACATTCAATTAAAAATTTAAAAATTTCACAGAAATATAGCTGCAGCGACTCAGAAAGTGGTAAAATCCGGCGTTTTTTAAATTACCATCTAACTGTGTGTAGAGAACATTTAATATGTGTTTAACGTTTCAAAAAAATAGCTTTAATTATTTTATGTCGATGTTATACATTTTTTCTTCAAAAAACCAATTTTCTTCACGTTTTTTCATTATATTCAAAAAGTGCAATAATTCTCGGCGTGGTACGATGCGATTGCGCTCTACCTGCACGCATTAGAGATTAGAGACGCAGAGGCGTTGTGCTAAAGTCTGTATCTCTGCGTCTGCAAACGCAAAGTGCGCCAGTCAATGATGTTTTGCGCTTTCCCGCTTTTGGAGGCAGTGCGGTGTGGCATTTTCAATATTAACTAAAATCAAATGAGCTTGTATTGTGTTTTCAATCGACTTGCGACATGAAAACTCATTTCAGGTATGCATTCACCGTTCTGTCTGCGTCTCTTCAAATATCACGATGTTCGCGTGGTCGCGCACAAATAAGTGGGCGGAGTTTCGCGTTCTAACATTACAGAGTTTATACATGCTAATTTTCAGAGTTCTAACCCTCTCCAATCTTAAACTATGCCCCTAAATAACAATAATAAATGTTTTTGTTAATTTCTGTACATACATGAGTCACAACAGAAGTTGGGTGGGTGATAATCAGGTATCTTTGAACGGAAAGAAATACGATTCCGGTGCAACGAATGTAGAGGGTGTAGTAGATTGCATTGTAGCTGGCTGAAAAGTAGGTTCTCCGGAAATTTCTGATGGGCAGCTATTGGGCAGCTAGTGAGCAGCTATCGGACAGCTGATGAGCAGTTAGTGAGCAGCTAATGGGCAGCCAGTGGGCAGCTCGTGGGCAGTCAGTGACAGGTAATGGGCAGCTAGTGGGCAGATGATGGGCAGCCAATGGGCAGCCAATGGGCAGCTCATGGGCAGCCAGTGACAGGTAATGGGCAGCTAGTGGGCAGATGGTGGGAAGCTGATGAGCAGCTATTGGGCAGCTAAAGGGCAGCTGATGGGCAGTTAATAGGCAGTTTATGAGCATCTATGTAGTGAGCAGTGAATGGGCAGCTGATGGGCAGCTAGTGGGCAGCTAAAGGGCAGCTGATGAGCAGCTAGTGGGCAGCCAGTGGGCAGGTGATGGGCAGCTAGTGGGCAGCTAATGGGCAGCCAATGAGCAGCTGATTGGCAGCCTCATGGACAGGGCCGTCGGACACTTTCCACTTAAATCTGAAGCAACAAAACTTACCGGCCGCGATGTAATAATGCTGATACTCAAAGTAAAAATCGCGTAGAAAATGGGCGTTTCGGGCAGAGTTGGTGGTGAAGAAGAGGAACATGGCGAGCAGGTCGGCAATGCACTGGAAATTAGTTTTTTCAGAACTATTAAAGATGGTGTCACATAGAAATCCCACAGAAGAAATTAAGAGTTTCCACATTACCAAAAGGAGTACACGAGATGTTCCCCACGGGGTCGCTAGCTACTGTCCTCTCGAAAATGCGCTCTATAGGACTCGGCGGATAAAATTTGTGGCAAAAAGTGTGTAAGCGCCGAGACGAGACGAGACGCAGACGAGAGACAGCGTGTAAGCGACGAGGCGAGATTCAGGTGAGGCGCAGGCGAGACGCAGACGAGAGACAGAGCTGCCACGCAACGCAACCGCAGCGCGTGGGCCTTGGTGGCAAAAAAAAGTTTGAAGAAAGTAGTCGCCGATAAAATGGAAAAAATTAAAATAAAAAAGGTTGCTAGATCATAGGGCAGAAGTTAGGCCCAACCTCGTATTCAACACAATTATCCAGATCAAAAAAAACTTACATGCTGCAACAGAATCGAGTAGAATGTGGTATTGTAAGCCTTGGAAAAGCAGCGTAACCTCAAAAGGCTAACAAATACAAAAAAGTACAAAGGAAGAGAGACTATCGACATTCCAAAGTACACGAGGAGTGGCCACGCAGGTGGAATGAAATCAGACGGATCGGTCATTTCTGGAACAGACAGCGGAGAGTTATTATTTAACAAGGTTTAAGCATGGTTTGTAAGGTTTAAGCTTTGGGTTTAAAGTTTAAGGTTTGTAAGGTTTAAGGTTTGTAAGTTTTGAGGTTTGTAAGGTTTAAGGTTTCTAAGGTTTAAGGTTTATAAAGTTTAAGCCGTTAGGCATTTATTGGGAGAAACATATGATGGTCATGAGTAGTGTGCGTTACCGGTAAAAATTTGACGATTTTACCGGTAAATTTTCGAATCACGTTTTACCGATAAATATTCGGCAAAAAAGAATCCATTTCTAAAATTTTTTACCGGTAAATTTGGCAAATTTTGTCGTTTCTTTACCGGTAAATTTTACCGATAAAAGTTTCGGCAAAACTTTTTATCGGTAATTTGCCGGTAAATTTACCGGTAAATTGACATTATTTATACATGAAGAAGTGGGACAGGCCACGTTATAATTATAGTCTTGGTATCACGGTCGGTCACGCTTTAATACAAATGCAATTTTTAAAAGATGTAAAAAAGACGGGATTGTGCAAGGCCGAGGTCGCGCCACGTATCGTCTGCGTATCTTTGTTTTTCCCGATCTCTTATTTTTCTCATACGTGAACTTAACGCCACGTTAAGTTTTGCCGAAAACCATTTTACCGGTAAAATTTTCGCGAAATTACCGGTAAATTTACCGATAAATTTGTCGAATTTACCGTCATGAGTAGTGTGCGTTACCGAAAAATTTTTTACCGGTAAATCATCTTTCGGCAAATTTATCGGTAATTTACCGAATTTCACGGTAAATTCGACAAATTTATCGGTAAATTTACCGGTAATTTCGCGAAAATTTTACCGGTAAAATGGTTTTCGGCAAAACTTAACGTGGCGTTAAGTTCACGTATGAGAAAAATAAGAGATCGGGAAAAACAAAGATACGCAGACGATACGTGGCGCGACCTCGGCCTTGCACAATCCCGTCTTTTTTACATCTTTTAAAAATTGCATTTGTATTAAAGCGTGACCGACCGTGATACCAAGACTATAATTGTAACGTGGCCTGTCCCACTTCTTCATGTATAAATAATGTCAATTTACCGGTAAATTTACCGGCAAATTACCGATAAAAAGTTTTGCCGAAACTTTTATCGGTAAAATTTACCGGTAAAGAATCGACAAAATTTGCCAAATTTACCGGTAAAAAATTTAGAAATGGTTTCTCTTTTGCCGAATATTTATCGGTAAAACGTGATTCGAAAATTTACCGGTAAAATCGTCAAATCTTTACCGGTAACGCACACTAGTCATGAGACACTACAATTGACCGGGACTCAAGAATTTTGAAAAAGGTACGATTTGAATTCAAAAATTATGAATTTTGCACTAGAGCTCGGGAAACCATTCCTTTGCAAAGCAAGTCAGTTATTTGGAACGAAATACATGAAAAACGTGACTTGGGTATGGTTCAATGAGTCCAAGAAAAGACGGGGCGGGAATAGAATAGAGTTTGGTCGTGGGAGAATTACTTTCCGAACCAAAACGGACCAAACGTCAAATTTTACATGAAATCAGCAGGAATCGGGTGCATGACAGTGTGATTAATTAAGTACAGGTAAAGTTTATATGGAGGGAAAGAGAGAGAGAAAAAAAAACGAAAAATCGCTTAAAAATGTATTTTGAATTTGCCGCCAAATGCTTTGGTAACTAGAGTGCACTTACATGGTAGTCTACAAAATTAGGCCGTGTTCTCGAAAAATTGATAATGGTCGGCAGCTAATGGGCAGCCAATGGGCAGCTAGTGGGCAGCTAATGAGCAGCTAGTGGGCAGCTAATGAGCAGCTAGTGAGCAGCCACTCGACAGCTAGTAGACAGCTACTGAGCAGCTAATGGGCAAGCGATAAAAAGCTGATGGGCAGCGTATGTTTGCATAAATATATTTTCAACTTTTTTGCCAGTATAACAATCAACAATCAGTGATTCATATGGATCACAAACGAAAAAAATGTTTATCATTTTGTTTTCCCACGGTCGAGTATTGCTCAGGGTGTCCACAGTCTTTCCGAATAAATAAGATCAAAAATTGCCAACTGCGTATTCTGTGTTTTCCATCGACTTGCTACGTGCAGCATGCTACATTAAACAATTAAACCCCGCCCGTTTTGCGCGCAACTATAGTTGTCGAGTAGATGCCGAGTAGATGCCGAGTAGATGCCTAGTAGCTGCCAAAACGTGAGGGGAAAGAGGCATTTTCGTAAAGTTAGTGAAATGTTTGGAAAGTAGTTTTCGTCAACACAGAATGTCACGAATGCCGTAGAAAATGGAAGAGCCTACCCTATTAATGTGTAGGACAAAAACATGGTATTTTCATCCATTTCACGTCTTAAAAACCACAAACCTTTCATTTAGAAAAATGACTATGATTTTTGAGTCGTATAGTTGCGACTATGTGGGAATTCGGATGAGAAAAGGGACCCCACATGACATGACTAATTCTGGGAAAGCTCATGAGAACCAAAAACTGCACTTCTCATGTTAATCTAGAATTTACTGAATTTAAATATTGTGTTTTCAATCGACTTGCGACATGAGAACGCGAGACTCCGCCCACTTATTTGTGCGCTACCTGTCTGCGTCTCTTCAAATATCACTGTGTTCGCGTGGTCGCGCACAAAAAAGTGGGCGGAGTCTCGCGTTCTCATGTCGCAAGTCAATTTAAAACACAATAAATGTATCTAGCAAATTGGAATTAGCATCGGGAACTTAATGTCATCAAGATGAAACTGATTTTTTTTAATGCATTTTTTTTTCTTCTATTACTATTTTTTTTATTTTGTCTTGTTCGTTACAGTATTTTCTCAGGCAAAATAAGATAGCAACCTATTGTGTTTTCAATCGACTTGCGACATGAGAACGCGAGACTCCGCCTACTTATTTGTGCGCGACCACGCCAACACAGTGATATTTGAAGAGACGCAGACAGGTAGCGCACAAATAAGTGGGCGGAGTCTCGTGTTTTCATGTCGCAAGTCGATTGAAAACACAATACTCAATCAGATTTTTGAATTTTCCTGAATCGAAACATCTGTGTGGGCGTTTAATGGAAGGAAATCCGTTCAAAAATAAATCAAAAAGAAACGCTAGACAGTTAGCCAAATTTAATTAAAATACTCCGTGTAATGCGCTGCAAATTTGCTCCAATCGTACAGTGAAATGTGCATGAAATTAGAGTAAGCTTCAGAGAAAAAATCGCGCTCAAGAGCAAAACATCGGCCACGGCCAACGTGGCCGTCTCGTCCACTATGAATGGAGCGAATTTACAGCGCATCGTACTGATAATAATAATTTACATTCTAAAAATGGTTATAAAAAATCAAAAAATACGCAGATGTTATTAGTTATGTGCATACATCCATAAATACATAAAAATATTTCAATTTTATTAAAAATTAAAAAAAACAAGAAATGTTCCTGTACCAACCTAGCAAATGTACAAGTACATGATTAAAGATCTTTTTTTTCCTTTTTTTGTTATTTTAAAGGAAAATAATTATTTACGAAAAAAGGGCACGCCCCCCCCCCCCTCTTTTTTGTCTGGGGTCCAAAAACAATATTATGTATTGGTGACGTATCGAGATAGCGTATCAATTTATGCGTCAGCAATCGCCGGGTCTCGCCACGATGCAGCGCTTGGCGGCGAGAGAGGAAACAATTTCTTGCAATTTTTTTTTGTTGACGCAGCGAATATTAAACTTTAGTGAATTTTGCATTTTTGTCTGAGGAAAGTGGGCGGGGTTTCATGTTTTTATGACATAGCTGGATTGAAAACACAATATATATGTATTTATGTACTTCCTGGAATGATTAATTAAATGAATAGGATCTTTATTTTTCAAAAATACTATAACAATTCTTTATCTCGAGGGATATTAAAGTGAAACCAGAGATTAAATCATAACAAACAAAAAACAATTATGTACAATATCGTAACTCGTATTTTTCTCATTATCCGGTATAACTTCCACGTATGTTGTTCAGTCTGTCGGATTGTCTGTAAAAAAGACAAGATTTAAATTAATTTGAAAGGGAATGAGGTTACTGTAGACTAGAAAAGTCCGCAAACACCAACAAAACCCATTTTTATTTTTAAAAAATTGGAAATTTTTGATTTTTAGAGCACTTTGAAATTTTTGACGCATTTTAGGACATTTTTGAGTCATATTGAGCATTTAAGAGACTTTTGGAGCATTGAAAACAGCATTTAAAAGACCTTGAAGCATTTTAGTGGCATATAAATCCATTCAACGAATTTAAAAAGTATCTATCGTATTTAAAACTGGTGGAGACTTTTAAGAATCATTTGAAACATTTTAAAAAATTAGAAACAATTTATAGCCATTTTAGAGACATTTAAAGCCTTTTGCAAATTTTAAAGACGTTCTAGAGTCATTTAGAGCACTTTGAAAATTTTCAAGCATTTTATTGTTTTCCATCGAACTGCGACATGAAAACGCAAGTCTGCATTCATCGTTCTGTCTGCGTCTCTTTAAATATCACTGTGTTCGCGTGGTTGCGCACAAAAAAGTGGGCGGAGTTTCGCGTTCTTATGTCACAAGTCGACTAGAGGCATATAAAGGAATTCCCCCTTTATCCACTTTTTTTAAAATATTAATACGAAATCAACGAACCCATATAACTTCTTCCTGGTAAACGTAAAAGTCCATGGTGAAACGACAGATGCGCCATTTGATAAATCCGTACTTGCTTCCGTCTTCTGCCCTCTTATCATCTTTTTAATCCTTCGTAGCAGTTCCTTATTGCATAAAAGTGTGGTGAACGGGTTGAAAAAAGATAAAAGTCCGTTGGCCAACGGCGTATACATTTTGATCTTTACCACCAAAGCGGCCTGAAATTTAGAATAGTCTTTATTTATTACGTCGTGTTTGAAAATATTTCTTGCATCTCTGCGTCTCCATTTTTGCTCACGTTTAGCTATTCTCAGTACGCAGCGCTGCAAACGCGCTCCCTTCGCACAGTGGAGGCCGCGGTCACTTTGGCGGCGAAAGAGTGCAGAAAACTGAGAGACCGTGGCCGATGTTTCGCTCTGATTTCTCTAAACCTCACTCCAAATGAACGCCACTGTGGAGATGCAGAGAATGCAATATGGCGGTCTAGACCGCCATGTTTATTGTCAATAGAGCGCACTTACATCACCTTGACTTGCATAAACATTGATAAAAGTCATGTAGAGGAACAAAACGAATTGAGCGATGAGCAACAAAAACACTTGAAGAGCCAATCGCAGCTCTCTTTTCATGGATTTAGAAAAAGATAAACTACCAGCGCGGATGAATTTATTGATTAAAATGTAAAAAACAATTGAGATGACACAAGACACTGATAGCACAAATATGGTGGTTTTTGTAATTTTCTGGAAATCTCTTGTTTTCTTTTTTTAAATATTTTTAGGGGCTGCACTCACATCAGTAATTTCCAAAGTTTCACCCATGGTCTGTAAGTTTTCGGGGCTCTGGAATTTCACTCTCGAATCCGAGAAGAATATCAAATTGAACATCAGCGGTGGCAGCCAGTAGATCAAGCTGATTTCCCACAACTTTGCGCGTTGGATGTGCTGTAGAGAAAAAATTGTACATTTTTAAATAAAGTAAATATTATTGTCTCAATTTTCTCGCCGGTTACAGTAAGAAGCGGCTCGAAATTTTCGTGCCCCCGCCACTCGGCTCGGGCCGTCTTTTCTTGTCATCTCCGCGTCTCCTATAAATTTCGCGCGAGAAAATATGGTATCCGGCAAGAAAATTAAGGCGACAACGAACAGTTTTAGAATTGTGTACCTGTGTGAGTGGATGATAGGGTTTCACAATGACCAGGTATCGATGAAGAGTGAGAAACACGACTCCATGGCTTCGAATGGTGATTCCCCAGACGACAGTGTAGTATATTACTGTAATACATAGTGAATAAGTTTGACGCCAACTATTTTGCAATGTACAGCAGTTTATTTGGTCGTTCAACGGAATTGAAGATTTACGCAATATAACTTCTATTAAGTGCTGATGCGGTTGCAGTACTGATGCTGCGATAGGCATTCAAAATTTTTAAAAAGTATTAAACGCATTTAAAACATTTCAGAGGTATCCTCTAGGCCTTTAGAGCGCTTTTAAACGATTTCATACATTTTCAAGACATTTTAAAGTCATTCAGATCACTTTGAAATATTTGAACAATTTTAGAGGCATTTTGAGAGCTTTAAAATGTTTTAAGCATTTTAAAAGCATATACATAATAGCGTTTATTTAAGAAGTATTTAACGCACCTTAAACATTTTCAACGCATTTAAGGGCCATTTAAAGCATTAAAAATTTTTTAATCATTTTAGAGGCATTTCGAGAGCTTGAAAAATTTTAATGATGTTTTAGTGGCATTTAAAGAAACTGAAAGCATTCAAGAGGTATTTAATGTATTTTTAAACATTTGAAATACGTATTTAGAAAATTTTTAAAGCATTTGAGGACCATTCAAATGATTTTTAAAAAATTTTAAACAGTGGCAATAAATTTTTTTGAAGCAGTTTTCAATTTGCTTAAAAAGTTTTGAAGACTTTTCTGATTTTCATTTTACCTCAAAAAATTTACCAAAAAAACGTATTAGAAACCGGAACTTTTTTTCGACTCCATGGCTCTACAAAAAAACCTGAGAGGGCGGAGTTTCGCCACTGATTACTATAACCGGAAAGAATATGGAATTGATAATAAATAACTATGCTGTAGTAACTAAATTTAAAGCACAAAGTTGAGATTTCCAAGAGAAGATCCTTTTAAAATAATTTTTTTTATTGAAAAAAAATGAAATTGGCGCAGTCTCTATAGAGCGCGGGTGATCATGCATTCGCTGACTGTACACTTGAATTTAAGTTATCAATAGAACAGATTTGAATTTGCATTTTAATTAAAAACAATGCCGCACAAAACCAAACTTACTTGCTGGTAATGGAAGATAATCTAAATTGTACAAAACATTCGGTATCGTGAGTATTAGGCACTTTTCGGTACTGTAGAGAGCAAGGGATAGAATATCGGCAATGCTCTGAAAATTCAAATTTTGCGAAGGATATTAGGAATGCGCTCTATAGCTCTTTTTGTGGATTTCTCGGCTACGGTCATAATTTGAACGCGCTGCGGTTGCGTGAATGATAGAGCCTCATTCAGTATTTTCTTAGCCTACTGTAGTCAGGTTGTGTGCGTAAGGTTCTCAAACTCACATGCTGCACCAGAATAGTGTAAAAAGTGGTTTTAAACAGCAAAGTTGATCGCCTCAATTGCAGCAAACACGTGAAAATGAGCAAATAAATAGGAAGAACAATAATTACCAGTGTAAAATAAAGCACATAATTCCATTGATTATAGAGAAATGAGATGACGGAAGAGAATGAGGACATCTGGAATAAAATAAAATATGTTTGGGTGTTTTTAAATTTGAAGGAATGGAAGAAAAATTGTCAAAAAGTGGGCAAAATAAAAAAAACATTCGAATTTTTCTTTCGTCAGAATTTTAATTATACGTAGTTTTACTATGTATTTTATTTAAAAGTATACGTAGAATGTTTGGTTTCTGAAATTTTGCAGTGCAGACTTCCAGAGAACAATTTTCCCCCAAGATGCTTTTAGTAAAAAAAATTTTTTTTTTTTCAAATTTTTAAAAATGTCAAAATTTTCGACCCAAAAAAAATTTTTTTTTTCTTATTTATTGACCTTCCCGAAATTTATCCATTATTTATCTTTAAATAAAGTAATGGGACAAGAAGAAAAAACGTAAAAACAAACGGTAAAAAACAAGATTGTAACGGTGCCGCAGGCGTCAGACCTCACGACAAAGTGCACACTTTTTCAAAAGCGCTGTAACTCTGCTGAAAATGGTCCGATCAACCTTAATTCTACAGAATTATAATTGTAATTGCCATACTTTATTTTTAGAACAAATATTAATGGAGTCCCACAATTTATTTTTTTTTTATGATCAAAAAAATTTTTTTTCAAAAATTTTAAAAATCTGAAATTTTCCAAATTGACGGAAACAATTTTGTGAGAGTGTCTAAACTGTTACGCGGCATGTGCATGCAAATTTTCAGAATCCTAAACCTCTCCGTTCAAAAGTTATCGCACAGAAAAAAAATTTTTCATTATTTTTCCTTTTTTCATGGTCGAAAAGTTATGCTTCCAATTTCTTGATAGTTACAGTCCTCTCTCTCTAGAAATGCCCAGTTTTGGCTGATTTTTTGAGTTGCAAACCATTCTAAAAACTATAAAAATACAAATACAAATTTTGCACACTGCCAAAAAGTGGGCGGAGCTTTGAAAATTAAAAAAATTAAAAATTAAAAAAAAACAATTTTATGACTTTTATCGGTTTTTTTCAATTGCAAGAGCAATTTTCTTGCGTTGCAAAATAAAAAAGAAATGCAAAAATGAAAGAATCAAACACCCGAGCCCAACCCTCCTCATCAAAATTGTTCAAAATAAGAAAATAATAAGTTCTCGTACTCTAAGATGCCAAACTAAAATCAGCTATTTTATAAATTTTAAGCGAAATTTTTTTGATTTAGAACTGGCAGGAGCTGGTCGCCTACTTTGAGCCGTAATTTTTGGCGATTTTTTTTCTATTGACCATAACTTGATACCTGGAATCGTTAATTTTTCAATGGGTTTGGGCGGTCTTTTTTCACGGCAAAATAAAGAGTCAGCTGCTTGTATTTACGCGAACCGAAGTGATGTGAATGTGTACTATGTGTTTTAAACGCGGTGTTGGACGCCAAGCCGCTGCAAACGCGCCCGCGCACCCACGCGCCGCGATTGCGTCGCGTGGCAACGCTGTCTCTCAGTCTGCGTCTCGCCTCGTCGCTCACACGCTCTCTACCTGAATAATTCATTTTGAAAAACATCAATTTGCTTTAATTGCACAAAAAAAACGGTTTTTTTTCCTCCTAAACGACGCTCCAAAATTACGCACTGCGCATTGTTTACGGCCAAACTGGTTTTGACGAAAATTTCGAATTTCATCGACAAATTTGCAATATTTTTGACGTTTTGAACGTTTTAAAAGTTCTAAAATTTTACAGAAAGTGCGTTGAACTTTTAAAAAGAACATGTATTCAACTAATAATTAAAAGGAAAGGTTAGAATATATGGACTTTTCTCGTTTTGTTTGTTTTTTAATCAAGCCTGTTGCGTACCAAGTCGTCACTATTTTAAATGGAGAAACGGCTGGAGCTTGCTGGGGCCTAGAAAATGCAAATTGATCTTTTAATAAAGTCAGCACGAGCGTACACAGCTAAAACGAGTGTTACCGTAATCCATTACAAAAATTTTAATTGGAGAGAGAGAGAGAGAGAGAGAGAGATAGCGAAATTTTAAACCACAAAGCAAAAAAAATAAAGATGGTGTTTTCAATCGAGTTGTAACATCAAAACATTAAACTCCGCCCGCTTTTTTTTTCACGCGAACATTAAATTTTAGTGCATTTTGAATTTTTTCGTGAAAAAAGTGGGCGATATTCAAAAAAAGGTTAATATCTTATGAAATCAGCCAAGAAAAAAACCATATTGCCCAATTTTTCTTTGTTTTCTTCGATATATAAGAATTCAGTTAGGTTTTCGCAGAAAATCAAATTCCTCTTATCGCACGTAATTGAATTTTCAGTCTTATTTGACACCTTGATTATTTTTTGTAGATGCATACATTCTTATATTAAACGAGTTAGTAAGGGCAGTGGGCAGGAAAATATGATTTCCGCCCACTCAAAGTTTGTATTTTTGATTTGTTTTAAACAAGCGTGTTGACCCATTATATTATTTTTGTTTTCAATCCAATGGCATCCTGAAAAATTGAAACCCCGCCCCCTTTTTTGCGCGTGGCTATGCAATCACAGTGCTATTTGAAGAGACGCAGACAAAAAAGGGATAGCAGACTCTCTTTTTCATGATGCAACTCGATTGTAAACACGATACAGCGATTATTATAGCCTACTAGACTAGAAGGATAATATGTTTTCAATGTTCCTTTACAACGATTTTTCAACGCCCACTCACTATTGATTTTTACGCTGAAATGAGCTTGCAGTTTTTGCAGGACATGAGAGCATACTGTAACCTGTCAGAGAACAGAAAACACAATAAAGCAAAATACATAATCTAATGGTTTTTGAGATTTGTTGTGGATTATAAGAAAATTGCTTTCCCTTTTTCAGTTCCTTTTTTCTAGCAAAGACTTGAGTGGGCGGGGCGGCGCGCATTTCCTGGAAAGGTTAACAAGCGGCAATTGGCAAGCAGGACATAATAAATAAAGCCGAATGATTCTAAAATTGGAAAATTTATACAGCTAGTAATCATCTGATCTCAAGAACAACGCTGATCAGCGTCGGCGTCAGAGTCATCACCAAAGTACACCGGAAGTGTGTAAAATTTTTGGCCACGTGGTGGTCTTTGAAGCGGAATGAGAAGAAAAAATGGAAAAAATTCATTCCGCGTCTAATTGAGTTAGGTTCTAGGTTCACAAAGTTCGAAAAAACTGCAAAAAAACAGAAAAAAAAATTAATTTGTCAGAGCCTAATTTTCATTAAGATGCTAGCAGTAAGCACGGCACCCCAGCCTTCCAAAATTGTTTCTACCTGGCGCTTTTTTAAACCCCTAAGGCTCGGTCATTTTCTGATCAAAAAACCTCGTTTCTGGATTAAAATGATGGTGTCATCCTGAATAATCAGATGATGATTCGAATTTCTCAGAAAAGTAAATTTTCCAGTGAAAAAATAGTTTCATTATACGACGAACTTGGTGGCGCATTGGACGACGGGGGAGGCGTTGTAAGTTGTAGTTTAAGATAGATAAATTTAGGGTTTAAGAATGAGAACACTACAAAACCAAAGACAAATCAACTTCACAGAGGAAATGCGGTAGATGCATATAGTGTCCGTATTTGAATCATATCGTGCATTCATTTATGAATATTAAGCTCCAGATATATAATAAATTACGCAAAGACCCCTACATTGATTCACACAGGGCGGCTTTATCAAGAGGGACCTTACAATTAATGAGAGGACAATCAAGACGAGCAGAGGCCAAATCGGGAAATTATCGTAAAATTTTTCTTGCCGGTTACAGTAAGCAGTGGCGCCAAAATGTGAAGCCCAGCCACATCCCCTCACAATGTTTTATATCTAATTATTTGGCATGGCACAGCATAGTTTATTTGACGAAAAAAATCCATGTTCTTCACACTTTAAAAAATCTCATCGGGAGCATTGACAAAGTGATAAAAAATGCGCACTACTACTGGAGCGTAGTATAAATATGTAAGTGGTCAAAAGACATGGAAGTGATTAGAAATTTTCAAATGTGTTTTCAATGTGGTGACTAGACTGGAAGCTTCGCCATGAGCATCTCATTGAGTTTTTCATTACGCTCCAAAATTTGCTTGCCGTCGTTGTAGTCCTCCTCATCTTGCTCACCGTCTTGCTCTTTCTGGAAATTATTGAACTGGATAATTGTCACGCTAATCAGATTTGCACCAAGTTCGGGCTGTCTCAAGCTCTTTAGGATTGAAAATATTTTGCCAAGTTTGGTGCAAATCGACCCGCTGATGGCCCGCAAGCTCACACACGTACTTACGAGCATGATAATAGTGAAAATAAAGACAAAAATCCGATTTTCTCAGAAAATTTTGGGTGCGTATAAGGCGAAAATCGGCATCTAGGTGGCTAATAGCCACTGAAATAGGCTAATCGCGGGCAATAATGGCCACTAGCCGACAAATCCGTACCTTAAACTGTCTGAACATCTCAACCGCCACCTCCTGAGCAATCATGTCACTCTGCGCCTTGATGAAGCTCAAAATGATTTTTCCGTCAAACGTGAGATACTCTTCCGAGAACTTCAAAAAGTCTGCCTTCAACTCCATCCTCTCGGCCGCCTTTTCCTTGTCAAGAATCGAGTGCAACAGATTGGTGACAAAGTGGGCTTTTGACATTTGGTAGCACGTGTAAAGGGTGCTTAACGAGACGGCGAACATGAGGAAGACGAGCCAGAACCTGAAAAGAAAATTGCAGTGAAATGTTCAATTAATTGCCGTGCCCTGCTTATTACTCGTGTCTCAGCCTGATTTGGCCTAGAGAGCGGACACAGCTAAAATTAGTGTTACCGTAACCAATTTAAAATTTTTAAAGACATCATAAGCAAAACTTTTTACCGAAACCCCAAGGAAAATGCCAAAAGAAACTCGATCGTTTATTTTTCTTTTACTCTTTTTCTCTCTCTAATCAAAAATTTTTATGGATTACTGTAACACTCCTTTCAACTGTGTCCGATCGTGCTGAATTTACTCGTGGGATAGGCGCTGAGACGAAAGTGATCAGAAAAAAAAGAAAGTCCCAAATTGCGCGTGCCGGCATTCCTTGGCTTTTTCAAAAACCAAAAACCTTTTAGATAAACGTACAGTACTGGCCATAAAGAATGCGACAACTAGTTTTTTGACAATAACTTCTTGGAATGTTAACTTTTTGACCCAAATTTTTTGTGAGATTTTTTCAGCACTATCAGAAACCTTTCTGTCAAGTTGATTTTAAAATTCTGCTGAAAATTATTTTTTTATTCAATTTTTTCGAAAATTCATTAAAATTGACATTTTTGGAGATCAATACAAATAAGCTCTAGAATCACCGAAGGTCAAAAACAAAAGGAAGGTAACTATAAAAAGTGATTTAATACTTGGTTGGGTATCTTTTGGCAGCAATAACAGCCTGGCATCTACGTGGAATCGAATCCAGGAGCGTCTGAACCACCGTCATCGGAATACTCTTCCAAGCAGCTTCGAGTTGAGCGAATTTTTAGTTGGCATTGGAGGCTCGGACTCCTTTGAGACGTTGTTCTAGCTCCTCTGACATGTGTTCGATGGGATTCAAGTCCGGAGACTGACTTAGCCATTCCAGGAGATCCACACGGCGACGTCGAAACCAATTGGCAACATGACCCGAAGTGTGCTTTGGGTCATTATCCTGCTGAAACAACCACGATCGGCCCAAATTTGCTCTTGCCCATAGTCGCATTGTGTTCTCCAGGATGTCTTGGTACACATATCGTCCGTGGTTCCAACAATTCTTTTCAATGGACCCATGGAAGTGTCGGAGAAGCATCCCCAAACCATCTCAGATCCACCTCCATGTTTTACCGTCGGACATTGGTACTGAGGAGCATATCTGGAGCCAATAGGACGTCGAATCCATTGAATACCATCAGTACCGAACAGATTGAACTTCGATTCGTCGCTCCAGATGTGATTAGCCCACTCTCGAGGTCCCCAGGACAAGTGCTGTTTAGCCCATTCAACGCGAGCTTTCCGGTTTTTAGACTAACGAGTGGCTTTTTGACTGGTCTTCGTCCGTGCAGTCCAGCAACTTGCAGACGTCTTCTAATAGTCCTTCTCGATGGCACCGGCTCATTTGGAGACGTCACGGAAACTTGAATATCCGTAGATATGCGTCTAGGATCTTCTCGGCACGAGCGCAAGATATTTCGATCCATAGCTCCGGAAGTGGTTCGGGGTCTTCCTGGAGATTGACGATGAACTACACCATCCTGAATAGTCGAAATTAGTTTAGAAAGCTAATTGAAACCTTACATCGTCACGATTATTCTTCAAACCACGTTAAATTTCGCTGGAAGAAGAACCAAACTAGGCAGCGAGTATCTTCGGATGCGCGCCTAGTTCATGTCCACGTACGATGCTTTTTCGAACGTCCACAGTGAAAGTTTTTTCCCAAATGGTCTGACTATGGCTGAAAAACAATAAAAAACTAATTAGAACTACTCCCAATTAATTTACATTCAACTTTATACAAAAAACTGAAATACATGAAAAAAGTGCAAAAATGAGAAAAACTTAAAAAATAAATAAAAAAATTTTTTTTTGAAGAATGATGCAATTCGCAAGTACGCAAGTTTTCGTGAGGTTCGATTGCAGATACAGTAAGAAATTCGGGTCAAAAAGTTAACTTTCCAAGAAGTTATCGTCAAAAAACCAGTTGTCGCATTCTTTATGGCCAGTACTGTATCTTTTGATAGATTTGGAAATTTTTAATTAGCGATTTGTTCGACTATAACTCGAATTTGCTCTGTATTTTTTTTCACAAAACGTGTAAATCTCTCCAACAGACAATCTACAACGAGTGGAATTTATTTTTTTTTCATCAATATTTCAAAAACCCCAAATTGACCGATAAATGTGTCAAATTTATCGAAGAAAATCAACATTTTTTATAGATAAATATTCTCTGGCCAGGAATTTTCGGCTATTAGCCATCGATTTTGAAGCGTCTGCCAAATTCATGCCCCGGATTCAACGGCTATTAGCCGTTTTCGATTATTGCCTATCGCGTGTGTGCCGCATTCCGCAAATTTCGCATCAAGCTTGGGCTGCGATATTCCCTACGGTATTTCAAGCGACCTACCAGAGGAAAAGGAAGATTTTTTCATTGAACTCATTGATTCCGATCACACACTGCACCGTCTCGTCGCGATTATTTCCAGCCATCTCTCGAATGGTGAAATCGCAAAACGTGACACGTGGAAACATTCCAGTCGTCTCCCAAGTCACCCCATTAATCAGATTGACAAAAAGCGTCCATCCCCATTGAAGATTTCCTTTCTGGCCGAGAAAAACGGACAAACCGATGAACTGAAGGAAGGCAATGACGACGTACAGAAGCTTAATGAACACGTAGACGAAGACCATCGGAACACTTGCCATCGAGTACTTTCCATGCGTGGCTGTCACTTTGTTGCGCATAAAATCCGCCATCTCCTTCACTTTCTCCTTTCGGTCATCGTAGTTCTTCTCCTTGATCGACTTGGTGCCTTTGGTGAAGTAATCCAACGGCATATCGGTCGACTTGTGAGCACCGTTCCACAAAAACTTTGGGATCATAAAGATGAGACCACAGACGGCCAAGTACATGGAGGACCATTGATAATAGGATAGACGATGCGCTTCTTTGTGAGATTCTGGAATGTCGTGCATCGGCTCGTGGTTCGGGTACCAGTAGGTGTCTTTCAAAAAACAATAGTTCTCGGAGAATTGTCCCCAGTCGCTCGAGTAGGTTTGTGGGAGCCAGCATTCGATGGTGGAGCCGACATTGCTGGAAATATGAATACATTTTTTTCATAGCGTGACATCGGTGTTTGCAAAGTAATTTTTAAGAAAATTGCATTTTGCTGTAAAGTGCAAAAATGGAGACGCGAAAAATGACCCGTTACTCGGTATAAAGCGCTGAAAACTTGCTCCAGTCGCACAGTGAATCTGCGCATGCATTTTGAGTGATAATTAGTTAAAAAAGAGCGAAACATTGGCCAGGCTCTCTTAATTTTCTGCACTCTCTCGTCGCCAACGTGGCCACCTCGCCTCGTCTGCTGCGAATAGAGCGAATTTGCAGCGCTTTATTGTGTTTTCAATCGACTTGCGAAATGAAAACGCAATTCAAGTCTGCATTCACCGTTCTGTCTGCGTCTCTTCAAATATCACTGTGTTCGCGTGGTCGCGCACAAATAAGTGGGCGGAGTTGACTCCAAATGCATGCGCAGTCCACTGTGCGATTGGAGCGCATTTGCAGCGCTTTGTGACGAGAATATTTTGCATATGTACGGCATATTAATGGTTTTTTCATTTTTTTTTTTTCACGACCTTTTTTGGTGAATAGATAGGAATAATATTGAAATTGTATCCTTTTTTGCAATTTTAGAAAAAAATTCAATTAAAAATCGCCGTTTTTCAAATTTAAGTTATTTTTAATTCAATTTAACAAATTATTTCGTGTTTTATTAGGCCATAAAATATATCTAGCCATTAAAAAATATATGGACAAATTAGCGAAAAAATACCCAGCGGATCAGATATAAATTGTTTTTTTAATAGTCTGTGAGGGCTCTGTTGATGAAAATGAAAGCTCAGAAAAAACAAAATTATGCCGCGAAAACGTTGTTTCCGAACAGTTTCTTGGTTCGTACGTTTTTTTTTGAAAATGGGAATAATTGCCGCCTTGTACGCAGCACGGCACCCCAGCCTTCCAAAATTGTTTCAACCTGGCGCATTTTTAAAACCCTAAGGCTCGGTCATTTTCTGACAAAAAGGCCTCGTTTTTAGATTAAAATTATGGTGTGATCCTGTATAATCAGATAATGGTTCGAATTTCTCAGAAAAGTAAATTTTCGAGTAAAAAAAAATGTCATTATCCGACGAACTTGGTGGCGCATTGGACGGCGGGGGAGGCGTGAAGAGGAATATTTAAATGTTTTATTCTCAGTACGGAGCGCTGCAAACGCGCTCCCTTCGCACAGTGGTGGACGCGGCCACGTTGGCGACGAGAGAGTGCAGAAAATTGAGAGAGCCGTGGCCGATTTTTTGCCCTGATTTCTCTAAACCTCACTCCAAATGCATGCGAAATTCTTTGTTCGATTGGAGCGAGTTATCAGCGTTTTATACCTAGGCACCGCAAAAGGAGGGGGCGGAGCCTTTCAATTTTTTCTCCTCGCTTTTATTTTGAGAGTTTGCGCTCCAGTAGCCCGAATACTATTAACATAATTATGCATACCGGAATGTTTCCATACGTAATTTTCCACGTAGAATTGATTGGTGATATTAGATTTGACTGAAAATTTCAATTTTCAGGCGAAATTTTCAAAAAACTGAAACGACGATCAGAAAAACGTTCTAAAATTATCTATAGAGGTCTCTGTCACGGCTTGTTTTTATATTTCTGGTAGATTTTTATACGGGGAATTCGATTTTTGCATCAGATCTCCTCTATCTACAACGGCACGCCTTCTGGACGTCTCCAAAGTACAACCAAAAATATCTGAAAATTTTCAGCGATGACCCCGTTTTTTTATTGTCGAAATCGATAAAGGAGATATTCGAGATTAGGTGTATAAATTTTTTAATCATTTGAGACATTTTAAAACACTTTTTTCGCTAAATGTATGAAAGTGATTTTTGAAAAATTCAAGTTTTTTGCTTTTTTCTCTATTATGGAGGTCTCTGTCACGCGAGTTACTATCATCATTCGATTCTGCAGAAAATTTACTAATGAATAATGTGATAAAATCTAAAATAACTATGTCGGCGATATCTGAAAAGGTTGATTTTTTGGACCTGAAAGTACTTTTTTCATACTGAAACGTGTCAGAATAGAAATTTTAAAGGGAAGCGGGCGATCCAGCGCGGACTCGCCTTTATCATCAAACTTGGGCGCGCAGCGAGGCACGCGTGTCTGGCCGAACGGTTAGTCGTCTTGCACCACAATTTTGTTGCCGGGGTTCAGTGCCGCGCGCCCGCACACTTTGCCCCGCCTCCACAGGTAGTGCGCGTTCAGCTTATAATAGGTTGCGCGATAGGCCTACCGAGTACCAGCGAAGGACCCCAAAGTAAGCCTATTATAGGCTTATCGCGGGTCGACGCCTGTAATAAGCCTATAATAGGCTTATCGCGGGCGACTTTCGCCTATCATAAGCTTATCGCGGCTATCAAAAGGCCTATTGTAAGCCTATAATAGGGCCTTTCGCGGTCATTCGAAACTCGGATGTGGGCTTATAATAAGGCTGCCACAGGTCCGGGCGCCTCATAATGCTCAAATGATCTCGAATTCGAGCCCGAATATCTAAAAAAATAGAAACAAATTCAAAAAACAACAGATTTATTGCAAATATAAAAATTAAATAACAATATTCAGCGTTTGAAGAAATTGGAATACATAAAAAAAAGGGTAAAACGTAAAATCAACAAACAACCATTGTTGGCTCGCCAAAATGGTCAAACGCGCTCCGCTGAACTCTGTACTACGTGGATTTCATTTTGGTCTCCGCCGAAGAATTGGCATACTCGAGGCAAGACGAGCATGGTCCACTGTCGGAAGGGATCGTGTAACTTGGCGCAGCTTGGTTCGCAGTATCCAGGATGGAAACTGAGGTCGAACCTCACAAGTATCACAAGTATCACAAGTACCTTATAAAAATGAATGTGTGAAACACGTCGTCGACAAAATGCAGAGAAACTTTCGAAATGTCCACTTTCCAAATGTACACCTTCGAATCGTCGCACTTTCAAAAAGTCCTCCTTCGAAACATCCACTTTCGAAAAGTTCACCTTCGAAACGTCCGAGAGCCTGTAATTAATTGCTATTTAATGGGATTATGCACGAAAAGGCAGAAAACAGCGCGAAAACTGGGAAAATGGCCCTATTGACCTGAAATTTTGGAAAGTAAAGGCAAAAATGTTCCCGCACCTGCCCACAAAACTCAGGACCAAACATATTGACTTTATTCCGAATTTTATTAAATTCGATATTTCGGTCTAAAATTTTGTGGGCAGGCCCAGGAAACTTTGTGCGGCAAACAATCATTTCCCACTGTTCTTTTCCTACATTTGTTTATTTCCTACCTTTTTCAAAAAAATAATATGTCAATATAAATTAAATTATCGAAATAAATGAATGTCTTCTGTGTTGAAGAATCGTTTCTCACCAGCAACTATTAAAAAAAAAAGGGAAATGGATCATTTTCGGCCAATATACGAGTATCTTTTTATTGGAAAAAGGTAGAGAATGAACAAACATAGGAAAATAACAGTAGGAAATGATCGTTTGCCCCATTGTGCTTTTATTTCCCAAAATTTTAGGTCCATCGGACCATTTTCTCAGTTTTCGCGCAGTTTTTCTTGTTTTTATAATAAATTTGAATATTTCAAGGTTAGCTCGGTATTTTTTCTAATTCAGCGTTCAAAAGTTAAAATAGTCTTGAAATCATGTATTTCTACGTGAATTAAGACGTTCTTGAAATAAATTTGGTAAACGCCATGATCACTATTATGAGAGTTTGTAGACTATTTAGCGAAATGAAGACATCGTGCTCAGCGATAGCGTGAAGTTTTGAATTTATTTGCATGCGTATTTGGGCTCCGAAAATATATGCTAGCCAATTTTTTTAAAATTCTATTTATTTAAAAACCTTACCGATTTATTATCCCAACCATTTGACATCATCGTCGACAGTATTGATTCCATCGCAATTCCTGCCTACCGACATTCCACAAACTGAAATTTATAGTAATTATCCAAAATTACGGTTTATGAGGATACTCACGAGCAGGGGTGGGACCGAAAAAAATTGTTTTTCAGTTTTTTTTTTGTTGGCTCAAAAAAAAAGCTCAAAAAGTTCCGGTTTTTGACGAAAACTTAATCGGTATTTGTTCCGAATTGACAAAAAACTTTATTTTGTAACGAAAACTTAGAAATTTTCCCTTTAACTGGCAGAAATTCGCCTTTTTTGAATTTTTATTTTGTTTTTTTTTTTGGGTCCCACCCCTGCTCACGAGGATGGAAAAAAGAAGCAAGAATTTTTTTTGTTCCCCCGTGAATAACACCATAACGAAAAAGATATCAAAATGAAACAATGAAAGAAGGACAATTTTCCGTGATCACAATCAATGATGGGATTATTCACGAGGTGGCAAAAAAATCTTTTTTTTGTTATTTTTTGCTACCCCGTGAATAATCCCATAAACTTTAGACAATTTATCAAACCTTTATCGATAAGGCGCACTGAACGCAAAACAAACCTGTGATTGGGGTTATTCAGCGTAAATAAAACATTTTTTGTTGCCTTGACAGCAGTATTAGAGGAAAAAATACTAATTTTACACACGCTTAATAACCCCATTCGAATGAACAACTATTTGAATGAAGCATTTGTACTATGGAAATTCAGACGATTTTACGATATAATGGATTCGTGGCGGAGTGACAATTCATTTGAAACTGCGAGATGAAAAATCTCTTCATTTCTTCAGTTATTTCTTCATTTTTTCAAACAAAAACGTGAAAAAAGTGTCACTCCGCCACGAATCCATTATATATATTCAATCGATTTGTGACATCAAAACGTGAAATTGCGCCCTATTTTCACGCGAACATTAAATTTTAGTGCAGTTTGAATTTTTGCGCGAAGAAAATGGGCGAGGTTTCATATTTTAATGTCGCAACTCGATTGAAAACACAATACACAAGGAGGAAAAACAAGAAAATGTCTTTGAAAGAGAGAGTTAACGAAAAAGAAGGATAAAAATTAATTTTTAAAAATTAATTAACAGTAAAAGAACTCCGAAAAGCCATCGGAACTTGAAAAAAAATAAAAATTGTCCAAAAATTGAGGCCGCCCAACAAGGCTGTCTCTGCTTCTCTGCCGCAATAGCGTAGCCGGCGAGCGCGTTTGCTGCGTCTCACAGCTAGACGGCGAGTGACCTACGATAGGCCTAGCGCGGTCGCCGCACACCGCGTGCGCGATAAGCTTATTGCAGGAGGGTGGCCGCTGCCACCCGCGATAGGCTTATTTTAAGCTTATAATAGGCCTATTTTTGGCCTCCACCTATTATAAGCTGAACGCGCACTACCTGTGTCCTCCAGCGAGGAGAAAATCAGTACTTCGGGAGGCCAACTTTGAAGAGCCAAAACTCGAGAATCACTGAACATTTTGAAACGAAAATTTGGGAACATGCTAATATCAACAACTGAAATCTATTTTTGTCGACAGTTTGGCGAAACTCTTATGTTTTAGAAACACGTTGCGGTACCTATTTATACCGAGTATAAAAATCTCTTTTTTTTACAACTTCGTAAAAAGACTGGAAACATTTAGGAAAGAATAATTAGAATTTAAAAAAGTTATTGTTTCATGCGTAATTCGAGCATCAAAACTATCTGCCAATTAAAAAATACATTGAAAAATGAGCGAAAAAAAATGTCCAGCGGATCAGATATAAATTGTTGTTTTTTAATGGTCTGTGGGGGCTCTGTTGATTAAAAAAAACTTTAAAAAACAATTTTTGGCAAACGGGAAAAATTGGCACCATTGGTAAAAGTGCGCTCCCTTGAACACTCGGAAAAAATGTTGGTAAAGCGCCAATTTCAACGAATTTCCATTTCTTCCAGTGCATTTTTGAGACAGAAAGCGCGTAAACGAATAGACGAAGAGAAATACAGCATTGTCACGCGACGCAAACGCAGCGCGTGAACGCGCGGGCGTATTTGCAGCACCCCGTGAAGGCCAATAACCAAGCATTTTTCAACAAAAAAAAAAATTCTCCAACTCACGCTTTAGCCGAGATGAGAATGGCGGAGACGATGAAGATGGCGGCGGTGAAAAGACAGCTCAACGAGTCGGACGCATCGTCGAGATCCGTGGCGTTCAAGTGTTTTGTCAGTCCGTCCAGGAACGGAATTACAAACATTTTTGTGGTTTTTGGACTCCCTGAAAGTTTGCAGTACTTTCTAGAATGTTTTAGAACGGTAACTTCAATCGAGTTGCATCATGAAAACATGAGTCTGCTATCCCTTTTCTGTCTGCGTCTCTTCAAATAGCAATGTGATTGCGCACAAATAAGTGGGCGGGGTTTCATTTTTTTTGATAATGCGACTCGATTGAAAACGCAATATTTTTGTCAAATAGGGCAGATAGCCTGGCGGCTATTAGCCACACATTCCTTGAGAAAAGAAAACAGATCAACAAATTACAGAAAACAGTTTTTAAAATGACAATAATAAATAAAATTCAATTTGAACGCGACGGAACGCGACACAGCCAAGCAAAATCAAGAAGGAGAAAGTGCTGATTAAATGGATGGAACAAAGTGAAAGGGAGGGGAGGAAATCTCTGGAAAATGGGCGGAGCTTTGATAATTGAACAACAAAAAAAGATGGACGAGAGAGTCCATACTGTAGGCTCCGCCCCCTCCTTTATCATGACAGTGTGTCATGGGAAATGAGTAATCGGGTTGGGGATTGGCGAGGGTTTTTTTTTGGAAAAAAAATATTTTGGAATGCAAAAGCGCAATTTTCGACTATCTGCCACAGAAAACCGAAATTCCACGAAGAATACAAAATTCTGCACAACTCGGTGTTTGCAGAAACCTGAGGCCGTATTCATGAACATTTACCGTACGGTAAATGAAAAAGTAAATGGGTTTTTTGAGGGAATTTATAAGTTTCGCTATTCCTAAAACAATTCACGGATCGTTTATAGTGTCATGAACCCCCTGCACATTGCAAAAATTTAATTTTCTGTCAAAAAAATCATTTACCGTTTTTATTTACCGTACGGTAAATGTTCATGAATACGGCCTCTGGCTCCGCCCACTTTGCAGGCAGGTGACCTGCTTTTTTGAAACGTGTGAGCGTTAATCGAACGGCGCAAATTTATTCTAATCTGCATAAATGCACCATATGCATCAAATACGGACACTATATGCATCCGTCGCATTTCATCTGTGCAAAATGCAAAAAAAAATGGTTTTTGCAAAACAAAACGCCCTATTTTCTGCCCTTTTTGTCAAAAAAAAGAAAAAAAAATTGTTTAACAGAATGTTAACACCTGTTGACACACAGACAACTTGCGCGAAAAACAGATGGTCGCTTTTGAGAGTTTGAGTGGACCGTGATGCATTTTTAGCAACAAAAATAGAAGGAAAAAGCGATGAAAATGGATGAGAGGGCGTACAAAAATGCAAAAAGGCCAAGAAAGTTGAGAAAAGGGGTGGGAGGACCAGTGCTTGTCTAGACAGTCCTTCCTACACCACATGCGTTCATTTTTCAAATTTATGTGCGCAGCGAGAAAGAGAGGCGGAAAAGAGAGAGGGGAACGTGAAAACATGTATTTATGTTGGTGGGTTTGCTACTTTTTGTGATCGCGCTCTATTGCTCAGGCTGGGAATTTTTTTTAGCTATTAGCCCTACTGCTCCTGCTTTTGCTGGCTTGCCGAGTTTGCGTTAATTGTCAGTTAAATTCTGACTATACGCCGCGCCATTAATGGCTAATAGCCATTTTCATTTTTAAAACCAAAAAAAAAAAATTTTTTTTTTGGAATTTTTTTTAATTTTTGCTCAGCTATTAGCCCTACCACTTTCACTTCCACTGGCTAGGTGAGCCAAACTTCAATAAGATGTCAACCCTGTGCCGCTTCAGTAATGGCTAATAGCCCTTTTATTTTGGTTACCAAACCAAAAAAAAAATTTCTTTTTTTGAATTTTAAAAAAAAAATATTTTTTCAAAAAATAAAAACAACAATTTCCAAAAACGGCATTCCCATACCTCCCATTTCGCACTTTTCCCTTTCCCCGACTTTTGACTTTTTTCCCATAATTGAAAGGAAAAGGGGAAACGTTTTTGGGGAAAAATGAAATGTTGAAAAAAAAAAATACATGCAAAGTCTACACCTGTCCTGTCCTTTTTTTGCAGAAAAAAAAAACGTTTTTTGTATTTTTTTGTATATTTTCAAGTCAAATCCGAGTTAATTCAACCCTTAATTAGATCGAAATGATTATTTGAAGGAAAATTAGAAGAATTTCGAGTCTAATTAGAAAATTATAGAGTTCCATTTTTCAAAATTTCGTGTCTAATTTGAAAGGTTTCAAGTCTAATTACAAAATTTTCGCGTCTATTTAGAATAATTTTAAGTCTAATTAGACAGTTTTCAAGACAGAAGCAAAATAATTTCGAGTCTATTTAGAACAATTTCTAGTCTAATTAGAACAATTTAGGGTCTAATTATAAGGAAAAAATCAAGTCTAATAAGAACCTATTCGAATCTGATTAGAAGAATTGTTAATATAAAATTCGAAAATCAAAAATAAAATTCAGTAAAATTTCGACTCTAATAAGAAGATTTTCAAGTCTAATTAGACAATTTCCAAGCCTAATTACAGATTTTCCGAATCTTATTAGAATAATTTCTAGTCCAATTAGAAGTGTTTATTGCATCTAATTAGACACGTTGCAATCCTAATTACAAAATTTTCGTGTCTTAATATTTCAGAGTCTAATTTTGAACATTTTGAATTCTAATCAGAAGGATTTCAAGTTTAATTAGAATGGTTTCTCGCGTCTGATTAGACAATTTCCAAGCCTATTTACAAAATTACCGAAGCTTATTCGAAGAATTTCGAGTCTCACTTAAAGAATTTCAAGTCTAATTAGAATAAATCTCAGTCTAATTAGAAGTGTTTTTCGCGTCTAATTAGACTGATTTCAAAGCAAATTCAAGAAGATTTTGTGCCAAATTAGAAGAATTTTGAGTCTAATCTTTAAACAATAGCAAATGTCATCAGGCGATTTTCGAGTCTAATCAGTAGTATTTTTAGTCTAATTAGAAATTTTTGGAGTCCAATTAAAACATTTTCAAGTCTAATTAGAAGTGTTTCTTGCGTCTAATCATAACAAATACAAATTTGATCAGAAGAAGTTCTAGTCTAACTAGAAGCTATACAAGTCTAATTAGAAGAATTTCGAGTCCAATCTTTAAAAACTGCAAATGTGATTTGACTATTTTCAAGTCTAATCAGAAATATTTTTAGTCTAATTAGAACATTTTCGAGTCTAATTAGAATACTTTCGAATCTATTTAGAAGAATTCCGAGTCTCATTAGAAGTGTCGAAGCTGATTAATTTAACAAGCTATTTCGCAGATCTCAAAACATTTTTTCCCATCATGCATATCATGTGATTTTCATAATTTCCCCTCCTTTGTTTGTTATTCTTTCATTGTTTTTGCAAAACGTCGGCAGATTGTTGGATGAAAATGAAAAATTCCATCTAAAAGTGATGTCTCGAGTTTTTGAAATTCCTCCTCCCATGCAGTACATTTTTATTTATTTATTTACAATTTATTGTACACATAATTAAATACATACATTTCTAAAATTTCCAGCACCAATATGACAACCTTAATATGCGCAATAACAAGAAAAAATACAATTTAGATACAATTCAAAAAATTGCGAAAAATCACAACATTTCAAATCCGTGTCGATCGGCTTGAGCTCGTTCCGCGTCCGTCACTTCCGGCTCATTGTAGCTTGGTGCTCTGCGTCGTTCACCGTACACCACGCTGAACAGTGGATCTCGCACACGTTTCATTCCGTGCTCTTCGCCTTGGTCAATGTCGATGAACTGGTGCTGAAAGCAAAACGTGGAAATTTTTATGCCGCGTCCAAGGTTGAAAAAATTCCTGGAATCACGTTTTTTCTGCAGACCAAAATGGCAAAAAAATCCCAGAAATAACAGGTGTTTAACACTATATTTTCCGGTGTTTTTGTTTAAAACTTTCACGCCGAAAAATACAGTGGTAAACCTGTTATTTCTGGGATTTTTTGGACACTTTGGACTTCAGAAAAAACGTGATTTCAGGAATTTTTTCAACTTTGGACGCGGCATTACGGCGGAGAAAGGGGAATAGTGCCAGAGAGGGTAATGTCGGAATTCTTATTCAATTGGTCCTAGAAGGCCGGGCAGTATTCATGAGCATTTACTGCGTAAGAGGCCCAGTAAACCGTTTACTGTGT
Organism: Caenorhabditis japonica; assembly: GCA_963572235.1. Lineage (NCBI taxonomy): Eukaryota > Metazoa > Nematoda > Chromadorea > Rhabditida > Rhabditidae > Caenorhabditis > Caenorhabditis japonica. The sequence continues at coordinate 5,688,864 of OY754345.1, forward strand.
AAATCATTCACGGTATTTATGAAATAATTTTCTAATCGTGAATCTTTACAGCCTCTTTTCGTCTAATTTACGAAGAGACAGCCGCGCAAGCGGCGAGAGAGTGCAGACAATTGAGAGAGCGTTGTCGATATTTCGCTCTCTCTTCTCTGAATCTCACTCCAAATGCATGCGTAATTCACTGTGTGATTGGAGCGAATTTGCAGCGTTTTATATCGATTATATATTAAGTCATTTTTTTCTTGTGTTAAATTTTTAAAGGGGCGTGGCTAAAACTTTGAAGCGTCCTATCTCGATTCAGAGTGAGGCCTTTTTTAAAAATTGTCAAGATCACCTTTCCGATTGTGGTAAAATTCTAGCCTCGCCCTAAACCTTGCGGCAATTGCAAAATGTATACTTCTCGGATTATTCATGCCATTAAGTGTCGAAACTTAGGAGAATGCTCATATTTTTTTGAAAACTGGGACAATAATTTTAAAAATGCACCCGGGCATTCGAGGCTACCCCGAATCAGAACGTTCCCGAATCAGAACTGTCCCGAATCAGAACAGTGTCCTGAATCAGAACTGTTCGTATCAGAACTGTCATAAATCAGAACTGTCCGGAATCAGAACTGTCCCTAAGCAGAACTGTTCGTTTCAGAACTGTCCCGAATCAGAACTGTTCGTATCAGAACTGCCCCAAATCAGAACTATCTTTAAATAAAATTTGTTTTATCATGAAAAAACAACATATTAGGCCGTAAGCATGCTTATTGAATAGTTCTGATTTGGGGCAGTTCTGATACTAACAGTTCTGATACGGGACAGTTCTGATACGAACAGTTCTGAATCGGGGCAGTTCTGATTTAGGACAGTTCTGATTCGGGACAGTTCTGCTTTGGGGCAGTTCTGATAAAGGACAGTTCTTATACAGGACAGTTCTGATTCGAACAGTTCTGATTCAGGGCAGTTCTGATTTATGACAGTTCTGATACGAACAGTTCTGATTCAGGACACGGTTCTGATTCAGGACAGTTCTGATTTGGGACAGTTCTGATTCGGGGTAGCCTCGGGCATTCGCAACATTTTTAAATTAAAACAAGCCTGCAGCTTGTGGCGACTAAGTCGCCTTTGTCAAATATATTTTTTTAATGACTTTTGTTTTTTTTTTATAGAAAGGGCAATCATTTCTTTTCCCTATTTCTTTCAATTTCTTGTGACCCTTGTGGTATACACAGGTGATTCGCGTGACGCAAATAATTTGTCAAAAGTTGTTCGCGCGTTTGCGAAATGGGTACGCGTGAACACTACTTTTGTGCGCGTACAATCCGCAATTCGCGAAAATTAACATGTAATTTACAAATTGTATGCGCATCCCGAAAAAAATGACCAACAATTGGCAATTCACGAAAGGAAATTTTCGCCGACAATAATTTTGTTCGCACACAAATGACAAATCCCGAAAAATTTCATTTTATTAGCCGATTGAAAATTCTTGGATCCCATAATTAGGTGGCTCATTAAGCTTATTCATTTCATATGTATTTTATAACAAGTTTATTGTATTTTATTATGTATACAACTTTTAAAAATTTGCACGGTAACACCAAAGACAAATTTTAAAAATCATTATATATATCCTATAGGTTTGGGATGGGGGGGGGGGGGGGGCTCAAAGAAATATCAAATTGGGAAAAAGATTCGAGAATGCTCCGAGCAGTTTGATACTTTGGGCAAAAATACTCCTGTGCATGCAGAGTTTCGAACGGATCGGAGAAAAATTTTTTTTTAATTAAGCATTGGTCTCCTTGCGCTGACGACCGTCGGTTGCAGCTGCTTGTTGATCGTACTTGCCCTGAAAAAATGAAAAATTAAACATTTGCGAGTTGGTAATCGGTTTTCGTTAAAAAATTGTTCGCCCATGCACTCGTCTATTATTATAAATTTTATAAACAGTGAATTTAGCAACAACAAAAAACTGAAAACACAACGCTAACGCGTTCTATCGCATTTCCACATTGGCGTTCTGCCATGTTTAGCTGAAAGCGTGCGAAAATAAAAACGCGAGAAATGACGCACAAATTCGCCTTCAAAATTTTTTTTAAAAAGATTTTTTTTTTAGTAAAAGTAGTCTTCGAGCACGCCGTGGAAAACTGAGCATTTTTTCGAAATTTTAATGATACTTTTTTAAAAATGTTCAAACTTAAGTTATTCATTACTGAAATTTGAAAACTAACATTTTTCTTGGTCACCGCGCGTCTTTTTTGGGAATGACTGTCCGGACGCCTGTAAATATAAAATTAATGGAAGAAAAATCAATTAAAAATCGAGAAAGAATAAAAAAACAAAATTTTTTGAAGTATTTTCACGGAAAAACCAAGAAAAATAGAAAAAAAAATAACTTTTTTGTTGCAGAAATGAATATATTTGGGCCTCAATCAATGATGAGCAAATTTTCGTTGCGAGAGTTCGTTCGGGATTTGCCAATTGTATTTTCGCGATTTGTCAATAATTTACACATAATTGGGAAATTACGACCATATGTCGACCATGCATTATTTACAAATTATGCTCAAATCGCGATTTTCTTCTTCGCGATTTGCGTGCAATTTATAAATTGTTTGTCTGCCCGTATAATGCATAAGTCGCGAATCACCTGTGTAGTGGTTAACACGTTTGAAGGTCAATCGAAAGGTCGCGGGATCGAGTTTTGTCGACTGCAAACTCGTGTGTGAGACACACAAACAAACACACAGACTAATCTAAAATTTTCTATATAAGAAAGATATTGAATTAGAAAGTTTAATTGGATTTTTTGAGCAATTTTTCGAAAATTTATTATATTCTTGTCATTTTTCGAAATTTAACGGCATTTTACGAATCAACTATTGGGCTTTTAATCAAGTTGCGATATCAAAACGTGAAAATTTTTTTTCACGCGTAAATTCAAAATGGACAAAAATTCAATTTTCGCGTGAAAATAAAGCTTATAAATTTCGAGCTTTTACGTCTAGTTAAGATATTTTTTACTGTTCCAACCAAGTTTCTAGTATTAAAAATAATTTTTCCATTTTTATTGTACACTACTGAATGTTCTTATTATCGTTTTAAAAAAGTTGTCACCTCCGAAGTCGCGTGAACTATGAAATTAAGCTCCACCTCTTCACGCGAATTTCATGAAATTTTTATTTTCTTTCACTTTATGTTTATGAAAATTTGAAAATGTTAAAATTCGCGTGAAGAGGCGGAGCCTAATTTTGAAGTTCACGCGGTTTTGGAGGTGACAACTTTTTTAAAACAATAATACTTGTGACACATAAATATTTATTGGTATTTATTGGTATTATTTTGGATTCGTAACGTAGCGACTCGTTCCTGCAAGTTGTGCGCCAGCAAAATGAAACAATTTGCAAGAAATTGTTTCCTCTTTCGCCGCCAAAAGCTGAATCGTGGCAAGACCCAACAATTTCTGGCGCATAACTTGCCACGCTGTCTCGCTGCGTCACGAATCCCTAATATTAGTATTTCTTGAATATTAAAGCTTCTTATTTCTTTCTTCTTTTCTCATCAGTGTACATAATTTCGGCATCGGATCGCTTTCACTGTAGGCTGAGAAAGCGCAACAGCAATTGTGCTTTATGGAACCGGTTCGCATAGAGCCAAATCTGCATAAAGGGTCATGTTAAAAAAGATTGTTTTATTCTATTCCGTATCCTGGGCGGGCAGCTATCCAGTTAACGCGAAATTCAAACTTCAATGTTCATGTTCCGCTCAACATCTCGTGGTGCATCATTTCCTGATTGTAAATTCTTCGTTTGAATTGTTTTCCTATAAATAATTTTATTTTCACATCTTTGGTTGTTTTTCTACGCGTTTTAAGCACGAATTAAAGGCGTTTTAAGCACGAAAAAATTAAAATTAAATAATTAATTATTTAAACAGTAATTTACAACAAAAACAAACAAAATAATAATTAAAGAAAAAACGAGAAAACCAAAAAATTAAAATTAAATTTGAAATCGCGGCCTTTGCAAACGCCGCGCGGTTCAATGGGCGGGATTGCAACGTGCAAAACAAATTTAGTCGGAATTTCCCGGAACATACCAAGTTTAGCTCACGCATATCCTTGTCAAACTCCTCTTTCGATTCAAATCGAAAGCAGAGAGCACATGACGGATCCATTGAGAGGAAGGGCATTTTTGAAAGAAGTCGGCAGTGATAGCTTCGTTCGGGGCACTTTTTGGGCTTCTGTAGAAAGAAAAAATGTTTTGTTGAGTGTATTTTTTAATTCGCGGTACCTTATTATGCATTACTTGTTCGCTGAAATTGACGTCTATCGGGATGTACTCGTGTGCCACGTGCGGGTCCAGGTATATGACTTGCTGAGAGAAAAAAAAATGCAATTTTTTTAATACAAATATATTTTTTTGCTTACATCTCCATAATATCCAACAAACCAGGAGGAATGATCGGGTCGTCCGCCGGTCACTCCGAGGCATGACTCTTTGGAGAAAAGGAATTTGAGATGTGGTAAATAAATCTAAATTTATTGTACATGTACAATGACAAATACGAATTTTACCGGGTTCAGCTCGGCGGCTCCAAGTCTCACAACAACCACCAAAATCAAGGTTTTCATCCAGTTTTTCGTCTCAATTTCTATATCCCGTATATGAACGTGGCCGTCAATCGAGAGGAGCATTGCAGTGTCACCAGTTAATGGAGACACGGACAATGAGAGGGCTTTTCTGAAGAATACAACTATTTTAATTTCTGTAGATACTCGAATAGTATTGCATGCTACACTATTCATCGTGGGGTGGTTGGGAGTGTACTTATGGGAATTCTGATATTACCCATTCATGTGGGGCTGTCTGCCATCAATAATGATCTCCGGGGAGGGTCTTGCCACGAACTTGTGCGTGCATGTGTAAATCGTCACCCACTTTCGGGGCAAGACCCCCGTGGTCACTATTTTCAACTGATAGCTACCGATGAATAGGTAATACGGACACGTACGGTCTGTCCGCGAAAGTGTGGTGTTTCGAAAGTTTTTCTGCATTTTGTCGTTGTGGTTTTTGGGTTCTGGGACGTTGCGAAACCTGCCACTTCGAAACTCGGACGTATCGAAACTTTAGTGCATTTTTAGAGGTAAACAAGCCTGGCTGCATCAAAAGCTATTTTTGATTTCTTTTCCTTACTAAAATTCTTAACACGTGAAAAAATAAGAAATATAAAATTTTTTCTTCTTCAGCTTTCTTTTTAATTTCTTTTTCATTCATTTCTTGTGTGTGCCCTGTGGTGTAGGCGGTTAAATGCTTGCCCAGTAAACGAAAGACCGGAGTTCGAGTTTTTGTGTTGGTGTCGGGCGCTCAGTTCGCTTCCGCCATGCAGTTTGGAAACAGACACACCAAGAAACTCAGTTACAGACCCAAACGAAATTTTATATATAAGGATGATTTTTCGGTAAATTTCGAAAAATTCTCGGAATTTACCGGTAAAAGATTCGACAAATACTTTATCCTTGGCCGCAATTTGTCAATAGTCCAAACACGGCGCCGAAAAATAGTACTAAAGTTTCGAAATGTCCCAGTTTCAACACGTCTTGTTTCGAAACGTCCCAGAGCCGGTTTTTGCACACAATCATTTTTTTCAAAGCTTCAAATGGAATTTACCTTTAAAAGCATTTAAAAATAAATGTGCGCAAACACCGCGACGACAAACTGCAGAAAAACTTTCGAAACTTCACACTTTCGAAACCGCCTAGATCCGACAAAACTAGGCAAGTCTAACCGAGGAAAACAAGACACCGGTGAACAAGCCGTACCATTTTTGTAAGTCAAACCTGTGACACTGTTTTTTTCCGTTGCTATAATGGATTCGTGGCGGAGTGACAATTCGGGTAAAACTGGGAAACAAACATCGCTTGATTTCTTCAGTTATTTTTTCTTTTTTTTTCAAATAAAAACGTGAATTCGTGTGTCACTCCGCCACAAGCCTATTATACTTCGGAATAGAACTGAAGCAAAATATAGAACTTCCTGCAATAGAGCTGTACTGACCCAGAAAAACCAGAGCAACTGGAAAAAGTAATCCGTTGTACATGGTGGGTTATTGAGTTGAATTACGTGCAGTTATTTTTCCTGTACAGCTCTATTTCAGGCAGTTCTATTCCGAACAGTTATATTCCAAAATAGTACCATTTTTTTCCTGCACTTTACAGCACTTTCTGTATAGAACTCGTGCCACAGACTTGAAAAGGTGTCGAGCTTGTTCCTCGGTTTTTTAAATGTTTTTCCCGGTTTTGTCAGGTTCTATGTTTTCTTTGGTGCTACCTCGGAATAGAACTGAAGAGAATTAGGACTGTAGCGAAATTGAACTCGCTTCGGAATAGAATTGATCGGAATAAAACTGTTTTGGAATAGAAATGTCTCGGAATAAAACTGTAGCGTTTTGGAAGTAAATTAGCAACGGAGCGCGATTGCATTGCTTGCTCATTCAAATATTGGAATTTCTCATGCGCATGCTTTTTTCAACAGTTTTATATTTGAGATATTCACCAAAAATTGTTTGTTTTGTTGTTTTTTTGAATAAACTTTTATCATTTTTTTTCCTCGGCCCGCCTTGACGGCCAAGCAATGCAATCGCGCTTCATTGCTAATTTAGTTGCAAAACGCTACAGTTTTATTCCGAAACAGTTTTATCCCGAACGGTCCTATTGCGAAGCGAGTTCTATTTCGCTGCAGTTCTATTTCGCTTCAGTTCTACTCCGAGGTAGCACCTTTTTTTGTCCGACCGCGAGTTTGAGGACATTCAAAAGGAACAGAACATTTATTGAAGAAACCAGAGCCATAACAAGAACAAAAAAAATACATTTAATCAAATTTAATTCATAGCCTTCTTCTTCTTCTTCTTGGAGTTTCCGTCTTCCAAATTCTTTTTGACACATATTGGGAAAACAAAAAATTTGCAACGCGGTGTTTGCGTACTTTTGAAATTCAAACGACAATGAAAGAAATAGCATGTGAAATGAAGAGACTTGTTCCCATTTTCGTTTGAATTTTCAAAGTACGCAAACACCGCGTTGCAACTTTTTTGTTTTAACAGTAGCCGCATTTATCGCCGTTCGCGGAATGTCCCTTTTGATCGCACAATTGCCAATCGTTCTGTTGGAGTTCAATGTGAAAATTCATACGTATTTTCTGGTTATGACCATCAGGGCAATCGATAAAAGTTAATTTTAAAAACATACTGAATAGATAACACAAAAAAAAGACAAAAAATTAAAAAAAAAATAGGCAAAAACTATCTAGTAGGAGAAAAAAAATATATGCATTTTTGTGTCGCTGTGCGCGGATATAGGCAGGCATCTATTTCGCTAATAGCCATTGACAACGGCTAATAGCGGGCGATAATGGCTATTGGGCACTTCTATTAAAGCATATAACTCACTTCATAATAAAAACAGCTTCCGAAGGACTGTACCAACTACCGACGGCCATTTTTCCCTTCTCCCCCCGGGACGCAATTTCCACCATTTTATGAATTCCCAACGGCGCCGTCTCTTTATCCTCAAACAGCTTCAGAATCATCAACTCTTGCAATTTGTCCCTATCGAATTCAACAATGTCCGTGTTGCCAATCGCCACGTGGCTTCTTTTCCGTCGAACGAAACGCCACTCTCGCCCGAATCGATTGAGCATTATCGCGTGAGCAGTCATCATTTGAGTCGTTCTGATCATGCAACCCCATCCGCAATCGGTGGTTGTCTAAAAAAGTACATAAAAACTGTGGGAAATAAAAAATTCTTGTACATCAGAATCCAAAAGTGGCGGGAAATCCGTTCGATAAGTGATCCAAATTTTCGAGTAATAGTCCGAGCAAAAGTTTTGAAAGCCCATACTCATTCCGGATTCTGAAAAACGCCATTTTTCGAGGGGGGGGCATCTCTCACTTCTCTGCGTCTCCACATTTTTGCGTTCATAAAAATATGTGTCTGCTATCTATCCCTTTTTCGTCTGCGTCTCTTCTAACAGCACTGTGTTTGCGTGGTCGTGCATAAATAGGTGGGCGGGGTTTCGTTTGTTCATGTTGAAACTAAACTTGGCAAAACGCCACTGTGGAGACGCAGAGAATGCGATAGTGAGTGTAAAAAAACAGTTTTTTAAAAAAAGACAAAAAAAAACATTTTCCCATTATTCACATTCTCGTGATTGATCATCGGATGAGTCAGAGTGTATGTATGTACAGAAGAGTAAAGAACCATTGAAAGTTTTGTGGTAATTGGTGGGTAAACAAAAAAAACTAAACTAAAATATTTTGGAGGATTTTGCTGGGGGTTAAAAATGGAATTAAAAAAATCATGTTTTCCACATTTTGCTGTTCATCAAAGCCCTGATGTGGCCTAGAAAATGCAAACTCGTTTATGCAGGAATTCAGGACGACCGGACACAGCTGAAATGAGTGTGACCGTAATCAATTCAAAGAAGAATGAGTGGTTTTAACAAGTTTTTAAGGGGTTTTGCCAAAAAATAATTGTTTCCTCTCTCGTCGCCAAGAGCTGAATCGTGGCGAGACCCAACATTTGCTGACGCATAACTTGACACGATGTCTCGCTACGTCACGAAACCATAATATTTTCAGATAAATATCGATAAAACATTTTGAATAGATTACGGTCACACTCATTACAGCTGTGTAGGGTCGTGTTGAATTTCCGATAGGACGAGTTTGCATTTTCTAGGCCACAGAGTAATAATTTGTGAACCTAGGATTATTGGGATTGGGTTAACAGCAAAATAGTGAAAATGTGATTTTTCTTCCATTTTTTTGTCACAATTTTGAGTTTTTACGTAAAATACCGTAAAACCTGTAATTGAAGTACACCTGTATTAGAAGTACACCTCTAATAGAAGTACACCCCCAAGGAGCCTTTGAAAAATAGAAGTACACCCTCTAATTGAAGTACACCCTCTAATAGAGGTACAGGGTTAATTATTTTGAAAAAAATTTTTATTCTATTTTGAATGCCGGCGACACAAGTGTCCAAACACGTTCATGTAGGAATACACTTGCAGCATTTTAATTGACGAGCGCAGATTTCAAATATTCGAGACCCTGACAAAACCGGGAAACAGCCCCCTCAGCGCAATGGAAATGGCGTCTCCCAGCGGATGGTCCAAGACTCTATCGACCACAGACGATTATTAAGCTTATCTTCACAGTTAGAACGAGGCTACCCCGAATTAGAACGTTCCCGAATCAGAACTGTCCCGAATCAGAACCGTGTCCTGAATCAGAACTGTTCGTATCAGAACTGTCATAAATCAGAACTGTCCGGAACCAGAACTGTCCCTAAGCAGAACTGTTCGTATCAGAACTGCCCTGAATCAGAACTGTCCTGTATCAGAACTGTCCCGAAGCAGAACTGTTCGTATCAGAACTGTCCCGAATCAGAACTGTTCGTATCAGAACTGCCCCAAATCAGAACTATCCTGTATAAGTTTTAAATAAAAATTGTTTTATTATGAAAAAACAACATATTAGGCCGTAAGCATGCATATTGAATAGTTCTGATTTGGGGCCGTTCTGATACGAACAGTTCTGATTCGGGACAGTTCTGATACGAACAGTTCTGAATCGGGGCAGTTCTGATTTAGGGCAGTTCTGATTCGGGTCAGTTCTGCTTTGGGGCAGTTCTGATAAAGGACAGTTCTTATACAGGACAGTTCTGATTCGGACAGTTCTGATTTATGACAGTTCTGATTCAGGACACGGTTCTGATTCAGGACAGGTCTGATTTGGGACAGTTCTGATTCGGGGTAGCCTCCGTAAAAACATGTTTTTTTCCCGCAGATATTCCTTATTTTTTTTAAACATTTGATACAGCAGAAGAGTTCGCAACGCCGCGAGGGAATGTTCTCTTAACACGCGGGTCACAGTGTTTCATCAAACGTTGAGTGTGATTGGGGCGCGTTTGCACTGGGGTAGGTGCCAGTATGCCGTGCTATTTAAAAAAAGACAGAATTGGGAAATTTTGAAAACTGACCGAGTTGGGGTTTTGAGCACCACCTCGCGAGAAAATGGTCTGGTAAAAATTCCGTTAGCTGACAGGGGGAAAATCACGAAAAACGGGAAAAAATTTGCATTTCTGCGGCGCAGTTTTCCTAGAATTGTATAACCCTTTCAGTACGAAACCCGTGCCGCACGTTTGCAATGGGCTGGGCTTCTTTCTCGGCTTTGGAAATGTTTTTCCCCGTTTTGTCTTCCCCGGTTTCGCGTCTTTCCACGGCGTGCTAGGGACTACGTTTCAGAAAACATTTTTGAGATCAAATTTTCGAGCGCCAATTCCCGCGTCTCTGTGTCTCGATTTTTGCACACTTTTTTCTAGACTTGGCAGAATGCCACTGTCGAGACACAGGCACATGCGAATAGGCGCAAATTCCTTTACGTAGGGTCTAGCACGCCGTGCTTTCCCCGATTTTGTCTGAGTCTCGAATCGTCTTTTTTTTGTTATTTTTTCTGAAAGGCCTTTGAAAAATAGAAGTACACCCTCTAATTGAAGTACACCTGTATTAGAAGTACACCCATTTAGGGAGTTTGAAAAATAGAAGTACATGTACTTCAATTACAGGTTTTACGGTAAATCAATTTTGGGGAGGGGAGGTGGGGAGGCTCCCCACCTCCCCGCCCCAACCTACCCATCGCCAAACCATGCCTCCGCAATTCTGGAAATGTGAAATTTCCGCCACAAATCTGAATAGTAGACGTGCTAGTATTGTTTTTTAAAGTGAGGTAACTGTTTGAGTGCTTAAAATTGGATATCTGTCACTAGTGCAAAAAAGAGTGGGGCTCCCCACTGCCAACCCTAATAGGGCTCTTTCGGAATAGCAATTCGACAAAATAGAAATGTCACGTTTTGGAAATTGCGTGAAAATAGAAATCCACGAAATAGAAATGTAATAAATCAGAAACGTAACAAAATGAAAACGCGTGAAAACAGAAACGTAGCAGAGCAGAAATGTGTCGAATTGGAAGTAAAATGGCAATGGAGCGCGTTTGCGAGATTTATTTTTTAAAACGACTTTTTCGATATTTTTCGTTTTTTCGATGTCTTTCACGTATTTTTGAATTTTTTTTTACGTTTTTTCGATTTTCTTTCACGTTTTTTTCGATTCTTTTCAGTTTCGATACGTGGAAAAAAAAATTTTTTATCGACAAAACGTGAAAAAAAATTTAAAAAACGTGGAAGATATCGAGAAAAACGTGAAAAATATGGAAAAAGTCGTTTTCAAAAAGCCTGTAATTAATCATTTTAACGAAGAAATATCAAGAAAAGCCAAGAATTTTAGCAAAAAATCAAAGATAAAAAATATTTTGGCGACGAAAAGGAAATTCGCAAATTACTTAGTTCCGTGGAGCGCACTTGCTTTCGCCATGGATGTACAATACGTGGAAATTTTTTTTTTAATCGACAAAAAAAAAGTGAAAAATATCGAAAAAGTCAAGAAATAAATCTCGCAAACGCGCTCCATTGCCATTTTACTTCCAATTCGACACATTTCTGTTCTGCTACGTTTCTGTTTACACGCGTTTTCATTTTGTGACGTTTTTGATTTATTAAATTTCTATTTCGTGGATTTCTATTTTCACGCAATTTCCAAAACGTGACATTTCAATTTTGTCGAATTTCTATTCCAAAAGAGCCCCAAAATACGGATTTTTTCGAAAAAAAAAAATTATTACCCATCTTTTTCCGCTCTTTCCTTTTTTTTTGATTTTCCAGTTTCCCTCTAATTTAAATTATATTTTTCAAGCTAAACTCAAAATACTCACCATCTTTGCTCATCGGGTATATCCTTCCCAGGAAGACAACGGCATGCTCACCGCCATATTCGTCGCTTCTATCGGACATCCATTTGCCTGAAAAGCTTTTGCTCGTTTTATTTTAAAGAGTTCGTGACAAGAGGACAAGCTCCACCTCTTTTGCAAGTCTGCGTGCCGCAGACTTGCAAAGGCGGGGCTTTTCCCCGTTTTTGCCTTCCCCATTTAAATACTGTGTACTGTCGGCCCGCCAAAATGATCAAACGCGCTCCGCTGAACTCAACGCTATGCGATTTTCATTTTGGTTTCCAAATTATTTCATTTCACGTATAAATTCAGCGTGAAATGAAATAATTTGGAGACCAAAATGAAAATCGCATACCGTTGAGTTCAGTGGAGCGCGTTTGATAATTTTGGCGGGCCGACAATAGTGTAATTTATCGTCAAATTTCGTGCATTCGGTGTGTGACCCGGTATTAAATTTTTCGACATAAAAATCCGTTTTTTCGCTTTTTTTGAGACAAAAACCACATAAAATCGTGCGCTACTGAAAATGCACAATAATTCCTCTTTTAAATACAGTGTCATCAAATTTCGTGATTTTGGTTTGGAACCGGGTCTCGACACGAATTTACAACGTTTTTTAGCTTTTTTTGAGGTGGTGAGGCACCCCAGAAAATGCATAATAACCACGTACTCGAGTATTTGATATTGTTCCACGTCGACCACAACTTTGCCTTCCACTTTTTCTTCGAATTCTTCTCAAATCCTGTAGCGTCACCATTTTCCGAATGGCATCGAACGTCTTGACTCGAGCTCGACGGTCGGATACTTTCCATCATCGAGGCACCGGCTCTAAAAGCGAAATTTGATTAATATTGTGTGCTCACGAGTGAAATTCAGTTACGACGCTCCAATGTTCCGCAGGTCTCGGAGCGTCGTAACTGAATTTCGCTCATGAAAACCTAATAATAACACAAAAATATAAATTCACGTTTTTATCCGATTATACCACGACGGATTCCCCGATTCGTTGGGCAGTGTGCTCGTCGGCGCCGATTTCAACAACTCTTTTCCGTAGACAACAATTCGTTCCGATTCCGGCGTCGTCGCATCTTCTGGAGCACCGTATTTCAAAACGTGCTCCATTTGCTCTCCGTGCTCTCGTTCATCGTCCGAAATCGTCGAGTCCGAGCTATAGTCGACGGACCGCGGCACTTCGCCCATTTTAATACATAAACTCTAAATTTTTGAGTGGAAAATTGAAATTGCCGACTTAATTTGGAAAATATTCAGATAGAAATCTGTTAAAGACAGTTTTTAAATTGTTTTCGATACTTTAAGATGCAAAAACATGTTCAAAAACACAATTTATTCATTTGTTTACAAACTCCAATTATCAGCTAGCCGTAACACGTCTCATTAAAGGTGCGGAATCCAGCGAGCTCAAAAATTTCCTGGTCGACAAACTTCTGAAGATCCGCTATCGGGCACAGTCCAAAATCAAAATTGGTGCAAAATTTTAGCAATAAAGTAAGATCTTTGCCATTGTGGAGCACGCGGAACATTTTTGTAGAGTTTGACGTTTTGTAGACCTAAATTTCAAGAATTTTTGTAAATTTTAATGATTGTTTTGCAGAAAGACGACTCCGTACGAAATGCAATTTTGTTTTTCATTCAATTTTTCTGGATAATTTTAGCACGGTGTCCAGGATTGGAAATGAAGGCGGAGCCTAATTTGCTGGCGCGCTAGCAAACTAGCATGGCGCACTTTCGGTGCTTGCGCATTTTTCGACTCTCGCATTTTTTTTATTAATTTTATTATTTTTCTTTCAGTAAAACCTGTTTTTCTTTGTAAAATGTATGTATTGTATCTTTTAATAACTCTAATATTTCACTTTGAAGCATAAAAGGGCAAAAAAATCACTTGTTTAGGTCCGCAATGCTAAAAACGATTATTCCGAAATGGTGGCTGAACCAAATTCGACGTTTTTAGGCTTAAAACATTTCGAAAGACCTCAGTTATAATTCCCATGGAGCACATTTGGGAAAAAATTAAGAATTTTTGCTTTTTTTCCGGAAAAACATAAAAAAATGCCTCAAAATTTGAATTTCGCGCGAAAAAATCCAGTGGGGCGCGTTTGCTCGGCTCCGCCCTTTTTTCAAATCCTGGACACCGTGTTAGTCATAATTCGACCACAAAACGTATTACTGTCGTGTCAGGCGGTGAGAGCTGTGGCCTAGAAAATGCAAACTCTTCCACGAGTAAATTCACCAAGATCGCACACAGCTGAAATGAGTGTGACCGTAGTCCATTCAGAAAATTTTAATGAGGGAGGGAGAGTAAAAAATCTAATAAAAATCCCAAAAAACCAATAAAAATGAAAAAAGTTTAAAAAATTGTTGAATAGATTACGGTAACACTCGTTTCAACTGTGTCTCTGGTCGGAATGAATGTCCTCGTGACCGAGTTTAAATTTTCTAGGCCACAGCTACCACCACACGAATTGTTTTTTTTTTCCTGTTGGTGGATTATTTTTTTGGAATACATCACAATTGTGTGACTACGACGCTCCGAAATTACGCCTTGTCCGTATTTTAACGTAAATAAATGGAAGCAAAATATTTCTTTTTTTTTTCAAAAAGGTTATTTTCAATCAAAATTCGATCTGGTGAGAGCTGTGGCCTAGAAAATGCAAACTCTTCCACGACTAAAATATGCACGACCGAACACAGCTGAAATGAGTGTTACCGTAGTCCATTCAGAAAATTTTAATGAGAGAGGGAGAGTAAAAAATCTAATAAAAATCACAAAAAAACAATAAAAATGGGAAGTTTAAAAAATTGTTGAATAGATTACGGTAACACTCATTTCAGCTGTGTCCGATCGTGCTGATTTTAGTCGTGGAAGAGTTGGCACTTTCTAGGCCACAGCTATCCCCCCCAGGAATTGTGTTTCTTTTTTTGCTTGACGGATGTTTTTTTAATACCTCGAAATTTTTTGAAAACGACGCTCCGAAATTACGCGGTTTCATTTTTTTTTTCGATTTTTTCAAAATGGTTATTTTCAGAGAAATTCGAGTTGGTGAGAGCTGCGGCCTAGAAAATTCAACGCGATCGCACACAGCTGAAATGAGTGTTACCGTAGTTTATTCAAAAAAAAAAATTGGTAGGTGGGCGAGTAAAATTAGAAGTTTAATTTTTTTGGGTTTTTTTTTTGAAATTTTAGTTCTTTTTCTCGGTAAAATTTTTTGAATGGGTTACGGTAACACTCATTTAAACTGTGTCTCTGGTCGGAATGAATGTCCTTGTGGCCGAGTTTGAAATTTCTAGGCCACAGCTACCACCACAGAAATTGTTTTCTTCTTTTTTTCTGTTGGTGGATTATTTTTTGGAATACATCACAATTTTGTGACTACGACGCTCCAAAATTACGCGGTTTCCTTCTTTTTTTCGATTTTTTCAAAAAGGTTATTTTTCGTAAAAATTCGATCTGGTGAGAGCTGTGGCCTAGAAAATGCAAACTCTTCCACGATGGATCTATTCACAAAACCGGAAAAAAACGGAAAAAAAATTGCGGGAAAAATCGGAGAATGCTCCGATTGGCCTGAAATTTTGGGAAATATTGGAAAAAATTCTTCTGTACATGCTCAAAAAATTTTGGACCAAAATATCGATTTTAAAAATTTCCGAAAAAATCGATATTTTGGTCCAAAATTTTATGAGCATGTACAGCAGAATTTTTCCCAATATTTCCCAGAATTTCAGGTCGATCGGAGCATTACTCGACTTTTCCCGAAATTTTTTCCGTTTTCTTCCTTTTTTCCGGTTTTGTGAATAGGTCAACGAGTTAATTCGCCACGATCGGACACAGCTGAAATGAGTGTGACCGTAATCCTTTAAAAAAAATTTAATAGGAGAACAAGTAAAAAAACCTTTTATTGTTTTTTAGTGATTTTTTTTAATTTAAAAATTTTGAATGGCCTGATTACGGTAACACTCATTTCAGCTGTGTCTCAACCGAATTTACTCATGGAAGAATTTGCATTTTCTAGGCCAGATTTTTCCAGAAAACCCCACCTCAAAAACAATCCTGGCCGCATTGATTTGCAAATCGGTAAACTTCAAAGATCTGACCAAAACCCTCAAAATCGCAGCCATCACTGAATCGTCAGCGGAAAAGAAAACAACTTCTTTCTCATCTTTCTCCGCCATCATTTTCAAATATCTCAGAATCGGATAGGCGGACAAGACGCGGTATTGCCGATCCACTCCAACATTCAGCTGAAACATTTGTGTGGAGAGAGCAGTCGAGTATTCAATGAGCTGCAATTGAAATTGAATTTGTAATTTTTGGAAAAAATTTAAAACATACATCTCCAAGAAAATTCCACGAAACACATCGATTTTCGTGGCATGGAAGTGGTTTTTTGTGGCAAATGTGTTCGGTGATGAGGTGGTCGAGTGCGGGATCCACAGAACGATTGGGGATTGATTTTTTGGGTGAAAAAATCAAATGATTGATTTTGTTATTGTTGTTTTGGCTGTTGAAGTTTCGAATGTGGAAAATGCCTTCTCGTTCCTAAATATTTGAAGAATAGGCGCCGCCCAATTTGCAACAGCCGCACATTGTGCAATAAAAAAGGCGTACCTTTCTCGCCAATTCGTAAATCCTCTCATAGTTTTCCGTACAATCACACTCTTCATCTGTACATCCGTTTCTCAATTTTGCAACTTTGAAATCGATAGGTTTCGCGAATTTCGTCTCATTTTGGTCCAAAAGTCCACTGATTAAAGCCACTCCAGAAGCCACCGAATCCAGACTTTTGAATGACGTCAGATGGATGTTCAAATCGGTATGAAAAGTGTCTAAAAATGTAGTAGTTTTGAAAATAGCCAATTTTCCCGCCAAAGGTCTCGACGCGCTTTTTTCGACACAGTTGAAATGAGAGCTACCGTAACCCATTAAAAAAAATTGTTATTTGATTTTTTTAAACTTGTTTATATACATTTTTAAATGATTTATTTACGGTCGCACTTATTTCAACTGTGTCAAACTCATTTGTTGTGTCTCCAAGATATTTCGTGCGAGAGTGAGACGAGAGTAATATCACTCACCAAAAAGCCTCGAATCCTTGTATTTTCCATACAAATACCGTCCAAGAGAAAACGCCCGAATAGCACCTCTCGGAGTCAAAGATCCTGGCCGACATTCATCGTTCTTCGGCACCTTTTCAAAGTCCAAGCCTGTTACGCTTTCGGTCGTCATAGCATTCAAATACTCTTCCCACAATTTTTGCTCTTGCTCATTGAGCACTTGACAATCAGTTTTATTACTAATAATTCCATATCGCTCTCCTTGCCGGACCACTGCTAAAAGAGAAATCAGTGTCGCGTTGGGATGCTCAGTGGTTGCCTCGGTGCCTTGAAAATTGAGCTGGTCGGTGAATTGGCAATAGTCGAGGGCGATTTGTTTGTAGTGGGCGGCACGAATTTTCAGGGCATTGGTGCCAAGAGCTCCTAAAAAAGTGATTTTGAAAATAGCAAAATTTCCCACAAAATGGCTCCAAGCGAAGCCCATTTTTCGACACAGTTGTAATGAATGAGTGCTACCGTAAATAACTCATTGAAAAAAATCACGAAAAACAATAGAACTTGCGTAAATTTTGTAAATGGGTTACGGTAGAACTCATTTCAACTGTGTCGGAAAGCGCTCCAAGATATTTCGTGAGAAAATTGGCTATTTTCAAAGTTTACGAGCGAATGAACGCATATCGATGTGTTTTTTTTTTTTAATTTTCGACCTGCGCACATTGGAAAAAACCAAAAAAAAAATTTAGAGGTGAATTTCGATAAAATTTGAAATAATCACGCGCAGCGGTTGCGAAAAATGGGCGGGGTCAGATTTCCGCAAGCACCAAAACTCACCAAAAGCGTTCAAAATGCAGAATAGGCCAAACAAAACAAACAAGACAAACGCCGAGCACTGAAATCAAACTTTTTGGTTAAAAACTAATTTCTTCCATTTTGTATTACATATTCGCCACAGAGTGACACTTCGCGGTAACGATAAAAACCACGAAAACACGTTTATCAACATAAAATTATAATTTTTTGGCGATAACCGTAATGGACCTATGCAGAGTACTGTAGAAAAACGGAAAAAATGACAAAAAACTGGGAGAAAACTCGGAAAATGCTCCGATTGGTCTGAAATTTTGGGAGAAACTGTCAAAAATGCTCCCGGGTTTGCTCAGAAAAATTTGGACCGAAATATCGATTTTAGCAAATTTTCAGAAAAAAAAATCAATATTTTTTAAAATCGATATTTCGGTCCAAAATTTTCTGAGCAAACCCGGGAGCATTTTTAACAGTTTCTCCCAAAATTTCAGACCAATCGGAGCATTTTCCGAGTTTTCTCCCAGTTTTTTGTCATTTTTTCCGTTTTTCTACAGTACTTTGAATAGGTCCATAAATAAATAGCCTGTCTAAATGGCTCTCAGACATTTCAAAAGTTTTTCTGCATTTTGTCGTCGCGGTGCTTGCACACATTCATTTTTAAAACCGTAAACTTTCGTAAACTTTCGAAACGTCCGAGAGCCATTTATTTACGACTATCGCCATAAAATCATAATTTTCATAATTTACCGCAAAGTGTCACTCTGTGGCGAATACATAATAAAAGTTTCCTCCATACCTGAATCGCACGAGTCTTTGCAAACTCTGCCAACTCGGTCCACGTCGTCTCCACACAATTTTTCTCCTCGCCCATCGAGCGAACGATTCTGCCAAAAAATACATAAATAAAAAGGATCATAAACGATGAGAAAGTCCGACTTACACCTCGTGTTTTCTCCCATTTTCCGGGTCTCGACCACTTTTTCGTGTAAACCAAATTTTGGCCTTTTCGCCAATACTCGCCGCCAGGCTCATCCTCGGTGATAAAATGATAAAAGGGGCAGCAAAATGATTGTGTTTCGCTCAACGATTGATGCATAAATTTCCACATTGCGCGTCGCTCCGACCACTCGCTCGTGTTTTTTTTGTTCATCGATTATCATTAGTTTTGATTTGAATACACTTTTAAACCAATATTAATCACAAAAATTTCATACAAGTAATTTTTCTACAAAGCATGCACCATAAAACTCGTAATTATGCCCAAAAACATGATTAAATCTCTAATTATGGCAAAAATCTTTAAACTCTGAAACTCCGGCCAACTCGAACAATCCCTTCTTGACAAACTCTTCAAATGCTTTTGCTCTGCACATTCCATACTTTAGATTCTCGCCCTAGACAACAAGCTTTCAAGAATTTCGAATCGAAAAAAAAAATAGACGTACCTGACAGAATCTGACGTCAAATGAGCGATTGTGTCCATTGTAGAGAACACGGACAAATAGACCTTCGTCAGAGTGCTCGTAAATTTCAAACACGATTCGCGACGTGTAGTGAGGCGGATCGACAAATGGAACGCCAAGAGTTCGAAGGATCGGAGCGACAGTCACGTCGTGGCCAGAAAAAATCTGAATTTAAAAAAAAACGTTTGCGTTTTGGATGTTACTCTCGTCTGGGGATAATTACAGAATAGCCACCCATATATTTCAAAATAGGTACCCATTTGACTCGCTATAGTATAGCCACCCACAGTCGGCGCCGCGTGGGTGGCTATTCTGGAATTATGGGTGGCTATTCTGAAATGATGGGTGGCTATTCTATAGCCCGTTGATGTGGGTACCTATTTTGAAATATATGGGTGGCTATTCTGAAAGATTCCCTAGGAAACCAGTATAGCCACCCATTACCACTGAGTGGGTGGCTAAACTGTAATAATATATTCCAGTAAAAGCACCCATATATTTCAAAATAGCCACCCACAGAAAATCGGAAAAATCCCATTTTTCCGTTATGTGGGTGGCTATACTATAGCGTGGGTACCTATATTGTAGTGGGTGGCTATACTGGAATTTTCCCCTCGTCTGTTCTGGCTGGCCGTGACAGTTGTGACCAGGGGTGGGACCAACAAAAAATGTTTTTCAATTTTTTTTTGTTTTTTCGGGGTCTTTTTTTGGATGAGACAACATTTTTTTTTTGTTTTTTTTCGATGTTAAGAGTGAGACAAAAATATTTTTTATTTTTGGTAATTTTTTTGAGGACAAAAAAATTTTTTATTCGTGGAAATTTTTTTTTGGTAATTTTTTTGAGGACAAACCAATTTTTGTTTGGAATTTTTTTTAACAGAAATAAAAAATTTTTTTTTGCAGTTTTTTGAGGAAGAAAGTTTTTTGTTAAACATTTTGTTTGTCTCAAAGTAAAATTGCCCACACAATCGTGCAAATTTTTTCATCAAAAATCCATACATGTCTCACCTGAATATAATTTGAATGCGGGAATTTCCGAATCTTCTCAATCGAATCCTTCAAATAGGAAAGAATCGGATAGGCCTCCATGGATTGCAACCGTCTCGCCACACCAATTCGTTCGTCAAACATTCGGCTTCCTATTAACGTCGTCAAATTAATCACCTTGTTGAACGTATCAAACGTGAGACAGTCGTTGCCATGACACGGAAGTGGTCGCCGACGGCAAACGTACTTGCCCAGAGCCACGTCAATCATTTCAAATGGATGGAATGATTGAGACAATGCGTCGAATGAGAGAATACGCTTCTCCTCTTCCGCCACGTCATCAGACTTCATTTTGTGGAATTCGGCAAGAAATTCATCCTCGTAAGTTTCGCGAATTTCCTTGTTAATGTCGCAAACGCACGAAGGGTCGATACAATGATACGAGAAGTTGGAGGCTTTTATTTGGATGGGCGTGAGAAGAGCACGTTGTTTGTAGAGGAATTCCGTGGAAAAGGCGAGGGCAGATTGGACGGTTCGATTGTATTTGCTCGAGACGACGTCGGCGACGATTCTCTGATTTTCATCCGTAAAAAGGCGAGTTTTCTCATATCGATGTCTAAAGTATTTTCCGAGGCGAACGTGTTGGAGGGCTCCTTCGGCCGACAGCATTCCCCTGACGCATTTTGCACTGAAAACTTGGTTTGTTTGTTTGTTTTTCCAAGCGCAAAAATTCACATTTATTATTTTTTTTTTCGTTATTTTTTATCAATTTCGGAGCTTCCCCAGCAGGCTTGTGCGAAAAAGCTTTTTCTTTTAAAAGAGGTCCTCGAAAAAGTCGAAAACTAATTTCATTTTCGATGTTTTTCTTTCGAAAACTCGAAATCTCGCATTTTTTTTTCGAAAAAAAAATTTTGGACCGAAATATTGACATTAAAAATATTAATTTTTCCAGAAACTCTTTTAAATCGACATTTCAATCCATAAATTTTTAGAGCATGTCTCGGATTACTTTTCACATTAGTTCTCAAAATTTCAGGCATTTTCCGAGTTTTCCCCAGGACCAACTTTTGGGAAACCTCTTCCAGAAAACGCAAATTAATACTTTTCGCGCATTTTTCACGGAAAAAACGCCGATTAACAAAAATTCAACAGCAAAAAACCAACTATAACGGATATCTCGGGTACTGTTGCAGTTCCGGGTCCAACTTGAGGAAATTCACGACACCGTCACTTTCGGCCAATTGTTTGTAGGCGATGAAATTCTTTCGATCCACATAACGATAAGGGATACAGCCAGTGTCATCTTCGATTGCTGATAATGGGGAACTGAAAATTCGTTGAAATAACTCGTATGGAAAAGGTAAAAATTACCGTTCGCCGTGTCGAAAAACGATGGTGAGTCCGCGGAGACGCAGCTTTTTTTTCGTAATAGTTTCCCTACAAAGTGTTTTTTGAGCGATTTCTGGACATAAATAAAAATCACCAAGTCAAACATCGATTTCAACTCACCTTGGCCCAGAGATCACCTTCTTGTCCGGTCACTTCATGCTCCAAAAACTGACACATTTCACGAATGTCCTCGCTTTGCCAGTTTGGTTTTGCCTCACCAGTGATTGTCTCGCCGTTTGCATCGTCTGAAATTGCTAGATTTTCAGCGAATTTCCACAAAACCAACTTTTATATTTGATGACTGCGTAGAGCGTGATGAAGATGAGGCAGATGAGAATCCAGTCCTGGAATAAATTTTTTTTAAGAAATGTTTACTAAAAATTGCGAAAAATTTATTTTTTGTTTTCTTACCATCGCTGCAGCCTGGTTCTGGAACCAAATTTGTTTTCAAACTAATTTGAAAAAAAAAATAAAAAATTTGATTTGAAAAATAAATCTACCTGATGCGACGTGACATTATTGCGTGGTCGTCAATTGCTCGAGGCTATAATTTTTTTTTTGATCAAGCCATCTGAATAAAAAAAAATAATGTTGGGCTCAAAAATAAATTATTTATTGGTTAAAAAACACTTTGACCACTATATTTATTTAATCAACGAATTCTAAACCAAACTGATAAAAAATTTATTTATTACAAAGAAGAAATATAAATAAATAACAGATAAAACTTTGATAATTTCAGATCGGATGCAATCAATTTAAAGAGATCTTTGGCTATTTTTGGCAATAAATTAATAGAAAGACTAGAAATGTTTAAAATTATGTGCATACTGTCGCTCACCACCACTCGTCGTCTCCAGCGGTTGGCCGATCCAGTTCGAGATCCAGCTCGTCGGCAAGTGTCACTTCGACTTCTTTTGGTTTTGGTGGAGATAATGGGACAGGTTGAGGGGTGATCTAAATATGAAATCGGTAATGGACCTATTCCTAGGATTCGTTTTTTGACATCTATGGATGGAAAAAAAAAAAACAAAAAAAATGTTGAATCTGGATGGGGGAATCTAAATTCACACGACGTGGCAGAAAATTCAAATGAATGTGTCAAGAAATTGATTTTTTTTTTCATTTTTCTCTCGTAAATATTTCTGTCAAGTTTTCTCATTTTTTCATAAATTTTCAATAATTTCCTTCCAAATCGGTGAATTTTTTTTGGGAACAATAGAAATCGATCTGAGCGTTATTTATTGGGAAAAAAAAAGAGAAAAACGAGATTAATATGGAATTTTCTAGAAATGCCATCTAATTTTTTGGGTCAATAAACATCCCAGTACATTTTACATCAATTTTCCAAACAAAATATCAAAAAAATTGTGGGAAAACTCGGAGAATGTTCTGATTGAATTGCAACTTTTGGAGCTACTGCCAAAAAAGTCCGGAACGTGACGTGCTCAGAAAATTTCGGACAAAAATATCAATTTTATGGACCTATTCATAGGATTCGTTTTTTAACATTGTTTGACATTTTTTGACATCTATGAATAGGAAAAAAAAACATTTTTTTTTGTTATTTTTCTCCTATTAATAGGTCCATTAAAACATATTGATTTTTTTTCCGAAAATTTCGGACCAAAATCAATATTTCGGTCCTGAATTGCCTGTGCATTTAATATCGGGGAGTTTTTTGTTGCTTTTTCGTGAACACCATTTTTCAAAAAATTCTCAATTTTCAAGCGACTTACCGTATTCTTCGCCTCATTCCTCGTCGCCAACACCTTTTTCATGTATTCAGCCATCACTGGATCCACCCCAGAGAACATTGGATTGTCGGCAGAAGTTGGCTTCGGGGCTTCTTCATCTTTTGGTGGCTCTTCAGGCTCGGCAGCAAGCTGAAAAATGGTTTTTTTGCTGAGTAATTTGGGTGTTGTCAAAAAAAAATAATACATTAAGTATTCCTGCAACTGAGTCAAATGATGTATTATTGTTTTAAAAAATTTGTCACCTGGCGAGAGGCGCGAATTCAAAAAATAGGCTCCGCCTCCTAGCCAAAATATTGTGGTCTCACCACGGACGGTGTTTGCAGACTTGTGGATTTACGCGTTGATACAAATTTGAATTTTTCCGTTTCGAAATTTTTTTGACGAATAAATTCTATTTTTTTTGTTCTTTTTTGCACTGATTTTAATTTGTTTTTCTCTGTGGATTTTGAAATTTTTTCTGGGCTAGTTTTCAAAGTTTTTTATCGCATGATGAAATAAAAATATTATGGGGTTATTCACGAAATGGCAAAAAAATGCGCGAAAACTCGGAAAATGCTCCGATTGACCTGAAATTTCGGGAAATAAGGAAAAAAAATTGTCCCGGACATTACCCCAAAATTTCAGACAAAAACATCGATTTTAAGCATTTTCAGAAAAAAAAACAATTTCTTAAAAGTCGATATTTTGGTCTGAAATTTTGTGGGAATGTCCGGGAGGGTTTTCCCCTCATTTCCCGAAATTTCAGGTCAATCGGAGCATTCTCCGATTTTTCCCGCAATTTTTTCTCTTTTTTTTCCGGTTTTCTGAATAGGTCCATAATATTTTTATTTCAACGAGCGATAAAAAACTTTGAACACTAGTCCAGAAAACATTTCAAAATCCATAGAGAAAAAAAATTAAAACCCGTGCAAAAAATAACAAAAAATAGAATTTATTCGTCAAAAAAAAAATTTGGAAATGGAAAAATTCAAATTTGTATATATAGTAACGTGGGCCGCTTGGCCCACGCTATGCGCCGCGCGACTCTACTCAACACCGCTCGGTTACACTCACAAAACGTTTATTAAGGGCACAAGCCCAAGCTAAAACAAAGGGGACATTACAATATAAAGGGGAGAACCTACGGGACTAACAACAGGGGCAAAGGGACGAGCAAAGGGCCAACTGGCATAAACAAGAGCGACCTCCCGAATGAGGGTTTTGGGCCCTTTTATAGCCTTTTTGTGAGCGCTTTCGCGCGCAACGAAAAGGCGGGAAAGATTTAAATCCGAGAACGAGAGCGAGAGAGTCCAGGTGGTGTGCGACCAGAGGCGAGACGTGTGCGTTGACCAGCGAGGCGCAGGAGGTGCGAGACGGGCGACGAGATGTGCGAGGAGACCAGAGAGACGCAGGGTGATCGAGGGATATCGACGGCTAGGAGAGGCAAGGTGGACTGATGACGTGTGTCCCGGGAAGGATGTAAGCCTGGGCGAGCCCGGACATTACACCTCCCCCCTTTTTCTCCGGATCGACCCTGATCCTTGACGTTGATCGAAATGAAGGTCCGGGCGGCCTAGGCCTAGCGTATGGTCCTTCTGCGATGGAGTGGCGGTCTCGATGGTGTCTCGGATAGCAAAATTGGTGGCTCTCTCAACTGCGACTGATGATCTCGGCTGGATGGTGTGCTGCCTGCTTGCTCGTTGCTGTCTTTGTACAATTGAAGGGGGAGTCTGGAAAACAAAACTATACGGGGTTAAAAGTGTGGGGGAAATACTAGAGTGGGGAATTGAACCTAACGTTATAAAAATAATTGTGAGTGATTTTTTTCTTTTTTTTTTAAATTACCAAAATAAACTTAGTCTGGACTGCCGTGATGGTTTGTGTGTCCGGAACTTTCTCGCGGCGTGTCGGAGAAGTCTGTGTAGAAGTCAATCCCGGTATCTCACTGGCTTCCTTCGTGTTTTGCGGAGCACGTATGGAGTGTCGTCGTGGTTCACTGCTGTCCCAGTGACGAGTGGAGGCGGAAGAGGCTGTCGAGACGCGCTGGATGGCATTGCACGTGTGTACGGTCCATTTTGACTTGGGCTGGCGACGATGTTACCCGATGTGCGCATTGGTGTTGCTGAACGCGCGATCGGTGGAAGCTGTGCTGGTGACAGATCGACTTGTTGATGAGATGGTCTGGTCGACGTGGAAGTCTCCAGAAACTTCTTGATCTGATCGAGGTGCACTTTTCTTGGAGGTTGGACGGCGGCTGCGTGACTCATAATGACAACCAGGACCTTCTTGGAACTCGAAGTGGTGACGTTGGGGTGGTCAAATTCGCAGGCGAATGATGTTTCTTTCTGACGTTGTTCGCTTCCTTTTCTCAGAGATCTTGCCAATTGCTGTCTGATTTCATGTGCTGCAGAACTATGCTGGCGGAGATGACACGACATTCGGCTAGTAGCAATGACTTCCTTGTGTCGTCGTTCGAGAAGTCCAACGTCCTGTCGGATTGTTCGCGGGATTCGGAAAAAGGTTGTCGTCCTCGCCCGGGTTGTATGGACTGGTCAACGTCGGACGGCATTTGTAAAAAAAACTTTTTCAACGATGAGCATCAAGCTTAGCTGAATCTGGAGGTGCTGTGCGGCAGTGAAGCTGGCTGGCTTGCGTGTGAGGGTTGTTGCTCTTTGGAACTTTTCTGGTGGTAGTGGGTTTCTCGTGTTGGTGAAGTTCTGCAGGACGTCGATGGTGACCACAACATTGGAGACAAACTAATGGCAGATGTCTCTGGAGTACGAGATTATGTGTGACGAAGTCGTTCGTTTGATCATCATGTCCTCAATGACTGCCCAAAAAGTTTGCTTCTCGGACATACGAGCTCCTTCCTGGGATCTGACGAAATGTCTGTCGATGGTGTCTGGAAGTCTTCCGATTTACGAGACGGCCAGTAGATTTTCTGCAAATAATTTTGCGGTGTCATTTGAGCTACCTGCTGTGCTTTCCGGTGTAAGTCGCGGAAAAAGTAGACGAATCGTAGGACCGGTCGGTTGTTGACTGTGGTTGCTTGGTGAACAGGTGGCAAAACGGCAGCGAATCCACGGTGCGCGTGGTGGACGAAGATTTCGAACTGTGTGACTGGTATTGGTACCATTTGTTCTGGGTCGGCTTCTGCTGGAGCGAACTGTGGTTTCTTTGGATCTTCAATTGGTGTGTCCCTTTCCGAGGATCTCGCTCTGAAACTTTGAATGTGAGCAAGAACGATAGATGTTACCAGTGGTTTAGTGACGTCCTTTGGTGGATTTTCTTCTTCGCAACGAGCATTATCGAAGTGGTGGCGTTTACGCTTGATTGGGAACTGCGCTTCACGGATGGGAGATGGCACGGGAAATTGGAGCTCGCTCCGACGTGTGGGACGTCTCTGTTGCTTCTTTTTGTGGCGGCGGCAGCGATGGAACGTGTTTTTCTTGGTCGAATACGCTGATCTCGATTTGGTAGTTGTCTTCCCAATCACTGTTTGGACATCGACCAATTACTATGGAGTCGGATGTAGACGTCTCAGAGCTGAAAGAACTTGCGGGCGGGTGTCCGCTTGCGTTAACCGTGATTGAGACCGGGATAGATTCGGTATCGATTGATGCAAATCTGGCGGTTGCCACAGCCGGTGCCGCGAGCAATGAGACTGGCGTGTCGCAGAGAGGTTGTTTAGGCCCGTCCGCGGCGAGCACCAGCTCATCCTCGTGTGCGACGTCGGTGTGGCGGCCAGAAAAAAAATACCTGTTCGTCGTCGTTGTCGACCGTCGTCGAGTGCTAACCTTTCTGTCTTTTCTTTCTGGGTGGTGGAGGCATGGAGTGGTAACGGATGTTTCCGAACATGACTGCTGGCGTTCGCCGCTGGGCGCATTTGGGAACACTCCTGACGAAAGCTGCATTGGTGCCGACGAATCATCGTGTCGAGCGGCACTTGGTATGACTTCTGGGTGTACTGGCAGCACGCCTCGATGATTTTGAGTCGGTGCTACGACTGGTCTTCGTACTGCAAGCGTGGCGCATCATTGGTGTCTTCCGAGGATGCTTCGGAGTTACGTTCGCATACGTCTTTGGTGGTGTCGCGGGTGAAGTCTGCGAGAACAATTAGTAAATAATTCCTCACTTTTATGTCTCGAAGTTGCGCACAAAAACTTGGCAAAATTTGCTTGTTGGTTCCGGAAAAGTTGGATCGTGGCGGTAGACTTCATTGCGATGACGTTGAATTGTTCTGCTGACTGACTGATGTGACTCGGCTGATTCCAGGCGTCGAGCTGTGGGAACAGGAATTGTCTCTCTTCCTTGCAGCGGCTGCTGCTTGCTGCTGGCTGAACGATGGCACATCCTGATGTAAGTTGTGCGTCGCGCTCGGGTGTGGCATTGAACTGGCTCGTGGCAATTGTATCTTCCTGGGGATTGGCGGATACCTGTCCGCTGGACTGACGTCTTGCTACGACCAAACTGGCTGGAGTTCCATCGGATTGGGTTCCAAACTGTCCTTCTTTCTTCTCTGCTGATCTCACAGTTGTGTCATGTTTCGTCGCGAAACGGAGCTGCTGCTATACATTTATCTGCGATGAATCGATTAATTGCCCTCCCGAAGGAGCGCGGATTGCCTCGCGGCTAGTTGCTGATGGTATTTTTGCAGAACTGGGTAGGTTTGGAAACGTCTTGACCCTTTGTGGGGTGTGTCCCTGGGAGAGTTTTTACCTCTGCTTGGGGCAACACGTCCACAAAGGCCATAGTTCCCTGAACCGAAACATTTTATAATTTGACCCCAAGGTCTAAAAAATTGGAAAGAATGCCCAAAGGCCGAGATAATTTTTAAAAAAATTGACCCCAAGGTCCCAAAAAATTTTGAAAAATAGACCACGAGGTCGTAAAGTTTTGAAAATTGACCCCGAGGCTGCTAAGATGTGGAAGATAGACCCCGAGGTCGAGAAATTTTGGAAGACAGGCCCCAAGGCCGGTTTGGAAAAAATTGACCCAAAGGCCTGGCGCTTCGCGGGGTGCGTCTCAGAGGGAGCTGCAAACTCCGCCTGTGGCGACACCACCTCGAAGGCCGAAAAATTTGAAAAAATGGCCCCAAGGCCGGGAAAATTTTGAAAAGGTGGCCCAGGAGCCTAAATATTGACCCAGAGGCCGAAAAATTGAAATATATGCCCCAAGGCGCAAGTAAATAAAAGAAATGACCCAGAGGCCGAGAAAATGACCCAGAGGTCGGAAAACGAGAAAAAAAATGGCCCAAAGGCAGAGAAAAAAGAACTTAACCTAAAACCCGCTGAAGGCGCGACCTTCGCGGGGACTTACCCATATGGTCACGTGCTAATTCGTGCCTCTATTCCTAACGCCTAGCCTATTTGCCAAACCGGCTGCAAAAATTATACCCGCCCGGGTGTGCGCACACCACGGGACGGGCTCGAAGGCGGCCTCCTACATCCTATTAAAACCTTATAGCTGCCCTAAAAGAAGAGAAAAATACGAAAAAAAAATGCCCCAGAAAAAAGAAAAAAAAAAAGAAAAGAGTAATACCAAAACGGAAAAAAAAAACCTGGGTGGGAGGGTGGGTAAAGCGCTGGCGGTGGATCTTTTTGAGAAGGCGGGCGGGATTGGCCTAATGCCGCGCGCCGACTCACACTCGCTGCTTACCAGTAACGTGGGCCGCTTGGCCCACGCTATGCGCCGCGCGACTCTACTCAACACCGCTCGGTTACACTCACAAAACGTTTATTAAGGGCACAAGCCCAAGCTAAAACAAAGGGGACATTACAATATAAAGGGGAGAACCTACGGGACTAACAACAGGGGCAAAGGGACGAGCAAAGGGCCAACTGGCATAAACAAGAGCGACCTCCCGAATGAGGGTTTTGGGCCCTTTTATAGCCTTTTTGTGAGCGCTTTCGCGCGCAACGAAAAGGCGGGAAAGATTTAAATCCGAGAACGAGAGCGAGAGAGTCCAGGTGGTGTGCGACCAGAGGCGAGACGTGTGCGTTGACCAGCGAGGCGCAGGAGGTGCGAGACGGGCGACGAGATGTGCGAGGAGACCAGAGAGACGCAGGGTGATCGAGGGATATCGACGGCTAGGAGAGGCAAGGTGGACTGATGACGTGTGTCCCGGGAAGGATGTAAGCCTGGGCGAGCCCGGACATTACAATATCAACGCGTAAATCCAAAAGTCTGCAAACACCGTCCGTGGCGAAACCACAATGGACACCATTTGACATCACTATTTCAGAAATTCGTAATAAAATAACAGCTCTAGGACGTTTCGAAACTTTTTTGCATTTTTGCGTATTGTTTTTCGCCAATCGACACCAAAAAACGCGCGAATTTTGTATTTATTTTTCGTTTTTATAAGATATTTTAGTTTTTTTGGGAATTTGAATCCACTAGTATGTCGCAAAAATTCAAAACAGTTTCGAAACGTCCCAGAGCCAAAATAACAACCTACCGGAGCCTAGGAGAGTCCATTAATTTGGTGGAAAACATGAGAAATTTCCAGATATTTCGACAAATTTATCTCTTTTCAAAGCCCAAAAAAAGGGGCGTGGCCATTTCTCGTCATTTGGGCTACGGTGGCACAGCCCGGCCAACGCGACGTGGCCGAGGAAAAACTTGTAATGGTACAGCAGTTTTGGCAGCGAAACTGGTGTGCAAACACCGCGGCGCAACACTGCAGATTGCGCGTCATCACCAATTTGTTTTTGGTTTAATTTTGCTTTTTAAAGTTCTTAACAGCGAAATTAATTGCTTTATTCCATTAAAAATGTTCAAAAAACAACAAAAAAAAAATAATATACAATCATAAAATAAGAATCGGACAACAAGAAAACGAGGAAAAGTACCAGAATAGCTACAAAAACAAGAAATCTTTAAAAAAGTCGTAAAAACCTGGTAGTTTTGGCAAAAAAAAGCAAGATAATTATTTGATGTACGTTAGGGGAATGTTTCAGAACATTATACCTACTTATTTTCGACAAAAAATGTTTTTTTTGTCTGAAATTATCACATTTTTCTATTCTTCGTGGTTTTTCTTGAGAATCGATCCATACATCCTAAAATTATTAGTATCAAAAGAAGCAGAATTGCCTGGAGTACGTTGTGGCAAAATATCAGAACGATATACCAACTTGTTTTCGAGAAAAATATTTTTTTGCCTGAATTTTTCACTTTTTTCAACAATTTGTGATTTTTTTTCAAAAATAAAGTAATACAGTTTTAAATATTTAGTATCAAAAGAAGGAAAATTCCCTGGAGTACGTTGTGGCAAAGTATCAGAACGAAATACCAACTTATTTTCGAGAAAACAGTTTTTTTGTCTCAGTTTTTCCCTTTTTTCAACAATTTGTGATTTTTTTCGAAAATAAAGTGGTACATTTTTATAAACTTGGTATCAAAAAAAAGAGAATCATCTGAAGTACGTTGTGGCAAAATAACAGAACAACATACCGATTTATTTTCGAGAAAAAAATAAAGTTTTGTTTTCTGAAATTTCTCATTTTTCGTTTCTTTGTGATTTTTCTTGAAAATCGATCCGTACGTCTTCAAATTATCAATATCAAAAGAAGTAGAATTGCCTGGAGTACGTTGTGGCAAAATATCAGAACGATATACCAACTTGTTTTCGAGAAAAACATTTTTTTGACTGAATTTTTCACTTTTTTCAACAATTTGTGATTTTTTTTCAAGAATAAAGTGATAAAGTTTTATAAGTTTGGTATCAAAAGAATGAGATTTGCCTGGAGTACGTTTTGGCAAAATAACAAAACGATATACCAACTTTTTTTGAAGAAAAAAATTTATAAAAACTCACTTCACGTGTAGACCCGCAGTGGATGACGAGAATCGGCTTTCAAGTCGGTTGTGAGATACACTGAAACGATTTTATGTTTTTTAACAATTATAAAAACAAAAGAAAGTACAAAACGGGAGAAATTAGCAAAAAAACGAAGGTTAAAAATTGCATCTCGCGCGCAATGCATTAAAAATGTGGTGGCCGAGTTTTCGCAATTTCCTCGGCCACGTCGATTTGGCCGCGCCGTGGGTGGGTAACATTTATATTATTATGTTTTGCAACAAAGTATTTTTTCAATAACTATTATTACCTGAATGAGTCGATCCTTCCGCCTGTCCGTTTCATCAGCAGCTCTTGAGCGAGCTTGAAGACGTTTTTCAAATTCTGACATTTCTGGAATCGCTGGTTTAGGCGATTCTGGAGTATCCCCTTCAAGTTTCCTGACAGTTGGCGGTGACACTATTCTCGTATTTCGCTTCAGCCTCTCTTCTCTTTCCGTGTGCGTAGAGTCCACCGATTCTCGCTGCTTCTTCTGAACCATCGGCTTCTGCGGCGACGAAGTTTTCTGAATCTGATCTCCTTCGTCGTCAAGGACAGCGTGGTGTAGGGCTCTGCAAAAGTCGTCGTACATCTCGACGTTGGATTCGTTGCTGGGGAAGAAGATGCGGCGATTGGCAGCGGCTCCAAAGTGGTCGACCGATGCGTCGAGTTCTTTGGCAATGTCGTCGAGGTTTTGAATGCGTTGGCGGATATTCAGAATCTCCATTTCACCGTCTGACAAAGACGAAGAAGAGGAAGAAGAAGACGTGGATCGCCCCAAAGGAGATATTGAACGGATGAGATTAGTTTTATTCGTTTTATTGGACTTTCCACCTCTTCTCCCAATCATTTTCTGCATCGTCTTCATTTCCTGGCGGAGCACATCTCTTTCCATCTCAATCTCTTTCAGTTTTTCAGACAAAATCGCAATTCTTTGCTGACTGAGTCCGGCGATTCGCTTCCATTTCGCTTCTTTTGCAGAATATTCAGCAATCGTTTCATTGACAGCTGCCTCCACGCGTTGCGAATTTCGATGACGAAGACGTTCAATTTCAATTCTCAACTCATCATTCTCGTCTTTAACTCGATCATAATCTCCAGTCCTTCTGATCTCGACACGACTGGCCGCCAATTCATCTCTCGTCTCGTTTAGCGAGTTCATTGTCACATCCAGTTCCCGTTTGACCTGTCCGACTGTTCCAGCCTGATCTTTAAGACGAAAGTTCTCCTCCATCATTTCCCCGATTCTCTTGCGCGTCACGTCCGCGTCCTGTTCCAGCTCTTCGCTCCTCTTCTTCCACATCTTCGCCTCTGCTTCCACTGACAATTCGGATCGTTTTCTCTCCGTCGTTTTCGCCGTCGACACCTCTATTCGCTCTCTTTCCAATCGCATCTCTTCAATTTCCCCGTCCATTTTTCGCTGCCAATCATCGCGAACTTTCTCAAAGTTCTCCTTGCTCAGTGTCAACTCGAGCGCTCGATTCTCCAAAGTTCTTTGTTTTGCCGACAAGTCATGCTCTTTTTCCGCATTTCTCATCTCCATTCGATGCTCCAGAGTTCGTTCTCTTTCTGCCACCGCATCCATCAGTCGGATCTTTTCTTTTTCCAATTTTCCCAACTGCAGCTGGTATTTCGCTTCGTATTCGACGCGAATCGAGTTGAGTCGTTTGTCAGTTTCTCGTCGATCTCTGTCTCGCGCTTCGTCTAATTTTCGTTCGTATTTTCGCTCAACTCGTCCACAAATTTCTTGGGCGAGAAGTCTCATTTGGACGTCCATATCGAGTGCAGAGGCATTTCCGATTTGGTGGTTGTTTGGGCGAGCCACAGCGATTGTCTGCAAATGGGGGATATTGGTAAGACGAAAATGGACTGTAATGGTGGTTATTCACGAAATAGAAAAAAAAAAACAGCGGAGAATCGGAAAATGCTCCGATTGATCTGAAATTTTGGGAAAAAAGAGCAAATATACTCTTGGATATGCTCAGAAAAGTAGACCGAAATATTGATTTTAAGAATTTTCAGAAAAAAATCTATATTTCGGTCCAAAATTTTTCCCATCATTTCCCAAAGTTTCAGGACAATCGGAGCATTCTTGTAATTTTTTTTTCTAGTTTTGCTATTTTGCGAATAAACCATAGCTGCAACCAATATGTTCTCGAGCTTGGAAAAAACGGTTTTATAGTGATTTTCGAATAAATTTTAACTATTGCCCATCCGTAATCTCGGAACCAGCAAAAAAAGCAAAAAATAGAAAAAACCAGCAAAAAACTCAGCGAAAACTCGGGGAATGCTTCGATTGATCTGAAACTTTGGGAAATCATTAAAAAAAATACTTCCGGTCATTCCCTGAAAATTTCAGGCCAAAATATCGATTTTGAAAATTATCAGAAATAAAAATCTATTTTTAAAATCAATATTTCGGTCTTAAGTTTTCAGGGAATGTCCGAGAGTATTTTTTAAATGATCTCTCAAAGTTTCAGACTAATCGGAGCATTCTCCGAATTTTCGCTAAATTTTTCCTGGTTTTTTCTATTTTTTGCATTTTTTGCTGGTTTCGAGAATAACCGCATTAGCATTTACTTCGTGATTTCCATTTTCGTCGCCAAATCATTTTTTTCTATTTTTTGCATAAATTATTCGTTTTTCTCGTGTTTTCTTCGTAAAAATGATAGATTAAAACAAAACTCCTGAAATTTCTCCGCATTATGCTCAATTTTCGTCCAAAATCGATATTTTTCCAAATCGTGACACTTTGAAAAATTCTAAACGCAGTTTTTTCAAACTTTTATTTTTTTCAAATGAATTTTAAAATTTTTCAAAGTGTCACGATTTGGAAAAATACAGATTCTTGACGAAAATTGAGCATAGCGCGGAAAAATTTTACAAAATATTACGAATTGCTTGTAATTAATCAATTTAACAAAGAAAGAACATGAAAAACAAACAATTTATGAAAAAAAAGCGAAGAAAAATAGAAAAAAATAATTTGGCGACGAAAATGAAAATCACGAAGTAAATACCAAGTTCCGTGGAGCGCAGTTGCTTTCGACACGGATGGACAATTTTATTTAGATTCTTCTTTTTTTTCTTTAGATTCTCAAATATCATATTTTTCTGGGAAAACTAAATAACGCGCGAAAAATGAAAGAAAATATTTTTTAAATTTAAATTAAATGCGCAAATATTCGAAAAATGCTCAGATCGGCCTGAAAATTTGGGAGATAATGTAAAATAATATTTAAAAATTTTTCAATTCAATATAATTATGAAATTCTAAAAATCTAGAGTCAAAAAATTTCTTTAATCCCTCTTTTTTTTTTGGAATTTATTTACAAAAAAAAATGCCAAAAAGCCTATAATTCCTGAGAAAAAAAAACTGAAATTGCGAAATTCTCTCCTGGAACGCCCATTCATCATGTATGCTCAGTTCCTGCATAAAAAAAAATAATAACTCACCGTTCTCTTTTCCGGAAACGCCAATTTATCGACATTTTGATTTTTTGCAATGTGCGGTGGAATTTGCGTCTGAAAATCAAGTTATTTATGTCTAAATTTCAGATACTTACAGTATTATTGAGCACTCTGTACAGCGATCTCGTCAAAATGTTCTCCATGTCAAAGTGCTGCTTGCCGAGTCCGTCCCGCTTCAGAATTCCAATTTGTTGCGTGCTCCCCATTATGCTATTTTTTTAATTGGTCTTAACTTAAAGGGGGTGCCAACTTTCTGGGGAAAGTTGCTTAAAATATACTCTTGGGTGGGGGATTTACGAATATCAAATAGAAATCGCACAAAAAAATTTCTCTGATTTTTTATGATTTTTACAAAAAAAAATAGAAGACCACGAGGAGTACACGAAAATCGTGGCCGTGGCCTAGGAATCCCGCGGCCGCGGCTTCTAGAAACATCGATTTTCACCAGAAATATTTATTTTTCTTGTTTTTTCCCTCGTTTTTATCATCGATTTTCTATAAAAAATGCTCTAATCGCTTATTAAAATTACAGATAATCGCGAAAACACATTTTATTACTAAATATTGAAAAATCGATATTCGGCTGTCGTTCAATTCAACGTTTTAAACAATTTCTTGTGAACATTTTTTTTTCAAATATAAAATTTACAGATAAAAGGGTGAATTTAATGCGGAATTGAGCAGGAAAAGGAACAAAAATGGAAGGTATGAGAATTTTTGTTCCGAATTTGTTTTATCGTGACTTTTGTGATCAACACGCATTAATTTGCTATTTTAAAGCACGAAATAAAGTCTGCACATTATTTCTCAAAGATTAATGCAAAAAAATACGAGAAAGACCGGAGAAAAATGATGAAAAAGAAACATGGCGTTTGAATTTCGCGCCAAGTCGTGTACTCCCCGTGGTCTTCTATTTTTTTTTTGTAAAATTCGCCAAAAATCAGAAAAAAATTTTCGTGCGATTTCGATGTGGTATTCGTAAATCCCCCACCCAAGAGTATATTTTAAGCAACTTTCCCCAGAAAGTTGGCACCCCCTTTAATTTCAGCTACCTTTGCATTTAATCTGTAATAATTATGTAATTGAACCATTATTAATGTGGCGGCAATGGAAAAATTAAAAGATATTATTTAATCAGTGATAATTAAGTACACTGTAATTATTGAGAAAAAAAAACGTGCATCAAATAATTTCAATTTCTTTTTACTTCGCGGAGATGTGTAAATTAAAAGAAAAAAAAACAAAAAAAGAGGAAACTTTACAATAAAAAAATCGTCTACTCAATAAATTCTTAAGAACAAAATACCCTAAAAACATGTTTTTTAAAATTCCTTGAGGGCTCTGATTAACTAATTACCACGGGCGTTTCGTCTCTCCGACGTCGAGGAGCGCGGTACGCTTGTTGAATGTCGGCCTGAAGAATTGAAAAAATGTATAAAAATTCGGTATTCTCCAAAGAAAAGCCCCCCCTCCCTCCCCACGCTGTGGGCTTACTCAAAAAGGCTGTGGGACGTTTCGAAACCTGCCATTTCAAAACTTTTTTACATTTTTTGTAGCGTTTTTCGCCAATTGACACCAAAACTTTGTTTTTTTTGGGAATTTAAATCCACTATTATGCCGCAAAAATGCATAAAAGTTTCGAAACGTCCCAGAGCCCTCAAAAAGTGTCTGAAAACTAAGAAAATGCTCCGAACGGTCCGAACCTTTGAGAAATAATGTGAAAAATGCCGATGCTCGGAAAATTTTTTAGCGAAAAATATCGCCTTTCCGGAAATTTTTTTAATCGAACTTTCGGTCCAAAATTTTCTGCCGGACATGGCTGGGATTTAACGTTCGTAAAAATTTGAAAGATATTTTCATCAGTTTGGTTAAAAAAAAAATTTTTTTTCGTATTTTTCTTAAAATTTTTCAAAAAATCCTCCGGGTACTGTAGAAGTACGTAGAATTTTCCGTACAGTGGAATTTTTCGATAAATTTCGGAAAATTGATTTTTGAAAAATCTTAATCTATTTCTTGACGTTAAATACCCAGTAATTAATTTTCTTTATGGTGCGTCCAAAAATGCAAAAAAGGGTAAAAATGGAAGAAAAGATGATGTCCAAAAATGCTTATTTTACCACTTTCGATATTGTCTACACGTGTAATCAGTGCGGCCGTACCAGCTAAATCGATTACACATGTAGAAAATAGCAAAAGCGGTAAAATAAGAATTTTTGGACATCAACTTTTCTACCATTTTCACTCTTTTCTGCTTTTTTGGACGCACCATTACTGATCTCGCGTGCTATCAAGCAGTGAAATTAAACGTTTTACGAATTTTTCACCTGTGAATTTTACGTTTTACGGAATCCGTAAAAATTAATTTTTATGGACCTATTCACAAAACCGGAAAAAAGGAAAAAAAAATTCGGGAAAAATCGTAGAATGCTCCGATTGACCTGAAATTTTGGGAAATATTGGAAAAAATTCTCCTGTACACGCTCACAAAATTTTGGACCAAAATATCGATTTTAAAAATTATAGATTTTTTTCTGAAGATTTTTAAAATCGATATTTTGGTCCAAAATTTTTTGAGCTTGTACAGGAGAATTTTTGTCCAATATTTCCCAAAATTTCAGGTCAATCGGAGCATTCTCCGAATTTTCCCGCAATTTTTTCCGGTTTTGTGAATAGGTCCATAATTTTCTTTACTGAGCAGTGAAATTGAACGTCTTACGAATTTTTCACCCGTGAATTTTACGTTTCACCGAAACCTTTTTTTCGTTTTTTTGGTAAATTTTTGAGGACAAATTTTTATTTTATTTTTTTGTCCCACCCCTGATTTAGACCGATCTGAACATCATCCGAGTTTTCCCACAATTTTTTGCTATTTCTTCTGAATATTTTCAGTATTTAAGGGGATATTCATTTCATGCCTTTTGCATTTTTTGTCAAATTTTCCTTATTTATTTCATGCGGAAAACGACAGTTTCTGCGGCAGAAAACTACATTTCGTCGAACTGCAAAATGCACTTTTTTTCATTTTCTGCATGAGATGAATCATTTTTCGTGACAAAAAGTGCATTTTGCAGTTCGATGAAATGCAGTTTTCTGCCGCAGAAAATGTTGTTTTCCGCATGAAATGAACAAGGAAAATTTGACAAAAATATGCAAAAAAAAGTTAAGGGAAGAAAATTGAATCGGGCTGTTTAATTAAAATTTTTCTATTTATTCAAGGTGGTGGTGGGCTATTTAATTTTTTTTTTTTGCATTAAAGAACCAGGTATTCTTGAAAATTCGAAACGTCCCAGCGTCTTCAACCGGACGGCTTAACAGGCAAGCCAAGGGCTGTGGCTGCGACATGGGTAGCGGTTTGGCGAGGTAGCATTTCAGAAAGTGCTTCAGATGGCTCCGCGACATCTCGAAACCGGACATTTCGAAACCGGACATCTCGAAACCGTACATCTCAAAACCGCGTTAACAGGGGGAGGGTGGTTGAAAAGAGAGGTAGGAAGTAAAAATTTTTTTTTTCATTATTCAATGACTATTCAACAAAAAATCGTTTACAGTACGCAAACTGCACCTTGCATCAGAGGCAGAAGTGGGACCAAAAAAAATGTTTTTTCCGTCGTTCCTTTTGCTTATTTTGGGTGAAACAAAAAAAACTTGTTTTGTTCATGCATGTAAGAACAAATAAGTTTTTTTTTAAAGGGCGGAGGCGCAAAACAATGCCTGTATGAACAAAAACTCAGCCGGGATATGCTCTGAATTGACAAAAATCTCTAATTTTCAACAAAAACTTGGAAAAATTTCCATTCAACTCGCAGAAATACTATTTTTTTAATATTATTTTCTTGAAAAAATTTTTTTTTGAGGAAAAAAAATTGTTTTGATACTTTTTTTGAAGAAAAACATTTTTTTTTTCAATTTTTTAAGGACAAACTAAATTTTTTTTTGCGAAATTATTTTTTCTCCCACTCCTGATCGGGAGATTGGTTTTAAAAAGCAGATAAAATTGACAATAGAGCGCGCTTGCACCGATGTCTGCGTCTCTCGAAACACGTTCACAGGGGAAATATAGTATTTCTGCGAGTTGAATGGAAATTTTCCAAAGTTTTCGTTGAAAATTAGAGTTTTTTTGTCAATTCAGAGCATATCCCGGCTGAGTTTTTGTTCATACAGGCATTGTTTTGCGCCTCCGCTGCTTAAAAAAAACTTTTTTTTCTTACATGCATGAACAAAACAAGTTTTTTTTGTTTCACATAAAAAAAGCAAAAGGAACGACCGAAAAAACATATTTTTTAGTCCCACCCCTGCCTCTGATGCAAGGTGCAGTTTGCGTACTGTAAACTTTTTTTGGCGCCCGCCAAAGAAATGATGCTCAAATCTTGCACTTTTTGATTTTTTTTTGAATAGTTATTGAATTATGAAAAAAAATTTTTTTTACTTCCTACCTCTCTTTTCAACCACCCTCCCCCTGTTAACGCGGTTTCGAGATGTCGCTGTTTCGAGATGTCCGGTTTCGAGATGAGCCCTTCAGATCCCCATCCTCATCTCTCGACCGGGCAGTTCTCCACTTTTTCCCAGTATTTGATGGGTGCAGTGGTTGCTGAGGTTTAGTTTTTTGCTCCCACCTCTTCATATCTCCTGATGGGGCTCTTTTTCAATGTCCCCCAACAAAAAAACCTAAAAACATACGTATAATAATTGTCCTTGGACGGATTAGCAAGTCCCTGATCCAAAAGCCCTGGGAATTTGGCCTCGATAGCCGGCGCGTTCACAATAACCTCCTTCTGTGGCATCGATTCGAGTCCTCTCAAATGCGTCCAATCCTTCACCTCGTACTTCCAGTAATAATAGGCGGTTTGCAATGCGACGAACGCCATTATCATTTTCGGCACGGTGACTCGGATCGCCGTTCCGTAGTAGACGCCGAAAGTTGGTTTCAGGCAGTGCAAGTAGAATTTGTCCCATGGAATTCTGTACGCGGTACGGATCGGGTTCAGCTGACGGTGAACCGCGTCTACGACGACCGGCTCGTCGGCGTGAAGGTGTTGGTCCTTAAAAAAAATTAATTTTCAAATTTAAGAAAAAATATTTGAGACTACTCACATGAACCCATTTCTTTCTCCACTCTCGTTCGGCTGGGCTCAAACCGGCGGCACGAACACGCTCGTCCGCCATGTGCAATTCCAGAGACATGCGGTCATTTACTCTGTAATTTTTTTATTGTTAGGGTCCGGATGATTAAAATTCACTAATTTTTAAAAGCATTTTTACCCCATTCTCTCGTGTATAAGACCGGCCACAGGGCCTTTTTTGGCAGATATTCTGGATATCGGCGGCTATATGGCTATTAGCCGTAGAAAATGGCTGTTAGCCATCGCATATGACAGATAACCATCACCTTACCGAGATTTTTTGGCTATTAGCCGTAGATTTCGGGGAGTATGTCAAATTTATGTGACACAAGCGCTAAATTTGACGGCTATCATGGGGTTATTCACGAAACAGCAAAAAAATTCAGCTCAAACTCGAAGAATGTTCCAATCGGCCTGAAACGATTTCCCAAAGTTTCAGGCCGTTTCTCTGCATTTTCCCTCTTTTTTTTCGGCAAATTTTGAAATTGCTCGGCTGAAAATTTAATGGATTTATTAAGGTATTCGAAAAATTCACAACAATTCAGAATTACTGAAATTTTGGGAAATAATGGCAAAATACTCCCGAACATTCCCAGAAAATTTCATGTGCGGGAATATTTTTTTTCCCATTATTTCCCAAAATTGCAGTAATTTTCTCCAATTTTGTTTTACAAATTCTGAATTTCTGTGAATTTTTCGAATACCTAAATAAATCCATTAAATTTTCAGACGAAAAATTTCAAAATTTTCCAAAAAAAAAAAGAGCGAAAATGCTGAGAAACGGCCTGAAACTGGGAAATTGTTTCAAGACAATCGGAGCATTCTTCGAGTTTGAGCTGAATTTTTGCTGGTTTTAGCTAATTTTGCTATATATTTCGTGAATAACCCCATAATAGCCGTCAAATTTAGCGCCTGTGTTCCATAGATTCTACATACTCCCCAAAATGGACGGCTAATAGCCGAAAATTCCCATGTTGGCTGGGACTGTTTTTGGCATTATTTCCCAGTTTCTAGCCAATCGGATCATTCGCTGTCTCTTCCCCACCAATTTTTTTTTCCAATTTTCTCCATTTTTTTTCCAACATTACTATTTTCCCTCCGAAACAACGCAACACGCCTCGCATCATCGATAAACTAGAACCGCGATATTAATTTCTAAATACGCCCCAAAAATAACGTTTTTTCTTCAAAAGCTTATATAAAAATAATACCTGTGAAGCGGCTTGTCACCAGTCTTGACAAGCGCCGGCGGCGGCACACCGGACCGCGTGTACGGCGAATTGCCCGTGCGTTCTGGTTTCACGTACTGGTTACCCATTTAAGCCTGAAAAATTAAACTAACTTTAAAATGGACGCGAAATAGGGAAAAATCGATAAACGCATGGATTTTTTCAAAGGAGCAGAGTGCTATGATGAGTATAGGTAAGACGATATGCTTTTTAATAAAATTTTTGAAAAAATAAATATAAAACTCGATAATTACGAGATTTTATCGCAAATAAAAGGTTGCCATGGAGGAAAAAGCCCGTCGCGGCGCAGAAAAATGGGCGGAGTTTAGCAATTTGCAAGTGTGCGGCGCGCTTTTTCCGCACTATTCCGCCCTTTATTAATTAATTCACATTTTTATTTTTTTGAATTGTTTTCTTTTCTTATTCTTATTATTTTTCTTTTTTTAATGGGGTTATTTATTTCGTGCATCTTGCATTTTTGTCTTATTCATTGTATGCAGAAAGATGCATACAATATCGTTTTCTGCATGAAATGAATATATAAAAACCTATTTTTAGACAATGTCGGGTACAATGCGGGACAAGAGCAACGATGCACAAGGCTTCCGATTCGCCTGGCCATTCCCCAAAGAGCCATCATTGGCGTACCGCGTAAAATCGTACATGACGATGAGTTTCGTGACATCCGTATCGAAAATTATGTTCTTGGGAGGTGAGAAATCGATAGTAGTAAGTGTTTATATTAAAATTTGAAATATAGGAATCAACAAATTAATCGTGCACAACAAAGAGACGTTTGTGAAGATTCTGGAGGACGATACTCGGCCGCTGATCACGGTTTCAAATCATCGATCCAATATTGATGATCCGCTCATGTGGTGTAAGATTTTTATTTTTAAAAATTGGGTGGAAAAATGTAGGCCTGAATTTTTTTTTTCGAATTCCTATAGTCGGCGAATACGGTGCTACCTCGCAGTGTGCCTTATCGACAAAGGTTCGACAAATTTGTCGATAAATTTGTCAAAGTTTTTCGTCGAAATTTATCGACAAAAAATCGACAAATTCGACAAATTTGTCGATAAAAAATTTTGACAAATTTGTCGAAATTTTGTCGACAAAAATTCGACAAAAAATTTCGACAAAAATTCGACAAATTTTTCGACAAAATTTCGACAAAAAATTTCGACAAATTGTCGACAAAAAATTTCGACAAATTGGCTAAATAATGCAGCGCGCAATTTCGAAGTGTTGTTGTAGAACTGCAGAAGACATCAAATTTTACAATTCTATTTCGGATAGCTCTATTCCGGGCAGTTCCTTCGGGGGTGCTACGGTATAGAACTTGCACGGAGGAGAACTGCCACGGAATAGAACTGCACGGAATAGAACTGCCACGTTATAGAACTGAAAGAAATAGAACTGCACGGAATAGAACTGCACGGAATAGAACTGCACGGAATAGAACTCGTACGGAATAGAAATCGTACGAAATAGAACTCGTACAAAATAGAACTCGTGCGAAACAGAACTCATACGAAATAGAACTCGTACGAAATAGAACTCGTACGAAATAGAACTCGTACGAAATAGAACTGGTACGAAATAGAACTGGTACGAAATAGAACTGGTACGAAATAGAACTGGTACGAAATAGAACTGGTACGAAATAGAACTGGTACGAAATAGAACTGGTACGAAATAGAACTCGTACGAAATAGAACTCGTACGAAATAGAACTGGTACGAAATAGAACTCGTACGAAATAGAACTGGTATGAAATCGAACCAGATAGCTGCCAGACAGCCGCCAAATAGCTGCCAGACAGCCGCCAAATATCCGCCAAATAGCTGCCAGACAGCCGCCAAATAGCTGCCAGACAGCCGCCAAATAGCTGCCAGACAGCCGCCAAATAGCTGCCAGACAGCCGCCAAATAGCTGCCAGACAGCCGCCAAACAGCTGCCAGACAGCTGCCAGACAGCTGCCAGACAGCCGCCAGACAGCCGCCAAACAGCCGCCAAACAGCCGCCAAATAGCCGCCAAATAGCTGCCAAATAGCCGCCAAATAGCTGCCAAATAGCTGCCAAATAGCCGCCAAATAGCCGCCAAATAGCCGCCAAATAGCTGCCAGGTAGCCGCCAAATAGCTGCCAGGTAGCTGTCTGGTAGCTGCCCTCTTGGAGAACGCAACCGGCTATACATAGTTTCTTGTACCGACAAATCACGGGTCCGCGATCGCTATCATTTGCATGAGATCGGCGCGGCAACCGAAGTCGACTAGCAAGAAAATATATTTTGTCGAAATTTTTTGTCGTTTTTTGTCGAAAATTTTTTGTCGATTTTTTGTCGACAAATTTGTCGAAATTTTTTGTCGTTTTTTGTCGACAAATTTATCGACAAAAACGACAAATTCGAATTTTTGTCGATAAATTTGTCGACAAAATTTTGACAAATTCGACAAATTTTTTGTCGATAATTTGTCAAAAAGGGCATTTGTCGACAAATTTTTTTTCGATAAGGCACACTGCTACCTCGGAATAGAACTGAAGTGTAATAGAACTGCAGCGATATAAAACTTGCTTCGCAATAGAACCCTTCGGAATAGAACTATTCGGTAAAGAACTGTAGCAAAAGAAAACTGTTTTGGAATAAAACTGTTCGGAATAAAACTGTAGCGTTTTGGAACTAAATTAGCAATGGAGCGCGATTGCATTGCTTGGCCGTCAAGGCGGACCGAGAAAAAAATGATAAAAGTTTATTCAAAAAAACAACAAAACAAACAATTTTTGATGAATAGCTCAAATATAAAACTGTTGAAAAAAGCACGCGCATGAGAAATTCCAATATTTGAATGAGCAAGCAATGCAATCGCGCTCCATTGCTAATTTAGTTCCAAAACGCTACAGTTTTATTCCGAACAGTTTTATTCCAAAACGGTTTTATTCCGATCAATTTTATTCCGAACAGTTTTATTTCGCTACAGTTCAATTTCACTACAGTTCTATTCCAAAGCGAGTTCAATTTCGCTACAGTTCTATTACGCGTCAGTTCTATTACGAGGTAGCACCGCGAATACATCATCAACCTCGCTCTACTGCTAAAATCCCTCTAAAACAGTGTTTAACTTGCAAGATTAACTCGAATTACAGTTTTACACTTCTTTTCAACGGAAAATGACGTATCCACGACGAGTTGCAGTTATAATTTGATTTTTCGCTTCAAAATAGGTGCACTACACTGTTGAAAATTGAAAAGTGCGGTAGAGCGAGGCTGATGATGCATTCGCCGACTATATTTCTCGCTAATTTGCAATTTTTCCGAGCGGTCCAACGCTTAAAATATTGGTTTTAATTGGGTTTACAAAGCTATTAAAATTACCACAATTTATTTCTGGGCAATGTCTGCTAAAAATCGTTGTCTTTAATGGGAAGCTGTACTGACGCATACCCCGTTTTGGTGGCAGAGAGATTGCTCAAGCGGGACACGAAATATGAACATTTAATCGAATTTTTTGATCTCCGAAAGCCTATACACTAATTACAAAAACTTTGAAGAAAATTCCGAGAATTACTGAAATCATGGTCAGAATAAATGTTAAAAAAACACCGGCCAAAATTCCAGGCAAATTGGAGAATTTTTCTCACAATTCTTCGTCATTTTTAACCATTTTTATAAACTTTCCCATAAATTTCAGGTATTCTGAAATTCCGTGAATTCTGGCGGTACAAGGGCCGACACCGATACACTCTTGCCGCGCACAACATTTGCTTTACTCAGCAATGGCACACTACGTAATTATTTGTTTAAAAATACCCCATTCCCAATTAATTTAATCCATTTCCCCACCACTTCCAGAATATTCTCCCTGGGACGATGTGTCCCGTGTGTCCGAGG
This sequence comes from Caenorhabditis japonica, assembly GCA_963572235.1. Classification (NCBI taxonomy): domain Eukaryota; kingdom Metazoa; phylum Nematoda; class Chromadorea; order Rhabditida; family Rhabditidae; genus Caenorhabditis; species Caenorhabditis japonica. The sequence continues at coordinate 5,733,695 of OY754345.1, forward strand.
CGAGGGCGTCTACCAACAGGGAATGGATTTTTGTGTGGAAATGCTCAATAAAAACAAGTGGGTGCACATTTTTCCGGAAGGAAAGGTGTGCCGGAAGGATGACGAGCCGTTGCGATTCAAATGGGGAGTCGGGCGGCTTGTGATGGATGCGACGGCGGATCCGTTGATATTGCCGATATGGTGCAAGAATATGGAGAGTGTGTGGCCGGTGCAGCCACCGTATTATCCAAAGTTTGGAAATGTGAGTTGTTTTCTGAGAGAGACAAAACCGAGGAACAAGCTCTGCCCTTTTTGAAAGTCTGCGGCATAATACCGAAACACAGTGCCGCAGACTTGCAAAATCGGTTTTGTCAGGATCTCGACAAAGAGAACTGAGAAGGCATGGTTTTATATTTTCGCCACCGCTTACTGTATTTTGCAGAAAGTCGAAGTGCACATCGGCGAGCCATTTTCACTTTCCGAGCTGAAACAGAAGATCCTAGGCAAAAATTTGACAGTAGAAGAAATGCGGAAGATAATCACTGATGAAGTGCAAATGAGAATGTACCAACTCGGGGAAAAAGTTGGAGATTTGCCGAAAGGATCTGCTGAAAACTTGTTCCGGAAGTATCCGCGAATTGACATCAAATAGCCATTTTTTGTTGTTCTGTGGAATGTTATGCATCGCATTTGCTCTTTCTCTGTTCTTTTTCAATTCTATCGTTTTCTAGGTTGTAATCTGAAGGAAAAAAAAAACAACAAAAACTCGTTTTTCCCTCCGAACTTTGTTCAGAACACCATTAAATTGAAAAAAAAAACGCGAAGGAGCATCGAAGAGCCAAGCGACAAAGAGCATAACAGATGGCATCAAATGCATGCGTTCTCAACAAAAAAAAAGGTTTTTTGTTTGAGCTGAACTCGAAATCACAAGGCTTTCGATATTGTTGTCGTCAACAAAGAAGCTTGTTTTAAAAATGTCAGGTTTTCGTTGGAAATTCGCAGAAAATTGGTGATTCGTTTATTCTCAGCCGAGATCAAACGAAATGACCGTTACCGATCAAAGTGGCAAATTGCCGAAATTAGCCTAATTCTTGAGGGAATTTTCATTCAAATTTCCGGAACTTTTGACAATCAGAGGCCGTATTTATGAACATTTACCGTACTGTAAATGAAAAAGTAAATGGGTTTTCTGACAGAAATAATATGTTTCGCTATTCCTAAAACAATTCACGGATCGTTTATAGTGTCATGAACCCCGTGCACATTGCAGAATTTAAATTCTGTCAAAAATATCATTTACCATTTCCATTTACCGTACGGTAAATGTTAATGAATACGGCCTCAGGGCTCAAATTCACTGTAAACGTGTTTCAGGGTTTAAAATTCTGGATATGTTCTGCCACAAAATATTTTTTAAAAAACGTAAAGCCGGAAAATGGATAAAATTTGTTCTTCTGAGCTAATGAGAATAAAAATGACATTTTTATCACATTTCAATGCAAAAATGTATTTTAATGCATATTTTTGCATTAAAATTCGGTCCTTTTCGTTCTTAAAAATCACCCCGATATAAATAGAAACGTAAATTACAAGTTGGACGAAAATGACACAAGAAGAAAGCTGCGACAAGCTGAAAAACGGTTTTTTTGGGACAGAAAAATATTATTTTTACCTTTTAATGTCGCCTCCAACATACTCACAAAATCAGGAATTTTTCGCAATCCAGTCTAGTCCAAAATTCACAGGAAAAACCATCGTGCAATAGATTTTTTGAAAGAATTCATGAAATTACTGTTGAAAACATGACATCCGAGCGTGTTGAGGACCAGATTATGAGCTTGAAAATAAAATACCTGAAAATGAGAAGAAAAAAAAATAAAAATTTGAGAAGAATCAGAAGAAAATAAAAAAAATAGTTTTTAGGCCAAGAAAAAAAATGAAAACAACAAAACGCGACGCGAAGGATCGCGTCGCGCCGCGCGATTACTGTTTTCCACGTGGGACCATGTCGCCGATTTCGCACATGTTCCTTTAAACTACGGTAGGTTAATTTTTATTTTTTTTATTAAAATTACGGGAAGTTTCGCTAAATATTAGTTTAGCCACTGCTTCATTCTGTTCCGCTTCGTTTCGTTCCATCCGTTCGTTCGTTCGTTCGTTCGTTCGTCATATCAATGATACATTTGTCGTGTGTGAGCCGCGAGAGCAAGAGCTATCCGATATCAATGAGCCATATGCTTTGTCACACATTATTTATTTATTATATTTAACCGTTCGTTTGACGTTTTTCGCTCATTTCATCATCGGTAAACTTATCAAACATTGGGCTCACGTATTGTTAGGTAAATTTTTTTTTTTTCGCTTTCTTCCGGCTAACAATCTGACCTATGCCTTCTGTTCTGTTCTGTTTATCACTGATATCCGAATAAAACACAAAGATTGTCAAGTCAGAAGGAGGAAGGAGGGACCTGCTTGAGCCGGGGAGCTCTCGCGACAGGCGTCTAGGCGGAGTCGGCTTGTTGTTTGTGCGTGTGGCTCAGTTGAGACGGGCGTCGTGCGGCTGGGCCGCGGCTCGCCAATTTTTTGATTTCTTTTTGCTCTGTTTACTTGACTTATCAAGTACTTTTTCCCTCCCTCCTCCCCCTAATTTCTGATATCTAAACCGACAAAATCCGCGCACATTTGCCCTTTCACTTTCAATTTCACTTTTCAATTATTTTCGTTTTTTTTTCAGATTTCTTTACCCTATTTAAATAACATTATCATATTTAATCTATACTATTCAAAGGATGAGACAAGCCTATGTAAGCCATGTTTTCTCCAATTTTCTTTCCTCATCTCTAATTCCTACAAAACGCCGTCCAAGCCGTCGTGTTTCAGGACCAACGAAAAATGAGTGGCTCACGCAAACAGTCGATTGTTGAGGCGGCCGAGCAGCACTTTGACAAGAACACGTTGATTCTGATCGTCAACGTTGTCATTTTGACGATTCTCATCTCGCTTTTGTACATGGTTGCCACGTCAGCAATGGCCGCCAGCGGAGGAGCACACAGTGAGAATTAAAGAAGGCCATCGCCAAAATGATTTCTTCTTTTTTCTGATGTTAGAGACTTTTTTGTAACCGGTGAGTTATTCTTTTAATGGAAGGGTTCGAGTGGCCATGTCTACAGTAATCAAGGACGGCGCGTTCGGGATAACGTTTTTGAAAGCGAATTTTCGAACGCCGTTTCTCGCGGGCTTGTTCCTCTGTTTCGTCAGGGTCTCCGAGGGCTTCAATCAGCTCGAATAGTCTTGAAAAATCTAATCAAAGACAATGCGCCAAATTAGAGATCGCAGAGAAAAAAAAAAACATTGTTTGTGTTTGCGGACTGGTCTTTTCTACCGTAATCTAGTCCAAACGCTTCGACAATTTTTAGAGACCTTGAAAAAAAGAGGAATAAGCTCCGACTCTTTGAAAGTCTGTGGCACTGTATTTTACATCACATCCTCACCAGAACGTGTGCCGCAGACTTGCAAAAGGGGCGGGGCTTGGATTTTGACATTTTTTCCCCGATTTCGTCCAGATTTGTCAGAAATCTGGACGAAATCAAACGCTACGCCCCCTTTTACTAGTTTTTTTGTTCCAATTTAAAAAAAAATGATTTTTTTACCCTCAAAAAGTGGGCGGGGATTCGGCAAAACACACTCACGGAGCGACAAAGTTTTTTAGTTTCCACAACTTTTCACAACGATAAAAATAGTTGCGCGACCTTTTTTGAAAATTTTTGGGCACTGTGTTGACGAGCGAAATTCAGTTACGATGCTCCAATGTTCCGCAGGTCAGGTCTCGCAGCGAAACACGTCCTGAGGAACATCGGATCATCGTAACTAAATTTCGCTCATCTTTTTTGTTATTGTCAAGCTCATAATCCGAGTCGAATGTCATGTTTCCGTATTCTGCACTTAAAGGTAAATGAAAAAAACATTTTTTTTTTACCGCCAAGTGCCATTCAGTGACAAATACATAACAGTGTGCCGCCGTTTCGATTTCTGACCTCCACAAATCTCTCCCGGCATCTGTGTTTGTTTGTCACCTCGTATAAAACGTGACAATTCGCAAGTTCAACATCTCGTGACAACTGCCACATTTTTTCTATCCTCTCTCACTCCACTATAATAAAATTGTATCCCACACATGTGCCAAGAAAAGGGCAAAAAATAAAGCGACGACCTACAGTAACCCGAAAAACACGATTTACGGAAAAGGTTTTTTTGCAAAAAGAGGCGTGGCCATTTTTTATTAAAACCCTGACAAAGCAGGGAAAAATTTTGCAAGTCTGCGGCACGATGCCTGTACAAAACTCGTGTCGCACACTTGCAAAAGGGGGGCGGGGCTTGTTCCTCGGTTTCGTGGTTTCCCCAGTTTTGTCAAGTTCTCAATCGTGTTTTCAATCAAGTTACGACATGAGAACGCCAAACTCCGCCCACATATTTGTTCGTGACCACGCAAACACAGTTCTAATTGAAGAGACGCAGACAAAAAAGGGATAGCAGACTCTCGTTTGAAAATAATAATTTTTCGACAGTAAAAAATTAAAAATTTAAACTTTTCAGGTAATTCATTACTCGTCGAAAACCCACCACATCCTTCACCATCTTCACCAATATTTTGCACACTTCTATTATTGTCTTCTCTTCGTAAATAATATATTGATATTTTTATTAAAATTTCCAAAACACCCCCCCCCCCCCCCCTCCCTAAACTATCGACTAATCAGAATCGCAGTCTCCGATTTGGCCAAAAATTGCATTTCCTGTGCAGAACAAAGCGGACACGTGTCACGTCTCGCAGATGACGTGGCGACACACGTGTAACACGCCACGTGGCCGCACTTTTCGCCAATCATCGGAATCACCGACGGTTTGTCGCAAACCACGCATTCCGTCGGTGATGAAGACGTAGTGGCGTCTGAGAATCTACGTGACATCTTCTGACTGTGCGTGTATCGTTGTTGGAGTTTTCCGACAAATGGGTAGGCAAGCAGGATGACGTCACGGAAGGCGTGCCAGACGAGCTCGCGATTTTGAGTGTCGTAGTTGATCGATGCTGTAATTGTTGATGGTTACTGGTATCTTAATTGAATTGGAAAAAAAAATATATACAATGTCAATTTTGATACAGTAACCTAACCTAACCTAGCCTGACCTGACTTGACAATCTTCTTTTCTCATCTTTTCTTCCGAACCACCGTATTTTTTTTCACCCAAAAATTTCTCTCAGAACACTTTTTTCGTGCTCAAGATAAAGACTTAAGACACTCTTTATTACACTAAACGAGGAGCTCTCTATCCGAGAAAACAAGACAAAAAGCTCACCAATCGTCGGCTGATTATTGTTCCAGTTGCGGAGCGAGAGAACGCTTTCGACGATTGACGAATGGCCGCCGACGCGGAGAAAGTTGAGGAAATGGAGCAGGCTGAACAGCTGGAACAAAAAGCAATTCTTATAAGCTCAAAATTTATCTGCAGTTATTACGGGGTACTGCGGTATAGAACTTGCACACGGCGTGCTGCCCGGAACGTTATTGGCAACGCGCTCCGCTGAGTGTCTGCGTCTCTCCAGCCAGAGTTTGCTACAAAAACAACAGTATCCTCGCACTCTGCTTGTCTGCGTATCAGTTTTCGTTCCTCTTCGCACGGTGTGTTGAACGGTACACCGCTGCAAACGCGCCCCCTCGAACTACTCATTGAAAGAAAGTTTTATGGTTACGGTCACTGTTTTTGAAATATCGCATTAATCAATAAATTTACGTGATTTTCTATCTTTTTTTGTACTTTTCGGCATAAGAAAAAATTAATGAGTCGATTAGAAGCACTTTTCGTTGAATTAACAGAATTGTTTCATGCGTTTTCAATGAAATTTTTTTGAATTGTCGTAAGTTTCGGCGCATGCACAGAAACCTGTAACGTTATAATTTGAAAGCGCATGTGACGGCAATTTGCGTACTTTTTAATTTTTTTGAAAAAATGTACGCTTCAACACACCGTGCTTCGTATCAGTTCAACGCAGAAAAACGCTGCGCAGCTAAATGCGACCACGCTTATTGTTAGGCGAGAATTTTTTTTTCGAGAAAAAAGCCCGCACAGTTCAAATTTTATTTTCCAACGTTACGTCCAACACGCCGTGTTGCACGGAATAGAACTGCGCTGAATGGAACTCAGGGAGTCGGTACAGCTCAATTTCAGGCGGTTCTATTCCGTAGAAGTTCTACACGGCATGCTGGCATCTACCCCAGTGCAAACGCGCCCCAATGACACTAAACGTTTGATGAAACACTGTGACCCGAGTGTTAAGAGAACATTCCCTCGCGGCGTTGCGAACGTTTCTGCTGTATCAAATGTTTTACAAAAATAAGGGTTATCTGCGGGAAAAAAAACATGTTTTTATTTTTGTTTTCGCGGAACGTACGCAGCAAATTGAACGCGCTATAATGGATTCGTAGCGGAGTGACAATTTTTTTCACGTTTTTATTCGAAAAAATGAAGAAATAACTGAAGAAATAAAGAGATTTTTCGTCTCCCAGTTTCACGTGAAATGTCACTCCGTCACGAATCCATTATACCGTAGTACCGTCGTTGTTACTAATGGGCTTATTCAGAGAAATGCCAAAAAAAAATTCAAAAAATGTTCCTATTGGCCTGAAAATACGCTCAAAAAGTTTTGGGCTGATTTAAAATTGCCCTCGAACTGCTAATTTTCAATTTTTGCGCTATTTTCGGCACTGCACTCGGACGTTTCAAAAGCGTGACTGTTGTAGTTGACAGGTTACGCGAATACTGATCATTTATTAGGAAACAGAGCGGCTATTTATACAAAGGAAAGTAGGTCACCACGTGGCAACTACACGTGGTAATAAAAGGTATTGTAACGTGCCGGTTCACGTTATATTTATTCTTTCTACGACTCTCGTCGTAACATCTCCCCGAGCAGTTGTTGATCGTCTTGTTTCTCCACGAAGGTGACGGGGTTGACGACGGAGTGCGAGTAGTCTGTGGCAGGCCCTGTTCGATTGATCGTTGTGGTTTGTGCAAAACTTTCTGAATGGCAGCATGAGCAGGATGTCGATCCTTTGGTTTTGTGTGTGCAACAGCTCGAGCTTCGGAGTACCGTCCCCTCCCTTGCAGAAGCTGATAGAGATGGTTGTCTTGCGCAATCCAGTCCATCCCGAGAAGAGAAACAGTGTCGGTGACGAGGCAGCGTCCCGAACCATGGTGACCATTGAGAACGAACTTGCAGTTGAGTTGTCCTCTGACTTTGATTCGAGCATTGGTTGTAGTGCGAAGGTTGGCGGATGACGGTGACAATTTCGGCTTGTTCAAACGTTCCCAATCCTTGACATTGAGCAGTGTGGCCTCGGCTCCGGTGTCCAGCTGCATTTTGATCGGCTTTCCATTGATGTGCACGGTAGTGTAGATGCGATTGTGTTTTGCAGCGGAAGTGTGAGCAATAAAGATGGCATTGGATACGTGCGTCTTTTTCTGTTGACATGCCCTGGCCAAATGTCCTGCTTTGTTGCAATTTCTGCAAACGGTATACTGAGAAACTCTACATTTTTGACGCCCATGTATGCGGCAACATTTTGGACATGGATGTGATAATGAGGTGGTTGAAGATGATGGCGCTGACGGTGTAGAGGATGATCGTTGACGGTGTAGAGGATGATGATGCCTTGCTGACTCTTGATGAAATACATTGTTGTGGCGGTGATGTCGTTTTGAAGAGTTGGTGACGGCGTGGACAACTGTTGAGGACGCTCCAATGAAGTGCGCATCGTTTCGAAGGGCAATGACCTGGTCCAGACGATCGGCCAATTCCGATAGGGTGACGCTCGGATTGATTTCCAGCTCTCGAAGTGCCCGAAGTCGTAGATCCAAGTGCTCACTTGATTGAAGGCCAATGATCCACAGGAGACATTGAGCTTGATCCTCGGTCATTTTCGTCCATTGAGCAGCGCTAAAACGACTTTTAACCAGACCAGTGTATTCTTTTCTATCGTAACCATCGAACTTAACTGAGAGCAGCTCGTATCGCAGACGAGTGAGGGACTTCGTCTCGTTGAACAACTTCTTCAGCATCTGGATTGTGTCCTCGAAGTTGACATCAGCGGGAGATTTCGGAAGGATGTGGTTTCGAAACTGCTCCGCCTCCCTCTTGTCCAACTTTGTCAAGATGAATCGAGCCTTAGCTGTATCGGCGAGATCGGCTCCGTCCAGCTTGATGGTGTCCTCATGCCTTCTAAACCATTTATCGAACGTCTCTCCATCCTCCGGTGCATACGTGAATGTGGGGATCCTGCTGTTGAGAGAGTTGATGATCGCGGTCGTTTCCGACTTCTGTGTGTTGAGGGCAGCGAGCATAGTTTGGAGAAGTTGTTCCTGCTGCTCTTTGAAGAAGTTGAACTGCTGCTGCTGCGCCTCCTTTTGTTGAGCCAGGAAGAGCTTCATCGCATTAGAGTCCATTTTGAAAAAACCTGATCGCCAGTTGTTGTAGTTGACAGGTTACGCGAATACTGATCATTTATTAGGAAACAGAGCGGCTATTTATACAAAGGAAAGTAGGTCACCACGTGGCAACTACACGTGGTAATAAAAGGTATTGTAACGTGCCGGTTCACGTTATATTTATTCTTTCTACGACTCTCGTCGTAACAGTGACGTTTCGAAAATTTTTCTGCATTTTGTCGTCGCGGTGTTTCACACAATAATTTTTAAAAGCTTTTTAAAAGAAATCACGCAAACACCGCGACGACAAAATGCAGAAAAACTTTCGAAACGTCCGATTTTTCAGAATATATTGCCTTGATTTTCGATCAATTTTCGTACTCTTTTTGTCCATAAATCTTGATTTTACATACAAAATTAACACAATTTTTCCAAAAAAACCAAAAAAAAATACCGATTTTTTCTTGTTTTTTTGAACCATTGAAGCTCCGATTCATCTGAAATTTTGGGAAATACGGGTAAAAATACTCCTGGATATGCTTCGAATAATTTGGACCGAAATATTGATTTTAAAAATTTTAGAAAAAAAATCAATACTTTTAAAAATCGATATTTCGGTCCAAAATTTTCTGAGCATGTCATGGCCGGGAGTCTTTTTGACATTATTTCCCAAATTTTCAAACTATTTAAACGGAGCATTTTTCGAATTTTCGCACAATTTTTTTGCATTTTTGTGATGAATCCCAGGGGGTACGACAGAATAGAAATAGGCGAAATAGAAATGCTACAAAATAGAAATGCTACAAAAAAGAACTGGAAAAATAGAACTGAGCGAAATAGAAATGCTACGAAATAGAACGGCTACAAAATAGAAATGAGCGAAATAGAAATGCTACAAAATAGAACAAATTTTGGGCGATGGAGCGCGTTTGCATTATTTTTTCAATTGCTCAGTTTTTCGCCGATTTTCCATTTTTTTTTCTGAAACTGCATTGATTTTATACCTTTCTTCATTTTCGATGTTGTTAAGTGCGTAAAATATCTGAAAATTACTGAAAAATCCTATAATAATCGGAAAATTCAAAGAATAATGCAAACGCGCTCCATCGCACCGATTTCTATTTCGCCCATTTCTACTTTGTCACATTTCTATTTCGCGCTGTTCTATTCCGCTCATTTCTATTTTGTAGCCGTTCTATTTTTTCCAGTTCTTTTTTGTAGCATTTCTATTTTGTAGCATTTCTATTTCGCCTATTTCTATTCTGTCGTACCCCCGAATCCCATGATTCTTTTTTTTTTGAATTTTTAATTGTACGATACATTTTTTTCAAATGACTTGGAAAAAAAATACTCACCTCAAAAATCGCTTCAACCTTCGCATACGCCCTTGCCAAATCCATCCTGCTACTCAGTTCAGTCACTCGACTCGTCAAGTACGGAATCAAAACTTCCACGAAAAAGTGACCGCCTATTCGATTCTGCGTGTATCCGGCATACGCAATATCCATTTGTTCTTGGCCAACAGAGGCGCCTAGGAAATTTTTAATTTTTGATAACAAAAGTATTAATTCGCAAACCTCTGGCAAATCTATGCGTCCATAGAACCGCTTCCAGTGTGACTTTTAGTTCGGGTCGCAATCGTTCGAATATCCTGCTCACCCATACAGGCAAATTATTTACAACATCATCCACTGAATCCTGGGTAATTGTGCGGATTTCTGAATCCAAAACTTGCGCATCGAGTTGATCAACGCGAAGGCATCGGCAAGCCATTTTTTGCGGGTGTGGGCTGCACTAAAAATTTGGACTTCTTTATATAAAAAAATACAAAAAACAAGTGTTATTGATTATTTAGGTACATCGTCCAGTAGAACAATAAATACAAACGTATAAAGATAGTAGGTACGGGGAAGGAGGGCGAAGAAAATGGTGGGGTTGATAGGAAAGGTGACCACAGTGTAGTCTAGTATTGTTAATGTCAATGCATAAATATACCGAATTTTTAAGTCTTCCGTTTAGAGTTTGAGAAATTGAAGGATCCAGTCTTCATCAATATTTGGTACCACAATTTGTCAACTCGACCCATTCTGAAAAAAAATAAATACTTACATTAAAATATTACTCACGTTTCAGCAAACTTTGAAAATAGCCAATTTTCCCACGAAATATCTCGACGCGCATTTTTTGACACGGTTGAAATGGGAGCGACCGTAACCCATTAAAAATGGGGTTATTCACGAAATGGCAAAAAATGGCAAAAAACGGCAAAAAACTGCGCGAACACTCGAAAAATGCTCAGATTGATCTGAAATTTTGGGAAATGATGGGGAAAACTCTTCCGGACATTCCCACAAAATTTCAGACGAAAATATCGATTTTTAAGAAATATTGATTTTTTTTCTGAAAATGCTTAAAATCGATATTTTTGTCTGAAATTTTGTGAGAATGTCCGGGAGAGTTTTCCCCATCATTTCCCAAAATTTCAGATCAAGCTGAGCATTTTTCAAGTTTTCGCGCAGTTTTTTGCCATTTTTTGCCATTTCGTGAATAACCCCATAAACAAACACTATTTTTTCTCTTGATTTTCGTGATTTTTTTAAAACTTGTTTACATTTTTTAATGGAACACGGTCGCACTCATTTCAACAGTGTCGAAAAATGCGCTTCGAGGCATTTTGTGGGAAAATTGTCTATTTTCAAAGCTTATGAACAGCTGCAGAGCCGAGAGTACTATAAATTGAGTACTTACCATCTGAAAATTGTAAAAATTTGAAAGAAAAACGAGAAAAACAAAAGAAAATGCAAAAAACAACACAGAGAAAAAAATAGCAATTTTTTCCGTCCGAGACCTTGAAAACATTTTCGGGTACGCGCCTTTAAAGTTGTTACTGTATTTTCTTATTTTTTGTCGTATTTCGTTGTCTGCTTATCTTAGTTTTTCACAATATCTAGTTTTGTCTAACTGTCTAACGAAGCACGTCAGGTAGAGCGCGAAAAGAAATTGCTGAATCCATGAAAATCCAAAAAAAAAAAACGAGAAATTGAACGAGAAAAAATCATTGTACAAGAAACTAAATTCTGAAATTCAAAAAGAACAACGAGATCTTCAAGCTTCAAGACTTGTCGTACTTGACGCGCTCCACAGCCACCCAAAACTTTTTATTGTCTTCTGAACGAAATCCAATCGGTCCCAACTCGCAATCTCCGCACATCAACACCTTTTTCTTGTCCACCGTCTGCCAACCGACCGTATCAAATGTCATGTCATTTTCAGTGTACCACCACCAGGTTATTCTCTCTGTGACTAGCGGCCCGGCCGCCTGATGTGTCATTACACGGAGTTCGTATGGCTGGTCTGTAAGTGCTTGTTATTTATTTATTTTTTAACGGGAAAAAAACGATATTTAGTGGCAGTGTTCCCCAGAAAATGCAAACTCTTCCATTAGGAAACTCGGCGCGACCGGACACAGTTGAAATGAGTGTGACCGTAATCCATTCAAACCCGTGGAAGAGTTTGCCCAAAAATAAAAATTCTGAAAAATGCTGAAAACTGACTCTCAACGGTCATCACCATGTCCTCGGGAAAGATGATCGATTTGCAGCGACGGCAGACAATTTTGTGCAGATTTCGGTCGTCTTCATTGATCAAATCGTCTTTGTTAACCTTTTCACATTTTCCATTCACCGGCGTGTTTGCTGGCTGTGGCCGAATCGCGAACAATTGAAGTGGTAGCATCTGAGAAACGACGAGATTGATTTATTGTGAAAACAAAAAATTGCAACGCGGTGTTTGCGTACTTTTAAAATTCAAACAAAAATGGGAACAAATCTTTTCATTTTCCATGCTATTTCTTTCATTGCCGTTTGAATTTCAAAAGTACGCAAACACCGCGTTGCAATTTTTTTGCTTTCACAATAGAAGTGATGAACAAGCAAAGTGATGAAGTTACCGTTTTTCGTAAGTACCAGTGAAATTGAAAATGTTATGGAAATAAAAGAAAAACCGATTGCACAAAGGGAAATAAGTCCACGTGAAGCGATAAAATAGTTTTTGTGCTGGTTAAATAAAAAATGACGTTTTTTATTGCAAAGTTTCCAAATTATTGTGTTTTCAAACGAGTTGCACCATGAAAGCGCGATTCTGCATTCACCGTCTGCGCCTATTCAAATACCAGTGTGTTTGCGTGGTCGCGGACAAATAAGTGGGCGGAGTTTCGCGTTCTCATGTCGCAAGTCGATTGAAAACACAATATCCTTACGCGCTATTACTATCGGCGAAAATGGATTACGGTCATACTTGTTTCAGCTGTGTCCAATCGTGCCGAGTTTTCTCGTGGAAGAGTTTGCATTTTTTAGGCCACAGCTCTCATTAGCTGATTGTGAGACGAGAGTAATATTAATGCGTGTCTTTTTAAAATTTGTAGTCTGCCTCTCGACTTATTTCTCCATCCCTCGTTTTGTCTAACTGTCTAACGTCTCTTTTTTAATCATCGATAGAGCGCGGAAAAATTTTGTATGAGCCGTGCCTTTAAAAATGCATTTTTTTTTGTTTTTAGTGTCAATTTTTACTTTTTGAGGCGTTTATTGTGTTTTCAATCGACTTGCAGCATGAGAACACGAAATCCCGCCCACTTATTTATTCGCAACCACGCAAACACAGTTCTATATGAAGAGACGCAGACAAAAAAGGGATAGCCGAATCATTTTTCACGCTGCAACTCGCTTGAAAACACAATACGCAAAAAGGCAAATTTTTGCCAAACAAATAACGGAATACACGAAGCTGACCACTGCCTTTTTTTACAAACGCCAAACGCTTTATTTGCCCCGCCGGGGCTCACGCGCTGCGGCTGCGTCGCGTGACAACGCTGTACCTTGTCTACATCTCTTCTCTTACACGTTTCTGCCTTAAAATCGTGTCACTGCGCTCCGCTGAAAGGGGCGCTGCTTGTCTTCGCATAGATTTCCGCTTTTTCCAAATGTTAAGCATTTCTAATAATCTTTCTCGTCCAAGTTTGTTATTAATATTTTCATTACATGAATATTCAGAAAAACAATACACAATTAAACAGTAATCGAAGATTCTCCATCGAAATTTCTTCCGCCGCGCGAGAAGCTCTGTCCATTTCCACCGAACAATCCTCTGGCTCCAGCATTGTATGCTCCACCCAACGGACGTCCTCCCAATCCACCGCCAGTCGTAATTTCCAACTCTTCACCGGCAAACGACGTCTCCAAATTCCACGTTCCAATGTCAAATGACTTGAGCACAAGTGATCCCTGATTGGTGTACTGTGGTGGAAGTTGAACAGTCATCTTGCGAAGCCCCGGCGTGGCTGCGTCGTCGCAATCGTGATAGATGGTGAGGAACGGTTGAATGAGATTCCCGTCGAATCCATTGCGAGTGGCACGAAGACGGAAGTTGCCGACCACATCGGTGAACGTCTCATCGTAGACAATGTTCTCGCGTCCGCGGAATCGATCCCATAGAACGACGCGTACCTGTGAACCACGATTTGGTGAATAATATTCTTGTTGAGTGGGGGGATATTCTTGATAGTCACTTGATCCTAATCCACTCACCTTATCAACTCCAGTCAATCCGCAAATCAGGCGTCCTTTCGCTTCGTAAGTCACCTCTCCGCCAGTGCTTCCTCCTGGAACTCCTGGTCCATTGGGGTATCCTCCGGGACCACCACGTCCTTGGTTGTAGCCGAATTGAGCAGCAGTCATTGAGCACACGGCGAGAATACAGATGATCTTGATCATTGCAGGATTGAATAATAATAGAAAAAGGGAGAAGAATGGTACATTGTCTTCTTCAAGTGGTCCTTTTATACTGTTCCATGCACCATGGTCCGCGTAGCGTAGGCTCCGCCCAATCGATCAGTGACCAATCTATGTATATGGGTGGGTAGATCATTAAAATGACTGCTTGGCAAGGGTCACACAAGATGGTAGGATAAGGTACGATAAAAATGTGAAAAGAGCCGAGAACACAGATCTGGATGTCTGTGTGTGTGTATTCCAGTGTCACGGAGTAATGGCGAGTGACCTGGTGCAAACGTGCTCCATTGATAACACGCGCACGCCGCATTCGACGGCAAAAATGTTGGGCACTGTGCCAATGCAAACATTTAGAAAAGAGACGAGACGGAGAAGACGAGCGAAAAAAGAGACGAGACGGAGAAGACGAGAGCGTCGCACGTGTTCCCGCGCCAAAAAAAATCGTTTGAAAAAAAGGCAGTCGCCATTACTCCGTGCAGTGTCCGCACTTTCCTTTCCGCAATAAAATGTGGTAGGCAAAATTAGCAGGCTTGTTATGAATAAAACACGCGGTTAGCTACTGTGGAGACGCAGAGAATGCGATAGGGCGCGTTTTTTTTTTGTTTTTTTCTTTGTAAAATGTATGTATTATATCTTTTAATACCATAAAATTGCCCAAACTTCAATTTTCGTAAAAATTTATCCTGCTAAAACACCAAAAAACTCAAAACGAATACATATTTCGAAATGGTGGCTGAACCGAATTCGACGTTCTTAGGCTTAAAAAAGTTTTAAAGACCTCAGCTATACTTCCGATGGAGCACATGTGGGAAAAAATTAAGAATTTATGCTTTTTTTCCCGAAAAACATAAAAAATGCGTCAAAATTTGAATTTCGCCGGAAAAAATCCAGTGGGGCGCGTTTGCTCGACTCCGCCCACTTTTCAAATCCTGGACACCGTGTTTCACGTATAAATTCAACGTGAAATTAAATATTTTGGAAACCAAAATGAAAATCGCATAGCGTTGAGTTCAGCGGAGCGCGTTTGACCATTTTGGCGGGCCGACAATAAAACCGTAATTTTTTTTGCTCATTTTTCATGTAGCAGGTCTATTGAAAGGTCAATAAGGTTCCATCAGTTCTGTAGCAAAATATGACTTCCCTTCCTTCCCATTCCCTCTTTTCGGAGCCTTCTCCCCCCTCCATCATAGTTACCTTGTACTGGATATTTGTTACTTATTAATTTAGAAAAGTCAAATATCAAAAACAACAACATGATAATATGATTGTACTTGTTGTCTCGCCGCAAATTGTCCATTGAAAGCGCTAATCCAGTTGATCTACCCTTCCCCTTTCAATAACATTTCTAGATTCCATTGACGACAAATTAAGAAGTACGTAAATAATGGGCTTTTCCTTGAATAAAACTGTGCGATGCACCAGCCTCCGCAGTGAGATTCGGCTATTGTGTTTTCGATCGAGTTGTACATACATATCAGGGGACTATAGAATTCGCACGGAATAGAACTGCTATGGAATAGAACTGCGCGGAATAAAACCGGCTGAAATGGAGCTGTACTGAACAATCACTGCACGAAATAGAACTCATGACTCACAATTCACAGCGAAATACTTCTTCGAGTTGTTCGAGCGGTTCTGCTTCGGTCCAGCTCCATTTCAGGCGGTTCTATTCCGTGCAAGTTCTATTCCGTAGCAGCTCTATTCCGTGCGAGTTCTACATGAGTCTGAATTCACCGTCTGTCTGCGTCTCTTCAAGTAGCACTGTGATCGGATCGCATGGTCGCGCACAGATAAGTGGGCGGGGTTTCTTGCTTTTTTTGATGTTACAACCCGATTGCAAACACAATACGACATCGCATAAATAAATAAAAATGCTTAATGTTTGATCTCTAAATTGTTAAAATTATTGATAAATATGTATTTTTTAATCTGAACCCGATGCCAAAATATGTGTGTACTCAACTTTTGCTCGCTTAATACTGTAATCCCACGATATCGACCAGAATAAAGAATTGAAGCTTAAATTTACGAATGCTCATTTATCAGCAATTTTTTATTTTTATCTGGGCGGTCCCTCGTTTCAAACGCTTCTTTTTTGCCGCCGACGTCACGCGCTGCGGTTGCGTAGCGTGATAACGCTGCGTCTCGTCGCTTACACGCCTAAAAAAATTCATTTCAAAAAATGTGGATTCGCAGTTTGGCATACTTCGAGGGCAGACGCCAGCACCCCGTGTGCTCGATTAATCCCACTAAATCGATATCTTCAGTTGGAAGAAACTGTGAATCCACGTACTGACGCATTCGCATATTCCGTTTTGGTGCCAGTGTATTTAGTCGGCGAGAAAACTGAAAACATCAGTTCAATTCGCTGGAGTGCCCCACGTCTTGCAAACAAAACAACATCAACGTCAAATCCAACCCCAATCATTTCAAGTGTCGAGGCTATGAATACGGCCTCTGAAATCGACCTACGTGCTACAGTGTTCGCTAATGTGCGTTCGAGCGCGTTTGCTGACTCCCGGTTCATGCCCCTGTAAAGTGTGCGACTACTCTCGACGCCTTCGGACTGTCATAATGTTCAATGGAATATGATTAATGGGCTGATAAATATGTATCATCACCATTGTTACACGCTGATGTTTGCCAGTAACCAACCTTTTCTCAGCTCCTACTGTACCAATTTGCACCAAATTTGACGAAACAGTTTCAAGCCCAAGTGGCAAGAGGCTGCCGAAGTTTGTTGCGAATCGGAACAATTTGAAGAGTAGCAGAGAATCCGCTATTTTGTTAAGAAAGTGTCAACTTTTTGGGGTGGAAAACAATTTTCCAATGCACTATTGAGTTGGGAATTTACGGGTATCGCATTAAAATTGCATAGAACTTTTTAAACGGGGTGTGACCTATCAAACCGGTGCTTGGCAGTTCAAACTAATGAGGTTATTCACACGGTGCAAAATTTTCTGAGCAAGGACTATTTTTGACATTATTCCCCAAAGTTTCAAGTCAATCGGATCGAGTTTCCTTCGTTTTTTTGCTATTTTGTGAATATCCCCATCAGGGGTGGGACCCAAAAAAAAACAAAATAAAATTTCAAAAAAGGCTTATTTCTGCCAGTTAAATGCAAAATGTCTAATTTTTCATTACAAATTAAAGTTTTTTGTCAATTCGGAACATATACCGATTGAGTTTTTGTCAAAAACCGGAATTTTTTGAGCTTTTTTTTGAGCCAACAAAAAAAAAACAAAAAAACGTTTTGCCCACGGCTCCCTATCAAAAAAAAAAAATAAATTGTTTGTCTCGCGCGCATTATCAAATAAAAAAAACCAAAATGTTTTGTTCCACCCAAAAAAATACCTGAAAAAAACCAACAAAAACTGAAAAACAAGTTTTTTTGGTCCCACCCCTGATCCCCATTAAAAAAGGTTAGAAGGCGTTTCCAAAAGGAGTACACGAGGTGTGGCCTAGAAACCGGCCGCTGGCGATTCAATTTTTTGTTTTTGTCCCATTTCCATAGTTTTTCCTTACAATTTGCTAGTTTTTTAAAACATTTCTTTTACATTAGTCTCGTTTAGATCAGCGAAAATCATGTTTTTCGTTAAAATCTTGTTTTTTTTTATTCAAGAGGAAAATAGTTGCCATAAGATACATTTAAATAGAAGGAAGTCATTTTTCAGTCTGTTTTGGTGTGTGTGCACAATTTTTTGCAGGTATTTACAGACTTCAAATTGCTCCTGTATAAAAAAATTGCATTATCTTTTGATCATCGCCACTAGAAAAATAAAATTATTGTGAAAACTCATCCAAAAAACTGAAGGAAATCACTAGAAAAACAATAAAGAATTTTCTTTTTCTAGGCCAGCAGCAACACCTCGTGTACTCCTTTTGGAAACGTCTTTTCAGAAAAAAAACGTGCCATTAAGTCGCGACATGAGAACGCGAAACTCCGCCCACTTATTTGTGCGCGACCACGCTAACACAGTGATATTTGAAGAGACGCAGACAGAACGGTGATTGCGGACTCATGTTTTCATGATGCAATGCGTTTGAAAACACAATAGCAGGGTCTTGTTTTATCTCTGTGCTCGGCGACCAGGGATTACTGTAGAAACTACATAAACTGTTCAGTAGTCTTGAACTCCTCCCACGACGCGTCACGCTCAGTTCAAAAAGTTGGAAATACATACATAAATGGTCAAAACAAAGTAGTGGGAATATTATCAAACAGGTTTTTTTTGTTCAAGTCGAAATTCACTCCAATTCACGTAGGTGTACAAAAACAGTGTAGCATAAGAGAAAACACATGACAAACTGTCAGTTTTTAAAAAAATGTTCTTCTCATGGTTGATCAACTCAATTGACCTTAAAAATCCGTTTTGTAATATTTATTTTTCACTTCCTTCCTTCCTTTTTTAATGCTCTCGACTTCTTTGTTGATTTCCTTTCCTTTCACTCTTTTGTTGTGCTCGTCATAATAAGCAGAGGCTGAAAAAAGGAGGGTTCCTTCCGGTGGTTCATCAAGACGGCGAGGGGGAGAAAAATAGGTTAGCGGCGTTTTTTTAGCTCTTTGAGATTTCTTCCGGGAAACGGAAAGGTCATGAGTAAATTTGAAGAGCACAGAATGACCGAGTCAGTGAAAACAAGTCATTTTCGCCCCACACTTTCCCAGATCACAATCTGTCTGTGAGCAATAAGCAAACATGTTTTTTGTCTTTTTTGTCTTCAAATTTTGTGGTTTGCTTTGCAGTGAAGCCATTTTTACGTCATTTTGTAAGGCAAAATTGCATTTTGTTAAACCTCTCGCTAGGGATCGTTAATACTCTTCGTCTTCTTTTTTCCTTTTCATTTCTTTTTTCAATTAGAGTTCAAAAAAACTGTGTATTTATTACTGCAGTCTTGCAGTGCAGCTTTAATGCTCATCAGATTAATTTAAAATTTCAAGGCATTACTCGACCCAAATGCACTTGCCCTACACCCCCCCCCCCCCAAAACAAACAGCTAATAGCCAGAGTCTAGCGCCACGTCATCTGTTGACACATCCTCACATTTGCTATTCATAAAGTAGTAGAAGCTCACGACATCTCTGTGGAACTCGCCTGCTCATCAACAACCACTCCCCTTCTTTTTCCTGCTATTTGCCGCTGCTGGTCCGGCGACGTTTCTAATTAGCTGGCGCATCGTGTGACCGACCGAAACGTCTTCTATTTCTGCACCCATACACTCGACCTTTACACTCATTTTTTCCAAAATATTCATTTCTTCCTGGTGTATTCCTCCAATTTTTGCGCCTTTTTAAATATTTTTTACAAATTTTCGACCTCATTTTTTGTAATCCTAGGCTCCGCCCATTTTTAGTGTTAATTTTTAGTTTTTTTGCGGGGAAAATAGTGGGAAAAAACTGCTAAAAATGAGCAATTCCCGTAAAAGGCAGACAGAGGGATTACTGTAGAAATTAAGTTGTGTAGTCTGCATGCATCATATTTGACAAACAATGTAGGATTTTGTTTTGCATTTCAAAAAAATTCACGGTTTTTTGTCCTTAATTTTATTTGCGCAATATGCGAGACCCCACGAAAAAGTGGGAAAGTGTTGCAACGCAGGAACGAAAAGGGGGGAAAATGGGCACAGTTGACTGCAAAAGTGCCGCACGGTTTTTTCTGCTTTTTTTGCCTGAAATTAGTATTTTTGGGTTTTTGGAATGCGGAGACAAAATAGAAACGATTAAAAAAGAAAAGGAGCGGAAAAGCTGCGAGAGGTCCACAAAATTATTGTTTTTAGTGAAAATTAATATTTTTCGCGAAAATTCGGGTGATTTCGCATTAAAATAGGCGCTAAAAAGAAAGAATACATTGAAATACATCGTCATAAAATCATTTGAACTAAAAGCTTTCCAAATAAATGATTTAGGAATTTTTAAAGCAGCGAAAATTTCGAAAAATGGCGAATTTTAACTAAAATTGGGCATAATTGGTAAATTTTTCACAAAATATTACTGTTTGTTTGTTATCAGTCATTTTAACAAATAAATATCAAGGAAAACGGAGAATTTTAGCAAGAAATCGAAGAAAAAGAGGAAAAATAGTTTGGCGACGAAAATGAAAATCGCAAAGCACCAAGTTCAAGGGAGCGCACTTGCATTTTTCGCGAATGGATAATAAATACCCAAAAAAACTAATTTCAGGCAAAAAAAGCAGAAAAAAACACTATTGCTCATTCTCCAAAAATGCAGAAAAAACCGTGCGGCACTTTTGCAGACAAAATGCGCCCATTTTCCCCCCTTTTCGTTCCTGCGTTTCAACACTTTCCCCCCTTTTCGTGGGGTCTCCAATATGCGTATACAAATATTGTGTTTTCAATCGACTTGCGACATGAGAACGCGAGACTCCGCCCACTTTTTTTGTGCGCGACCATGCGAACACAGTGATATTTGAAGAGACGCAGACAGGTAGCGCACAAATAAGTGGGCGGAGTCTCGCGTTCTCATGTCGCAAGTCGATTGAAAACACAATAAATGAGTAAATAAAAAGTAAGCAATACATTCTGCAAAAAGTCGTCAAATATGGCACATGCTGCACAATTTAATGGGGTACCGTAATTCCTGGTCGACAGTCTGACAAAACAAGACTGGCAAAACTTTAGTCAAAAACCAGGTAATAAGCTCCGCCCCTTTTGCGATTCCGCGGCACGAGTTCTGTACCGAATAACATAAAAAACACAGTGCCGCAGACTTGCAAAGGGGGCGGGACTTGTTCCCCGATTTAGTCATGAAATGCAGAAAACAAGGAAGTGATATTTACGGTCACAAATAATTGCGGACAATGCGAAAATGCAGACTTTCGATTTTTCGCTTCAATAAATTCAAAAATCGCTTGGTCCGCAATTTCTCGTGAGCGTGTTATTTTTTTCCGTTTTTTTTTTGAAAGCGTGCGACCAATCCAATTAAGTCCGCAAACACCGAGTGCCAACAAAACTTGTAATTAAATTTTCCCCCATAAATATTGTGTTTTCAATCGATTTGCATCATGAAAAACGAGTCGGCTATCCCTTTTTTGTCCGCGTCTCTCCGATTAGAACTGTGCTTGCATGGTCGCGGACAAATAAGTGGGCGGAGTTTCGCGTTCTACTCGATTGAAAAGACAATGCGAATTTTCGAGCGCCATTTCTCGTGTCCCTGCGTCTCCATTTTTGCACGCTTTTAGCTAAACTTGGCAGACCGCCACGTAGAGACGCAGACATTCTATAGGGCGCGTTTGCCCAATGTTTTCATTTCCCTGCTGATTCGCCGGCGATAACTCATTTATTGTGTTTGTCAAGAAAACAGCACAAAACAAAGTTCACTTCTCAATCATATTATGATTGCCCGGATGCGATGTTCTCTTCTTTTTCTTCTCCTTTCTGAAAGAAAAAAAAGAGCAAAATGTTGTCTTAAACTGTCAGACTCACTTGGTTCTCTCCAACTTTTTCCGAGCCTTTGATTTCGCAACCTTTGCCGAATCGTTTCTCGCATTTACGGGTGTAGAGCATGCTATTTCTTTTGGAGCACGTTCAGATTTCTAAATGGGTGGTAAAATCGTATTATTAAGTGTGGGAAACATATAATAACTAGAAGGTTGTTGGCGGCTTATTAGCTCTTAGGCCGTATTCATGAACATTTACCGTACGGTAAATAAAAACGGTAAATGATTTTTTTGACAGAAAATTAAATTTTTGCAATGTGCAGGGGGTTCATGACACTATAAACGATCCGTGAATTGTTTTAGGAATAGCGAAACTTATAAATTCCCTCAAAAAACCCATTTACTTTTTCATTTACCGTACGGTAAATGTTCATGAATACGGCCTCTTATCTGCTCACGAACGAAATTTACTTACGACGCTCCGATTTTCCGCAGTATTCGTTGTAAGACCGCAGTGAAAAACTGCGTTACCTCGGAGCGTCGTAAGTGTATTTCCTTCGTGAACAGATAATGCTCTTCAAACTTAACCGATGATGGTGTCAACCTGAATAATCAGATAATGATTC
The DNA here is from genome assembly GCA_963572235.1 of Caenorhabditis japonica. Lineage (NCBI taxonomy): Eukaryota > Metazoa > Nematoda > Chromadorea > Rhabditida > Rhabditidae > Caenorhabditis > Caenorhabditis japonica. The sequence goes on from OY754345.1 coordinate 5,755,961, forward strand.
GAATTTCTCAAAAAAGTAAATTTTCGAGGGAAAAAATAATTTCATTATCCGACGAACTTGGTGGCGCATTGGACGACGGGGGAGGCGTGCTCTTGGGTTTAAAAAGGTTTCAAAAAGTTTGGTTCAAATTGCTACAGTAGGAGTCTCATCAAGAGGCTACCCCGAATCAGAAAGTTCCCGAATCAGAACTGTCCCGAATCAGAACCGTGTCCTGAATCAGAACTGTTCGTATCAGAACTGTCCTAAATCAGAACTGTCCGGAATCAGAACTGTCCCTAAGCAGAACTGTTTGTATCAGAACTGTCCCGAATCAGAACTGTTCGTATCAGAACTGCCCCAAATCAGAACTATTCTGTATAAGTTTTAAATAAAATTTGTTTTATTATGAAAAAACAACATATTAGGTTTTAAGCATGCTTATTGAATAGTTCTGATTTAGGGCAGTTCTGATACGAACAGTTCTGATTCGGGACAGTTCTGATACGAACAGTTCTGAATCGGGGCAGTTCTGATTTAGGGCAGTTCTGATTCGGGACAGTTCTGCTTTGGGGCAGTTCTGATAAAGGACAGTTCTTATACAGGACAGTTCTGATTCGAACAGTTCTGATTCAGGACAGTTCTGATTTATGACAGTTCTGATACGAACAGTTCTGATTCAGGACACGGTTCTGATTCAGGACAGTTCTGATTTATGACAGTTCTGATTCAGGACACGGTTCTGATTCAGGACAGTTCTGATTTATGACAGTTCTGATTCGGGGTAGCCTCCTCATCAATGCTTAATAATAGTAAAAATAAAGCAAATACTAATAAAATTACCTCCGGAGGATTCGTGACAGTCGATACTGTAGAAGTGGTGCATGTGGCAGCAATCTCAGCAATAAGTGGCTCCATAAATTGCACAAATTCCTCCATCATTACCCGCTTCTTCGGATCCACCACAAACAGCTTCTCATGTATAAAAGTGCGCAACTTTTCCGGGCAAGACTCGGGCATCTGAAGATGTCTACCAAACACCACATTCTTCTTCGCTTCCGTATTCGTAATGCCCTCCCATGGCTCTTCTCCTTCCGCAAATATCTCGTAACACATCACTCCATAGCTATAAACATCGGTTTTCGGGGTGAAGAATAGCGTGGTGATTGTCTCTGGAGCCAGCCATTTGATGGGTAGCTTTTGTGAAGTGCAGAGTTTGTAACTGGTTCCGATTAGAGAAAGTCCAAAGTCGGAGAGCTTTACCACCTTGTCAATTGAATAAAGACAGTTGCGAGCTGCAATGTCTCGATGAATACAGTGATTGGTGTGCAGGTACTGTAGTCCGTGAGCAGCGCCCAGGCACATGGCCAATAACTCCATCGTGGTTACATTTTTGTTCTTCTGAAGGTGGGTGTTCAATGCTCCTCCGTTCACCAATTCTAGCAAGATGTAGAGTGGTTGTTCCAGCACGGCAACTCCGTAAAAGCGAACAACGTTTCGGTGCTTGAAGTTTCGCATGAGTCGTGCCTCTTTCATCATTTCTCGAATCTTTACCTTGTTCATATCTCCCGATCCTTTCATTAGTTTTACCGCCACATCCTGCTCTCTGCCTTTTCGTTTTAACGACCCTTTTCTCACTTCTCCGTACGCACCTTCACCCAGTTTGTCAAGAAGTTTCACGTCCGAGTGTCGGATTTCCCAAGTCTGAAGATTCATCGGTGTCTTTAAAAACCGATTATCTTTTGTCTCCGCCGCATTATCCACGTGGTAGTTGGCAAGAAGAGCTTCTATATTTGCAAACTGATTGCCTGCCTTAATTCCAAACATGCCATCGTAACGACGAATCACCATATTTCGCATCTTCCGTTCTCCTTCCGATTTCGTTTCCGGCCCTTCACCACGATCACAAAGAGACAGAACAATGTCTCGTTTGATTGCCGCCGTTCCCTCCTTCTTCTTCGTCGCCACCTCGCTCACACGAATCAAGTAGTCACCCTCGTCGATCAAAATCTTTTGAAGATCCTCACGCGGCAAGAATCCGTGATAGAACGGCATTCCCTGTAGCGCTTTGAACAGCTCCGCGTCCTCGAGCACATCCTTGTCCACGTACGTCGACTTTTCCTCTTTTTTCGGCTCCTCCTTTTTGTCTTTTCCCTGCTCTTCTGTGTTGAGCACGGACGCCTCCTGTTTTTCGTTGCCCTGCTGGAAAATTGCAGTGTATGTTGTTTTGGACACCTCACGCTCACCTCTATAGACTCTGTACTTGATCGTCTTTTTCCTCTATCGATCACAGAATCGCTCATTGTATTTTAAAGTTCGCTTCACCGGCGACGAGTTAAATTTGCAATGACGAAAAATGAGAAGGGAAGGCGAGAGGGGTTGTGTTAAAGGTACGTGAGGGTTTTGAAAATTGTGGAAAGTTCACGCAGGGACCACTACGTGTAGTCGAAGATTTGAAAAATCCTGTTAAAGGGGCGCCACTGGGTGTTGGCGAGTTGCGGCTGTCTTTTTTGAAATTCTCTTTTTTTTGCCGCCGACTCCATCGCGCTGCGGTTGCGTCGCGTGACAACGCTGTCTCTCAATCTGCGCCTCGTCGCCTCATCTCTCAGTTTGTGCCTCATTCCATCGCTGAAAAACATGAATTCGTATAAATTGGCACAACGTCAAGATTGTGCGGAGGGGCTCTGTGACATTTCGAAACTTTAGTGCAATTTTTCGTCGCGGTGTTTACACTAATATAAAATTCTGTCAAGGATACCGGTAAATTCGAACAATTTATCCGAAAATTTAACGCTAAAAAGTGTAATTTTTGCTGCGGAACGTCCCAGAGCCGTTAAAGAAGGTACCAACTGTGAGGAATTTAAATTTACAAATCGTATTAAAATCACACACACAAAAAAAAGAAAATTAAAAGACTGACTTCCAAAAGGAGTACACGAATTCTTGTCGGCTGGCGAAATTCAAACCCAATTCGATAAAAAAGGTAATTTTCCCGTTTTTCTCAGAAGCTTGCATTACAACTCGAAAAGTCGATCGTTTTTCTTTTGTCGTCCCAGCTGCAGATAGCTGCGGCCTAAAAAATGCAAACTCTTCCACGAGTGAACTCAGCTCGACCGGACACAGCTGAAATTAATGTGACCGTAATCCATTTAATCAATTTTAACGAGAGAGAGAGAGAGAGAGCAAACTCTTTATCAAAAAGCCCGAAAAAAAAACAAAAAAAAATGAAACTTCTCGTTAAATATTTTTAATGGATTACGGTAACACTCATTTCAGCTGTGTGCGGTCATGCAGCATGCTGAATTTGCCGAATATATTGTGTTTTCAATTGACTTGCGACATGAAAACGCAATTCTGCGTCTCTTCAAATATCACTGTGTTAGCGTGGTCGCGCAGAAAAAAGTGGGCGGAGTCTCGGTTTCGCGTTCTCATGTCGCAAGTCACAATACTCGTGGAAGAGTTTGCATATTCTAGGCCGCATTTTTCCCGAAAATCTTCGCAGGGGCATGAGCCCTTATTTTACATTTTTGGGGACAAAACCCCGACAAAATACATTAAGATTGCAAAATTTAGCTGACTCACTGTTTTTTTTCCCATTTTTTGTTTAAAAAAAACGTCAAAGAAGCCTAAAATCAAAATGACGCATGTGAATTTTCGAACATCTTCATTTTTGTGTTCCGTTGTAAATGTTTGTTTAAAAATCCAGAGTGTGTAATTTATCAAATCCTTATCAGACATTCCCATCCTCTAGCAAGGGCTTTCTGTTTTCATAGACATCTATTTTTTCTACTTTTAATCCGAGTCCGCGATTAAAAAGAAGAGTGAGTAGTCCTTTCTAAATACGTACTCCGAAACTAGTAAAATCATCAAAAGTATGAGTTTTTCATGCGTAATCAGAAGAAAGAGCAGAAATACGTACAAAAAAGCTAATCTTTTTTCGGTATTATTACGCGTACATGTTGTTCATAGGGTTCATGGAAAGATTCTGACGAGAAATTGTGGTTTGGTTCATATTATATGCCCGATCATTTCTATTTTGACTGGTCAAAACTACGGTATTATATAAATGCCGGCATTTTTGATACAGCTAGTTCCTTCTTCTTCTTTCACGGAAATCTTTCTCATTTTGGTTTTAAACATCCAAAATTTTTACCTCGTGTACTCCCCGTGGACAATCCGATTATTTTGCATAATTTTTTCATTTTTTCTCATTTTTACCTGATAAAGTTTCCAGGCATAATCATTTTGTGAAAAACGAAAATTTGAAAAAATATGCGGAGGATGCATATAGTGTCCGTATTTGAATCATGAATCATGAATTATTTTTTGATACAGCTAGTTCCTTTTTCTCCCACGGAAGGCTTTCTAAATTTGGTTTAAAACAGTTTCGCACGGCACCTACGCTTCTAAAATTTTTGCCCCGTGTACTCCCCGTGGACAATCCGAATATATCGCACAATTTTTTCATTTTTTTTTCACGTTTTCAAGCATAATTATTCTGTAAATTAACAATAATTAATAAAGATACACAGGTTTTTTCACAAAATCATTTAAAAAATAGCAAAATTAGACAAAAAAACCTAATTTTGCTCGAAAACTTCCAAAACACACACAAAACCTGAAATTTTTTGTGTATGCATAGAAAAATGAATTTTAAAAAAATTACAACCGCAAACCGTCTATATTCATCGCACCAGCACTAATCTTTGATGTCTGCTCATCAGCTGCTGGTTTCCTGCTGATGCCACGCTAGATTATTCTGCTCCACGAAGGGGGCAGGTCGTCTCTTTTCTATACCAGTTCAACATGAGCATTCATGCTGAATCTATTCTGTTTGCACTGTGTTGGGGCTACGTTGTTGCTAACGCGCTCCAGCGCACTTTGTATCTAATTTAGTTTGAAATAGGGCTCTCAAAGTTTTGGCAGGTTTAAGGTGTTTTGGAGATTTCTTGTTTTTCTGAATGACTTTTTTTCTGTTTTCAAGCAGATATAGGATCCATGAAACAGGAAAACTACATTTTCCGGAAAATGCGCTTGTTTGATACTCTGCGTCTCACTTTTGTTTTCCCGGAAACGGTTTTCACTTTTGTTTCAGATTTATGGATTTTTCCGGCCTCTAATTTGAGTGTTAGAGTGGTAATAGCCATATCCGCGCCAAAAGTTCTCTTTTCGAATGACTGAAAAACGGCTAATAGCCATACAGCTGTTTTTATTCTTTTTTTTGTTGAAAAAAATAGTCGTCAACACACTTTTTTTTTCAAATTTTGTCTCAAAAAAGCGGAGATTTGGCTATTCAATAGTACCTGAACCAAACAACATTAGCAGCGGAAAATATTTTATTTTCGCTGGTTTTTTTGTTGTTGTTGAAATTTTTGCATTTTTGAAGGTATAAAATTGCAAATTGGCACGTTTTTACGTCACTGACATTTCAGGGCAGGAAATTAGATGTCTCATAGATTTCTAACTCCCGATTGCACGCCGATTAGGTGCCAACTATAAGCCGGTGGTGGCTAATAGCCATTTACCTGGTCGGGCCACGTTTTTGAAAGCTAATTTTCGCGCGCTATTTCTCGCGTCTCTGTGTCTCTTCGCGCGCGTTTAGGAAAACTTGACATGCCACTGTGGAGACGCAGAGAATGCGACAGGGCGCGTTTGCCTTTACGTAGAGTCAATGGCTAATAGCCATCGGCTTTTGCCGGTGCTAAAAAAAGACATTATTATATTTAGGTAAACAATTGTTTATTTTCTGCTCGGGACACTTTTAACAGCTGATAGACAGCTGTTAAAGGTGCAGAATTAAAGTAAAGCAATGATCAATGATATTTATGTGCATGCGAATTCCTAAAAGCGGCTGGCTAAATCTTATATTAGACAATTCATTTATTTTTCATCTATTTTGAGGAATAACTTTTCCTTCTTTCTATTTTTTTTTCTCGAATTGTTCCTTCCTCCTACCCCTTCTACCCCCCCCCCCCCCCCCAACCAACTTCCTTTATTTCATATTTTTTTCTTCAGAAAATGAGCCAAGAAGAGCAAGAGGCTCTTCTCAGAGACTGGTCTGCCAGCTCTTCGCTTCTCTACTACACGGTCATCTGTGTGTCCGTCGTCACACTTCCGGCGCTCATTTTTATGCTCATCGTGCTCAGAAAATACTCGAAATCCAATTATTACTGTTTTCTGTGCTCTATCATTATTGGGAATTTTATCCTGTTGGGAACGATATTTACAAATGTTTTGTCGGATAGGAATATGACTTTGATGCCAGGCAAGTTGCGGTTTTTTGTTTTTTGTTTTTTTTTTTTTTGGTTTTGCCCTTGAGTTTGAACTTGAATTTGAATTTGGAAATTCAGTTTTCTCAGCCGGTTAGCGTGTGAAATCCGTGGAAAATATTTACAGTTGCAAAGTTGAAAAAAAAATCAATTTTGTCTTACTGTATTTACTGTAGCACTGCGGCATCAGACCTCACGACAAATTGCACACTTTTTTTAGTTTTTGAAATTTTCATCATCAAGAGATTTTTCGCGCGTTTGTGGAGACGCAGACATTTAAATGCGTTAGGGCGCGTCTGTCTGACCGATTGATCATACTGATCGAACTGCAAATTTCAGGAATTCTTCCAGGCGTTGTTGTCTGCAAACTGAGCGCTTTTCTGGTCAACACCTCTTCATTTTTCGTTCATTGGGCATGGGTGGCCATGTATGCACAGGTATTTTTCTTCAAAGTTGCAAGCAAAGTTCAAATTTGACAAATTTTCAGAGATTTATTCATGTCTTCTTTCCGTTGCGAGCTCACAGAGCTAACCATAGGAGCAAAGAAGTTATTGGGATGTAAGTTATAAGGGTATTCTCTTCAAGTCGGAGTTTTTCTCGAAAATGTGTGAAAAAACCGTTTTTTGGAAGAGTTTTCCGCCAAAAATAGTCCCTGCGAAACTTCTTCCACGGCCATCTTTCAAAATTTTGAAAAAATTAATTTTTCCTTAATTTTTTGTTTTTTTTTCGCAAATTTCTGTCAATTTTCAGCAATATGTTTTTTTTTTTTAATTTTGTTTCACATTAAAACATGACAAAACCTGAAAACATTGAAAAAAAAAATTTTTTTTTTCAAATTTTCAGCATTTTCGCGCCAGTTTTTCAGCGAAATAAATGGAAAAAAATTTAATTGTTCAAGAAATGCGAAAAATTTATTAAAAATGATGAAAAACGATTTTAAAAGAAGGAAAAATGAAAAAAATAACTTTTTTCAAATTTTCGTTGTTTTTCATAATTTTTCCCCACTTTCTCTTTTTTTAAAGTTTTTTTTTTCTTATTAATTTGTTTGACATTAAATAATTAGTGAGAAAATTTTGGAAAAATAGCAACAAAAAAATGTGGAAAAGGTGACGAAAACTGGGAAAAAAAAATAATTTTTCAATTTTCCGTTTTTTTTTTTCAAAATTTTCGTTGTTTTTCATAATTTTTTTTTGCAAATTTCTCTCAATTTTAAGCAATTTCAATATTATTTTGTTTAAAATTGAAATGATGAAAAAAATTATCGAGAAAAATTGGCAAAAAAGTTAAGAAAAAATTGGAAAAGTAAAAAAAAATTGATTTTTTAAAAAAATATTTTTGTTGATTTTTTATGCAAATTTCTTTTTATTTTAAGCAATTTTTATTATTCGACTTGCGACATGAGAACTCGAAACTCCGCCCACTTATTTGTGCGCGACCAAGCGAACACACTGCTATTTGAAGAGACGCAGACAGAACGGTGAATGCAGACTTGAATTGCGTTTTCATGTCGAAAGTCGATTGAAAACACAATTTTTGTTTTAAATTTAAAATATGAGAAAAATTGGCAAAAAAATCAGGAAAAATTATTTGAAAACAATTTTTTTTTTTTTGGAAATTTTTGAATTTCGAAACATGGCCGTGGAAGAAGTTTTGCAGCAAAATAAGCTGTTTTCAATCGGGTTGCATCATGAAAAAATAAGCCTGCAAGCACATTTCTGTCTGCATCTCTTCAAACATCACTGTGATTGGATTTCGTGGTCGCGCGCAAATAAGTGGGCGGGGTTTCATTTTTTTTCAAACACAATTGAAATTTTGCACTACATAATTCAAAGATCCCAATAAAAGTGCTAGCTACGCACTTTTCAATAAATAATTTATTATTTTTCTGCACTGACTTTTGCACCTTTTCAACAAATATGTACCAAATTTGAATTCGCATTTTCGTCTTCCAGATTATGCGCCTTCTCCATAATTTCACAATTGTGGACGCCTGTTTTAATAACAGAGTTATCAGTTGGGGACGACGTGTCTTTTGGCACCTACTGTGCCGAAGATCCGCGAATATTCGGGGAAACAACACTGAAATATTTGATATTTTTCGAGTGTTTCATGACGTTCATTCTTCCATTCGTGCTCACTGTTATTGCCGATTTCTCGGTGCTCATCATGAGAAGTCCGTGCTCTGCGCAAACGTCGTTCACGCTGATTTCAGCCGATGAGATTGTGCACCACGAGCATGAGAGTGATGAGAAGAGCCCGTTGAAGATTGTGCACAAGTCAAAGATTATGGTGAGTACATTTTTGGGATTTTTAAGTTCTTGCAAATCCAGTATTTTCAGTTCGATATGCGTCGGAGAAACGAGGCGATTCGCCGGTGTCTTCTTCTCGCTACAGTAACCCTTCTATTGAATCTTCCAAATTATTCTCTTCAGTTGATCGACGAGTATTGTCATTTTAGGGACAGTGACGATTTATCGATTCGGAGAAAATTTATCAGGGTTAGTTAATTAGCAGTTAGGCTCTGGGACGTTTCAAAACAAGACGTTTCAAAACTGGGACGTTTCAAAACTGGGACACTTCAAAACTGGGACGATTCAAAACCTGCCACTTCAAAACTAGGACGGTTCAAAACTTTGAGTGCAATTTTGCGTCACGGTGTACGCACTAGTGACACCAGAACACACGCACATTAAATTTTTATTTTCGTTTTGTCATTTTTTAACCCTCTTCACGCGTTTTCCTCTCGTTTCGCATTTTTTAAAAATAATTTTTGCCGGTATTTAAATTTGGTCAAATTCGTCGAGCTCATGCTTTGTCTTTTGTCGAGTGCTTTACCGGTAAAACGCTTCAGTAAATTTTCCGATAAATTTAACAAACCTTTACCGGTAAAGCAGAAAAATGACAATGTATTAGAAAAAATCAATATTTTGGTTCAAATTTTTCTGAGCATTTTTCCATAAATTTCCGAAAGTTCAGGTTAAGCATTCTCCGAATTTTCGCGCAGTTTTTACCGGTTTTGTGAAATTCCGTTGCTCAGCCTGGCCGATGCAAGACACGCGGTTGAAGTTTTTCTAAATAAAATAAATCACCGGTTAAGGTTCGTTAAATTTATCGGAAAATTTACTTAAGCGTTTTACCGGTAAAGCACTAGACAAAAGACAAAGCATGAGCTCGACGAATTTGACCAAATTTAAATACCGGCAAAAAATTATTTTTAAAAAATGCGAAACGAGAGGAAAACGCGTGAAGAGAGTTAAAAAATGACAAAACGAAAAAAGAAAATGAATAGTACGTGAAAAGAGTTTAAAACAATGTTTTGAAGTGGCAGGTTTTGAATCGTCCCAGTTTTGAAGTGTCCCAGTTTTGAAACGTCCCAGTTTTGAAACGTCTTGTTTTGAAACGTCCCAGAGCCAGCAGTTATCGCTCTTTAAATTAGTCTGGATTTTTTGGCTATTAGCCGCAAATTTGGGGCGTATGTGGGTATACCAAATGTTTTGGCTGAGTTTCGCTCGTAAACACATAAAACGGTGGTTTACCGTCGAACAGAAATAAACCCAATTTTTCAGGCAGATGCAGTCGTCTACATTATCTATCTACTTCAATTTCCGACCGTTCCCATTTATATGTACTGTTTGAAAAATGATTTCGACCGCTCAAAATCGTTAGTTTTTTTTTCTTTTTAGTTTTTTGAGACCCTAGCAAAACTGGGAAACAAGCCCCGCCCCTTTTGCAAGTCTGTGGCACTGTTTTTCATAGAACTCCCTGTAAAAAAAACTTGCAAAAGGGGTGGAGCTTGTAGTTTTCACAATAACTCTAAAAATTCCAGAAAAACGCGATGTTCCGGACGAAGATCTACGACAGATTCGTACGTGTAAAAACTTTTATCGTGAATACTTACACATGCATATTAATTAAATAATTATAAATAAATTATACAAAACTACCACATAACGATCAAAAGTCGTCTCCACTGCTCAAGTCATCTTTTGTGTCATCTGAAGTGTTGACGGCGTTGAGCTAAAAGAGGAAATGATCTGAATGATAAATTATCTTTTGGAGAGGCACGCACCCCAATCATAAAGTCATTTTCACTTCGCGAGTCATCCTCCTCTTCCATCTTTTTTCTGTTCACAGTTGAGCTGATGGCTTCCATTCGAATGATGTCATCGTCATCATCGTCGTCGTCTTCGTCTCCAGATCCATCGTCTCCGCCCATCATGTTTCCGTACACTTTGCGGACGGCTGAAAAAGGAAAAGTAGGGAAATGGGGGGAGGCTTAATTGGTTGAAAAAATCTCACATTGCCTTCTCTCAACTAATGGGGCATCCGTGTCATCCTCAATCGAGCCAATGCTGGAAAAAAATTAGAGAAATTTCGGCTAATAGCCGTCTGCCAAATGCATGTGGCAGAGGCTTTGAATTTGACGGCTAACCAGCTCCATATACAATAACTCTTCCACGAGTTAACTCAGAACGATCGGACACAGCTGAAATGAGTGTGACCGTAATCCATGCAATGCATTTTAATGAGAGACTGCGCAAAAACCGCAGAAAATGAGTCAAAAGTGGATTACGGTCACAATAATTTCAACTGTATCCGATCGTGCTGAACTTTCTACGCCAAAAAATACCATTTTACCCATTTCGCTTACTCATTCTTTTTCTCCTGTTCCAACCGCATTTTCTCCACAGCCAATCGCATCGCCTTCTCCAATTCTTCTTGTCGCTGCCGTTCAGATCTTGCCAAGTCATCGTGCACTTTTCTCAGATACGAAAGATTTCTAAAGTTGAGCACATAAACTTCGTATAACTTCTTGAGCCGTTCTTCGAATCGCTCGTATTCATCCATGTATTGCGGACGGAATGATTGCAATTTCGCATATCGCTTTTGCATTTGCTCATATTCTCGTTTTTTTCGCTCAATTTTTTCATCCAATTCAGCTTCGTCACTTGCCACATTGTTCAGCTTGTGCTAAATTATCGATTTTATACAGCTGGCGATAAATGAGGGCATTTTTATGAACGACCCCTGTTATTTCACTTTATTCCAATCGCAAACCGCGCCATCTTCTACCCGAAAGCGCCTGGACAATTTGAATTTGGGGCCTATTCGCTCGCGATAAATGATGCCCAAGAGCATCAATAATCGACTTGCTTTTCCCAAAAACCATATTTTGGGACGCAAAACTATAGTTTTCTCGGTTGAAAAAAACTGAGGAAAAGAAAATCCTCAAATATATAATTCAAACGCGCGCGCATTGCACTGCGCGGTCGCGGCGAGACCCGCTTGTCTACCGTAGCGCCGCGCCTCCCTTTAATCCTAAAATAGTTTCCAGAGTTTTCCACCTCGTCGATGCTGTGATTTTGGAGCGAATTTTCATTATTTTTATGCTGCGCACAAAGTAAAAAAAAGCACGCGTGAATTTGCGAAACACGCGCACAAAGTGACCCGGGATTTGCGCGATTTTGAAGCGTCATTTTTACAAAAAGATGTTATGTCCCTTTAAAATTCTTACGGTATTTTTTATATTTTCAGTCGATTTTCTCAACATTTTGCGGCAAATTGACGTTTTCTGTGGTTTTAAGGATATTTTTCGATAAATTAAATTAATTTAGTCCTAATTGAAAGGGTTTGCGTCATGTAATCACTATTTTTCTTATTTAAAGTAAATTTCCTTGTTTAGAAACTTACCAAATTTTTTTGCCGTCATTTATGCAATTCAAATGTTCGTTTATTCTGTTTTATCCTCTTCTGAATAATTTTGTAGCATTGTGTTATGGGGTTTTGCACGAAAGGGCAAAAAACTGCCCAAAACTCGGAAAATGCTCCGATTGACTTGAAATTTTGGTGAATAGGGGCAAAAAATACTTCTGGATATGCTCAAAAAAATTCGGACCGAAATATCATCCTTATATATAAAATTCCGTTTGGGTCTGTAACTGAGTTTCTTGGTGTGTCTGTTTCCAAATTGCATGGCGGAAGCGAACTGACCGCCCGAGACCAACACAAAAACTCGAACTCCGGTCTTTCGCTTACTGGGCAAAAAATCAAAAGTAGATTTTGATGCAGCCAGGCTTGTCGATTAAAAAAAAATATTGATTTTTTTAATGAAAATTTTTAAAACCGATATTTTGGTCAATAAAAAAAACAGTGATTACATGACGCAAACCCTTTCAATTAAGGCTAAATTAATTTACTTTATCGAAGTAAATTTCTTTAAAATCGCAGAAAACGTCAATTTGCCTCAAAATGTTGCGAAAATCGACTGAAAGTATAACAATTACCGTAAGATTTTTAAAGGGACATAACATCTTTTTGTAAAAATGACGCTTCAAAATCGCGCAAATCTCGCATCACTTTGTGCGCGTGTTTCGCAAAATCACGCGTGCTTTTTTTTACTTTGTGCGCCACCAGTGTGCCTTATCGACAAAGGTTCGACAAATTTGTCGATAAATTTGTCAAAGTTTTTCGTCGAAATTTATCGACAAAAAATCGACAAATTCGACAAATTTGTCGATAAAAAATTTTGACAAATTTGTCGAAATTTTGTCGACAAAAATTCGACAAAAAATTTCGACAAAAATTCGACAAATTTGTCGACAAAATTTCGACAAAAAATTTCGACAAATTGTCGACAAAAAATTTCGACAAATTGGCTAAATAATGCAGCGCGCAAATTTCGAAGTGTTGTTGTAGAACTGCAGAAGACATCAAATTTTACAATTCTATTTCGGATAGCTGTATTCCGGGCAGTTCCTTCGGGGGTGCTACGGTATAGAACTCGCACGGAGTAGAACTGCCACGGAATAGAACTCGTACGAAATAGAACTCGTACGAAATAGAACTGGTACGAAATAGAACTGGTACGAAATAGAACTGGTATGAAATCGAACCAGATAGCTGCCAGACAGCCGCCAGACAGCCGCCAAATAGCTGCCAGACAGCTGCCAGACAGCTGCCAAATAGCTGCCAAATAGCTGCCAAATAGCCACCAAATAGCCGCCAAATAGCTGACAAATAGCCGCCAAATAGGGGGGTACTACGGTATAGAACTCGCACGGAGTAGAACCGCTATGGAATAGAACTGGATATGCAATAGAACTGCGCGGAATAGAACTGTGCGGAATAGAACTGCTACGGAATAGAACTGCACGGGATAGAACTGCTACGGAATAGAACTGCGCGGAATAGAACTGCTACGAAATAGAACTTGTATGGAATAGAACTGCACGGAATAGAACTGCTACGGAATAGAACTGCACGGGATAGAACTGCTACGGAATAGAACTGCGCGGAATAGAACTGCTACGAAATAGAACTGCTATGGAATAGAACTGCACGGAATAGAACTGCTACGAAATAGAACTGCTATGGAATAGAACTCGTACGAAATAGAACTCGTACGAAATAGAACTGGTACGAAATAGAACTGGTACGAAATAGAACTCGCACGATTAAATTAATCGACGAAAAATATCGCTAAACAACACGCGGTTCGTAATTTCGGAGCGTCGATATGGTTTTTTCAAATTAAAGAATTCAAATGATAGCGATCGCGGTCCCGTGATTTGTCGGTACAAGAAACTATGTATAGCCGGTTGCGTTCTCCAAGAGGGCAGCTACCAGACAGCTGTTTGGCAGCTACCTGGCAGCTATTTGGCAGCTATTTGGCAGCTATTTGGCGGCTATTTGGCGGCTATTTGGCGGCTATTCGGCTGCTATTTGGCAGCTATTTGGCGGCTATTTGGCAGCTACCTGGCAGCTATTTGGCAGCTATTTGGCAGCTATTTGGCAGCTATTTGGCGGCTATTTGGCGGCTATTTGGCGGCTATTCGGCTGCTATTTGGCAGCTATTTGGCGGCTATTTGGCGGCTATTTGGCAGCTATTTGGCAGCTATTTGGCAGCTATTTGGCAGCTATTCGGCTGCTATTTGGCAGCTATTTGGCGGCTATTTGGCAGCTATTTGGCAGCTATTTGGCGGCTATTTGGCGGCTATTTGGCAGCCGGGATAGAACTCGTACGGAATAGAACTGGTACGAAATAGAACTCGTATGAAATAGAACCAGACAGCTGCCAAATAGCCGCCAAATAGCCGCCAAATAGCCGCCAAATAGCTGCCAGGTAGCTGCCAAATAGCTGCCCTCTTGGAGAACGCAACCGGCTATACATAGTTTCTTGTACCGACAAATCACGGGTCCGCGATCGCTATCATTTGAATTCTTTAATTTGAAAAAACCATATCGACGCTCCGAAATTACAAACCGCGTGTTGTTTAGCGATATTTTTCGTCGATTAATTTAATCGTACGAGTTCTATTTCGTACGAGTTCTATTCCGTACGAGTTCTATTCCGTGCAGTTCTATTCCGTAGCAGTTCTATTCCGTGCGAGTTCTATTGCATATCCAGTTCTATTCCATAGCGGTTCTACTCCGTGCGAGTTCTATACCGTAGTAGCCCCGCCAAATAGCCGCCAAATAGCTGCCAAATAGCTGCCAAATAGCTGCCAAATAGCTGCCAAAGAGCTGCCAAAGAGCTGCCAAATAGCTGCCAAATAGCTGCCAAATAGCCGCCAAATAGCCGCCAAATAGCCGCCAAATAGCCGCCAAATAGCCGCCAAATAGCCGCCAAATAGCCGCCAAATAGCCGCCAAATAGCCGCCAAATAGCCGCCGAATAGCTGCCAAATAGCCGCCAAATAGCCGCCAAATAGCTGCCAAATAGCCGCAAAATAGCTGCAAAATAGCTGCCAAATAGCCGCCAAATAGCTGCCAAATAGCTGCCAGGTAGCTGTCTGGTAGCTGCCCTCTTGGAGAACGCAACCGGCTATACATAATTTCTTGTACCGACAAATCACGGGTCCGCGATCGCTATCATTTGCATGAGATCGGCGCGGCAACCGATGTCGACTAGCAAGAAAATATATTTTGTCGAAATTTTTTGTCGTTTTTTGTCGAAAATTTTTTGTCGATTTTTTGTCGACAAAATTGTCGAATTTTTGTCGGCATTTTTTGTCGACAAATTTATCGACAAAAACGACAAATTCGAATTTTTGTCGATAAATTTGTCGACAAAATTTCGACAAATTCGACAAATTTTTTTGTCGATAATTTGTCAAAAAGGGCATTTGTCGACAAATTTTTTTTCGATAAGGCACACTGTGCGCCACATTATAATTCTTAATTCTTGTTCCTCTTTTTCTTACTTTGTAAGTGAGCAGAACGCTCTCGCACTCGTCGCCTTTCGTCGATCTCTCAGGAGATCGACGAGGTCAGGTCGGCAGCTCCGCTGACCCAGTCAAAGTATCGACTGAACTGAGAACTAAACGCGACTTACATTAGTCTATGAGTCGAGCTTCAGATGAAGCTCAGGTTCTGGATTTGGTCCAGATAAGCAATGGACATTTCAGGGTTGCATAAGACGGCGAGTGCAATTTCATGAAATGATTTTCCATGGCGGGTAAAGCAACCCCCGCAACTTCTCAATGTTAAGGTTTTTCCTCCCGTAGCAACGGGTTTTCCTTAATAAATGATTTAAACCACATTTTCTTGTTGTGTTCACCATTGTCCGCTAGTCACCGGGCAGCAGCCCGACGGGTGGCTCTCCCAGCTCCTGTCAGCGCACAAATCCTAAAATAATTCCGGCTCGCTCGAGCGATCGTCATTCGCTTTCCATTCACTTCTTTTATTACCGTTTTCACATGTAATAAATGTGATTTTTCAGAACAGGAAAACTCAAAATTTTAACGATTTTCCACCCATATTTTCAATCCCACCCTGCCAAACATGAAAAACTCACCGATAACTGCTCAGCTTCCTGGGCAATACTCTGAATTGTCACCGCCAACGTCTTCTCGGCTTCTCCAAGTGGAATCGCTCGTGAGGCGGCTCTTTCGTGTTGTTGTGAAATGATTTCTTGTTTGGAGAGCAGTTCGCTCAAAAGAGCACCGGTTTCGGGAAGCTGGTTGGAGAGTTGTCGAGTTATTCGTACTTCTTGCATCTGTAAATATATAGTTTTAAAAATGAATACTTAAAATACATGGATAATTTGATGGTAAAATATTTACTTTTGAAGAAAGTTTGTTTTTAACTTGTGACCATTTTGGTGCCAAGTCGGCATTCGGATCGTCTGATTTGGCGTCGTAGAGGATTTTCAGAGCCGGAAGAAGCTCTTGAACAGCGTGGCCATCCGCCTGAATTATTTAATTATTTATCTGTCGCAAAAATTTAATAAACATTTTCCGAAAAAAAATTTTAAGTACGGTAGTTTTTTTAAAGGCGCATGCCAAAAACTTTTAGCATGTTTTGAAATTTTTAAAGTAATTTTTTGCATTTTTTCCACTATTTAGCTTTTATCACTTTTAACCCATTTTTTCTCAATTTATATTTCCAAAAAAATTCCAAACTCCAACCTGATACAACTTTTTCGGATTCATCTTGATTCTCGCATTCTGAAGCATCAAAAGCACTGCGTTTTTTATAAAAGCCACTCGATCGGCTTCTGTTTCAAGGGATTGAGCTTCTAGCGTTGCATCCGGTTCAAACCTTAACAAACTTATTTTTTATAATTTCTAATTTATTAAAAAAATTATTGTGTCTTCAATCGAGTTGCGACGTCAAGAGGTCAAACTCCGCCCACTTTTTTTCACGCGAACATTAAATTTTAGTGCATTTTGAATTTTTGCGTGAAAAAAAGTGGGCGGAGTTTGACCTCTTGACGTCGCAACTCGATTGAAAACACAATAGAAAACTTTTTAACAATCCATTCGAGCAATTCGGCGACAAGTTTAAAGTTTGGAGTTCTAAAATTCTCTATAGACATCAATCGGGGATATCTCAGGGTGCGAGTCATTTCGCAGAGGTCTAAAAAAAAGAGAAAACATTAAATTTAAAGATAAAAAAGATAAACCCACTTCTAAGTTCGCGATAGGACATTGTTTCTGAAATATTAAATGTTCCCCGTATTTTTCAACTCATTCTGTATCCATGGAAACCCGCACACCCCTATTTCTTGAGCTCAAGCTAGCTCGAGCTCGAGCAAGCAGACTACGATCGAAAAACGCCGAAGTGTGCAAACACCGCGACAGAATTCTGCGTACTTTGGAGTTCACGCTGGACTAGAAAACCAAATTTTTTTATATTGCCGTTGATTGGTTCAAATGCAGAAGATGGGCGGGGCTTCGCTCTCTGATTGGCCAGTGGCGGCTGAAAAAAAGTTCGGCCATTGGTAGTTCTGCACATTTTTAGTGTATTTTCAGAGTTCCTACTTTTCAAAACAGAGGATAATTGAAATTTTGAGTAGATGTAAGTGTAAAAACGTAATTTGAATGTGAAATTTATGAAGAAAACTTCAAAAACTGAGATGATGGAGGTTAGGCCGTGTAGTCCGTGGCCGCGGACTAGAATTTGCAGAAACTTATTGAGCAAATATTTGGTCCGATCCAAAGCGAAGCGCCCGCGAGCTTTTTCTTTTTTATTTTTATTTTTTAAATAAATTTCAATTTAAAATTATTGATTTTTGAATAAATAATTTTCTTTAATATATGAAATAACCCCCTCCGCCAGTCGTCCAATTCACAATGTCAAATTATCAGGGTTTTTGAAGATTTTACATTCTTTCAAATCTGCGGGTCTTTTATTGATTTTTTGTGTTCAGGTTTCTAGGAAATACGCATTTTATCGTTTAAAACAGAATAAAAACACATTTTTCTAGGTTAATCGCTTAATTTTTCATCCTCATTATATATGTTTTCTGTTCCACTTTTAACTCATAAACAACCACTCAATTTCAGGTAATACCCGGTCGGAAATGGCTCTGCGAAAGTGTGGAAACCTCTTTGCCTCTCGTCTGGCTGGCAGCTCTTCCAGAATGGCTTCCAGTACGTTTTTCTTTTTCCCTGTCCCCCTTAAAACTCCCATTTTTCCAGCCATGACAGTCCGTGACGCTCTCAACCAGGCTATGGACGAGGAAATCAAGCGGGACGATCGGGTGTTTTTGCTCGGAGAAGAGGTGGCTCAGTATGATGGAGCCTACAAGATTTCCAAGGGGTTGTGGAAGAAGCATGGAGATAACCGGATCATTGACACCCCTATCACTGAGATGGGATTCACTGGTATTGCCGTTGGAGCAGCGTTCGCCGGACTCCGTCCGATCTGCGAGTTTATGACTTTCAACTTCTCCATGCAGGCTATCGATCAGATCATCAACTCTGCCGCAAAGACTTATTACATGTCTGCTGGAAGAGTAAGCATTTTAATTTATTATTTGCAGAATAGCAAAAAAATTGGGGAAATGCCCCTGAAATTTTGAGAAATAATGACAAAAATAGTCCCGAAAAAATAATTTTGGACCGAAAAATCGATAAATTTTCCATTCCCCTGCTATTTTGATAATATCCCCATAATAATTTCCTTCAGGTGCCCGTTCCAATCGTGTTCCGTGGTCCGAACGGAGCTGCCGCTGGAGTCGCTGCTCAGCATTCTCAGGATTTCTCCGCCTGGTACGCTCACTGCCCCGGACTGAAGGTTGTCACGCCGTACAGTGCTGAAGACGCCAAGGGATTGCTCAAGGCCTCTATTCGAGATGACAATCCGGGTAAGTGGAGGTTATGGACCTATTTAAAAATATATAAAAATTCATTTTTTTTTGTCATTTTAATGCAGAAAATGGCTTGAAACGTTGAGAAATAGTCTCAAAATGCTCAAAAATTTAGCTGGTCTCGCCATGATTTTTACAGAGTACGAACCCCACAGAACCAGCAAAAAAAATAGAAAAAAAACCAGAAAAACATTCAGCAAAAATTGGGAAAATGCTTCCATCGATCTGAAACTTTGAGAAATCATTTTAAAAATACTCTCGGACATTTGCAGAAAAGTTCGGACCAATATATCGATTTTTAAACATTTTCAGAAATAAAATCGTTATTTTGGTCTGCAATTTTCTGGGAATGTAATGTCCGGGAGTATTTTTTAAATGATCTCTCAAAGTTTCAGATCGATCGGGTTCTCTGAATAACCCCATCAGGTCCATAATTATGTTCCGATTGGACTGAAAATTGTTCGAATAGAATTTAAAAAAAGGCCCAAAAATTTTGTCCTCGAAAAAAAGTTACCAAAAAAAGCGTATTTCTGCCAGTTAAATGGAAATTCACCATGTTTTTGTTAAAAATGTGAATTTTTTCAATTCGAAGCATCAAAAAGTGTATTTTTCACTCAAAAAAAAAAACAATTTTATGGTCCCACCCCTTATGGACCTATTCACAAAATCGGGAAAAAAATTGGGGAAAAAATCGGAGAATGTTCCGATTGACCTGAAATTTTGGGAAATATTGGAAAAAATTCTCCTGTTCACGCTCAAAAATTTTTGGACCAAAAATCGATTTTAAAAATTTTCAGAAAAAATTCGATAATTTTTAAAATCGATATTTTGGTCCAAAATGTTTTGAGCGTGTAGAGGAGAATTTTTTCCAATATTTCCCGAAATTTCAGGTCAATCGGAACATTCTCCGATTTTTCCCGCAATTTTTTTTCGTTTTTTTTCCGTTTTTGTGAATAGGTCGATAAATATTTACTTTCAGAATTTTTTTTTCAAAAATCAGGCGATGAATACACACATCTTGAAAGTTTGAAGAAATGTTCAAGCCTCATACCAATACTTTTTTCACATTTTCAACATTTCTGTACCTAAAAATCCCCAAAAATACATTTGTGACACATTCTTATGCAGAAATCCCGCATTTCTGCATAAATAAACTCACTTCCGGGCCACATTTTTCCTCCACTGGTGGCAATTCAAATTCCTGCTCTCTTCACCCCCGCAGTTCAAAAAACAAACCATTCTCTCTTTTTTTTTCAGTTGTTTTCCTCGAAAACGAAATTCTCTACGGACAATCGTTCCCAGTTTCCGACGAAGTGCTCTCCGAAGATTTCGTGCTCCCAATCGGAAAAGCAAAGATTGAACGAGCCGGAGACCACGTGACGATTGTTTCGTACTCTCGCGGAGTCGAATTCTCACTGGAAGCCGCCAAGCAATTGGAAGCGATCGGTGTCAGCGCTGAAGTGATCAATCTCCGTTCGCTTCGTCCGTTCGACTTTGAAACGATCCGCAATTCGATCTTCAAGACACATCACATTGTTTCCGTTGAAACCGGATGGCCATTCGCTGGAATTGGAGCTGAAATCGCCGCCCAGGTCATGGAAAGTGATGTTTTCGATCAACTCGATGCTCCACTTCTCAGGTTTTTATTTTTTTTTATGGGGTGTGGGTACCAGAGGTACTGTCATGGATGATTTTAGAAAATCGTCTAAAATTCGATTTTTCGCTGAATTTTTATGGTATTATGTATTCCCGAGTAGGTGAGATGTCGTAAAATGGGTCTTGACACGATCGGTGTTTGCACACTGGTAGATTTGAATACCGTAAAAACTGTAATAGAACACCACCTTTAATAGAACGCCACCTGTAATACAACGCCACCCCCAACGTCACTTTGAAAAATAGAACGCCACCCTCTAATAGAACGCCACCCTGTAATACACCGCCACTCTGAAAAACTGCGGCCTATAAACATGAGCCAGTGTTCCAGTAATTTTTTTTCAACGTGGATTACTGTAATAAAGTACACAAACACCGATGTGTGCAATGAAAAATAAAGCTAGCTGATTACAGAGGGTACTACGGTATAGAACTCGCACATAATAGAACTGAAAAAAATTCTTCCTCGGGTTGTTCGAGCGGTTCCGCTCCAATTCAGGCATTCGGTGCGAGTTCTATACCATAGTAGGATGACAGTTGAGTCTCTTGAATTCGAATAACAGTACAAATTCATATTCTCGGCCCGCCATGACGGTCAAACGCGCTCCATTGAATTTAATATTTTTTGATTTTCATTTTGGTATCCAAATTACTTCATTTCACGTATAAATTCAACGTGAAATAAAATATTACCGTTTTGAAAAAGTTGTCCTCCTCGAAGCCGCGTAAACTTTGCATTTAGGCTACTCCTCTTCACGCGAATTTTAACCTTTTTAAAAATTTCACGAAAAAAAAGTGAAGGAAAATAAAATTTACACGAAATTCGCGTGAAGAGGGTTAATTTTAAAGTTAACGCGCTTTGGTGATGACAACTTTTTTAAAACAATAATAATTCGGAATACACAATGAAAACCACAAAGTACTAAAATCAGTGGAGCGCGTTTCACCGTCGTTGCGGGTCGACAATATTTACACTCGTTTTTTTTTTCACTTTTTTCTGTTGATTTTTATTTATTTTTGGTTGTTGAAAGATGAAATTCGATTTTTTTTTCTGAAAATTCAGCTCCGAAAAATATACCTCCACCCTCTAATAGAACACCACCTTTAATACAACGCCACCCCTAGACCAACTCCGAAAAATAGACCGCCATGGCGCTATATTGCAGTTTTTACGGTATTTGTTTTCGAATTTTTTTTGTTTTTTAAAACCTATATTTTATACTTTGGGGGTCATCCATGTAGAAAAATGTAAACAATCTACAGGCTCTCGGACGTTTCGAAAGTGTGACGTTTCGAAAGTGCGACGTTTCGAAAGTTTTTCTGCATTTTTTGTCGCGGCGTTTGCTCAAAATCATTCTTTAAAGCTTTTAAGGAAATTTCCATAAAAAGCTGTGAAGAAAACAGATTGTGTGCCAACGCCGCGACTCGAAACGTCGCACTTTCGAAACGTCACACTTTCGAAACGTCCGAGACCCAATCTACAGTATCCCAAGTACTGTGGATTGTTTACAAGTATGCATTCACCGATCGTGGCGAGACCCATTTTACGGCATCTCACGTACTCGCGTACTCGGGAATACGTAATACAACTGGAAAACAACGCATGAAAGGTCAATCTACCGTATTTACTGGCATGCCGGCTTATTTTTCGAACCTCCTGATTGGATGCCGGGCAATTAGAGTAAATACGGTAACCAAGATAATGTGTCGATTTACAAGCGATGAAAAAAAATTTTATTTAAAAAAAAAGAAATCGTATATTTTTTAAAGAAAGTAAGGAACAATGAACAAGAAAACACAAGTTTTTCAGAAAAAAAAAACAAAACAAAAAATTGGTCGAAATCTCGTAGAATGCTCCGACCTACCTGAAATTGTGGTAAATAATGTCTTAAATAGTCCGGGACATGGTCAGAAAATTTTGGACCGATATATCGATGTTCAGAAAATTGATTTTTCGGTCCAAAATGTTATGAGCATGTCCGTGGGTATTTTTTTCCTTCTATCTACCAACGTTTGAGGCTAATCGGAGCATTATCTGAGTTTTTGCCCCATTTTGCTTTTTTCCTGAAGAACCCCATTAGGAAATTATGTTGTCGACCTCAAATTATTGGAAAGTACAGTGCGGAGATTCTTTGTTCGTTGTCGTCCCGATATTTGAATTCATATATTTATCCGTACAGCACCACTGCCTCCAAAAGCGGGAAAGCGCAAAACAACATTGGCTGGCGCACTTTGCGTTTGCAGACGCAGAGACACAGAATTTAGCACAACGCCTCTGCGTCTCTAATCTCTAATGCGTGCAGGTAGAGCGCAATTGCATCGTTTCTCGCCGAGAATTATTGCACCTTTTGAATATAATGAAAAAACGGGAAGAAAATTGGTTTTTTTAAAGAAAAAATGTATAACATCGAAATAAAATAATTAAAGCTATTTTTTTGAAACGTTAAACACATAATAAATGTTCTCTACACTCGGTCAGATGGCAATTTAAACAATGCCGGATTTTACCGCTTTCTGAGGCGCTGCAGCTATATTTCTGTGAAATTTTTAAATTTTTAATTGAATGTACCTTCACAAAGTACAAAAGAAACAAAAAAAACCAAATATTATACCCGAAATTCAGAAATTCTATGCCTGAAGAGGAATTTTTTGATATTTCAAATTCATATTTCGCCGCCAATTCTGAACTTTTCCGACCGGTTCTACGCTTAAAAGGTTTGTCTCGGTCATGTCTACAAAACTTGAATCGACAAATAAAGAAATATTAAGTCATTCGGCAGAA
The DNA here is from genome assembly GCA_963572235.1 of Caenorhabditis japonica. Lineage (NCBI taxonomy): Eukaryota > Metazoa > Nematoda > Chromadorea > Rhabditida > Rhabditidae > Caenorhabditis > Caenorhabditis japonica. The sequence goes on from OY754345.1 coordinate 5,779,238, forward strand.
ATTTTGAAAAAATATGATTTTCCTTCACATATTACAACTTTTTGTATTTCGACCTCATTTCTCCACCGATTTTATCGAGCGAGCTCGTAAATTATCGAAAATACCTATTTAAACAAAAGTTGAATCTAAAAACAACCCAAAACTTTATGATTGAAGAAAAAATTTAAGGAAACCACATTTTCAGTTGAAAATGAGCGCTCATCGGCGCACGCAAAGTGCGCCAACCTTCTGCACTTTCCCACTTTTGGAGGCAGTGAGCACTAAAAATTAAACTTTAAATAAAAGACATATAAACGAATAACGAGAATTCCATTTTCCAGTAATGCTACAAAAAATTCATAAAAAATACGTAGAAAACGAAAAAAAAAAATTGCGCTGCTCGTAAATCGACACGAGACCCGCCATTCACTGGCAAATATTTACTATCGTTTCAATTTTTATCCATGACCACTAGATTTTCAACCATGAACAAATCTCGGTTGCCTAGCGATGAATCCAAAAATTTCACGTGAAATTATACTGTAAAAATGAAACTTTTTATAAAAATGGTCATTCTAATTTTAGAGTAACTGGAGTCGACGTTCCGATGCCATACACCCATACCCTGGAGCAAGCTGCTCTTCCAACCACCGAGCACGTTGTGAAAGCCGTCAAGAAGAGTTTGAACATTGCATAAGTACCTATTTCTATTTTACCCCGTAGACCTTTTTTTCATAATTCTTTCCCCCCACATCCCTTTTAAAATCTCATGACCCCGAATGATTTTTATTGTCAGCAGAACTTACTTCTCCTTAGATCTTTAGTGTTTCCGAGCATGTTTTTTCTTGTTGTCTTTTTCTTTTCTAGGAGTTTTTTTTTATTTTGCTGTTTTTCATTTTTTGGTTTAGTCGAGCTCTTTTGTGCGGCAGAACGAGTAATAAAAGACCATGGAGTGGGTTTCAAGCCGTTCGTCAACCTCAACCTTGCCGCTCTTTTTATGGGGCTGGTGCACCACAGCTATTTACCGACGCATGCAAATTTTGAAAAAAAAAAACGACGAGTTTTGACGTACTCGACTCACAATGAGCATTCTTTTTTTTTGGGGTGAGTAAGTACTCTTGAAAGTGCTCCATAATTAGAGATCTCTGGTGTTTAAAGATTCCGATTCTTCTTCCTTGAGAATTTCTTGACACCTTCTCTCTCATCCGAAACTTTTATGGAATTTTGATTTCTTCCGCTTCGTCGCTCTTCGTCATTTCATTTTTTTTTTTTTTGGTTCGGGAAGAAGTCGAAGGCGTAGAAGAAGAAGAAGATGTTGCTCGTTCTTCCTTCCGCTTGCTCACTCATTTCCACTCGACCAGAGCCTTTTAGTCGTTCTCGTGCCGTGCTGAAAATCTCTTTTTACGTACCTTTTTCTTCCTCCTCCTCCTTCTTCCACATCCACTTATTGAATTCGTTCGCTTGTTTGTTCTGGTTCTGGTGGCGTCAACAATTCGAGGAGAAGAAGGAGAAGAATGGGAAATTTTGCGAAGAAAAGTAGGAAATTCGCCAAGATTTTGCAAATTTTGAGCCCAAAAATCAACGAAAATCGAATTTTGGGCCCAAAAATTGGAGAAATGTACCGTACGCTTAAAATCAAGTTCGTTGCGAGACCCATCGCAACAATTGTTGGCCTGCGCCTTTAAAGGTACAGTAATTTTCTTTTTTGTTTTTTTTTCACAAATTTTCGCGTTTTTTTTTCGCCCCAGGCTCAAAAGAGGAACGTTTCCTTTATTCTAATGAAGACGTAGAAAAAGGAGAAGCTCGGAAATGAATATACATATTTGTGTGCTCAACGGAAGGGAAGAAAAGAGCAGTTTTTTTTTTGTTTTTTTTGAGTTAAAAAAATGTTCTTTTTTCCACCGATAATATGTGTTCCCGAGCGAAATTCACTTACGACGCTCCGATGTTCCGCACCGCACGCTGCAAGACCGCAGTGAAAAATTGCGGAACATCGGAGCATCGTCGTAACTGAATTTCACTCGAGAACACAAAAGTGGCGAGCAAGCTTTTGCAAACCTGGCTTTTCCTCCCTTTTTTGTTCAATTTAAGACAAGATGTCTGGTGTAAAGTGGCTTCTTTTTTGGGGCGGGGGCTCTACAAAATTTTGTTTTCCTTATTTTCACCTTTTTTCTTTTTCCTTTGTTTTGGCGACGAGAAAAACGTGGGAAAAGATATTTTTCGTGTCAATATCTCATTGATAACTCATTTTTAGAACCCAAAAAAAACACTTTTTTAATTAAAAAAAAAATCAATTTTTCGATTTTTTTTTTGAAAAGTTTTTTCCTCATTTTTTCGCTAATTACCCCGGTTTTTAGTTTAGAAACGTGAAAAACCATTGAAATTGACTCAGAAATACAGTAAAAGCAACGAAAAATGGTAAAAATCGCCGAAAATCGAAAAAAAAAGAATTCAAAAAATATGGTCGTGGAAGAAGTTTCCCAGGTACTAACTTTGGCGAAGGCTAGGCCATATTAGGCTTTTTTCGTGCAATTTAGGGAAAAATAAGGGAATTTTATTAGCTTTCGATTTGTTTTTAAGTATTTTACATAGTTTTCCTTTTTTTTTTTTAAGTGACAAAAAAATTAAAATTTTTTTTTTAAATTTTAATCATTTTTCGCTAATTTCCTTTAATTTTTCGTTAGCAATGCGTACAAATTCATAGAAAATGACTTAAAAATGAAGGAAATCGGTGAAAAAATGATAAAATCGCCAAAAATCGAAAAAATATTGTGTTTTCAATCGACTTGCGACATGAGAACGCGAGACTCCGCCCACTTTTTTGAGGGCGACCACGCGAACACAGTGATATTTGAAGAGACGCAGACAGGTAGCGCACAAATAAGTGGGCGGAGTCTCTCGTTCTCATGTCGCAAGTCGATTGAAAACACAATAAAATTTAAAAATATGGCCGTGGAAGAAGTTTCGCAGGGCCTAACTTTGTGCGAAAACTCTTCCAAAAATGTAATTTTTGCGCGTTTTACGGTTAAATTTTGGCGTTTTTGCTGTTTTTAATGCGAATTTGGAGGAAAAAAAAACATATTTTTTTCCAAAAAAAAGGAAAAAAATTTTTTTTTTCATTTTTTTAAAAATTGTTTCAAAATCTTTTTATTTTTTGTTAAAAAAGTGTGAAAGTTCATTAAAAATGACCTAAAAATACAAGAAAGTCAAAAGTTTAAAAAGTTTGAAAAAAAAAAACCAAAAAAAAATTTTTTTTTCGATAATTTTTTTTTCCTAAAACTGGAAACTTTAGAAGTTTTCCTGATTTTTTTCATCAACCCTTGTGTTTTTAGTTTTTAAAATCTCCCCAAAACCCCAAGAATCGCTCAATAAAATTATCGTATACCCGCCAATTATCGTTGATTGTTTGGACGAATGACAATTACTCTATCTTTTTTTTTTTTTCAAAAATTCGACTATGGACCACCATAATAGCCTTCTCCGCCTCCTCTGTATGCCCTTTTTCTCTATTTTTCAGCCAATTAAATTTCATTTTTAGCCCAGGGCTTTAGGATTGATCCCCAAAAATGTGTGGGGCACATCAGGCAATCAAAAAACAAATGTGCCGCGTTCAGTTATTTTTTATTGTCATTATTTACTGCTTTTCTCTCTTGAATTACCATTTTGATAAAAATAAAAATAAAATACATATTATGGTCTTTGAGATTTTCTAAAAAAAAATTTTTTTTTAGTAAAAAAAAAATATTTTTCCTTCTTTTTTTTTCTCTTGTTTCTGTATGGATCTCACTTGGTATGCTAAATAATTGAATTATGTCTGATCATTAAGACCACAAAAAACCCGAAAAAGGGTACAAAAAGTTCTCATTGAAAATAAATAAATACACATTGTCGTGATTCTTTTCGTTCGCCTCCAAAATATGGTTTCATATCGTTCAATTTTATTGTTTTTCTTTTCTTTTTTAGCTCTCTCTTTTAAAAACAATTGATGTGCTCTGATCAGCTCTGAATCAAACATCAGAAAGAAGGTTGGGGGTTTCCCCCCTTCCATCCGAGAAAATTGATGAACCGGAAGAAAAAATAAGGGAAAAAATAAGAAAATGAAAAGAAAGACGTCTATAAACTTTAGCATTAATGCATTTGTCTTTGAAACTTGGAACAATATAATTTAAGAAGATTTTCCTGTTTCGAAAATTTTTATAAACTTTTTTTTTTGTTTTCAGAAAAAAAATATTTCGGAAAAAAATATTTTTATTTTTTTCCGAAATTTTTATATTCAGCTTTTCAGCCCATTTAACAGTCTGTTATGAATCAAAATTGCAACAAAAATATTCTAAAAATGTCATAAAAACACCAAAAAAAAATACAAAAAAGGGAAACAATTTTTTGGTTTTTGCCTTTAAAAGCGTACTGTAATTTCTTTTTTTCTTTTTTTTTTTTGGGTTTTTTTTTAGATTTATCGTGCGTTTTTTTTACGAACTGCTAGTTAATTAATAGTAAATAAGCATTTTTTAAATTCATATTAACTTATTTTTCGGGACAAAAAATTGAAAATTTTTAAAAATTAAAAAAAAAAAAAACTTTTTTTTGAAAAATTGCCATAATTTGCGTTTTTCGTGCTTTTTCTTGGGCAAAATTGTGCAAAATTGCATGGAAATTTCATTAAAAATTTTCCTAGAATTTAAGCATTTTTCAAAAACGAAAAAATAAAATTTTTTGGCAAAATAATTTTAGACCGTTTTTGAAATTGAGTTTTGAACATTTTGTGAGCATTTTCTGGGTATTAAGCTTTTATTCAATTTATTTTTGTAATATGTGCGCTTTGAAACAAGTTAATCACGACAAATGGACAATTTTTCATTTTTCGAAATTTTTCAATTTTTTTTTTTGAAAAGTTGAAAAAAAAATTTTTTTTTGTTCTCTTTTTCGGTTCATCAAGCAGATTTTAACAGTTAAATTATGCGAACAACGGTCTCAAAATGGATAAAAACAGCAAAAATACTGTTTAAATACAACAAAAAAGACGTTTCGTTTAAAATTCGCAAAAAAATTATTTTGGTCTGCGCCTTTAAAAAGTACAGTACTTTTTTAAAATAATTTTTTGTTTTTTTCGATTTTTCAGCAGTTTTTCTTTGGGGAAACGTGGTATTTAGAATGATATTTTTGGTTTTAAATTTGGGAGAAATATTGAAAGTTTAATTAAAAAAAAAAAATTTTTGAATATTTTTTTTTCAAATTTCAAGAAAAATTTGTTATTGCACTCAATGTCTGCGTCTCCTCAACCATCACACTGTTTTCAGCTATTTCTTTCATTTAAGAAAATTTTGTCAACCGACCAAAAAGTTCTTGTTTTATTTAATTTTTATGGTGCTTTGCTTTGTTTCGCTAATCCCACCTCATTTTTCTTTTAAACATTTGTCGAAAAACATTTAGTTGATCAATGTTTTTGCTGAGTAACAGTGTGTAGCGCTTGTTGAAAACGCGCTCCAGCGCACTAAAAATTTCAAAAAAAAATGTTTTTTTAAATTTTTTGAAAAAAAAATTTCAAAACATTTTTTTTTGGTTTTGGTTGCGCGTCAATTTCGATGTTTGCACCAAACTGACAGTGTTAGGATCGATCCTTGAGAACGTAAGAGTAAAAGTGTGCAAATTCCGCTGTTCGTTTTGCCTCCCTCCCCCTCCCCCAGTCACCAGCCAGTCCTCCTGAAAAATAAAAATAACAGCCAGTTATTTTGAATTGAATGTCATTCAAAACGATTTGCCTAGCAGCTTGTTTCCGATGTTCTTCCACGTCATTCGAAAACTCTGAAAAATCTTTCCGGCTTCCCATTTCGCTTCGACCAGTTCTCATTTCTTTTCCAGCGAAAAACTTTAACCCTTTTCCATTTATCACGATCTTTTTTTGAGTTCTTTTTCTTCTTTTTCTACTTCTACTTTGGCCAGGATTAGTTGGTGGAAGACGAGAAGAAGTAAGGGGGATACTTGAGAATTGAAAAGTCTCAACTTCGTCGTCATCCGCCCGCCCGCTTGGCGCCAATCACCGCTCATTCATCACTTCAATTTCCGAGAAGTGAGACGTGTTTTCAGCCAGTCAACGTTAATTTTGAAAAGTGTTCGACGCAAAAGTGGATTTTTTCGAAATTGGGGGAGATCAAGTGGACGAGTGTCTCAATTTGGACATCTTTTCTTTTCTTTTTTGTTGGTTTGTGGGAAATTTGAAATGCATGAGTTTGAAGAGCGAACTTGTCTAATTACTTCTCCTCGGCAATTTGCCCCTTAAAATGGCAGGTTTGCCCTCCCATCGACACGCCTGCCTTTGCATGTCCACAAGCTGCCCATCAGCTGCCCCGAGCAGATCTACCGAATCCGGGGCTATTTGCCATCAGCCATTAACGGCCTCGATGCCCATAAGCTGCCGGGAATTCCCTGAGTTACTTGTGAGCCATGATCTCTCACTCTCTCGCTTAATAGATTACGGTCACACTCATTCAACTGTGTCAAATGTCGTGCCGAGATATTAATCGGGAGAAACTGGCTATTTTAAAGGATGATGGATCTTTTCTGACATGAGATAATGCTCATATTAACCGGAAAAATATGATAAATAATGTCAAAACTCAAAAGTACTCCTGGACATGCTCAGAAAATTTCGGACTAACAGAAAATATTGACTTTTTGGAAAAAACATTTTTTCAGAAAATTTTAATTTTTTTCCTAGAAATTAGAGACCGACAAACCGCAAAAATGAATAATAGCTGCTTTCCCAAATTATGCAAAAATTCAAACCCAAACCATAGGTGTACTGTAGAAATTCCACTGGGTAGTCTGCATGCATCATAAATGATGACTTTTGGGGCAATTCGTAAAAATGTCGAAAAACGCTCCAATTGACCTGAAATTTTGGTAAATAGTGTCAAAAATACTCCCGAATATGACACTCAAAACTTTTTGGACAAACGATAAAATATTGATTTTTGAAAAATAAAAATTTCAAAAAAAAAAATTTTTCAGAAAATTTAAAATTTTTTAATTTTTTTCAAAATCAATATTTCGGCCCAAAATTTTTTAAGCGTATTCAAGAGTATTGTTGTCAATTTTTCACTAAATTTCAGACCAATCAGAGAAGTTTTTTGGTAATGTTTTTCTACAGTATTCTGAAAATGTTCATCGTTCGTAAAAATGTCAAAAAATTCTCCGATAGGCCTGAAAATTTGAGAAATAGTGTCAAAAATACACCCAAACATGAAACCTAACAAGTTTTGAACTGCCGATAAACAAGAAAATAGATTTTTGAAAAAAAAATTTTTATTCAGAAAATATAAAATTTTAAAATTTTTTTTCAAAATCAATATTTCGATCCCAATGTTTTTGAGCAACACCGAGAGTATTTTTGTTATTTTTTCCCAAAGTTTCAGACCAATCGGACAATTTTTCTCTATTTTTTGTCAATCTTTGCAATTTTTGTGAAAAGCCCCATAAAAAACATGGAAAAATCGAAATTTTTGTGAAAAAAAATATTGTTAGCTTTCTGATTAATGTATATTCAAAATTTATGGACCAAAAAACCCAGAATGAACATCGAAAATCGATCGAAAAAACCGAAAAAGGGGCAAAATGAAGCAAAAGTCGTCAAGTCTGGTGCCTGCAGACTGCACGTCTACAGTAATCCCTAGGCGCCTTTAACAGTATTTTACCGTTCTCTAAAATTGTTTTTCTTGTAGTTTTTCGTGCATTGATTTAATTGTGCTGTTTTTGAACTGAACATTTCAAAAAAAAAATGCACAAAAAACAATTTTTTTGCAATTTTTTTTGTTGAAAACTCATCTTTTTCCGCAATGCACAAATTTAAAAAAATTTCAAAAAAAAAGTAGAATTATGAAGAAAAACAAGCCTAAAACTCCAAATGAGTCAAGTACGAGACGCAGACAGAAAAAGCGTGAAAATTGCGTAGGCATAAAATAGAATGAGAGAAAAATTATCTAGCAGCGGCTATATGGCTATTAGCCGTTGAAAATGACTATTATTGTGTTTTCAATCGACTTGCGACATGAAAACGCAAGTCAAGTCTGCATTCACCGTTCTGTCTGCGTCTTTTCAAATAACACTGTGTTCGAGTGGTCGCGCACAAATAAGTGGGCTTGACGGCTACTAGCCAAAAACTTCCTGGAAGTCTTTTTTCTTTTACAAGTCTCTCAATAAGATTAAATACGTCTGTTATTAATGATGTGATGTTCTCAAGATTTCCCGGATTTCTATTATTAATGATCTCTGAAAATTGGCGGATCAGAACTTGTTTTTTTTCTCCAAATTTCATTTCCACTTCCACTTCCACTTCCACTTCCAAAAACGCTCTAAAATACAGTAATCGTCATTTGCACTTACTTGAAAAGGTCAAAGTATAAACAATCCGCCTTCGTTTTTCTTTTCTCAACTTGCCCCAAAAGCCCGTGCCCTTGGCTAATCTGTGGGAAAACGAAAAAACCACTTTCCTCCCGCCCTCCCACTCCTTTTTCTCCGGTTTTTTTGAAACAAAAATCATCTGAAAATGAAGATGAATTCATTTGCCACGTAACTCGATCCCTTCTTCTTTTTTTTCTCCGATTTTTCTAGAACTTATCATTACACACTTTCTCCAAAAGATCTCCGCTTTCATCTTGTTCTGACATTCTTTTTGTTTCGGTTGTTTCGGTTTTTTGTGCAATCCGGTCAAAAATGTGTTTTTTGAAACGTAGAGAGTCGTAGTGTGATGTGATCGAAACCCATTCTGATTTAACGTATTCCAGACCTGAATCATTTTTACTCGATTTTTCGATTTTTCGTGTTTTTTTTGTTGCTTTTGGAGGCTTTCCCGTTCCGTTTTCTAAATCATTTTTAATTTTTTTTCTAACTGTTAAGAATAATTTCAAAATAGATTGGGGAAAAACTCCAAAAAATCGGTCAAAAATTTTTGAAAATTTTTGAAAAAAACATTTTTTTTTTCGAAATTTTTCTGGAATTTTTTTTTCTTTGAAATTTAGCACCATGTCTGTTTTTGCACCCTGAATCGATTTATAACATTTTATTTCGATAAAAAATCGATTAAAAAGCAGAAAAAACCGACAAAAACACGAAAATTGCTCATTGGCTAAGCAATCGCGCTCCACTGCACAAGTCGGGCAACTTGGCCTAAAAATCGTCAAAAACCGCAAAAACTGTGAATTTTCAAATAAAAAATTAATTAATTTGACCTTGTTTTTGCGGATAAATTGAAAAAGTGGGGTAAAAACTTTGGCGAAAAAAAAAAATTTTTTTTATTTTTTTGGAAAATTTTTTTTTGAAAATTTTCATGAATTTTTGACAATTTTATGGATTATTTTGCACCATAGAATATCCAAAAATCTCAAAAAAATTCTTGGCACAAATACGGTAAAACAGTCACAAAAAAAATTTTTATCGGTCTTGAAAAGAATTATTTTTCAAAACTTCTATTTTTGTCGTTTTTTTAACTGTTTTGTTCAATGTAATACCGTTTTTTGTTGCATTTTTGTTCAATAAGCACTGTTTGATGGTCCAAAAACCCGAGAAAAAAATGAAAAAATTGAAAAAAAAAAATGTTTTTTTTTGGATTTTTTCGAAAAAAAAAAATATTTTCAAAAAAAATTTTTTTCGCGAATTTAGCGCGGGTTCGGCGCTCAAGGGAGTTAGCCATTGAAACGGCTATTAGCCTTAAATTAATTAAAACATCGATAATTCAAAATTCATGCAATGCAATAAAAATTTCCTTTCAGAAATTAAAAAAAATTTTTTTTTTCAACTTTAACATTTTTTTTGCCCCACTTTGCCTACTGTACTTGACTAAACTCTACTCTTCCTCCAGACACTTCCAAAGATCTCTCTTTTTTTTTTGCATTTTTTCCCACTGCAACCCAACTCCTTGAACCCCCACCCCATCCCAACTAGATACATTGACCAAAAATCTTTTCGGGAGGAACAATGGATTGCAATTATGCAACCATTTTCTTCCTTTTTCGTCTATTTTTGCTCCAAAAGTCTCTGAATTTTGGTGTGACTCACATCAGAACACACTCACTCACACTTGCGCAAAATCTTGTTAAAATTTCTTTTGACAAGATCTTTTTGAACCTCCACCTTTTGTTGCTGTTCGCCCAGTTCAAACGGTGCTACTTTAAGAATAGAACTGACTGAAATGGAGCTGTACTGACCCATGACGGGTTATTGAGTTCTATTTCGTGCAGCTCTATTCCAAAGTAGCACCGTTCAAATGTTCCCGTTCCAGTTTTAGACAATGCACTTTCTTCAACTGATATCAGTGCTCGTGTCGGTGAAAGTCGGACATGTCAGATCGTCACGGCTTCTTCAGAACATTCAGGATGATTATCAGAAAGGTAGGGCTTTCAATCGAGTTGCATCATCAAAAATTGAAACCCCGCCCACTGATTTGCGCGCGACCACGCAATCGCAGTGATATTTGAAGAGACGCAGACAGAACGGTGAATGCAGACTTCCGTTTTCATGATGCATTTTCTATTATTCATTCATGCGGTGTTGGCAGTCACAAAAACCTCGAAAAAAACTGCATTTTTATCTGCGTCTCCTCGGCCGCTGGGCTCTTTTTTTTTCGTTTCTCGATGCGAGACCACTGCACAGGGCAGGGGCAGTACGCTCCATCGAACTAGGCCGAAAATATCTTGGCAGTGTGCCAATTTGCATTATTTTAAAGGAATTTTTATACAGACACCGTTGCCACGCGATGCAGCCGCCGCGCGCCGCGAGCCCGCAAAGTTCTAATTTTATTTCACAATTCAATAACTTAACAATCTACCGAACAACCTGTGCCCACAAGCAGCCATAGCCAAATCCCCAAATCATAAAAATCCATATTTTCAGCAGAACCGTCACACCTGATCGACACAATTCAGAGGAGATACGATAAACGAGTACGGCCGTTCGCAGAAACCAACCGGCCGGTTATAGTTCACATGACCATCGTGTTGGGCATTCTGACAGAAGTGGTAAGTGGGATCACGATGTGCTAGATCCTACACAAAGGCAAACGCGCTCTATAGCATGTGTCTGCGTCTCCACAGTGACGTTCTGATGGGTTGAAAAAAGTGAGTGTAAAACGGAGACGCAGAGATGCGAGAGATGGCGCTCGGCGACTCTTGATTTTTCAGAGAAAATATTCTGGCCTAAGCGTGGTCGCATTTAGCTGCGCAGCCAATTTTCTGCGTTAAACTGATACGAAGTGGAGACGCAGACAAGCAGAGTGGGAGGATATTGTTGTTTTTGTAGCAAACTCTCGCAGGAGAGGCGCAGAAACTCAGCGGAGCGCGTTGCCAATAACGTTCCGCGCAGCACGCCGTGATAAATTAATGGAAAAATTCGGGTATTTTCAGAGAGAAAACCAACAAGTCGCCTCATTCGTCATCTCACACGTTCAAAAGTGGCGGGATCCGAAATTGGCGTGGGATCCCGACAATCACAATGGCTTAACTCAAGTCGTCATGCCTCGGAGTCTGGTTTGGGTGCCAAAGTTGTTCATTTATAATAGGTATGTATATTGCCTTTTTTCTCAAATATCGGTAAAAAAAATTGCCGCCGCTTTTGAGCACGGCGTGCTAGACCCTACGTAAAGGCGAACGCGCTCTATCGCATTCTCTGCGTCTCCACAGTGGTGTTCTGCCAAGTTTAGCTGAACACGCGCGGAAATGGAGAGAGAGAGAGACGCAGAGAAGCGAGAGATAGCCCGCGGTAATTGCGGCGCCTTAAAAAACGTAGTGTTGCGTCGAGCATTTCGTCTTTTGGGAACAGCGTCAACGATGGGTCAAAAATGGGTTATTCCTCCACCATGTGCCATTTTAAATCTTTTCTCTTCTTCCAGCATGGACACCAAGGACATGCTCACTGACGACCGGTACGATGTACGTGTACAACACACTGGTCACGTCAAAGTGAACAGTCCGCAATTTGTGAGCACGCTGTGTCGAATCAATATCGATTTGTTCCCATTTGACACCCAATTCTGTGCAATCGCCTTGGCTTCTCCTCTATTGTCAGTGGAGGAGATGGATGTGAATGCCACGCAGCCGCCGGTTGATTCTTATTTTTCGGTTAGTGTCTTTCTTTTTTTGTTTTTTTTTTCAAGTTTTCCAAGCCAGCCTTCTTCAAAATAAAAATTTAAACATCTAGAATCACGTTGCGGAAAAATTATGCATCGCTCGGTTCAAAAACGAGGTAAATAGGCCTAAGGAATTATGGCTATAAGCCATTAAAGAAAGGATATGGATATTAGCCATTGAAGATGGCAGATAGTAATTCTGGCGTACAGCGCGTGTTTGGCAAAACTAAATAAATTTTACGGCTATTAGCGATGAGTCTACGCGCAGAATCAGGCGCGTCCGACACCTCACGGGTTTCTCAGCTCACTGCGTCTCCTAAACTGAAAATTTACAGTTTGGGCTCTAAACAGCTTTAAAACTGGAATTTTGAAAATCTGTAAAAAAAATGGCCATTATCGCGAAAAAATTCTGCATCGATGTGTCTAAAAACTATGAAAATTGGCCCAGTAGTAAGCGCGCTAGGGCCGGAGACATATCAACACGCTGAATCCGGAGCGACCGACATTTTATGGGTTCCGCGGCTCGCTCTGTCTGCGTCTCTTTAGTTAAAAATGGCTAAATTGAGGTAAATGTCTACATTGTGTTTTCAATCGACTTGCGACATGAGAACGCGAGACTCCGCCCACTTTTTTTGTGCGCGACCACGCGAACACAGTGATATTTGAAGAGACGCAGACAGGTAGCGCACAAATAAGTGGGCGGAGTCTCGCGTTCTCATGTCGCAAGTCGATTGAAAACACAATAGATGGCTTCAAAATGGGAATTTTGAGCATTTAAAAATACCGGTATGATCGCGAGAAAATTCTGCACCGATCTGTCCAAAAACGAAAGCTCAAAGACCAACAATTTTTTTTTCAAGTTTTAAAAGAAAGTTTGAATTTTTTGCCAACGTATGTAAATAAATCTTGAAAATTGATATTTTCATTAAGCTACGATAAAAATCTAAATCTTGCAAAAAAACAATTGAATTTTCAAGTAATTTTTGGCTATTAGCCTTTTTCCGGTGACTTATCCCTCGCATCTGGCGCCAAGAATGAGCGCATTATGCTCCAGTATTGATACCTGCTCAGGCGAAAATGCGCTCCGTTGAACTCGGCGGACAAATGTTGACAATGTGCCAATTTATGCGAATTGGAAGCGACGCGACGAGCGACGAGACGCAGGCGAGAGACATTGTTGCCACGCGACGCAACCGCAGCGCGTTGGGCTTTGGCGGCAGCAAGTATCAAGAAGGAAGGGGGGAGGGGGGGGTACAACTACACGGTATAGAACCTGTACGGAATAGAAATCTCAAATGGAACTGTATTAAAACAACAACTGCGCGAAATAGAACTGAATGACCCGCATTGTACAACGGAACACATTTCCAAGCTGGTCTAGACTAGAACTGATATTTGATATTTCAAATTTCAGGGCAACGCCGAATGGCAAGTGATGAACGTGACAGTCCGCCAAATGAAGTTCATGGAAGAGGGCGAATTCCGAGCCGAAGTGCACTACATCCTTCACCTAAACCGTCGTCCCACCTATTACATCACCGTCATTGTGGTGCCCACATTTCTGATCTCTGCTCTCTCCATCCTCGGCATCTTCTCACCCGGATCGAATGACGGTCCGCGCAATGAAAAAGTGTCCCTTGGGCTTGGTTCTCTGCTCGCCATGACTGTTTTGTTGGACATTGTGGCGGGAGCCATGCCAAAGAGTGACGCGATTCCGCTGCTCGGCTACTATATAATGTTGGTGATTCTTCTGTGCGCGATTGGAGTCGCCGTGTCGATGGCAATGCTTTCAATGTCGAGGAGCTGTATTCAAACTTCTAAAATGCCACCTCCTCACTATTATCGTCTTCTTTTTCTGAATGTTTGCCGTGTTGTGAAACAGAATAATGGGATGGCGGCGCCGGTGAATGAGAAGCCGACTAGTATTTCGTGAGTTGATGAGAAAATTGTTTTTTGTTTAATGTCGTGTGCTTTCAGTCCAAGGTTCCCTGACCTCATTGCCATTTACAATCAGCTTATTGAAGTGGCCAGGGCTCAGCGAGCATATCGTGAGAGGATTGAGAAGCAGAAATGGCAGCATAGGGTGAGTAAATGCACTGGATGCCTGGTGATTTTTGAGAACTATATTGTGTTTTCAATCGACTTGCGATATGAAAACGCAATTCAAGTCTGCATTCACCGTTCTGTCTGCGTCTCTTCAAATAGCACTGTGTTTTCGTGGTCGCGCAAAAATAAGTGGGCGGGGTTTCGTGTTTTCATAATGCAACTCGATTCAAAAGACAATAAATCAACGCATAAAAATACGAAATAAATGTCGTAAGTGTGGGGCACACTTGCCGTTAAAACCATTTAGTTCAATGGAGCGCGTTTGATCCTATTGTGTTTTCAATCGACTTGCGACATGAGAACGCAAAACTCCGCCCACTTATTTATGCGCCACCACGCGAACATAGTGATATTTGAAGAGATGCAGACTTGCGTTTTCATGTCGCAAGTCGATTGAAAACACAATACATTTTTTAATCCATTGTTTATTTTTTTTAGGTAGAAGTGGAGTGGAATAAAATCTTTGCGCGGGTCGATTTCTTCTTCCTTTTTCTCTTCGAAATGTTCAATGTGCTGGTGCTCGTGCTCTTCCTACGATACGCTTTTCTTCCGGTCCCTCCTCTTCCCGAAAATTTCTCTATTTGATTTCTCATTATCCTGGTCTAAATTGTTTCCAAACGGGTCCTCAAAATCCATCTCTTTTCTTGTAAAACCCCATGTAAAAACGAGTCAGTTTTCTATTGATTGTATATATTTAAATAAATATGTGAATAAATAGAGAAATAATTTAAGATGTTATTTTAAGGTGTTACAGCCCTTTGAGAATCTTGGTCCTTCTGGGTAAGTCCACTGATAAAACATTTAATTAAAATAAGCGACACCAAAGAAAGTCAAGAAAATCCCAATAAAAACATTTTTGTCTTACTGTAACGCTGCTGCAAGTATGCAAACATCAGGTCTCACGACAAAGTGCACACTTTTTCAAATTTGCACCATTTTGAGCTGAAACTTCGGCTCTGGGTCGCTTCGAAACTTTTTTTGCATTTTTTGCGCTGAATTTTGAAAAATTCTCCGAATTTACCGGTAAAAAATCGACTACTATATTGTCCTCGGCTGAATATTGTCAATAGTGCGAACACGACGAAAAATAGCAATATAGTTTCGACACGTCCCAGAGCCGAAACTTCAGTTGGAAGACAAAACTGAGAAACGTTTTGCAAGCTGGCGGCACGGTTTTTCTTACATTCTAATGCAATTCCAGTACAAAACGCGTGCCGCACACTTGCAATGAACGGGGCTTCTTCCTAGGTTTTTGAAATGTTTTTCCCCGGTTTTGTCAGGGTCTCGAAAATGGTCCTATTGTGTTTTCAATCGACTTGCGACATGAGAACGTGAGACTCCGCCCACTTATTTGTGCCGTTCTGTCTGCGTCTCTTCAAATATCAATGTGTTCGCGTGGTCGCGCACAAATGAGTGGGCGGAATCTCGCGTTCTCATGTCGCAAGTCGATTGAAAACACAATATTTATGTATTAGAAAGATCAGAGGATGTTACTTTTATTGAGAATCACAACAAAAGTAGTATCATCTAAATATCAAATTAAATACATGATTTTCCAAAAAATGTACATAAATACACCAATTAACATATATTATCATCATCTAAAAAAGCATAAGAGCAATGTCTGCATGATCAATCCGAAAGTTTTGCGAAGCGGGCGACGACGTTGTTGGATACTTGATCGGTGGAGATTGGGAGCTACTGTAGAAGTGAGAAGTTGTTGGGCAAGTTGGTGGACTGTTTTCTGAAAATATCAGCAATTCACTAGTAGACTTTTATTTACATGTTAAAAACTCACGAGGCTTTGGGTGGAATCCTTGATTTCCAGAATATTGGCTAGATGAAGGTTTCGTTATTCCAAGCATTTTTTGTAATAAATATTGTACTGAAATTTCTATTTAGAGCACACCGCTTTTATACACCTTGTTTGCTTGTTGTTGCGTGGGCGCTTCTCAGAAAGTACAGGTACTTTTTTGCTGCAATAACATATTTAACATCCCCCATATTTGCCCAAAAAACTTTCGGACAAACAGAAAAATATATACGAGAGAAAAAAGTGGAAGAGAAAACGAGAAAAATAAGAAAATATTGTTGAAAAAAAATAAATAAAGCGGCAATCTACGGTAACCAGAGTGCTTTAGGCCACGCCCCTAAAAACGTTTTAATCGTTTTTTTTGTTGCTTTCTTGATGATGCATCCGTCATTTAGTCCCTCGAACGTTTCGAAAATGTTTCTGCGTTTTGTCGTCGCGGTGTTTCAAAACAATCATTTTTCAAAGCATTTGAATCGAAAACAATGATTGTGTGTAAACACCGCGACGACAAAATGCAGAAAAATTTTGAAACTTCGAGACCCTGACAAAACCAGGGAAGACAAAACCGGGGAAAAAAAATGACAAAACCTGGGAAGAGGCCCTGCCCCCTTTTGCAACTGCTGCACGATATTTTGTACTGGAAGTGTTGAAAATACAGGGAAAAGTGCGCCGCAGACTTGCAACTTTTCCCCGGTTTTGTCTTTTTTTCCGCCGGTTTTGTCTTCCCCGGTTTCGTGGTTTTCCCCGGTTTTGTCAGGGTCTCGAAACTTCGCACTTTCGAAACGTCCGAGGGCCGTTATTTAACCGGATATTTACGTGAAAAATCGTCCCGAAACGATTTTTTTTTTTTGAAAAACTCTTTTTTTTAAGGGGGTACGACAGAATAGAAATAGGCGAAATAGAAATGCTACAAAAAAGAACTGGAAAAAATAGAACTGAGCGAAATAGAAATGCTACGAAATAGAACGGCTACAAAATAGAAATGAGCGAAATAGAAATGCTATTATCGGCCCGCCACGTCGGTCAAACGCGCTCCGCTGAACTCAATACTACGTGGATTTCATTTTGGTTTCCAAATTATTTTTTTTCACGTTGAATTTACACGTGAAATGAAAAAATTTGGAAACCAAAATAAAATCCACGTAGTATTGAGTTCAGCGGAGCGCGTTTGACCATTTTGGCGGGCCGACAATACAAAATAGAACAAATTTTGGTGATGGAGCGCGTTTGCATTATTTCTTCAATTGCTCAGTTTTTCGCCGATTTTCCTTTTTTTTTTCTGAAACTGCATTGATTTTATACCTTTCTTCATTTTCGATGTTGTTAAGTGCGTAAAATATCTGAAAATTACTGAAAAATCCTATAATAATCGGAAAATTCGAAGAATAATGCAAACGCGCTCCATCGCACCGATTTCTATTTCGCCCATTTCTATTTTGTCACATTTCTATTTTGTAGCCGTTCTATTTTTTCCAGTTCTTTTTTGTAGCAATTCTATTTTGTAGCATTTCTATTTCGCCTATTTCTATTCTTTCGTACCCCCTTTTTAAATCACGCCATAGTGCAAGTGCGCTCTACCGAACAATAAGTGTTTTTTTGGCTATTTTTACCTGAATTTCCCAAATCGAAGGATTTTTGAAAATGATTGAATTAATTTTTTGCAATATTACGATATGCAAAGCATTATCAAAAAAAAAACGCTAAATTTATGCAAATGCTTTTTAAAATAATTCCTTCGGGAATGACACAAAACCAGTTTCCATTCATCCACGAGTGGCAATGTACGCGATGAGGTCGACGACGCGATTCGAGTATCCAAACTCGTTGTCGTACCACGAGATGAGCTTCACAAAGTTCGGATTGAGCGAAATGCATGCGTCAGCGTCGAAGATTGAAGAGTGTGGATCAGAGACAAAATCAGTGGAGACGACCTGATCTTCAGTGTACGCCAGAATACCCTTGAGTGGTCCCTCCGCCGCACTCTTCACCACTTTTTTGATGTCATCCATTGAAGCTGGCTTCTCGAGGCGAACAGTAAGATCGACCACAGAGACGTCAGGTGTTGGCACACGGAACGCCATTCCGGTCAGTTTACCGTTCAGTTCCGGAATTACTTTGCCGACGGCTTTGGCAGCTCCGGTGGCGGCCGGGATGATATTCTGGCTGGCTCCACGACCGTCTCTCCACAATTTTCCGGACGGACCGTCCACAGTCTTTTGAGTGGCTGTGACAGCGTGTACGGTAGTCATCAATCCTTCGACGATTCCTGAAATTTTAGAGAACTCGGTGTTTGAATTGCTGTCAGTTTCTTACCAAAATTATCATTGATAACCTTGGCCAATGGAGCAAGACAATTTGTTGTACAGGAGGCGTTCGAGATGACGTGATCATTGGATGCGTCGTATTTTTCATGATTCACACCGACCACGTACATCGGAGCATCGGCGGACGGAGCCGATATGATGACTTTTTTGGCGCCTCCTTTCAAGTGAGCCGATGCTTTATCTTTGGTCGTGAAAACTCCAGTCGATTCGACGACGTAGTCGGCGTTGACGGAGCCCCAAGCAATGCTGGTGGGATCTTTGCTGTTGAAGACCTGCTCATTATAATTATTTTTCATTATTTAGATTCAAACCTTAATCTTGTGGGATGATTTTCCCTCCTTTTGAACTATTAGAGAATCACCATCAACCGACACTGATCCTTTGAATTTTCCGTGCGTCGAATCGTACTTGAACAGATAGACCATATAATCGATAGTGATGAATGGATCATTGACGGCCACCACTTGAACATTGTCTTTTTCGACAGCGGCGCGGAGAACGAGCCGTCCGATTCTTCCGAATCCATTGATTCCAACATTGGCTTTCGACATCTTGAAACCTTCTCGAATGGAAGAAAAGCGGCTACTGATCGTCGAAAAAAATTGGGAAATGGAAAGCATAGAGAAATGTTTAAATGGAAAATTGGATTTTGCCAAAAAACTATAATTTATTACATGAAAAACACGTGACGAAAAATTGAATCAAATAGAGTTACGAAGAGAAATTAGAACGCGGGTTTACGGTCATCTAATCGAGATGTTAGATTTGATTTGCAACGAGCTTATTCCTTTCCGAGAGCGCGCTCCTGGGCTTCAATCTCCGAAATGCGCTGTTGATGGCGCTCAAGAACCTGTAAAAAAACCCGTTTTTTTCACCAATTGCAGAAAAATGACAAAAAAAAACTACAGTAGCCGGAGGAATTAACCCGTCGTGTCGAGACCTGCCTTTAAATTTCGGCTGAATTCAATTCCCATTAACAGTTAGAGGCGCATTACATTTTTTAATGCCGAGTCTCGACGCGATGGTTTTTTTTCCAGTGGATCCATGAAAACTAAATTTTTTATGGTGGTGAGAGACGCAGATTTTTCGTAAAATGTCGCTTTCCTGTTTCATGGATCCTAGCCCTGGTAAAAACACGAAAACCGATTTTTTGGAGCTCTGAATAGGTGCATAGAAAAACAAAACAATACCTTCTGGTGATTCTCAAGTTGGCCCTTGTGGTGCTCGACCTCCTGCTCGATATGCTCGCGGAGCTCCTGGAGCTGAGCCTTCTGCTTCTTGTAAAAGTACTCGTCCTCGCGAGCGGCCTCCATCTTTCCGAACGCACCTCCGGCGTCACGGATCGATCCTCCGGAGCCTCCTCCGCGTCCGGCTCCTTCTCCGTGTCCGCCAGAAACACTGCGAACGATGACTCCCGACAGGCGGGCAGTGACTCTTGAAACGCTGAGCATTCTGAAAAGCATTTTAGAATATTTTTGACAGAGATGGAAACTGCGGTCGAACCTCACAAGTATCACAAGTAAGTAAGTAAGTTGACAGAGATAGGAAAAAAACTGATTCGGGGAAATTTATATCGCGTATTCGGAAGGAGCGACACAAGGCGTTTCAAAAAGAATTTTCGGGCGCCAATTATCCCGCCTGTGTCCCCATTTTTGCACGGGTTTAAATAGCATGATTTGGCAGAACGCCACTGTCGAGACCAGGCTTTCTCGGAAATTTCCGAAAAGCCGGAATTCCGATGTCGGAACCTCAATTTTTTAAACTTTTTTTTCCGATCGGAATTCGGAATTCCGACGGAAATTCGGAAACAAAAATGAAAAATTCGGAATTCCGTCGGAACATCGGAAGAGAAAATTACAAAATCGGAAATTTCCGACGGAACTCGGAAGAGAAATTTTTATTTCCGAGAAAGCCTGGTCGAGACACACAAACATGCGAGAAGGCAAGAATTCCTTCACGTAGGGTCTAGCACGCCGTGCGACACATGAATCCATGGTTTTAATTGAAAAAATGAAGAGATTTTTCGACTCCCAAGTTAACGTGAAGTGTCACTCCTCTTCTCCCGAATACGTGATAAATAAGATAAACAAAAGTTCATCCGGCCACATGACTTTATTGATTAGCCCGTTCGAGTGCAGCTGTTTTAGAGATAGCGGTTGTTGGTGAGATTGAAAAGTATTAAATTTACAAATTTTCACAGTCTAAAAACTAAAATTTCGAGGGGAAAAAAAGGGAAAAGCATGGCCAGAAATGGAGAAAAAGCAAACATGCGCGACGCATTTTGTCTGCATTTTTGCGTGCGGTGTGTCTGCGTACAATGCATCGAATCTTACGAGCAAATAAACAAAATTTTTAAAAATGTTTTATGACAAAAATTGTTTTTTTCACGATCAATTTTCATAAAAATCAGGTTGCTTTTCAATATTTAGGGCTCTATTTTCAGCTACGCGCTTTTCTTTTCAAAAATTTCTTGGATATTTGGATAGACAGGCGAAGAAAACATTAAAAAATAATTTTCATTTTGGCGCCTGAAATTTTGTTTTTCCCCCTAAATATTGTGTTTTCAATTGACTTGCGACATGAGAACGCTAAACTCCGCCCACTTATTTGTGCGCGACCATGCGAACACAGTGATATTTGAAGAGACGCAGACAGAACGGTGAATGCAGACTTGCGTTTTCATGTCGCAAGTCGATACTTTATATTAATTTATTACAAAAAACAAACAAGCGATTATCCAATTGCCGAAAAATAATGGCGTAGCGTAGCCTAAGGACTGCAAAAAGATTACGGGCCCATTTAAGCCACGCCCCTAAAAACTTATTTTTTCGACTATTCTTGAAGATTTCGATTTCACCTTGTTTGTATTTAAAAATCAATAATTCTGGCATACAAATATATACACTGTCACAAAAAATATAGATTTTTTTAATTTTCAAAAACGCCATTGAAAAAAAAGTAAAATTTCCAATATCGTGCAACCAAAAAAAAATGCGACACGGTGATTGCGTACTTATGAAAAAGGAAATGACAAAAAAAGCGATAGCATAGAAAATTAAGAGATTGAAAAATTTGGCAATTTTCAACTGGCAAAACCTAAAAATCTAGAGAAAATCGAGAAATTTTGGCGGAAACTGATTGAAAAAAGGCAGCCAAAAATGCGTGCGCGGTACTTGCAAAAAAGGGCGTGTCACTTGCTAATCGTTATTTTTTGTCATTTTGATCTAAAAAGTTTGTTTTATTATTGTTTTTTTTTAAAGATATTAATTTTCACGCTATTTTTCAGTGACTTGCCAAGGGGCGGGGCTTATTTGTTGGTTTTGTTGCGCTCTCAAAATAGATATTTACTCGTTCTTTATGGCTTAGAAAATTTAAATCGTTTCACGTGTGAACCCAGCACGATCGGACACAGCTGAAATGAGTGACCGTAATCCATTCGTTCAACAAAAAATAAATAAATAAACAAGAGCATGAGCAACAAAACCATACAAAAAGAATAGAAACAGCTTAAAATGGATTACGGTCACACTCATTTCAACTGTGTCCGATCGTGCTGTTTTTACTCGTAAAATGATTTGAATTTGCCAAGCTAAAAAGAGCGTTATTGTGTTTTCAATCGAGCTGCATCACGAAAAATTAATGGGGTTATTCATTTCATGCATTTTGCATTTTTTGTCAAATTTTCCTTATTCATTTCATGCAGAAAACGACATATTCTGCAGCAGAAAACTGCATTTCGCCGAACTGCAAAATGCAGAAAACTGCATTTCGTCGAACTGCAAATTGCAGAAAAATGCATTTCGTCGAACTGCAAAATGCACTTTTTGTCATTTTCCGCAAGAAATGAATAACACCACTATTTTTCTTGCATTTTCGCGTGTTTTTCATGACAAAAAGTGCATTTTGCAGTTCGACGAAATGCAGTTTTCTGCTGCAGAAAATGTCGTTTTCTGCATGAAATGAATAAGGAAAATTTAACAAAAAATGCAAACTGCATGAAATGAATAACCCCATAAAAATTCACGTGAAAAAGTGGGCGGGATTTCGTGTTTAGATTATGTATGCAACTCTATTGAAAACACAATAGCTGAGACGAGAGTAATAAGAGTACGGTAAACATGTGATCGAGTGGTGAGAGTGGCCAGAAGCCCAGTCAAGTCTGGAAAACACCTCGTGGCGGTCAGAGACACAGAGATGAGACGAATTTCCGAGCGTGCGCTTCGAAGAGACAGAGACGAGAGGAGGCGACAATAAACAGCGCCTCGGCAAATCGATGGATTGGACGTAGAGACGGCGCGTGTGCAAGGCTGTTGTGGGATTATAATTATCCAAATCGGACTATTATTCTTCTTTTTGTTCTTCACGTCTTTTGAATACTTATCAATTCGCATCGATTAAATAAATATAAAGATTTATTTCCAGTGACTTCAAAAGGAATAGGACCCACTTGGTTATCTATCTAACCATTCGATATCGGCCATGGGCAGACAGTTTATTGGAACTTGTGGTGAATTTATTTCTCAAAGACGAAGCATATTTTAAATATCATATCAGGCGGCCGCGGAAAGCTGTACGGCTGCAAAGTGTGCTATACGTACATTTCTTCACACCATCAACTGACAAGTCCTCATTTCAATGGTGAGTTAAATATGATTTAGAATTTATTTATTATCCGTCACAAATGAATGCAGTACAACGGGATATATAATAAAAGTTAATTGTTATATTTAAGTCTGAAAATGGTCCTCTCGGTATGAAACTTTGTAAATAATGTTGAAAAATTGCTTTTGGACATGCTCTTTTTTGAGCATGATTGGGAGTTTTTTTTTAAAACATTTTTTCCAAGGTTTCATGCCCATTGGAGCATTTTGCAAATTATTTAATCCACTGAAAACCTGTTCAGGAAGCACCGGTCCCGCGATGCTCTTCAAATGTGCCTGGAACATTGAGCATGGTGAAGTGGAGAGGAGGAAGATGACCACCGGATGGCATATTGTTCGTGATGTTTTTTGTATCGAGTGCAAGGTATTTATTTTTCATTTTTACCTCTATTTTTAGAAGTGTCGAAAAATAGGCTCTGGGACATTTTGAAACTAGGACGATTCGAAACCTGCCACTTCGAAACTGGGACGTATCGAAATTTTTGCGCTATTTTTCGTCGTCTTGTGCGTTCGGACGCGTTTCCTCACTACCGCCCATGCCCCTGTGGAAATTCAGGATATGTCAAAAACTGAAAATTGGGAGAAAATATGCTAAACTCGGCGAATGCATCATCAGCCTCGCTCTACGGCTTTTTTCAATTTTCAACAGTTTAGTGCGGCTGTTTTGAAGCGAAAAATAAAATTTTACCTACAATTCGTCGTGGATACGTCATTTTCCGTTAAAAAGAAGTATAAAAACTAGAATTCGAGTTAATCTTGCAAGTGCAACACGGTTTTACAGGAGTTTTGCAGTAGAGCGAGGTTGATGATGTATTCGCCGACTATAAAAAATGTTTGAATTGAAAAAAATTAAATTTTTAAAATGAGGACTATTTTTGGTATTATTTTGTATTGTCGGCCCGCCAAAATGGCCAAACGCGCTCCGCTGAACTCAACGCTATGCAATTTTCTGAACGAAACTACAAAAAAGTGTTTTTTTTTTTCAGAACAAGCTCGGATGGATGTACGAGATGGCTATCGAAGAGCAACAAAAGTATAAAGAAGGCCAAATAATTCTAGAAAATGCGCTGATTTGCAAGATTTCCGATGGTATCCGGGACCCACTTGGAGAGGATGAGTACGCGAAGAGAGATGGGTGAATTTACTGTGTTGTTTTTTTTTTTGCAGCGATGATAAGATGCCAGAGCCGAATATCGAGCAGCCACCGAGAACTCGCTCGCCGTCCGAGAGCTCTCAGAATAGTCGCTCGAATTCTGAAAGCGGGTCGAGTGGATTCTGATGTGCGGATGCAATGGAAGAAATACCGATGTATTTAGATGTAAATATTTAATGGGGGTACATGAAAATTTGAAAATTTTGTGTTTTTTCTGGAAGAGGTTTTGCAAAAGTTAGTCCCTGCGTAAATAAGCTAATTTTGTAATGGATCTATTCACAAAACCGGAAAAAAAGGAATAAAACGGAAAAAAAGTTCGGGAAAAATCGGAGAATGCTCCGATTGACCTGAAATTTGGGAAATATTGGAAAAAATTCTTCTTTACATGCTCAAAAAATTTTGGACCAAAATATCGATTTTAATAATTATCATTTTTTTTTCTGAAAATTTTTAAAATCGATATTTTGGTCCAAAATTTTTTTTTAGAATTTTTTCCAATATTTCCCAAAATTTCAGGTCAATCGGAGCATTCTCCGATTTTTCCCGCAATTTTCTTCCTTTTTTCCGGTTTTGTGAATAAATATCGCTGAAAAATTGGAAAAAAGAAAAAAAAGAAATATATGGCCGTGGAAGAAATTTTGCGGAGACTAACTGTGTAAAAACTCTACCAGAAAATGCGAAACGGAAAAAAAAATCAACATTTAATGACATTTCATGAAAAAACCTCCCATACCACATTTTCAATTTGTTTATTAAATATTCGCCACGGAGTGACCCTCCGTGGCGAATACATAATAGCCCCCTCCCCCAATATTATCAAAATTCCCGCGTAGTCGAATTTAGTGCACACTTTTGTAAATATCACTGTACATATTTATATATTACGTTTTCCAGGAATGGTGACATCGTGTCAAATGTTGTACATTGTGGTCTCGCCACGGACGGTGTTTGCATCCTTGTGGATTTACGCGTTGATACAAATTTGAAATTTTCCGACAAATAAATTCCTTTTTTTTTGTTGTTGTTATTATTTGTGCCGTTGAAAATTTTTCCGGAATAGTGGTTAATTTTTTTAAATCGCATATTGAAATAAAAATGTTAAACACTAGCCCGGAAAAATTTTCAAGTTCCAAAGAAATTAAAAACGGCACGAATAATAACAACAAAAAAAAAAACAGAATTTATTCTTCGAAACTGGAAATTTAAATCTGTATCAACGCGTAAATCCAAAAGTCCGCAAACACCGTCTGTGGCGAGACCGCAATGCACACCATTTGACGCGCTATCACAATTCCAGGAATACGTAATACCTGTTCATCTTCGCTTAACTCCGTGTTTTTCGTGATTTTTTAATATAATTTTTAAATTTTTTTCCCCTTTCCATGTTTTCTCTGCACACTCCCTTCCAAATCTTCTTTCATTCAAACCTTTCGTTTCGATTGACCTCTGCTCTTTTTTTTTGTTGTTGTACATTCATGATTAAAAAAAAAAACTTTTTTTTCCTAGCTCTTGTACTTGTGATTATTCCCTGACAGGTCGAGTGAACCTGAGCACCTATCTAATTGCCCTTATAGCCCCCCCTCCCCCTCAAAACGTGCTCAAATTCCACCTTCAGATGGGTTTAAAATTCGTCGAAAACAGCGGCGGAAAGAAGATGTACTATTGTGCAAACTGTTACACGTACTTGGCCGACAAGGCGACGGTCGAGTCGACAAACTTCACCGGATTGACCGGCCAGGCGTACCTGTTCTCTCGAGTGGTCAACGCGAGATTCGGGCCGATTGTTCGACGCGAAATGATGACCGGATTGCACTTTATCAGAGATGCGTTTTGTTTGCAGTGCAAGCAGTTGCTCGGCTGGATGTACGAGTTGGCGCCGAACGATACGGAACGGTATAAAGAAGGTGGGGATTTATTGGAAAAGCTGAACCGTAAAAACTGTATTCGAAGGTCGCAAGTGGTATCGAAAATCGGAGATAAAAACGAGAGAAATTACAAGAAAAATAAATATTCCTGGCTAAAATTTATTTTCCTAAAAGCCGCGGCCGCAGGTTTTCTAGGCTACGATTTTCGTGTACTCCCCGTGGTCTTCTATTTTTTTTGTTGTGAAAACCAGAGAATTTGTTTTGTGCATTTTCAATGTGCTAAATCCCCCGCCCAATAGTATATTTTAAGACACTATTGTCCATTCGCGAAAAATGCAAGTGCGCTCCATTGAACGTAGTACTTTACGAATTTCATTTTCGTCGCCATCACGGTGTCCAGGATTTGAAATGTGGGCGGAGCCGAGCAAACGCGCCCCACTGGATTTTTTCGCGCGAAATTCAAATTTAGAGGCATTTTTTATGTTTTTCGGGAAAAAAGCATAAATTCTTAATTTTTTTCCCACATGTGCTCCAACGGAATTATAGCTGAGGTCTTTAGAAATTTTTAAAGCCTACGAACGTCGAATTTGGTTCAGCCACCATTTCGAAATATTCGTTTTGAGTTTTTTGGTGTTTTTGCAGGATAAATCTTTACGAAAAGCGAAGTTTGAGCAATTATATGGTATTAAAAGATAAAATACATACATTTTACAAAGAAAAACAGGTTTTACTGAAAGAAAAACCATAAAATCAATAACATAAAATGCGAGAGTCGAAAAATGCGCAAGCACCGAAAGTGCGCCATGGAGGTTTGCTGACGCGCCAGCAAATTAGGCTCCGCCCACATTTCAAATCCTGGACACCGTGCGCCAAATTATTTTTCCTCTTTTTCTTCGATTATTTGCTAAATTTCTTTGTTTTTCCTGATATTTCTTTGTTAAAACGTCGAATAACAAACAAATTCGTAATATTTTGTGAAAAACGTCCTAATTATGCCCAATTTTTGTCAAAATTCGCCATTTTTCGAAATTACAGCTTCTTAAAAAATTCCTCAAATGTTTTTATGATGATGCATTTTAATGTATTCTTTCTTTTTAAACCGAAAATTACTGATTCTAATATGAATTTTCGCGAAAAATACTATTGTTCATTATTATCAGTAATTTTCGGTTTAAAAAGAAAGAATACATTAAAATGTAACATCATAAAAACATTTCAGCAAAAACCCTTTCAAATAAATGATTTAGGAATTTTTTAAGAAGCGGTAATTTCCAAAAATGGCGAATTTTGACAAAAATTGGGCATAATTAGGACGTTTTTCACAAAATATTACGAATATGTTTGTTATTCGTCATTTTAACAAAGAAATATTAGGAAAACGAAGAATTTTAGCAAAAATTCGAAGAAAAAGAGGAAAAATAATTTGGCGACGAAAATGAAATTCGCAAATTACTATGTTCAATGGAGCGCACTTGCCTTTTTCGCGAATGGACAATATCAAAAAAAAAAGGCACCTCCTTCAAGGCATTCGAAAAAAAATCCTTTCAAAAAATGAGTTTGGAATTTTTTAAAGCATTGCAAGTTGGAAAAGTATTTATTTTCGGCAAAAATAGTGCATTTCACGGAAAATTTTTATGAAACTACGAATTTTCCAAAAATCAATAATTTTACAAAGAAAAAACGAAGGATTTTTTATGGGGTTATTCTCGGAACAAGCAAAAATAGAAAAAACTAGCAAAAAATTCAGCGAAAATGCTCCGCTCGATCTGAAACTTTGGTAAATCATTAAAAAAAATACTCTCGAACATTCCCTGAAAATTTCAGACCGAAATATTGATTTTAAAAAAATATCGATTTTTATTTCTGAAAATTTTCAATATCGATATTTTGGTCTGAAATTTTCAGGGAATGTCCGAGAGTATTTTTTAAATGATTTCCCAAAGTTTCAGATCGATAGGAGCATTCTCCGAATTTTCGCTGAATTTTTTGCTGGTTTTTTCTATGTTTTGCTTTTTTTGCTGATTCCGAGAATAACCCCATTACAAAAATGAAAATACCCGACAAAATAATTTGGAAACTAAAATGAAAATCTCGAAGCGCTATTGACAGGTATTATTGGTGAATGCCAAAAAATGCTTAACACACTTCTCATCCATGATCACTGACCGTAAACCAATCTCCTGACAGTTTCCAGGATCAGTGATTCTCGAGCGTCTCCGCATCCTGGAAACGGAAGGAATCACGAACAACACTCAACTGGAAGCCCGTGTTCGTCGCCCGTTCGACATGGCCTATGAGGTGGCGAATCGGATGCGCCACGGACGAATTCGCCCTCTACCACAGCCGGCACAAAACGACCGCGCCTACCGATTAAACGACATATTCCGATTCCGCGACGGCGAACACTTGCCCGTCATCCAGATTTTCGACGAAGATCACATTGCGCAAACGTTTGGCTACAATCAGCGACAAATTGCCGGATTGAGGCACACTGTCGACAATCTGAACGACGCGATTTTCCAGTGTGCACGTGGAAATAATGCGGATTTGTGGGTGCTTGGATTTCGTGCTGATATTGGCGCACAATTTATTGCGATCAGAGAGGTGAGTTGTTTTGAAAATGAAACATTTGTGATTATTCTGTGTTCAAAGTAGAAAAAAAAACTCTGAGAAATAAGGTGTACACAGCATCCGAGCGTTTTTAAGTTTTCGGAGAATTTCTGGTAGATTTTTTGACTGCAAAAAATTCCTTTCAGTTCAAAAAATTGGTTTTTTTAACCGTACCCAGAGGTTTTCAGGATTGTCAATGTGGGCGGAGCCTAATTTTCTAGCGCGCCAGCAAATTAGCATGGCGCACTTTCGGTGCTTGCGCATTTTTATTATTATTTTTCTTTCAGTAAAACCTGTTTTTATTTGTAAAATGTATGTATTGTATCTTTTAATAACTACAAGCCTGCTGCGCAGTCCTGCGCGGCTGCTGACGCAGCCTATTGGCGACTTCGTCTCCACATTCTATTTTTTTATGTTCCACTCTTCCTCATTCATTTATACGCACTCTGTTTTGGACAGATTTCTGTCCTCCGTGGCTCAGTCGGTAGCACAGGTAAAGCGCGTCCAACTTATAATAGGTGTAAGCCAAATATAGGCCTGTTCTGGGCTTAAAATAAGTCAATCGCGGGTGGCAGCGGCTACCCTCCTGCAACAGACTTATCGCGCACGCGGTGTGTGCGCCGACCGCGTTAGGGCTATTGCAGGAGACAGCGATGCAAGCGCGCTCGACGGCTACACTATCTTTTTTTGGGCGGCCTAAATTTTTTGTCATCATTTAATTGTTTTTTTCCAAGTTTTCATAGCTTTTTGAGTACGTTTTCCGTTGTATTTTTTTCACAAATTATTTTTTAAATAATGAATGTTATTGTGTTTTAAATCGAGTTGCGACATCAGAACGTGAAACCTCGCCCACTGTTTTCATGCAAAAATTTAAAATGCACTAACTTAATGTTCGCGTGAAGAAAAGTGGACAGAGTTTCACGTATTGGTGTCCCAACTATAAATTGATTGAAAACACAATATTTTGTTTTCAATCGAGTTGCATCGTTAAAAAATGAAATTCCATCCACTTTTTTCACGAAAATCTTAAATTTCAGCGCATTTTGAATTTTTGCGGGAAAAAACGTGAGCGAGTTTTCTTTTTTTTTAAATGTTGCGGCTCCATTAAAAAAATAAGCTTTTTCGCATCAGTGTTGCACAAAATTTATTTTCCTTCCTTCCTGCCTCCACTTTTTAGCCCCGTCCGTTTACTATTTCCGTTTTTTTTTTTTTGGAACTTGGAGAACTGATTTTTTGACGCTGCTCGCGCCTGTTTCTGGACGAAGATTTTTTAAAATATGATTTGCAAAAAATTCAGCGCTTTGCGGGTCGTTGATTTTTCTTCAATCTATTTAATACTGCTGAATGCATAAAAAACCGTTGCGAATTATATTTTACTCCCGCTGAATAGCCATATGATCGTGGGTTTGCAATACATATACTCAAATATCGCCTTCTTCCGTTATCTATTTCTGGGCTGTAGTCAGGAAGCCACACGGAATTCCGAATGGCCTCCTGAATACGGCATCTGATATCATTTCCGTGAACTCTCATTAATGCACTAAACATTTCAGATAATGACGGACGCGATGCCCGGCGGCGCCTCTTTGATTCCTTCAACACTCCGCGGCAACATCGACGACGACATAAACGGCGTCATTTTTTGATAATTTTTATGGCTTGGCTTGGTAAGCTTTTTAGAACTTTAAAAAATTGGCTAACGCGTATAATCGTGCGTCCAAAAAACCAGAAAAAGGAAAAGATGGGCTCTCGGACGTTTCGAAAGTGTGCCGTTTCGAAAATGGATGTTTCGTTAGTTTTTCTGAATTTTGTCGTCGCGGTGTTTGAGGAATTTTCCTTAAAAAGTTTTTAAAATAATTGTGTGAAACACCGCGTCGACAAAATCCAGAAAAACCTTCGAAACGTCGCACTTTCGAAACGTCCGGGAGCCACAAGATGATGTCCAAAAATTCTTATTTCACCACTTTTGCTATTGTCTACATGTGAAATCAGTGCGGCCGCACCATCTAAATCGATTTCCCTAGTAGACAATAGCAAAAGTGGTAAATAACGCCTCTTTTCTTTCATTTTCTCCCTTTTCTGCGTTTTTGGACGCACCATAATTGGAGAGTTTTTTTCTCGAATTTACCGGTGAAATTTCTAACAACTTTTGTATACTTGACCAATTTTTGCCTATTGTCCATTCGCGAAGAAAGCAAGTGCGCTCCACGAAACCTAGTACTTCGTGGATTTCATTTTCGTCGCCAAATTATTTAGTTTCACGTTGAATTTGCACGTGAATTGAAATAATTTGGCGACGAAAATGAAATCCACGAAGTGCTAAGTTTTGTGGAGCGCACTTGCTTTTTTCGCGAATTGACAATATAGTCCGAACACCGCGACAAAAATAGTACTGAAGTTTTGAATCGTCCCAGTGCCATTCCTACTTGTCGACATTTCTCAGAATTCTCCGATTGAACCAATATAGGAATTTAATAGAAAATTTTGCCTTAATCGCAAGCCTTTTGAAAAGTTTCTAGCTCATTACATTTCATTTAAAATTGTAACACTATTAAAGTTTACCAGAAAAATAGAAATATTCAAAAAAACCCCATTAAAAAGAACAAACTACACGTTGGCCATTATTTTAAAGTTCTGAAAGCTCTCCCGGCTTATTTTATGTTTTTTATTTATTTTTTACTCGATTTCCATTGTTTGTTAATAACTTACCATTTTATGTTTTTTATCGTTAAACAAGCCTGCTGCGCAGTCTTGTTATTTTTATTTTTTTCATGTTTTGTTCACTGCATTTTCTTGCAAAAAGGCAAGTGCGGACGCGCACAGACATCCCGATCTCGGTTTTTATATATAAGAAAGATATGCAATAAATTTGATTATTTTCAACAGTGAAAATTATTTGGGAAAGCTGGCTTGAATTGAAGCACGGCGGAGCCAAATATTCCTTTTGATGACCTGTGGCATGCCTATTGTAAGCCCACAACCAAATTTGAAATGGCCGCGAAAGACCTATTATAGGCGTGCAATAGGTTTTCTGACAACCGCGATTAGCAAATTGTAGGTGAAAATTACCCGCGATAAGCTTATTTCAGGCCTATTACAGGCGCCGAGCCGCGATAAGTCTGTTACAGGCTTACTTCGCTGCCCTTCGCGTGTACTCGATAGGCCTTGCGCGCAACCTATTATAAGTTGGACGCGCACTACCTGTGAGTGCGCTTGAATACAAATCCTAATGTCACGGGTTCGTGTTTTGTCCACTGCATTTTCTTGCAAAAAGGCAAGTGCGGACGCGCACAGACATCCCGATCTGGGTTTTTATATATAAGAAAGATAATATTTCACAAACCCCTAAACTTCTTGCAGGCTGGAAAATTCGGGCGATTTTTGAGAATCTCACAATATTGGCTAACAATCGCTGAAAATCAAATAAATTGCGTTTATTTTTTATGATATTTGTTTTTTTTTTACATGACGAAATAAAATCTGAAAGATTTAACTGCATTAAACGTATTTTCAGCGTTATTCTGCACCCGAGTTTTTTTTTAACCTACAGAAGAAATGAATTTTGAGGTCAAAACAATGCATACGATCTTGGAATTAACCAAAAAAAAAACCCGAATAAGACTAAAAATACGGAAAAATACGCATCGAAGAGCGGTCAGTACCATTAAATTGCGGTCAACACCATTAAATTTAATATCAAATTCAGTTGGAGCACATTTGGGGAAAAATTAAAAATTTATGCTTTTTTTCCCGGAAAACATAAAAAATGCCTCAACATTTGAATTTCGCGCGAAAAATCCAGTGGAGCGCGTTTGCTCGGCTCCGCCCACTTCAAATCCTGGACACCGTGTGATCGGGGCATTCTCCGAGTTTTCGCTGATTTTTTTTTTTGAATTTTTCGCATATTTTGTTGTTTTCCGTGAATAGCCCCATTATTTAAAAAAATGCAGTTGGTTTATTAATAGAAATCGAAAAATGCTCCGATTGGCCTGAAACTTTGAGAAATAATGTCAAAAATACTCCATGCTCAAGAGTTTTGGGGCTGAAATATTGATTTTGTAAAAAAAAAAATTTGTTCAAAATAATGTTAAGATTCGAGAAATGACACATTTTACGGGTTACGGTAGGTTTTTCCGCTTTAATTTTTCGTCAATATTCAGAAAAATTGAAAAAAAAATCAAAAATTCCAGAATACGCCAAAAAATCATTAAAAGCTTCAGTAGGCCGCTATTTTTATTTTTTCCGCAATACGGTCGAAATATCACAAATTGAAATATTTATAGGGTAATTCACGGAACCAGCAAAAAATGCAGCGAAAATTCGGAGAATACAGGGGTCTGAAACTTTGAGAAATCATTAAAAAAATACTCTCGGACATTCCCAGAAAATTTCAGACCAAAATATCGATTTTTATTTCTGATAATGTTCAAAAGTCGATATTTTGGTCTGAAATTTTCAGGAAATGATCGAGAGTATTTTTTAAATGATTTCCGGAAGTTCCAGATCGATCGGGGCATTCTCCGAATTTTGGCTCAATTTTTTGTTATGGACCTATTCAAAGTAAAATGACAAAAAAAAAACTGGGAGAAAACTCGGAAAGTGCTCCGATTGGTCTGAAATTTTGGGAGAAACTGTCAAAAATGCTTCCGGACTTTCTCAGAAAATTTTGGACCGAAATATCGATTTTAGAAAATTTTCAGAAAAAAAATCAATATTTTTTTAAAATCGATATTTCGGTCCAAAATTTTCTGCGCAAGTCCGGAAGCATTTTTGACAGTTTCTCCCAAAATTTCAGACCAATTGGAGCATTTTTTGAGTTTTCTCCCAGATTTTTGTCATTTTTTTTCGTTTTTCTACAGTACTTTGAATAGGTCCATTAGTTCTGTGAATAACCCAATTAAAAACATTTCTTCCAGATCATGGAAGGCAATCCATTCCGTCCATCTCGAGACGCCGACCGAAGTCTTGTCCACTTGTTCGACATGATGCGTCGCGAGCGAGACCGTATGACGTTCCACAACAGAATGGCCAATCCGGACGTGGCGGAACTTGACAGATTCTACGAGCAGAATGCGGAGATCAACCGCGCCCAACAACTCCTCGAAGCGGCTCGTCTCGCCGCTCTAGAAGCGGCCGTGGCGAATACGGTGGCCCATGAGAATGCAGCGGCTCCACCGGAACCCGAAGAGCGTGCACCGAACGATCGACTATACGAGAGGTACAGAAATGTGCCGCGAGCGGGAGCCCTGGCGCGAGTAATGCAGAGAGATCGAGCGATGAGAAATGTGGCTCGGCGGCAAGTTGGGAATGAAAATGATGAGAATATGGAGGAGGAAGAAGAAGAAGAAGGGATGCTTCTGGTCGTCAATAATAACAATAATAACAACAACCGCCAAAATGAAGAAAGACGAGAAGCTGAAGCAGAAGCAGAAGAAGAAAATCCCCTGCTACAGGGATGAACATTTCATTATTCTTGGCTTTGGGACGTTTCGAAACCGAAAATTTTTATTTCGAGCTATGAGCTTGAAAATGAAGAAATCCAAAAATGGGGGAAAAATTAAAGGCGCATGCCCAAATTCATTGGAAGGTCAAGGTCTCGCAGCGAAAAAAAAAACTACGGTGCCTCCTTTTTGGAATTTTTGGACAATTTTGTGATTATTTTTGGCACGCTGTGTTTTCGTACGGATTTACGAAGCTCCGCCCCTAAAATCAAAAATTTATTGAAAAAAAAAACATTGAAAAAATCGTCAAAAAACACAGATAAAATCATTTAATTAAAGTGAAAATCATACGAAAAAAAAGTGCAGTGGGCGGAGCTTTGTAAATCCGTACGCAAGCAGACTCGCGAGTGTGAATTAAATAGAACGGAAAAAAATTAATTTGAATGAAAAAATTTTTTTTCGAGTTTTTATGGAAAAAAAAATCTAAAACCCATTACTATTGTGAAAACAAAAAAGTTGCAACGCGGTGTTTGCGTACTTTTAAAATTCAAACGAAAAGGGGGACGTCTCTCTTCATTTTCCATGCTATTTCTTTCATTGCTCTTAGAATTTTAAAAGTACGCAAACACCGCGTTGCAATTTTTTTGTTTTCACAATAAGTACTTGAGATTTCATTAAATACTCCTCTGAATTAAATTACGAAACCCCTGGTTTCGAAACGTCTCGAAGCTTCCCCACATACTGTCCCAACAACAAACAAAAAATCCCGATGAGTTTGTACATATTATACCATTCCTTTCTGTATTTAGCACGCATACATAATTTATATGAAACAGTTTGGAGCCACCCACCAAAGTGCTCTTTTTATGGACTTTTTTTTCTTGTTTCTCTGTTTCTTCCAACTCGTCACTGACGATCAATTATATTTTTACTTTTTTTTCCAGGCTCTGGGTCGTTTCGAAACTGAATTCATAGCGCAATTTGAGCTATCATTGAGAGAAATCGACGAAAAAATTTCATAGAAATGGAGAAAATGTCGATTGCACTGAAATTTTGAAAAATAAAGTCTAAATTAATCCTGGTCTTGCTCAGAAAATTTGAGACCGAAATATGGATTTTAAAATTTTTCAACAAAAAAAAAATCGAGGAGCATTTTTTCCTTCATTCCCTAAATTTCAGGTCAATCGGAGAATTTTCCGAGTTTTCGCCCATTTTTTGCCATTTCGTGCATAACCCCATTAATGAGCACAGTTCGATCCCCTCCTCCCATAAAATTTGGCTCCGCGACGTTTCAAAACCGGACATTTCACAACCGCGACGTTTCAAAAAAACACGTTCTTCAAGAATTGGCAGGTGCCTGGCGGCTATTTGGCTGCCATTTGGCCGCTCTTTGGCCGCTATTTGGCTGCCATTTGGCCGCTATTTGGCTGCTATTTGGCTGCCATTTGGCCGCTATTTCAAGTATCTAAAGATTGGCGAGCCGGAATAGAACTGCCCGAAAATTATGGAGGATTTTTTTGAAAATACACTCGGTTTTGAAACGTCGCGGAGCCTAAAATTTTAGATAAATTATGAATTCCCTTTCGAAACACCCCGGAGCTCTTTATCTAATCAACATAAATTTCTCAGAATGACAATTTTGCCAGTGAAGAAAAAGCGCGAAAAGGATTCGACTCAAAAACCACCAGTGCCTGTAATCGGAAATGACCCAAATCGACCGCCGTCCAGCCAATCGTCGAGTAGTGGAAAACGCGCGCGCCCCGCAGACGATGGACCCCCGCTCAGCAAAAGCTGTATGTCAAAAATGGATCATTTTTGTTTTCCAATAATCTGTCAGCTCCAGGGGCAATCTCTTCCGTCGCTCACTCTCCACGACACGATGACGTGGCGAAGAAGCCGAAAATGCCGTCACCGTCCGGCGGCGCCGACTACAACTCTGACGACGAGTATCAGCCGCAGAATGAGCGTGACGACGCGATCGAAGCGGATTTTGTGGGAAGACTGTCGGCGCGTGGCCTGATTATCAAAGAAATGGTGGGCGACGGCGCGTGCATGTTTCGTGCGATTGCGGAACAAGTGTACGGCGATCAGGAGATGCACGGGCAGATTCGTGCACTTTGTATGAACTACATGTCGAACAATAAGGATCATTTTAAAGAGTTTATCACGGAGAACTTTGAGAACTATATTCAGAGGAAACGAGCCGATCACGTGCATGGAAACCACGTGGAATTGCAGGCGATTAGCGAGATGTTCGCGCGGCCTGTTGAAGTTTATCAGTACAGTGAGGGTAAGTTATTTGTTTTTAACGAATTTTGTTATTACTGATAATATAATGACAGTTCCTATCAACGTATTGCTCCCGCGACCGGAACCGGCTCCTCCTGCCGATGGACCTTCCTCGTCGCATTCTTCTCAACAAATGCAACAGAACGCACCGCTCCGACTCAGCTATCACGGAGCAGTTCATTACAATGCCAGTAGGTTTTTATTCTGTTTTTTGTTCATTTTCTTATGGGGTCAACACGGTCTCCAGAATTGGAAATGTGGGCGGAGCCTAATTTGCTGGCGCACCAGCAAATTAGCATGGCGCATTTTCGGTGCTTGCGCATTTCTCGACGCTCGCATTTTTTTAATTGATTTTATTGTTTTTCTTTCAGTAAAACCTGTTTTTCTTTGTAAAATGTATGTATTGTATCTTTTAATAATTCTAATATTTCACTTTGAAGCATAAAAATTTCCAAAAAATTTCGAAATGGTGGCTGAACCAAATTCGACGTTTTTAGGCTTTAAAAATTTCTAAAGACCTCAGCTATAATTTAATTGGAGCACATGTGGGAAAAATTAAGAATTTATGCTTTTTTCCCGAAAAACATAAAAAAAATGCCTCAAAATTTGAATTTCGCGCGCGCGAAAAAATCCAGTGGAGCGCGTTTGCTCGGCTCCGCCCTCTTTTCAAATCCTAGACACCGTGCGCTCTAAAAAAAATTATGAAAAATACTTATTTCTCCCAGTTAAATGGAAAATTTCCAAGTTTTCGTTAAAAAGTAGAGTTTTTGTGAATTCGGAGCATATTGTGAAAACAAAAAAGTTGCAACGCGGTGTTTGCGTTCTTCCAAAATTCGAACGAAAAGGGGGACGTCTCTCTTAATTTGCCATGCCATTTCTTTGCTTGCCGTTTGAATTTTAAAAATACGCAAACACCGCGCTGCAATTTTTTGTTTTCCCAATATACTGACTAATTTTTATTCGCCTCTGCGGCTCTACAGAAAAACCAAAAAAATTGTGCAAAAATTTTTTTGTTTCACCGAAAGAAAAGTCCAAAAATTATCATTCAAAGCCATTGAAAAACAACAATGGAAAAATAACAGAAAATACAGTTATAGAGTACGGTATTTTCGTTTTAATAAGGTTGAAATAGTGTTTGCAGACTCGCTCCGCCTTTTTTTTTTCGAAGATTTTTGCGTAAAAATCGGAATCAGAGCCGTTTGCAACACAACACAAGTCCGCAAACACCGAGGACCAAAGTTATAGAGACGAAATTTTAAAGGCGCAGCAAGCTTTTAATTTTTACAGCAGCAAAAATACCGTAAATACTATATTACAGGTGGGCTTATAATATAGTATTTACGGTATTTGTTTTTTAAATTCATCTTTTTCACATTTCCCACTTTCAGTTCTCGCTCCCAACGAGCCAACAATCGGCGTCGGTCTCGGCCTGCCGGGAATGGTGCCAGGCGCCGCCGACAAAGATTTGATGACGCGAGCAATAGCGAAATCCGAGCTGGAGCACATTGAAGAAGCAATGCTGCAGGACAAGATTGGAATGACAGACTTTCAACGAACACAGGCGGATCTGGAAGAGCAGATTGCTCGCGAGTCGTTGATGTCCTATTTCAAAGATTTGGAAAACAAGGGAACGAGCAGCAGTGGTATAAGTGAAGGACCATCGACCAGTGCCGCCGCTTCTTCCTCTTCTACTTCTACAACGGCTTTTGACGATAAACCGAACGAAAATCGACCTGGACTGTATGAAGAGTTGCTTGCTGCGCAGAGTCTTGGTGAGTCTTTGTTATCAATATACCGTATTTCCTCTAATTTAAGCGCATGCGCCTCTATTTTTCAAACTCTTCTCCAAATGGGCTTCTATTAGAGGTGCGCTTATATTAGAGAAAATACGGTATCAAATATGGGGGTTCGATTCTCCGCAACGGTGCTAGGCACAGTAGCCACGGTAGTGTCCAATACTCGTGAAGAAGGGCCTTCATGTCGGCCTAGTAAGCCTGCTGAAGTACAAACCATTATCTACTAAAAAGCTGAAACAAAAGTAAGTATTTGTTTTCAATATACCGTATCTACCAGGCCTGCATACAAAAAAGGTCTTTGAAAAAAACCTCTTTTTTTTTTTTAATAAGCCGACCGTCTCTAATTTTCGGCATCCAATCAGGAAGTTTGAAAAATAAGCGGTATTCACAATGAAGCTTTTACTACGTCAAGCCAAAATTTATTCGACGAAAAGTCCACCAATCAGCGAAAAAATGGGCGGGATTTAGTTGCCAAAGGCTGGCACAGATTTTCTATTGGCTTCGTTTTCGAATTACCTGGTGAATAAATTGCAATTTTACGAACAAATTGTATGCAATTCGAAGGAAAAACAAAGAACGTGCAAAAATAAATTACAGTTGAAAACAGCTCATGCGAAAAGTTTCAGGTCCCTATTAGCTAATGGCGAAAATTAGGCTGTACCTTAACCAAATCTTGTGGGGTCGGTGGCAGCCCGTTTCCGGTAAACTTTTTTTTAAAACGTAGCTAATTAAATGAAGAAAAATAATTATTGAGCCGATTTTTAATTTAGGTCCTTGTTTTTCAGAAAAGTACAGAAAACTGAAAATGGAAGAGAAAATCCGATGTTGTTTTACTAGTCCGCGACACCTTTAACAAATTTGCTAGGGCCGGTAGTGAACCGATTTGAGCCAACTTTTTTTTAAAAGGTAGTAAATTAAACGAAGAACAATATTTATTGGGCCGATTTTTCATTTTGGCCTTCATTTTCGAAATAGCTCCAGGATTTCTATCATGGAAGAGAAAATTTCTCAAAATGGCCTAGGATCCGCATCGGCACGTAGTAAAAGATTCACTGTGGTATTAGGAAAAAGTTTGAAATGAAAAAAATATGTATCATATTTTTTTAATGCTCCGATTGGCCCGAAAATTTTAAAAATGATGCATAAAATATTATCAAATTTTCGGTTCAATTCAACGAGTTGCAGCATGAACAATATCGTAAAGTGTCATCCCGTGGCGAATACGTATTACTGCGTCGCGAAAACCGAGGCTACCCCGAATCAGAACCGTGTCCTGAATCAGAACTGTTCGT
Organism: Caenorhabditis japonica; assembly: GCA_963572235.1. Classification (NCBI taxonomy): domain Eukaryota; kingdom Metazoa; phylum Nematoda; class Chromadorea; order Rhabditida; family Rhabditidae; genus Caenorhabditis; species Caenorhabditis japonica. The sequence continues at coordinate 5,818,682 of OY754345.1, forward strand.
ATCAGAACTGTCTCTAAGCAGAACTGTTTGTTTCAGAACTGTCCCATATGAGAACTGTCCTGTATCAGAACTGCCCCAAATCAGAACTATCCTGTATAAGTTTTAAATAAAATTTGTTTTATTATGAAAAAACAACATATTATGGACCTATTCAAAGTACTGTAGAAAATCGGAAAAAATGACAAAAAACTGGGAGAAAACTCGGAAAATGCTCCGATTGGTCTGAAATTTTGGGAGAAACTGTCAAAAATGCTTCCGGACTTTCTCAGAAAATTTTGGACCAAAATATCGATTTAAAAAAATATTGATTTTTTTTCTGAAAATTTTCTAAAATCGATATTTCGGTCCAAGATTTTCTGAAAAAGTCCGTAAGCATTTTTGACAGTTTCTCCCAAAATTTCAGACCAATCGGAGCATTTTCCGAGTTTTCTCCCAGTTTTTTGTCATTTTTTCCGATTTTCTACAGTACTTTGAATAGGTCCATTAGGCCGTAAGCATGCTTATTGAATAGTTCTGATTTGGGGCAGTTCTGATACGAACAGTTCTGATTCGGGACAGTTCTGATACGAACAGTTCTGAATCGGGACAGTTCTGATTTAGGGCAGTTCTGATTCGGGACAGTTCTGCTTTGGGGCAGTGCTGATATAGGACAGTTCTTATACAGGACAGTTCTGAAACGAACAGTTCTGATTCAGGACACGGTTCTGAATCGATGGAAAAAAATTGTTTTTGATAATTTTGGGTTAACAAAATCGGTACAGGTAGATGGCCCCGCCCCTTTTCTACAAAGCAAAACAAACTTCAGAACCCGTGAGTTGTCGGCTATAGAAAGTATGTATAGCCGCCAGAGGCACGTTTTTCAAGAATTGTCAGCTGCCCGGGGGCTGTTTGGCTGCCATTTGGCTGCTATTTGGCGGCTATTTGGCGGCTGTTTGGCAGCTATTTGGCTGCTATTTCGCCGCTATTTGGCGGCTGTTTGGCAGCTATTTGGCTGCTATTTCGCCGCTATTTGGCAGCTATTTGGCTGCTATTTCGCCGCTGTTTGGCTGCTATTTGGCTGCTGTTTGGGTGCCATTTGGCTGCTGTTTGGGTGCCATTTGGCTGCTGTTTGGCTGCCATTTGGCTGCTATTTGGCGGCTGTTTGGCTGCTATTTGGCTGATATTTGGCTACTATTGTCTCTTCAAACGAGTTTCAGCATGAAAAATGAGTCGCCTATTTCTTTTTTGTCTCCGTCTCTTCACATAGCAATGTGTTTGAGTGGTCGCGAACAAACAAGTGGGCGGGATTTCGCGTTCTCATGCTGCAACTCGATTGAAAACATAATATTTTGCGGCTGTTTGGCTGCCATTTGGCCGCTATTTCAAGTATTTGAAAATTGGCAAGCCGGAATAGAACTGCCCGAAAATTATGGAGGAATTATTCGAATAGTACATTCGGTTTTGAAACGTCACGATTTTGAAATGACTGGTTTTCAAACGTCCGCGACGCGTTGATAATGCAAGTTTTTATTAAATGACTTGAATTTTCCATCTAAAATTTTAAAATTTGAATCGGATTCCGTAAAACTTTAAGGAAATAAAAATATTTACGAAAATTTGTTTGTTTTTTCAACCGATTGGAAGAAAATGGCTTTCGGACGTTTCGAAAGTTTCTGATTTTTGTCGTCGTGGTGTTTGCACGCAATAATTTTTTGGAAATTTCTATTGTTGGCCCGCCAAAATGGTCAAACGCGCTCCGCTGAACTTAGTACTACGTGGATTTCATTTTGGTTTCCAAATTATTTCATTTCACGTTGAATTTACACGTGAAATGAAATAATTTGGAGTCCAAAATGAAATCCACGTAGTACTAAGTTCAGCGGAGCGCGTTTGACCATTTTGGCGGGCCAACAATATGCGATTTTCATTTTGGTTTCCAAATTATTTCATTTCATGTTGAATTTACACGTGAAATGAAATAATTTGGAGACCAAAATGAAACTCGCATAGTGTTGAGTTCAGCGGAGCGCGTTTGACCATTTTGGCGGGCTGACAATGTGGAATCGACAAAATCTGGTTTTTCCTGCATTTTATATCACTTCCTGTACAAGCTGGAGATTGCAAAAATTTCCCCGGTTTTGTCAGGGTCTCGGAATTTTCCTATAATGGACCTATTCAGTACAGGAAAAAAAACACCGATTTTCGTGGTTTTTTTCCCTATGCAAAATTGAGGAAAAAAGACAAAAAACTACAGTAGTCGGAGGTTTTTTGACGTAAACAACTTATCGCGTCGAGACCGGCCGATGAAATAATCGGATGCGCCTTTAAATTTCAACCGAATTCCCATTGAAAATTAAAGGCGCATTGCACACACCGCGACGACAAAATGCGGAAAAATATTCGAAACGTCCGAGAGTCAAAATCACTGCCCTGAATTGAATACAGAAAAATTAAATAAACTGCAGATTTGCGTTTTTTCACAATTTTTTAAAAATAACAAAAACCTTGTTATTATGGATTCGTGAATGAGCGACAAAACGCGGTTAATTGTGGGGCAAAAGTTGGCTGGTCTCGCCACGATTTTGACAGACTACGGTTAGCGCGAAAATATATTTTTTATTCTTTTTTTTTTAATTAAAACGCATTTTCATAGTTTTTTCTCAACAAAATTTGTTTTTGAAACGAAATTACCCATTCCAGATTACACAAAAAAAATTTAATGTTTTTAGTGAAAAATGCTAGTCAAAAGGCAAAAAAACGCGTTTTTATTAAAAACAAAAGAAGAAAAAATATTTTTCGCGCTAACCGTAGTCTGTCAAAATCGTGGCGAGACCAGCCAACTTTTGCCCTAAATATTCACCGCGTTTTGTCGCTCATTCACGAATCCATAATATCACACAGACTGGGGCGGATTCTCCGACGATGGCGCGATTGCGGACGCTTTGTTGCTGAGCCAACAAGACTATTTGATGAGCACCACCAGACCGGGTCCCAGCGATCGTCCGTCCGAATAATCATTCTCATTCTATTATCCTGGTCCTACTGTCAGTTCTCTTGTGCCTTTCCACTCTCTCTCTCTCTCTCTCCGTCTCATCGCTTTCTCACTCTCTCATTCTCGGTTTCGAATTTTTTTTTCGGCCAATTTTTTTTGTTCTTCAGCGCTTGTAAATAATAATATCGTGTCAATCAATCAATGCTCACACACAACTATTTTGTATTTTATTTACAGCTATTTGACTAAAAAAGAAAAGGAAAAAGAAAACGAGGAAGAAAAAGAAGAGAAGCCGGTCTGTATGTAATATGTAGGGGGGTAAATAAAATAAAAAGTGAAGCGAGAGAGCGTCACCGTCGATTCAGGTAACTGGAATGGTTTCAGAAAGTGTTAGTTAGTCGTGTGCTTAAATTTTTAAGTAAAAAAGAAGAAGAAGAAAATACCCTTTCAGAGAAGAGAAGCAGAACAAAATATAGAGAAAGTTTTGGTAAAACAACAAAAAAATCAATAAATCTTATTCTCTGACATTGATAACAATCTGCTTCTGCTTCGGATCGTCGAATCGGTCCATCGTCTGCACCGACTGGAGCATCACGTAGCCAAACAACAGACCGCCAATCAGCACCAACGCCGACACGATACCCATCCACGATCCGGGCGAGAAAGTTCCAGTGCAATCCTCGGTTTGGAGGGTGAAGTGAGCGGCCGCTCGCCACTTGTCCGGGTTTCTCACGTTGAACGTTTGGATTTGCGTGTTCACCAGGGCGATACCAATCTTGATATTATCGTCAGAAGTTGGGAAGAAGATGGCCTGCGTTTGACCGCACACGAGGGACCAGCCTTGGACAGAGTTGATTCCGGCGTACTGCACGGCTGCTGGTCCAACTTTTTGCTCGCTGACAGAGGCACCCTGCAATTCAATTTTTTTTTTGATTGATGAAAAGCTGAGCTGAATCGTGGCAAGACCTGTCTCGCTACGTCACGAATCCATAATAGTGGACCTATTCCAACGATTTCATTATTTTTCGAAAATTCGTGTCGAGACCAGCCGATAAAATAAGTCAATGCGCCTTTAAGTTTCGACGCGATGGGTTTTTTCATGAAAAAGAAGAAAAACAGTTTTTTTCCGAGCACTGAATAGGTCCATAATCTCTTGTGTATATGACCGTTTTCATGGCTCCGACCGACCTTATACACAAGGATTATGGTAAAAATGAGCGGGCAGTGTGTCTCAAAAAACGTTGGTACCGTATTCCCTCTATTATAAGGGCAGTGAACAGGATTTTTTCCCCAAAATTTCCATTATGGATTCGTGACGTAGCGAGACAGCGTATCAAGTTATTATTGTTTTATTTAATGGACCTATTCATAGGATTCGTTTTTTGACATTTTTAAACGTGTTTAACATTGTTTGACATTTTTTGACATCTATGGATAGGAAAAAAACACTTTTTTTTGTTTTTTTCCTCCTATGCACCATAAGTTGTCGCGCGATGTTTGCGTACTCGCGTTGCAAACCGATTTACGAGACTCCGCCCACTGCCCTGCTATTTTTTGCTGTAATTTTTCCTTTTTTTTTCCTCATTTTGCAGTTTTCCTTCTGTTTTTTTTTTAACATTTTTGTTTCAGATCAATAATGTTTTTCGTCTTTTCATGGTAAATATTTCATTTATTTTTATTTATTTTTAATTATTGATTTCAGGTCGCTAAATTTGTTGTTCCAATACGGGTTCAATTCAAAATTGCGATGAATTGAGAAAACTCGCGCACTTTTTAATCGAATCCACGTTCGAACAGCACATTTAGCGACCTGAAATCATTTATTTCCAAAAAAAAAAAAATTATTTTTATCGATTTTTGCATCATCCGCCAATTTTTCTCAAAATTTTTCTTGTTAACTATTCATTCGCATACACCATTTCTTGATCTGAAACAAAAATTTATTGAAAAAACAAAAGGAAAACTGCAAAATGTGGAAAAAAAAAAGCAAAAATCAAAGCAAAAAAATAGCTGGGCGAAGTCTCGTAAATCGGTTTGCAACGCGAGCACGCAAACACGATAATTCTCAAAATTTTCGCTGGAATAACCCCATAAATGATTTGTTCATTTTTCAGCAAGAAAATGATATATTTTTTTTCATTTTTTCCAAGGTATCAAAAACAGCGCAAAATTTCAGAAACACTGTTTTTTCATGTCTTCCTAATAATATTAATTACTGGCTCAGGAAAATTAAATGTTTTCCTTCAAACATCGATTTTAACATCGCAATTTCCTTCACTCACCTTATTAGTTCCCTTTCCAGTGATTTTCGCCGAGTGAAGAGTGGCTCCCTTCAACGACCAATATCCGAAAACGTCTCCAGTAATGTTCAACGTAAGATCGATCGAATCGCCGTTGTTCAACGTGAACGCCTCAGTGTTCTGATGCTTTCCGACCACATCCGTGTTCAAAGTGAGTCTCAGACGGAAGATGTACTCGCCGACGGTCGTGTTAACACAGAGCGCATCCGCTCCGTCCAAATATTTGTACGTCAAATTGTTGCCGGGCACGTAGGCGTTCGAGTAGGTGAGCACCTTGTCGTTCTTCTGCTGCACGACGACGGTGACACCTTCGAGGTAGAAGAGGCACGATTGGGCGTCGCTGGGCTTGATGGAATCGGTTTTGTTGTATGGTGGGAGGACGAGTGGCAGGGCGTACGGTCCGAGGAGGTTTTCGTTGGAGCCGGTGGAGGCGGTGAGTCCGGTGGATCCGCCGGTGCCAGCGTCATCCTAAAGGGTAATGATTTCAAAAAATCGTAAATAAGATAAATTAACTCACCATCTCATCGGTGGCCACTCTCTTCACACGATTCTTGTCGTGCGAGACGGCGTCAGTGGCAGTGATGATTCCGACGGAATTGTCGATTTTGGAGATGATTTGCTCGGCGAGCTGCTCCATCGACACCCATTCCTCTCCAGCGAGCACGTACACGGCAGATCCAGCCTTGTACTGGTCGGCAGAGGTGATCACTTGGGCGGAAGTGGCCTGAGAAGGAGCAAAGTGTGACGGCCTATTAAAAAAAAATAAAATACTTACCTCAACTTGGCTTGGGAAGTACTGCGACTCGTGGAAGTTGCTGTTCTTCACTGACTTGGCCAAATAGTCGGTGGCTGGCTCGGCAGAGTACGCATTGGCTCTCACGGAGAACTGGCCTAGAAAACATTAAAATAATAAAGAAATTCCAAAAAAAAAACTCACCCAAAGTGAAATCCGGGTTGACGATGAACACGATTGGCTCTTCAGCGGTGGCGCTACTGACGAGCTGCTCAACTGAGACTCCACTACAAAGAAACAAAAAAATCGATATTTTTTTGATAAGAAAACAAAAAAACTTACGCGATTTCTCTCTGATTGGAGAAGAGAACGGCGTCGTAGGCGTGAACGGCGATGAACAGCGAGAACACGGCTATAAGTACCCTCATTCTGGAAAAAGTGAGCTAAATTTTCAATTATTGGGCCTGGAAAAAAAAGTGTGCGGAGAGGCGAAAGAATGCAGTGCAAAATGGCCGGCGACGAGTGGCCAAAAATCGAACATCGACCGAGAGACCAGCGCGAGTGCGGCGGGGCGCACTTTCTGGCGTATTAGGGGGTGAGGGATGCAAGTGCACACGGGCGGTGTGGCCAGGATTAGAGAAGCAGAAATAGCAAAAGGGGAAAAATATTTTGAAATGTGTTTAGATAAAGGCTTTTTATCGATAAATTTACCGATTTTTATCTTTTTTTTTAAACATTATTGGCTGTTTTCGAAAAAAAAAGAAAACAAGTTAAAAATAATTATAAAAACACAAGAAAAAACGTTATCAAATTGATCAAAAACATCAAAAAAAATTAACCGAAAAACTATTTACAAAATTTACCAATTTCGTGGCGAGACCACTAAAACAAAAATGCGGCCTGCGCCTTTAAAAAAATACGGTATTTTTGCAAAAAATGTTGGAATTTTGCCGTTTCTGAGCGAAAATTAGGAAAAGTACAAGAAAATACAGGCAATTTCGGGATGGAATTACTGAATAATATTCGAGAAAAATACTTTTAAAAAGTGCAAAAAACAGCCAAAATAAATTTGACAATTTCACTGCGATATCCGCAATACAAATTTTTGCACTGCACCTTTAAAAATACCGTACCTTTTTTTTCAAAATTTTTGGAATTTTGACGTTTTTGAGCGAAAATTATAGCCGGCGAATACATCATCAACCTCGCTCTACTGCAAAATTCTCGTAAAACCGTGTTGCACTTGCAAGATTAACTCGAATTCTAGTTTGTATACTTCTGTTCAACGGAAAATGACGTATCCGCAACGAGTTGCAGTTAAAATTTGATTTTTCGCTTCAAAAAAGACGCACTACACTGTTAAAAATTGAAAAGTGCCGTAGAGCGAGGCTGATGATGCATTCGCCGAGTATAGAAAAAATGGGCTTTTTTGAATTTGGGATGAAAATAAAAAATGTAGAAATTTGCGATCGTATCGATAAAAAGTGAAGATTTTTCGAAAAAAAAAATTGTTTTTCTTTTAAATATTTTCAAATGAGAAGGGGCATTTTACTTGAGAAACTTGTTTTTTAGATTATTTTTTATTCGTTTTTTTGCTCTTCAATGCAATAATAAAAGCCAATAAATGAAAACTCGCGCTTAAAGATTTAGAAAAAAAAACAAGAGATTACTGTAGAAAATAAGTTGTGTAGTCTGCGTGTATCAGATTTGACGATAATTTCTTGATTTTTTTAATTTTTCGTTTTGACGATTTTTTTCACCGATTTTTGCGGATTTTTTGTATTTAATCTTGATTAAACTCACAAAAATGCCACTTGTTACCCATTACCTCCGTCTTTTTCTTTCAACAATGGCCATTCCTATTAATTTTTTGGTATTTAGCTGAAAATCTGTCAGTCGGCCACGGGCTGTTCCTAAGCCGCGGCCATGTGGTCTCACAGCGATAGAAGAAAAAGAGCATAGCAGACGAGAAGACGCAGAGAAAAATAAAACGACTGACAACGGCTTGACTGGAGGCTTTATAATGAAGTATTTAGTGAAGCCAATACAATTTTATTAAATTAAAAAATACTATTATATAATTATCTTTGAAGAGGTGGCAAGTGGAATGGACCAGCTGAAACTTGATTGCCGTTCAAAAGTCTCTTAGGAAAAGCTATAATGGAACTGGATCGACGACCAAAAGAACCTGAAAATTTGCGGTTTTTTTAAGGCCCAAGAGAATTTCTTTTTCTACCTTCTCGAACCCTATCAATCTGAATCGACGATCTCGTCGCAAACGTCCCTTTGGGTGCATTCGATGCCTCATTTGCACTTTTGATCCGCATCGATAAATAACTATTCCATTTCTGTGGAAGACACGCGATTAATTTGAGTAGTATTATGTTTCGAAGTTCTCGGTATCTGGTCATGAAAATGATAAAATTGATCATCGTCTTGCTCAGAGTCATCGAGTACAGAGGAGGTTTGCTTGTTGGATACCTCCTCGCGGTGCAAACTGGGCAATGCTGTGCTCCTACGACAGGGGAAATTGGACACCACTGTTAGGCACAGTAGCCAAAATCCACTCTTTGCCACGGTAGTGTCCGATACTCGTGAAGAAGGGGCTTCACGCCGGCCTAGTAAGCCTGCTGAAGTACAAACCTAAACTTACTAAAAAGCTGAATCAAAAGAATGTAAAGGACCCGTCCAGGAATTCACCAGCTCGGCCACGGTGCTCGCCGAGTTGTCTTGGTCGGAAGAAAATGTTTGGAAGGAGCACCACGGATACGGAAATTACTGAAGCGTCATACGGCCCCAAGAACAGAAGGAAAGGCAACGACTTCCACATCGGCTCTCTCAACGTCAGATCGATATCCGATCAATCCAAGGCCGAGGCATTCGACTTGCTAGCTGTCAATAGCGGCTGCAAGGTGATTGCCCTACAAGAGACGAAGAGAAAAGAAGGGGAATGGGTCTTGTCCAGTGGAGCCGAACTGATCTGCACAAGACGCGAAGCTCGCGAAGGAGGACTGGCTTTTTGGATTCACAAAGACTGGCTCGATAGTCTGGTGGAAACGAAGAGAGAGTCGGACCGTATTAGTACGGCGTCGTTCGATTTTCATGGATCTCATCTCCACGTCATCAACGTCTATGCACCCACCTCGGCCGCTAATGAGACCCAGTCGGATAAGTTCTACAAGGATCTGAAGAAAGTATACACACGGCTATCGAAGTGGGACTCGTCGATCATCATCTGCGGAGACTTCAACGCCGTCGTCGGATGCTCTTCAGACGATCTTCCATTTGTGGGTGGACACGGAACTGGTCAAAGAAGTGATAATGGTGATCGGCTGGTGAACTTCGCGTTCTCCAGCAGAGTTTCAATACTTAACACGATCTACCCCAAACGACCCAACCGGAAGTGGACATGGATCAGTCCGAACGGCAAAACGAAGAACGAAATCGACTTCATTCTCACGAACAGGCGAGAAATTGCAGTAGACTGCGAAGTATACTGTGATTATCTCAACTGCAGTGACCACCGTCTTTTGCGCGCGAGATTCCGCTCAACCGCGAAGAAGGAAAAGTCGAGGAAGTTCGCAAAGGCCAAGCGGGCTGGAGGCGAAAGATCATGGGACCCCGTCAGATTCAAGAACACCATCACCGAAATGCTCACGGAAAATCCACCAACATGCTATGAAGAACTCACGGAGTCGATAAGGAGCGCTGCCAGCACAGCTACGCATGCAACTCATCAACTCAGCAGGATTTCCGAAGCAACGAAGAAAATGATGATGTCCCGCTTCCAGATGATACACGCCGGACAGACGAAGAACGCGGATCTAGCGAAAATCAACAACGAAGTTCGAAGATCTTTGGAAAATGATTTGGACAAATGGCGAGAAGTTAAAAGTCTCGAAGCCGCGGTGAAAGGAAGAAGCTTGAAGAAAACGAAGCGAGCACTGACACTCAAATCCTCCCCGTTCACGAATTTAGAACGGCCGGATGGATCAACGACATACAATCGTCCCGAGATCAGGAAGCTAGTTCTCACTCACTTCTCCAATCTGTACGCAGCGACGACGCGAGAGCCACAATCCAGATACAACCATCCAGATGAGCCGGAAATTCTCCAACATGAGGTCGAACACGCAATAGTCACCTCAAAGACGAACATTTCGCCAGGACCTGATCAGATTACAATGCTACAATTAAAGCTGGGAATTGAGAGCATAGCTCCTCATCTCACAGCCGCACTGAATCAAGTCCTCACGAACGGGAGAACACCGGAAGACTGGAAGACGGTGAAGATTTCTCTCCTTCCCAAGACCACGAAACCGAAGAAAGTGAAAGATTATCGTCCGGTTGCGTTGTCCTCAATCGTCTCAAAACTCTTCACAAAAATCCTTACGAGAAGGATCACCGCCAAAAGCGAGGATTACCTGGAAGAGTCACAAGCAGGATTCAGACGTGGAAGAGGATGCGCAGACAACATTCAAGTCGTCGCGCAGATGTGGGAAAAGTGCACCGAATTCAAGATTCCGCTCGTAGCGGTCTTCCTGGATTTCACTTGTGCCTTCGACAACGTTAATTGGACGAAGATATCCCAAGTCCTGAACAATCTTCAAATCGGAAGAAACGTGATTCGGGCCTTAAACAACTCAAACTCTTCGGCGATTGGAGAGCTGAACGTTCTGAACAAGAAGATGAGGTTCAAGATCAAAAGAGGAGTACGTCAAGGTGATTCGTCGTCTCCACTACTCTTCGCGCTGGCTCTTCAGGCGATCTTGGATGAGCTAGACCCAGCACCTTGTGAGGATGATAAGACCGGAATTGACATCAATGGAGAATCAATTCACCGTTTGGAATTCGCAGACGACGTTGTTTTATTCGCGAGCTCTGTGAAAGAGGCAGAAGATAGAGCAAATCGGATTGCAATGGGATGTCCCAAGTACGGCCTCAATATAAACCCGTCCAAGACGCAAATATTGATGAATAAGTACGTCACAAGATCAGATATCGATATTCTGAACACGAGGATTGAAATCTCCCAAAAGGTCAAATACCTCGGAAGAACGTTTGCGGACGACGGATCTCTCACTGAAGAAGTCGCTAGAAGGATTCGCGCGGGATGGGCTGCTTTCAACGCCATTCGGCGGGAGCTCTTGCAGTCTCCTCAGAAGACAAGAATAAGACTTCTCACAACAACTGTCATCCCAGCGATGACTTATGGATGCGAGACATGGACTTCCAAGGAGGCAGACACGAAGAGACTACAGAGAGCGGTTAGCAACATGTTCGAAATTGCCGGATGTGACCCACCAGACATGGAAAAGCAAGTCTTACGAAGAAAACTGAAGTGGGCAGGACACGTATCACGCATGAAATACGACAGATGGGCGAAGATAGTATCAGAATGGGATCCTAGGGGATCAGCACGACCACGCGGTCGTCCTCCGAAAAGATGGGCCGACGACATCAAGGATTCGATCAAAATCTTCATCCACAATGAGGCCCTCAGGGGCAACCTCGGGCACGGCCGCCGAAGAATTGGCATACTCGAGGCAAGACGAGCATGGTCCACTGTCGGAAGGGATCGTGTAACTTGGCGCAGCTTGGTTCGCAGTATCCAGGATGGAAACTGAGGTCGAACCTCACAAGTATCACAAGTAAGTATTTAGCTGAAAATCTGTCAGTCGGCCACGGGCTGTTCCTAAGCCGCGGCCATGTGGTCTCACAGCGATAGAAGAAAAAGAGCATAGCAGACGAGAAGACGCAGAGAAAAATAAAACGACTGACAACGGCTTGACTGGAGGCTTTATAATGAAGTATTTAGTGAAGCCAATACAATTTTATTAAATTAAAAAATACTATTATATAATTATCTTTGAAGAGGTGGCAAGTGGAATGGACCAGCTGAAACTTGATTGCCGTTCAAAAGTCTCTTAGGAAAAGCTATAATGGAACTGGATCGACGACCAAAAGAACCTGAAAATTTGCGGTTTTTTTAAGGCCCAAGAGAATTTCTTTTTCTACCTTCTCGAACCCTATCAATCTGAATCGACGATCTCGTCGCAAACGTCCCTTTGGGTGCATTCGATGCCTCATTTGCACTTTTGATCCGCATCGATAAATAACTATTCCATTTCTGTGGAAGACACGCGATTAATTTGAGTAGTATTATGTTTCGAAGTTCTCGGTATCTGGTCATGAAAATGATAAAATTGATCATCGTCTTGCTCAGAGTCATCGAGTACAGAGGTGTCGAGTAGGTTTTCGTGATGTTCCAGGGGTTTATGAAGAGCAGAAGATCGGGGAGAAAAAGCAAAATCATAGAGTTTAATGTGACAAGTCCTAGGGTGATTTTGGCGTTTCTGTGCAATTTCAATTGCTGTGGTGATAAGGCTTTTAGAGTTCCACCGTGGCTCTGAAAATTTACCGCTAATTGTAAGTTTGAGAGCGAGACAAAACCGCGGAGCCCAAATTCAGGCAAAAACATTTATTTGGACCTCTTTTCGAATTTTTACCCTCTTTAGATACTCTATAAACTAATTTAACACATTGCAATATTACTCTCGTCATAGCTGATGAGAGCGGTGGTTTAGAAAATGCGAAATCTTCAACGAATAAATTCGGCACGAACCGGACACAGCCAAAGTGAGTGTTACCGTAACCCGTTCAAAAATTTGACGATTTTAATTGTTTTTCCGGGGTTTTCGTTAAAATTTTTCTATTGGATTACGGTCACGCTCATTTTAGTTGTGTCTAGACGCACTGATTTCACTAGTGGATGAGTTGCATTTTCTAGTCCACAGCTCTCATCTAGAGTGATTTATCGGTATTTTTTTTTCTTCAAAGCACAATATTGCCATTAATCAAAACTATAACATTCTGAATCACGGTGTCCAGGATTGAAAATGTGGGCGGAGCCTAATTTGCTGGCGCGCCAGCAAACTTGCATGGCGCACTTTCGGTGCTTGCGCATTTTTCGACTCTCGCATTTTTTTAATTGATTTTATTATATTTCTATCAGTAAAACCTGTTTTTTATTGTAAAATGTGTGTATTGTATCTTTTAATACCATAAAATTGCCCAAATTTCGCTTTTCGTAAAGATTTATCCTGCAAAAACATCAAAAAACTCAAAACGAATATTTCGAAATGGTAGCTAAATTCGACCAAATTCGACGGTCTGCTTAAAAAATTTCTAAAGACCTCAGCTATAATTCCGTTGGAGCACATGTGGGAAAAATTAAGAATTTATGCTTTTTTTCCCGAAAAACATAAAAAGAAATGCGTCAAAATTTGAATTTCGCGCGAAAAAATCCAGTGGGCGCGTTTGCTCGGCTCCACCCACTTTTAAAATCCAGGACACCGTGTGAATACCTTTTTTAAATACAATAAAATAACTGCATATGTGACTGCAGATGCAAAATTGGCGACTATCCGACAGAAGATCATAATGTGATAAACGATAGGATGGGCGGCTCCGTTTGCTGCAATGCAAAACGCAGAAATTGGCGTCTCTTGGTCAATCATCAATACGCCGTTTACAGTGACTAGGGATAGTGCAATAGTTACAGGAGCTGAAATTTCGGAGAAGTTTTTAGTGTATTACTGTCGTCTCAACAAGAGACGTTCAATGGATTACGGTTACGCTCGTTTCAGCTGTGTTAGACTCCTTGTGAGAAAGTGGGAATTTTAAAAAATGATGGTCTTCTGCTGAGACGTACAGAGCTGATAAGAAAACTAGAAAACTCACTAGAAATAAGAAAAAAGGTGTAGAGATTTGTGGCTCTCATATACCATAAAGGGGCAATTGAGCAGACGAGAAAGTTGATTGAGATTGTCAAGGGAAGTAGTCCGAGAAGAGGAGTTGCCACATTGTGCATCCACATCGCAGGAATGTAGGCGCACTCGGATGTTGGCACAGTTTTGGTTACTGTCAAGTAAATAAATATTCTTGCCGGTTACAGTAAGCAGTGGCGGGAAACAACGCCCCTTACAAATTTAGCGTGGGTACCTATGGTAAAATTAAACTTACACATATCCGCGTGAAACAGTCCAAGGCGAAGATTAGCTATCAGCATAAAGGCTATTCCGTAGAATATATCGGCCAGGGATTGAGCAGCGACCAGAAGGAATTCTCGACGACGACGGTTCCGTGAATCGGAAAGGATACACCACAGGAGGGTGATATTGGAAACGCAAATTACTATTCCTGGAAGGTTTGGCTTAATTTTTCAGTTTTTTTAAACAGTAATATGTATTTAATGGAAGTAAGCACTATTATGGAGCACTGCCTCCAAAAGTGGGAAAGTGCAAAGGGTTGGCGCACTTTGCGTGCGCCAATGAGCGCTCATTTTCCACTGAAAATGTGGTTTTCTTAAATTTTTTCTTCAATTATAAAATTTTTAGTTGTTTTTAGATTCAACTTTTGTTTAAATAGGTATTTTCGATAATTTACGAGCTCGCTCAATAAAATCGGTGGAGAAATGAGGACGAAATACAAAAAGTTGTAATATCTGAAGGAAAATCATATTTTTTCAAATTTTCTGCCGAATGACTGGATATTTACTTATTTTTCGATTCAAGTTTTGTAGACATGACCGAGAAAAACATTTTAAGCGCCGAACCGGTCGGAAAAGTTCAAAATTGGCGGCGAAATATGAATTTGAAATATCAGAAAATTCCCCTTCTGGCATAGAATTTCTGAATTTCTGATATAATATGTGGTTTTTTTGTTTCTTTTGTACTTTGTGAAGGTACATTCAATTAAAAATTCAAAAATTTCGCAAAAATATAGCTGCTGCGCCTCAGAAAGCGGTTAAATCCGGCGTTTTTTAAATTGCCATCTAACTGAGTGTAGAGAACATTTAATATGTGTTTAACGTTTCAAAAAATAGCTTTAATTATTTTATGTCGATGTTATACATTTTTTCTTCAAAAAACCAATTTTCTTCACGTTTTTTCATTATATTCGAAAGGTGCAATAATTCTCGGCGAGGTACGATGCATTTGCGCTCTACCTGCACGCATTAGAGATTAGAGACGGAGAGGCGTTGTGCTAAATTCTATGTCTCTGCGTCTGCAAACGCAAAGTGCGCCAGCCGATGTTGTTTTGCGCTTTCCCGCTTTTGGAGGCAGTGTGGAGCCCTTAAAATTCTTGTCGAAGCTCATTGAAAACCTAGGCCAAGGCGGTATCTCGCCACAAGAATTTAAAGGCGCAAGCCGAAGCACCCTTGTTTTTTTTCTACGTTTTCCGAGGTTTCTATGGCCTAGGTTCCCTGCAGGACTTTCAGAAATCGATAAAAAGGGTGCTACCTCGGAATAGAACTGAAGCGAAATAAAACTGCAGCGAAATAAAACTCGCTTCGCAATAGAACCGTTCGGAATAGAAATGTTCGGAAAAGAACTGTAGCAAAATAAAACTGTTTTGGAATAAAACTGTTCGGAATAAAACTGTAGCGTTTTGGAACTAAATTAGCAATGGAGCGCAATTGCATTGCTTGGCCGTCAAGGCGGGCCGAGAAAAAAAAATGATAAAAGTTTATTCAAAAAAACAACAAAACAAAAAATTTTTGATGAACAGCTCAAATATAAAACTGTTGAAAAAAGCATGCGCATGAGAAATTCCAATATTTGAATGAGCAAGTTTGAAGTTTTTTTTGTTGTGGATAAAAAAGAGGGTTGAAAAATAGAAGCCCACCCTGTAATAGAAGCCCACCTGTAATATAAGCCCACCCTTGAGACCCCTTTGAAAAATAGAAGCCCATGGGCTTATAATACATTATTTACGGTAACTTTTGAACGGAGAAAGTTAGGAGCTTGAAAATTTGCATGCACATTTTGTTTTTGACGAGCTCCTGTTCAAAAAAAATAATTTCAGTCTATTTGGAAAATTAAAAAAAAATTTTCAACAATTTTCAACAATTTTCAGATTTTTCAAAATTTTCAACCAAAAAAAAAATGTTTTTTTTTCATAATTTCCAGAACATCATCCTTATTTAATCAAAAAAAAATCGTGCGAAAAAACGATAAAAATTAACGTTTGTCTTACTGTAACGCTGCGGCTAGTATGCAAACATCAGATCTTACGACAAAGCGCACACTTTTTCAAATTTGCATTATCTAGAACTTGCCAAACTGAAAATGGACCAATCTATCTTTTAATATTTCATTCTAACGATAGGAGAAAATGGATAAAGTTTAAAAAAGCATGAAAAAATTTTTTTTTGGAGTCGAAAAATTTGAAAAAATTTGTAAAATCTAAAAAAAAAAATTGCAATTGACCAAAATCGTTTTAGGAGCTTATTAACAACGTTACGTAAACATATATATGCTAATTTTCAGCGTCCTAACCGTCTCCGCTCAAAAGTTACACCCCAAAGTAAAAAAATATTCCGTTACTGTACTTGCGCGTCAAATATGATGAGCCCGCAATTGCGCGTCATGGTGTCCGCGCATAAATACCAGTTCTAACGCTTTTTTTACTGGATTTTGTCATCAGTGGAGTACTCTGGCTCTAGTATTATCTATTATTCGTATCTGAAAGTTCCACCGGGAACCAATTGGAATTTTTTCAATATCTAAAACTTGCCAAACTGAACATGGACCGATCTATCCAACTAACATCATATCGTTAGTTTTAATACTTTATTCTAACAATATGAAAAAATGGATAAAGCTCTAAAAATATCAAAAACAAATTTTTTCTGATCGAAAATTTGAAAAATTTGAAAAATCTAAAAAATTGTTTTAATTGACTGAAACCATTTTTGGAAAGAAGCTTATTAAAAATAACATATGCACGCAAATTTTTTGAGTCCTAAACCTCTTAATCCGCTCAAAAGTACCCCAAAGTAAAAAAAAATATTCCGTTACTGTATTTGTGCGTCAAATCTGGTGTGTCCGCAATGGTGCGTAATGGTGTTCGCCCATAAATACCAGTTCTCACGCTTTTTTCGCCGAATTTTGTCATAGTTTGAGCGCACTGGCTCCAGTATTATGCATCGTAAAAAGAGTATTATAAAAAAGAATACCTTCAGCTAAGTACAAATACATGTTCGCCGCAAACGACATTAGATGGAACGAAAAAAACCTTTAGACTGTTTTTATTATGCTGGCTTCGCCACGTGCTAGAAGGTGATGTAGAATCTGAAATCAGAAGTGTACATAGTTTCCCAAAGACCAAAAATTCAACAAAAAAAAACAGCTGGCGGGAAAATGTCAAAAATATACTTGGAAAAAAAATAGCAAAACAACAATCGTTAGCTTACAATTAGTATTTAGTCTCTAGACGTGTTATTCAGCTGTTTTACGGCAATACGTTTGTTTTATTGTGTTTTCAATCGACTTGCGACATGAGAACGCGAAACTCCGCCCACTTATTTGTGCGCGACCACGCGAACACAGTGCTATTTGATGAGACGCAGACAGAACGGCACAAATAAGTGGGCGGAGTCTCGCGTTCTCATGGCGCAAGTCGATTGAAAACACAATATATGCGATAAATATGTTCAAAAATATGAAGAAGCTGGAAATACGGTTATTTGGTGGTAATTAGTTGGAAAGAGAATTCTCGCGTCTTGGCTAAACTTGGCAGAGCGTCACTGTGGACGCGATTTTCTTTACTCAGAGTTCAGCACGTCGTCGTCTACCATTCACACACAAAAACAAGATAAATCCTGACGCACTTCCTTGATGCTCATTGTGCTCCCAAAGTGAGAGCCTACACAAATTATGACATAGAAATACTCGTGACACTGTTCCCACGTAGTCAAAGAACCCTTTCCAAAGATTTGCGATCAGATCAAAGGACTAAAGATTCCTTCACCTGCAGAGCTTGTAGGCAGCTATGGCTAATAGCCGTTGATAATGACAAATTTGACGGCTATTAGCCGAAAGCCCAGCAAGAAACGGTCAAAAGTAGCTATTGTGTTTTCAATCGACTCCGCCCACTTATTTGTGCGCGACCACGCGAACACAGTGATATTTGAAGAGACGCAGACAGAACGGTGAATGCAGACTTGAATTGCGTTTTCATGTCACCAGTCAATTGAAAACACAATACACTTCGCCGCAGCGTCGGCTTAGGTCTCGCAGCGATAAAATAAAAGAGGAGACACAGATAAAAATACAGTTTTAAATATCGTGTGGTTGCGACACGCGTGAGTAATGCCGCGTCCAAAGTCAAAAAAATTCCTGAAATCACGTTTTTTCTGCAGTCCAAAGTTGCAAAAAAAATCACAGAAATAACAGGTGTTTACCACTGAATTTTTCGGCGTGAAAGTTGTAAATAAAAAAACACGCGAAAATTCAGTGGTAAACACCTGTTATTTCTGTGATTTTTTTTGCAACTTTGGACTGCAGAAAAAACGTGATTTCAGGAATTTTTTTGACTTTGGACGCGGCATAATAGAATTAATTATTCGAGCTCAAATATTTTTAGTTTTTTGACAAACATCAAGACTCTAATCGAATTTCGACCAGTTCTAGAGGAGGAGAGAAACATTGTGTGAAAAAGCAATGATTTGTGTTGCCTGAATTTATGGATGTAGATTGGTTAGACACGTGGGAGGGCTTGGTAATCGGAGACAACTTGCTTTTCACCTGCAATTCTTTGATCGGACACGAAAATGTCGAGCCAAAAGTTCCGGCATTTTCAACTAAAAGGCTGGAATGTGATTAGCCATTTAACAATGTTTATCGGCTCGTAAATGTGTCGAATTATTGTGTTTTCAAACGAGTTGCATCATGGTAAAATGAGTCGAGTATTCTATCCTTTTTTTTGTCTGCGTCTCTTCAAATAGCACTGTGTTTGCGTGGTAGCGAACAAATAAGTGGGCGGGGTTTCGTGCTCTCATGCTGCAACTCGATTGAAAACACAATCGATTGGAAAGATTTCGGGGTTACTATGGATAAACTGGGTCCGAGTCCGGGTCTGCAAACACCGAGAGTAACTAAACAGACAACAATCATAAATTAGGAAAAATAAAAGAATGTGGTACAAAAAAACGGACCGAAAAACTCGAAAATAGGCTCCAATGCTCCGCAGTTTTTTGCTGCTAGACCTGGACATCCTGCGGAACATCGGAGCATCGTTACTAGCAGCTTTTCATGAGATTAAAATGGCCAAAAAAGAGACCAAATGCGAATTCCGAAACTGCTTAAATACCACATTTTTTGACCGGTGAAAGTGGCAGATGTCCATACATAAATACATGTAAATATTTATTTACGTACAAGAAGAAAAATTGATTAAAGGGTAAAACGGGCCGCCCAGGAGAAAATTAAATTTTCCTAGTTTTTCGTGATAATTTGTTATTTCAACTGGCTTGTTATGGCCAGTTTTGACCTAAAATTGTGGATTGGAAAACAATATAAAAGAAGTTTATCACATAGTGCAAAGGAAGGTAAAAATTGATTGAAAACATGTACATAAATAGCTTTAAAAACAACGCAGATTTAGCCAAAAACCTTTTGATTTAATCTTTTGATTTTCATTATTTTCGGATATACATAACTCCGACTATTTTCCATGCTAAATCAAATTTTACCTTGTTATTCACATAAATTCCCATATTTCTTAAATGCATTGTGCAATTTTCTCTAGTTGTACCTTTTTAATAAACGCGATCAAAAGTGCACACGATAACAAGTTTATTTCAACCGCTGTGCATTTGCGCGTCAATTACCATGCTTGCATACAAAAAAAATTCAGAGAAATTGGTTTATATTTATTGCCTTTCCACGAAAAGCTGTTAGTCAACCATGGGCCATTCCTAGGCCACGCGCTGTTCCTAGGCCGCGGCCAAAAAGCACATCGGCTGAAGAGACGCAGAGAAAAATACAAATCAACCAGCCGCCGCCACGCAACGCAACGCGACACGCTTCGCGCGTTGAGTCTGCAAACACCAATACCTTTTCTCCCTCCGATTGGTTTTGATTCGAATTTCAATTTCAATTCTGCTTCGCTTCGATTCTGTTTTGCTTCACCTCGCTTCGCCCCGCTTCGCTGTGATGAGATGAGACGAGGTGTCGGGATTTGTCAGAAATCAAATTAATTTCTTCACACTTGTTATCAAAGCGGTCTCTTTTCCGTTCTCTTACGCTGTCAAAAGATGCGTGTGTGACAAATTGGACACGCCTGGCTTTGAGACAAAAGTACGAGTCATTTTGTCTTTTGTCGGTTCGTGTCAAAGAGGAGGAGAGGGTTGATTAAAATTGCAAAAAGTGGTGCCGATTATCACACCTTTTTGTGATGTTTCGGCGAAGCGGATTGCCCCCTAGGCCAAGCGTTTGTAAAAAATTCTCACAGAATGGCTTACTACATGAAAAGGAAACCCCGCCCACTTTTTTGCGCGCGAAAATGCAATTTTAGCACTATTGTGTTTTCAAGCGACTTGCGACATGAAAACGCAATTCAAGTCTGCATTCACCGTTCTGTCTGCGTCTCTTCCAATATCGCTGTGTTCGCGTTGTCGCGCACAAATAAATGGGCGGAGTTTCGCATTCTCATGTCGCAATTCGATTAAAAACACAATATCTGTATTCACTTTTTTGTCTGCCTTTCTTCAAATAGCACTGTGATTTTTTCACAGACAAAAAACTCGGCGGGGCTTTATTTCCTGTATTTCTATGCATAACCCTACAAATTGGCGTAAAAAAGCCTTAAAAATAGGGAAATACAGCGTTTTTAACTTGTTGGCGCTCGAACGCTCACTCTCGCTTCTCTACCGCCTCTGCTAGGGGTGCACTCTTTTGCCGCACTGTCTCGCTGTCTGCGCTCGCTACCGGGAGGCGGTAGAGAAACGAGAGTGAGCGGTGGAGCGCCAAAAAGTTTAAAACGCTGTTTTTCACGTTTTGCCCCTAGTTTTTAAAGCTTTTTCAATTTTTGTAGGGAAAGGCATAGAAATATCGAAAATGGCAAAAAAAAAAGCTCAGATTGACCAGAAATTCCGGAAAATACTGTCAAAAATAGGAGCTCAAAATATTTTTGGGATGAGATATTGATTGTTTTCAAGAATTGCGAATTTTTTTGGAAATTTTTCGTCATTTCTAGAAATATTAAAGCCGGAAAGTTTTTTTTCTGTATAAAAAGGAATTTTTGGTGCTGATATGGCTATTAGCCATCCAAAATAGTTATTACTGTTGAGCTGGGCCCTATTCGGCGCTAGTCAAGGAATTTATGGTTATTAGCCACTGGCTAACTCCCGTTTACGCCCCGATCGCCAATTTGGTGCCAAATAGGCGCCAGTATTGGCGATTTGTCATTTTAGATGGCTAATAGCCATATAGCAGCCCAAATCCGCGTTGAACTGTCTCTGGTTCGTTTGTCGCGGTTTCGGCAGTTAGCCATGGAATTTCTTGACTGCTTGCCGAACAGTTCTCTGAGTAGCGCCAGACTCTCGCCAGTCGCCGATTTGGGACTAATTATGTGACAGCAATAGAGATTTGAAATATTCAATGGCTAATAGCCATATATCTGCCTGAATCCGCGCCAAAACCTCTCCGAGTAGCGCGACGCCAAATTTAATCAAATCATCTTCTTTCACCATTTTTTTCCTTTTGTGTACGTCGTTCCAATCATTCGCTTTGCATTTTTTTTGCCCATTTTTTCGCACTTCATCATCATTTGTCACCTGATGTCGGTAAGCACAAAGAAGCCGCCCGTCGTGTCGTCGCTACACGCTTCGCGCGCACGCCGATCCGTTCAACAGATATGTATCACAAATGATCGAATCGACGTTCGTTGCGTTGTGATTCACATGCTATTTACCGTAATCCCTGGCGCAGAAAACAGGGGACGGGGGAAGTGGGCGGAGCTGAACCCCCTGTAATGAACCGTTTTTGTGATGCAATGCGATGCGATGAGATCGACAAACGGAAGTAAGTAGGCGGAGCCTAAATCCGATCGGATTTCCCGTTATTTTCAACACTTTCAGAGCAATAAGAAGAACAGAATGATGATGTCCCCTTCGATTTTCCCGCCCATCAACTTTCTCCTCCAAAACTCGCCACTTTTCAGCAGTTTTGCGGCACAAAAAGCACTTCAAGCAGGCTCTCCATCGGGTAAGGTGGGTGGGGTGGGGAAGCGAGTCAAAGCATCGCGGAATATTTTCATATTTTCCCACGTATTATGTATTAGCACTGTCTGTATCACTACAGGCTCTTCACTCGCCGCCCTCGAGAAATTGTCAAAAGCGTTCCGCCGGTCAGATTTGCACATTGAAAAGCTCGCCACGTCATGTATTGATAAGCATAGAGATTCAAAAAGTTCGTTGTTTTCTTTTTTTTTTTGGGGGGGGGGGGGGTAATGGAATCTGTCATTACCTATGTACCTACCAAAATCAAAAATGTTCTTTTCCTACCGTACCCTGCTTTCGCTTTCTCAGTTTCTAACTATTTTTTCCATTTTTCACCCATCAGGAAAATTTTAGCTAATAGCCATTGAAAAAGACTGCATTTGACACATGCCCCGAGTTCGATGGCTATCAGCTGGAGCTCGGAAAGAGCACCAAAAAACGTACCAAACAATTATAGGGTTATTAAAGAACATGGTAGCTACTGAAAATGATAGATTTCCCTAATTGTTGCTTAATCAATCAATCAATACACTAGTCAATACAAACAATTTCCAGTGTCCAATGTCGTCCCATCACGAAATCGATACGGTAGACCGTACATTTCCGGTCGGCCACTTCTCACGTGCGACCGGCAAAAGATTGTAGAGTGCTACAAGAAGGGAATGAAGAAGATTCACATTGCGAAACAGTTGGGAATCACTCACAGTTGTGTCAGCAAAGTTCTCAGGAGGTATGTAGTTTTGTTGGTTTCATAATTATTATTAGCCTACTGTATTGAGCCCTAAAACAGGTTTTTTTTAAAGTGTTTCAAATCAAACGTATTTGGCTAATAGCTGCCAAGTTCTTGACGTATAAAAATTGACGTATGCGGCGCTTGTTTGGCGGTAATCGGCTCGACGCTCAACCGGGAATTTACCGTCCAATTCAACGTTTATCAGCTAAAAATTGCCAGAGTCGTGCTGAATACCCACAAACTTGCGCCTACCCCGGATTTGGTGTCAGCTATGCGTTAGTAAAGGCTAATAGCGATTTTAAACGGCTAATAGCCCTTAGTTTAACGGCAATTTTTGCCCAAGCGAGAATGAGTGATCAGAAACGGTTAATAGCCAAAAATTCTCCAAGAACCACCAAAAACACGCTAAACTCGCGCCGATCGCCTATTAGGAGCCAGCTATGCGTCAGTAAAGGCTAACAGCCATTTTCAACGGCTAATAGCCCTCGGTTTAACGTTAATCAGCGCGCAAGCGGGTGTTAAACATCAATCACGGCTAATAGCCGAAAATTTCCCTGTTGATTGCCTATTAGGTGCCAAATATGCGCCAGAAATGGCTCCCTATCATTTTTTTCTGGCTAATAGCCGTAAAGCTGCCATATCCGCGCCAAAATCTTGCTGAGAAATTGAACTATACTGAAATCAATACTTTTCTAGGTCTATTACGAATAGGAATGCAAAAAATGCTTACAAAAAACTAAAAAATTTGGAAATTTTTGATTTTGAAAATTTTTTTTTTTTTTTAATTTTTGACTTTTTTTCTTTAAAATTGGTTAAAAAAATGATCTATTTTTCAAAAATCACACTTAAAACAAACAAAACCCCATTATTTCCCCTTAAAAAACGCAGAAAACGCTAAATTTTCGTGTCATGGCCTAGCTTTAGCACAAAGTTAGTCCCTGCAAAACTTCTTCCACGGCCATATTGATAAACGTCGTTTTTTAGGTAATTTTGCTTTTTCTAAAGCATTTTTTGCAGTTTTCAGCTATTTTTCACTCATATTGTACATAAACGTATCGGTAAAAATATTTTTTTTTTATTCGAAAAAAAAGTTTTTTTGGAAATTTTTCTTTTCAAATTTGGACTTTTTTTTTCTCCAAATATTGCTTTAAAATGATAAATTTTTTTACAACAACACTGAGAACGAGCCAAATGCCACCATTTTCCTTATCAAAAACGTAAAAAACGCCAAATTTTAGTGTCATGGCCTAGCTTTCGCACAAAGTTAGTCCCTGCGAAACTTCTTCCACCGCCATATTTTAAAATTACTTTTTCTGCTCATTTTGCTCTTTTTGTGCAGTTTTTCAGCAATTTTTAACGCATATTGCACACGCATTGCTCGAAATTTAAAAAAAAAAACTTTTTTCGAGAAAAAATTAATTTTTAAAAATGGCTGTTTTTGTCAATATTGCGGGAAAAATCAGGCATTTTTTTTTATTTTTTATCCTAGAAAAAGCACAAAAAATACCCCATTTTATGCAGTATTATGGGCTCCCAACCAAAATGCAATTACGACGCTCCAATGTTCCGCAGTTTTTCGCCGTTAGATTTCTAAATTTAAAAAAAAAACAGTTTTTTGCTGTTTTAAAATCAAAAAATGGACTGGAAAGTCACAGAATCAAGCAAAAATTGCCCGCCAACATAAAAATTGGAATTCTTTTTTTTTTCTTTTTCAAGTTTTATAGCCTCATCGTTTGCTCGATTTTCTTGGTTCTAAATCAATCTCGACAATTATAACTACAGTATCCTTTCCATCTACCGTACTCCTCCTCCTCCCCCTCCCGAAGTCAATTAAAGTGTTAACCTCATAAAATCGTTGTTCGTGTTCACTCTCTTTCCAAGGTGCCACTCGTCCTTTCTTTACGCACTAATCGCGCCAAATCACCTTAGGAAATGTGATGATTTATGGTAAAATGGCTTTCCGATATCTATGGACAAAATCGCCGCATTTTCTGATGACAGACCGAAGAAAAAACACCAAAAAAAACGACTGTAGAATTATAGGAATAAATTTCCAATTATCCTTGCCTTCCGACCGACTGGCTGGGCGTCCGTATTTTGATACTGTAAATAGATATTAAATCAAATAGAAAAGAAAAGAAAAGAATTAACGATTCAGGTACGCCGAAACGGGGGAGATTGTGGCCAAGGCATGTCGAACAGCGTCTTGCTCGTGTCCCGGATCAGCGGAAGAGCACGATGCGAGATATTGCAAGCATTTGCAGGACAACACGATACGGTTGTTCTTTTCTATTGAAAAGTGAGTTTCCAAGTTTTTTGGAGCATCCACGGCGTGCTATATTGTGTTTTCAATCGACTTGCGACATGAGAACGCGAGACTCCGCCCACTTATTTGTGCGCTACCTGTCTACGTCTCTTCAAATATCACTGTGTTGGCGTGGTCGCCCACAAAAAAGTGGGCGGAGTCTCGCGATCTCATGTCGAAAGTCGATTGAAAACACAATACCCAACGAAAATGGAAAAGCGTTCTAGTGAACACTGTGCGCGGCGCCAGACGAGTTACATCATGAAAACAAGTGTGTGCTATCCCTTTTTTGTCTGCGTCTCTTCTGTGTTTGCGTGGTCGCGCACAAATCAGTGGGCGGGGTTTCGTGTATTCATGTTGCAACTCTAATGAAAACACACTAATCTTTCACAATCGATCACAGCAGAAGGAGTGGGGCACAAAAAAAATGACACTCGTTTAAATATTTTGAATGGATTACTGTCACATTAATTTCAGCTTTGTCCTGTCGTTCTGAATTTAATAATGAAAAAGGTTGCATTTTCTAGGCCACAGCAAGCGCCAGCTGACAATGAGACAAGAATAATATTGTGAAATCACTACAAAAATCGATTGTTTCCGTTTTTTTCTTCACGTTAACTCTAATGCTGAAAATGAGAAAAGACACGTTGTTGCAAACGCGCTCCAACGGACTTTGAATTTTACACATGTCTGCGCACTACTCCCTCAGCCCAGGCCGGTCTTATATACAAGAGACTAGATAATTTTTTTAATACTTTTTTGTGACAATAAAAAATAGTTAAAACTGTTTTTATTGAACTTTTTTTGTTCTGTGCGTCAGATTCGGCGTGTGCACACAAGCGTATAACGTTGAAATTTGGTGGTATTTAATTTTTTGCAACTTGAATTTTAATTTATTAAAAAAAAGTGATTTTTTCTGGAAAAAATGCCTGTTTTCCCCATGAAAAATCCCAGAAGAAAAAAAGCAAAACGGGTAATAAAAAGACAAAAAAAAAGCAAAACTTTTCCAATGTAAATATCTGCATTATCAAGCGGCACAGTGTTTGCGGAGCGGACAAAACACCACATCTTACGACACTTTTCGGAAAATTTAAAAATTATAAAGCGTGCAAAGGCAAAAAATCACGGTTACCGTTAAAAACTGTATTCATGAGCGAAATTCAGTTACGACGCTTCAAAGTTACGCAGTTTTCTCTACGAGACCTGGCCTGCGGAACATTGGAGCGTCGTAGTGGAATTTCGCTCGTGAACACTGTGTTTCTTTTTAAAGTGAACTCAAGATACTAAATAAAATGTTTTTTGTGCATTTTCTAGGGCTAAAAACAAGTAAAATTCCGGAACTTTCCGTGAAAATGCACAGAAATGCCTATTTATTATTGTTTTAAAAAATTTGTCACCTGGCGAGAGGCGCGAATTCAAAAAATAGGCTCCGCCTCCTCGACGAAATATTTTTGCAATTCTGCGCGCGCCAATTTGCAATCGCGGTGCGCGCGATTTTCTGCGTCGAATTTTTGTCCAGTGCGTTTCAATTTCTCCCGGAAACCTTTCAAAAATTGTTATTTTGAAGCGAATTCGGCAACTGTTGATTTAAAGTGACTTTTTAATTGTCTTCGATCGATATTTGTTAATAAATTAGCGGAAATTCAACGCATAAAATCGCGTGCACCGCGATTGCAAATTGGCGCGCGCAGAGTTGCAAAAATATTTCGGCGAGGAGGCGGAGCCTATTTTTTGAATTCGCGCCTCTCGCCAGGTGACAAATTTTTTAAAACAATAATAGCACAAAAACTGACATTTTTCAAAATTAATTTTTTTCCAAAAAAATTTTTTAATATTTTTTTGTTTGCAAATTTTTAGCAATGCGTGTACAATATGCGTGAAAAAAACGCTTAAAACTGCAAAAATAACAAAATTACATGAGAACGCGAAACTCCGCCCACTTATTTGTGCGCGACCACTCGAACACTGTGATATTTGAAGAGACGCAGACAGAACGGTGAATACACACTTGAATTGCGTTTTCATGTCGCAAGTCGATTGAAAACACCATATTATCGGTCATTACAGCAAATTTTGCGATAGAATTTTAAAGTTTTCACAATTTTGGAACTTTGTTATCGATTTCCAAGAAAGATATTTTTAAAAATATGAGACCCCACGAAAAGGGGGGAAAGTGTTGAAACGCAGGAACGAAAAGGGGGGAAAATGGGCACAGTTTGTCTGCAAAAGTGCCGCACGGTTTTTCTGCATTTTTGGAGAATGAGCAATAGTGTTTTTTTTTCTGCTTTTTTTTTGCCTGAAATTAGTTTTTTTGGGTATTTATTGGCCATTCGCGACAAATGCAGGTGCGCTTCATTGAACTTCGTACTTTGCGATTTTCATTTTCGTCACCAAATTATTTTTCCTCTTTTTCTTCGATTTCTTGCTAAAATTCTCCGTTTTCCTTGATATTTATTTGTTAAAATGACTAATAACAAACAAATTCGTAATATTTTGTAAAAATTTTCCTAAATATGCCCAATTTTAGTTAAAATTCGCCATTTTTCGAAATTGCCGCTGCTTTAAAAATTCCTAAATCATTTATTTGGAAAGCTTTTAGTTCAAATGATATTATGATGATGTATTTCAATTTATTATTTCTTTTTAGCACACAATTTTCCTATTTTAATGCGAAATCACCCGAATTTTCGCAAAAAATATTATTTTTCACTAAAATCAATAATTTTGTGGACCTCTCGCAGCTTTTCCGCTCCTTTTATTTTTTAATCGTTTCTATTTTGTCTCCGCATTTTAAATACTAAATTCCAGCAAAACAAAGCAGGAAAAAACACTATTTCTCATTCTCCAAAAATGTAGAAAAACCGTGCGGCACTTTTGCAGACAAACTGTGCCCATTTTCCCCCCTTTTCGTTCCTGCGTTTCAACACTTTCCCCCCTTTTCGTAGGGTCTCAAAAATATCGCACCGCGAGTTTTTTTTTACACGAAAAATTTTCAAGTTCATCAAGGGATATGTACCTATTTTTCAGCCTTCTCCGAAACGAGCCAGCCCGCGTGATCTACTTCTCGAAACCCGCAACAACGTCGGATTCTCCGCTGATCTAAAACCATTCTACTGGTGTCTAAATACATAATTTTAAATTCTGGTGTTTGACTGAATGCTAACCTCGGTGGATTGTTGTAATAAGAAACAAATAAAGATGAAACCTGGATAATCCGGCAATCAAAAGTGCGTTCGGCCCGCGAGGACCAATCTACACATATTTTCACTTTTCTTTCCGCTTCTTCTCTTCCACGACCTTCGGACCGTCATTAAGCGATAATCTGTTCAAGACCCACATTTGGGCCATCGCTCCTCACTTTCTCTTGTCTGAAGCAACTTTTCTTACACATTTCTCCTACTTCTTCCTCGTTTTTACTTATTTGCAACTTTTTGTTCGATCATTTTTTGAAGGAAATATTCAAAATTCAAAATCAAAATCAAATTCATATTCAATCCATCGTTTTGTTGTCCGCCGTGTCCCGTTTTCCATTTGCCGGTGAATGGAGAATGATCATAGTGAGTTGAAAGTCTGAAATCTCAAACCTATTATTGATCGATTCAGGCGCTCCTACTCATCCTCAGGATGGTCCCACTAGCAAATCCTTGTCTTCAGACGGTTCCAGGCGGTACCCCGGCTACAGGTAATATTGTGTGTGTGCGTGTGTATGCTCAAAAAGTTGTCGTTTTTGTACAAAATTTGGAATGCTTGCCTGCCTTGAAAACGAGAAATGTATCAGAGGTGTGCCTGTCACTCTCTCACTTGTTCAGGTATCACCACCACCACCACAACTTTTTCACCCATTGACACCACCACCACAATAGATAGCAGTGGTAAGTTACTGACACGATCGGAGAGTCCTTTTATTGGATTATGCATGTCTATGTTCTGTAAAAACTGTATTTAAAGGGGGTGCCAACTTTCTGGGGAAAGTGGCTTAAAATATACTCTTGAGTGGGGGATTTACGAATATCACATCAAAATCGCACGAAAAATTTTTTCTGATTTTTTATTGTCGGCCCGCCAAAATGGTCAAACGCGCCCCGCTGAACTCAACGCTATTCAATTTTTATTTTGGTCTCCAAATTATTTCATGTCACGTGTAAATTCAACGTGAAATGAAATAATTTGGTAACCAAAATGAAAATTGAATAGCGTTGAGTTCAGCGGGGCGCGTTTGACCATTTTGGCGGGCCGACAATATGAATTTTACAAAAAAAATAGAAGACCACGGGGAGTACACGATTTGGCGCGAAATTCAAACGCCATTTTCTTTTTCATCATTTTTCTCCCGTCTTTTTCCAATATTTTTGCATTAATCTTTGGGAAATATATTACAAACATCATTTCGTGATTTCAGATAGCAAATTAATGCATGTTGATCACAAAATTAATGATAAAACAAATTCGAAACAAAATGCTCATACCTTTAATTTTTTCCCGTTTTCCTGCTCACTTCCGCATTAAAATCACTCTTTTATCTGTAACTTTTATATTCTAGCTTTTTTTCACCGGAATATATTCAGAACGTTGAATCGAACAACAGGCAAATATCGATTTTAGGTCTCGTTATTTATACAAGCCGAATCGCTCACTTCGGTGGAGCGCACTTGCATAGCAGCTCGCTGCGGGCCGCCGATCATATGACCGGCTGGTGTGCACTTCTCTCTGACAATCTCGAGGTCGGGGGTTCGAACCCTTCCTCAGTTTTTTCTTTTTTTTTTGTTTTTGATGACCCTTATCAGACTTTTTTCTTTTGTTTTGACCCACAAAAGACATATCAGAATAATAGAAATTTGGTACAAATACCATTAGAAAAGCAAATTTTTCGAAGTTATGTGTGTTGGTGGAAGACATTTAAAAAATATAGTATTAATTTCTTTTTTCGAACCACTTCAAATTATTTTTATATGTGAAAAAGTATTTTTC
Organism: Caenorhabditis japonica; assembly: GCA_963572235.1. Classification (NCBI taxonomy): domain Eukaryota; kingdom Metazoa; phylum Nematoda; class Chromadorea; order Rhabditida; family Rhabditidae; genus Caenorhabditis; species Caenorhabditis japonica. Next base: position 5,848,761 of record OY754345.1, read on the forward strand.
ACAATTTCTCGTGTCTTTAATACGTTTTGAGTACTATTTTAAACTCAAAAACACTAATGGACCTATTCAAGAGAGAAAAAAAAAAAGAAAAAAAGAAGTTTTTTCTGATGCAGGAACGGCAAAAAAAGAAAAAAAAGGAAGAGAAAAATTCATTTTCTGCCGATGATAAAGTAGTCATACGTGGCGAGACCCATTCAAATATACCGATGCGCCTTTAATGATCCTATTCAAGAGAGAGAAAAAAGAAAAAAAAGAGGTTTTTTCCGATTCAGGAACGGCAAAAAAAGAAAAAAAAGGAAGAGAAAAAAGGAAGGAAATTCATTTTTCTCTTCCTTTTTTTTCTTTTTTTGCCGTTCCTGCATCGAAAAAAACTTCTTTTTTTTCTTTTTTTTTCTCTCTTGAATAGGTCCATAATAAATGAGTGAGATAGTGAAACATCTGTTCGAAAGAAGTATCTCAAAAGATTGTGGACTGTATCATTTTTTCAGGCTTAAATTATATATATTTTTTAATAATTTTAGCTAGAAAAATAAGAGAGAAACATTTAAAATTGAAAGAAATAAGTGTGCAAATGGGGAGAGAAGAAATATCATTAGAAACAGAGAGACCCAGAGTCAGCAATTGCGCTCTACCACAAGTGAGCGATTCGGCTTGTGGAATTAACGCAGCGTATCGATTTTTCGATATTCATGACTAAAATGTGTTTTCGCGATTATCTAAAATTTTAATAAGCGATTAGAGCATGATTTATCGAAAATCGATGATAAAAACGAGGAAAATTACAAGAAAAATAAATATTTATCGTGAAAATGGAAGTTTCTAGAAGCCGCGGCCGCGGGTTTCCTAGGCCACGGCCACCATTTTTTCGTGTACTCCTCGTGGTCTTCTATTTTTTTTTGTAAAAATCATAAAAAATCAGAGAAATTTTTTTGTGCGATTTCAATGTGATATTCGTAAATCCCCCACCCAAGAGTATATTTTAAGCAACTTTCCCCAAAAAGTTGGCACCCCCTTTAAGGCAAAGGGGCTTCTATTTTGAAAGGTGCGCTTCAAATTTTCAAACCTACATAAATGATATTTAGCATCTTGACAGCTTTTTCAAAAAACAATAATATCTAAAAAATGGGGCGCCTTGACTTTAAACATTGGCGTCGTTTTTTCTTTTAAAATTATCACTATTTTTTAACTTTTTGAGGGGTTAGTTCAACATTGAAAAGTCTATGTGTATGGTACGTTCTTCCATCATTCTGCATAAAGTTTGAAACACACGAAAAAAAAAACCGTTGCACTTAATAGGTCCTCGAGAAAAATCTCCACGACTTTAATAACATTTCTTGTGCATTTTTTGTGTACTCCCCGTGGACAATCCGACGATTTCACAACATTTTTTCCATTATTTTTTAATTTTCCTGATATTTGCCAGGTTTTCAGGCATACATACATATTCTTTAAATAAACAAAAATTAATAAAGCTAAACTTTGAAAACGCCAATTTTCCGGCAAACTATCTCAAAGCACAAATTTATTGGCACAGTTGAAATGAGTGCACAAGCTCAAAAAAATAACTAAAAACAAGAGAAAATAAATAAAAATAATAAAAATTGCTTAAAATTTTCAATGGGTTACGGTGGCACTCATTTCAACTGTGTCGAAAAATCGCGTCGAGACCTTTAGCAGCTGCTGAGACAAGAGTAATAAATAAATAGTTTTTTTTCTATTTCCCTCAAAAATAGAGCGTATTGCGTTTTTAAACGAGGCTATCCCTTTTCTGTCTGCGTCTCTTCAACTAGCACTGTGTTGGCGTGGCCAAATACATATGGCACACGCCCCGAATCGGTGGCTATTAGCCGTTTTCAATGGCTATTAGCCAAAAATTTCCTGAGTTTCGCGTTCTCATGTCGCTTCTAGCTTTTGAAAACACAATAATGCTTGAAACAATAATTCGTCCACGAGAGATACGAACAAAAAAACAAATTATTCTGTTGAAAAATGGAATTCACCAGCGGCAAAAAAGGCAAAAGCGCTCCATCATCGAATCGGGTTGGGTGTTAAACTGAGGAAATTTTTGGCACGTTATGGCGAGATTCGGCGTCTAGGTGGCTAATACCCGCTGAAAATGGCTAATAGCCGCCGAAAAGGGTTATCAGCCATTATGGGGTAATACCACCGCCTATGAAAAATTAGTCTGTTGGAAACGGAGCTATAAAATGTATACATACATGCAACATTTAGGGGAAACAGTCTTCGCGCTTACTCAGTGCGTTTGCGACTTTTTCCAGCCACAAGATGACCGAAATTTGAAATGGAAATTTTTGAAAATGATAGCCGACGGAAACGGCTAATAGCCATGGAAAACGGCTAATAGCCATCGAATATGGGGAGTGTGCCAAATACATATGGCACACGCCCCGAATCGGTGGCTATTAGCCGTTTTCAATGGCTATTAGCCAAAAATTTCCTGAGTTTCGCGTTCTCATCTCGCTTCTAGCTTTTGGAAACTCAATAATGCTTGAAAAAATAATTCGTCCACGAGAGATATGAACAAAAAACAAATTATTCTGTTGAAAAATGGAATTCACCAGCGGCAAAAATGGCAAAAGCGCTCCATCATCGAATCGGGTCGTGTGTTAAATGTGTTTGGCGCACGTCCCGAAGATGGATATTCTCTAAAACTTATTTAGAATTTTTTCAATTCTGGGCATTCTCAGAGAACTTTTGGTCCGTATATGGCGGGAAAACGGCTTATAGCCACTGAAAAAGGCTAGTCGCAATCGCATTCGGGCCTGCGCCAAATGCATATGGAACTCACAATCAGGTTCGGAAAACTTATGAAAAAGTCGGAAAAACTAGGAGTTAATTAATTTTTCATCATTGTGGCAAACGACATTGATGAAAAAAAAAATATAATTTTAATCTGAAAAATCGGAATCCACCAAATGCTGATGCCACAAGTTATTTTAACCGCTCTAATTACCATTACCGCACCCCACTTTCCGTCAACCTCAAAACTAAATATTGCAATCCTTCAGGTTGTTGCCCGGCTCTAACCCAGACTCTGACAGATACCAATTTCCCGGATGGTGTGATGACATTCACCTACAACAGTGATACTTGCCGAACTACTGCATCTGCTCTTTGCGTGTACTTGCTTCCTTTTTAATCTTTGCCTTTTTATATCTGTTTCAGAAACAATGACGGAAATGCTGGTCTGTATGCGGCTATTATTGGAAATTCAGAAAACTATTTGGACTATCAACAAGGGCAGATTTCAGTTCAGTTGACGTGTTCTGGAGGAACTTGGTAATTTTCAAAATATGTTTTTAAGGCTCCGCGACATCTCGAAACCGGACATCTCAAAACCGCGTTAACAGGGGGAGGGTGGTTGAAAAGAGAGGTAGGAAGTAAAAATTTTTTTTTTCATAAATCAATGACTATTCAACAAAAAATCAAAAAGTGCAAGATTTGAGCATCATTACTTTGGCGGCCGCCAAAAAAAGCTTACAGTACGCAAACTGTACCTTGCATCAGAGGCAGGGGTGGGACCAAAAAAAAAAAGTTTTTTCGGTCGTTTCTTTTGCTTTTTTTGGGTGAAACAAAAAAATTTGTTTTGTTCATGCATGTAAGAAAAAAAGTTTTTTTTTAAGTCGCGGAGGCGCAAAACAATGCCTGTATAAACAAAAACTTAGCCGGGATATGCTCTGAATTGACAAAAAATCTCTAATTTTCAACGAAAACTTTGGAAAATTTCCATTCAACTCGCAGAAATACAATTTTTTCTCCTGTAAACGTGTTTCGAGAGAGGGTGACGAAACACGAGACGCAGACATCGGTGCAAGCGCGCTCTATTGTCAATTTTCTCTGCTTTTTAAAACCAATCTCCCGATCAGGAAAAAAAATAATTTCACAAAAAAAAAATTTGTTTGTCCTCAAAAAATTGAAAAAAAAAAGTATCAAAACAATTTTTTTTCCTCAAAAAAAAAACAGAAAAAAAAATTTTGTTCAAGAAAAAAATATAAAAAAATTGTATTTCTGCGAGTTGAATGGAAATTTTCCAAAGTTTTCGTTGAAAATTAGAGATTTTTTGTCAATTCAGAGCATATCCCGGCTAAGTTTTTGTTTATACAGGCATTGTTTTGCGCCTCCGCGACTTAAAAAACACTTTTTTCTTACATGCATGAACAAAACAAATTTTTTTGTTTCACCCAAAAAAAGCAAAAGAAACGACCGAAAAAAACTTTTTTTTTGGTCCCACCCCTGCCTCTGATGCAAGGTGCAGTCTGCGTACTGTAAACTTTTTTTGGTGACCGCCAAAGAAACGATGCTCAAATCTTACACTTGTTGATTTTTTGTTGAATAGTCATTGAATTATGAAAAAAAAAAGTTTTACTTCCTACCTCTCCTTTCAACCACCCTCCCCCTGTTAATGCGGTTTCGAGATGTCGCGGTTTCGAGATGTCCGGTTTCGAAATGTCCGGTTTCGAGATGTCGCGGTTTCGAGATGTCCGGTTTCGAGATGTCGCGGAGCCGTTTTTAATATTTAATTGTAAGAGATGCGACAAAAGTGATTTAAATATCTTTAATTTTCCCAAAATATCTTTTTGTCTAACTAGGTAGCTTTTCTTTTTCAATTTGAAAAATTATTTTGTCCTCACAGGGGAGTGAGTCAGAAGTCAGCAAACGCGCCCAGGCGCACTACTACTAAAGCTTACAAATAAGGCCCAAAATAAATTTTATAAAAAAGGTTTTTAAATTTATTCGATATAAAATGCTGCAAACTCACTTCATTCGAACAATGAATTTCCCATGCATTTGGATAGAGATTCAGAGAAATCAGAGTGAAACCGGTCACGCTCTCTCAATTTTCTACACTCTATCGTCGCCAACGTGGCTGCGTCCTCCACTGTGCGAAGAGAGCGAATTTGCAGCGTTCCGTACTGAAGATGTTAATTTTGGGTCTGATTTTAGTTGTACGACTGGGAGCGTTTGCTGACTACTGGCCCGTTCCTTTGTGGCGAGTAGTGACATTGGTTAAGTAGCGCGAAATCAATCTTGCTAACGGTTAACAGCCATCGCAAGACTGCACAACAGGCTTGCAGCTGTCAGCTACTGAAAATGTCGTGGAAAATGAATGTTTCGGTCATTCTGAAACGTATGTAAATCATTTCAGGACGTTTACAAACGAAGGCCAAACGCTTTCCATCAATACTCTGGAGTGCGTTCTCACAAATCCTGCGACAAAGAGATGAACATCAGTTTCTTGGTTTTTTCTTTCACATTTTGTAATTTTTTTTGTTTCATTCACAAAATCAGATCACGGGTGCTTTTGCGTTTTCTATTTTTCTCAGTACGGAGCGCTGCAAATGCGCTCCATTTGCACTAGGTCACGTTGGCGAGCGTGGCCGATGTTTCGCTCTGATTTCTCTAAATCTCACTCCTAATACATGCGCTCTTGCGATTGGAGCGAGCTTGCATCGCTTTATACCTAGTATAACATTAATTATTTTATATATTTTTTTGGACAATAAAATATTAACATTTTGAGATTGTTACTGCTACACCATATTTATCAGGAAAAATTTGGCTAGTAGCCGTATTCAATGGCTATTAGCTTTTCACCTGCCATCCATCAAGTCAAGTCACACTGAGAAAAATGGAATGGAAAGGAAAGGAAAGTGAAAAAACAAAAATGCAATTATTTGGTGTCGTCGTCGACGACGACAATTCCGCCGTTTCATTTGCATTCGACGCGTGTACATGTTCGCAACAAAAACACGACACAATCAGTGTATTTAGATTGGATCGCTGCAAACCCCCTTTGCAAGGTAAAAGAAGACGATCTCGTCACCTTGAAATGAAATACTTTGCATAAGCCATCGGCCGGTGGTGAGGAGATGTCCTCCAGCCGGCCGTCCAGCCATTCAGCGCTCTGGTCCATTGGGCACGGCGGGATCGCTAGAGAGAATGGGTGATGTGGAGACGCAGAGAGTTTCGTATTGTACATATTGGTATTGACAAAGGTATCGGCAAAACCAATGAAACAGGATGGAAAAAAGTCGAAAGTGAAAGAAAGTTTCTTAGAAAATTTAAATTTAATAACGGGTAATTTAGACCTGAATTTTTAAATCCCTATTTCTCAGCCATTTTTAAACATTTCCGGGCGGTCTGCCGCTTAAAATTTTGGTTTTAATTGGGTTCACAAAGCTATTTATAAAATTGATAAAAATGTAGACCGTTTTCCTTGAAAATTTCGAAAAACTTGAAATTTCAGTTGTTTTCATCAATTTTTTTCGAATCCCTATTTTCAGCCATTTTTCAACATTTCCGGGCGGTCTAGTGCTTAAAAAATAGGTTTTTATTGTGTTAATAAAGCTATCTTAAAAGAAAATTAAAAATTTAAACCCTTTTTACTGAAATTTTCGAAAAACTTGAAATTTCAGTTGTTTTCATCAATTTTTTTCGAATCCCTATTTTTCAGCCATTTTTCAACATTTCCGGGCGGTCTAGTGCTTAAAAAGTGGGTTTTTATTGTGTTCACAAAGGTATCTTAAAAGAAAATTAAAAACTTAAACCCTTTTCACTGAAATTTTCGAAAAAATTGAAATTTCAGTTGTTTTCATCAATTTTTTTCGAATCTCTATTTTTCAGCCATTTTTCAACTCTTCCGGGCGGTCTGGTGCTTAAAATGGGCAAATTATCATTACCTACCTTTTCTTTACCTACCTTTGTTCAGTTACCTACTTTGATCATTACCTACCATGATCTTTACCTACCAAAATCAAAAACGCTCTTTACCTATGTACCATGACCGTTTTTGCTTAATTTTCCTATATTATTTCTCTATCTATTTGATATTAATGTAGGGGGATTTCAAATCCTCCCAGAGCAGTATTTTCGGCCTTTGCCAGTTTCCAAATCAAGTAATAGAAAAAGTAGGTAAAGAGCGTTTTCGATTTTAGTAGGTAAAGATCATGGTAGGTAATGATCAAGGTAGGTAACTGAACGAAAGTAGGTACAGAAAAGGTAGGTAATGATAATTTGCCCTTAAAATGTTGGTTTCAATCGGGTTTACAAAGTTATCTACAAAAAAATTAAAAATTTAGACACTGGGCTCCGAAAAAAAGCAATTAAAGTTATTTTCAGAAAATCGCTAATATCTTTTTTATTTCTCAACCGATTTGATCGTGAAAGCTCTTAAAATGTTCGCAATTTGTTTATTTGCATTTTCTGATAAAACTTTCAAGTATACGCTGGTGATTTGCAAGCTTTTTTTAACCCAAAAAACTTGCAGTAAATTTTAAAAAGTTTAATTTTTTTTCATGTTTCAAAATATTTGACCCCAAAAAAATTTTTTTTTCATTTTTTTAAATAACTTTATCGATAATTATATATTTTTAAAACTTAAAAATGTGTGATTAAAGTTGATTTTTGATCGCACATGTAACATCCAAATTACACCAGTATGCAAACACCAGATCTCACGACAAATTGCACACTTTTTCAAATTACTCAAAACGCTGTAACTCGGATGAAAATAGTCCGAAGAGCTCAATTTTGATGGAAATTATATATTTAATAATTCAACCAGAAGGTTGTTGCCGGCTGTCGCCGTCAAAAACCTTCTGGGTGTGCTTGGGGACGCGTGAGTCTCCCTGAATTTTTAAAAATTTTTACAGGAAAATTAGCAAAGTGACGGAAGTTCAGACTTCTTTCTCGTTTCCACCATTTTTCCCTGACTCCCTCCAAATTTTCCTTTAAAAAAATTGTTATCCAAAACCGTAGAAAAACAAAACGTAAACTGACGAAACTTTCACGGTTTTGAACTTCCCAATTTAGTGTTTTCCCTCGGTTTTCAGGAAAGATTTTTCTTGTATTATTCAACAGTCTACCTTTTTAAAGTCCGTTTCGTTTCTCAATAGTCAGAGGAATCACTCGTTCTACAAATTCTATTCTGTTTTTCTTTCGAGTAGCCTATTTCTCCGTTTTCATTAAATTTTTCATCCCGTATTTCGTTTCCCGCATCAATTCCACACGTCTATGCTATATACACTCGGTATAAAACGCTGAAAACTCGCTCCAATTGAACAAAGAATTTCGCATGCATTTAGAGTGAGGTTCAGAGAAATCAGAGCAAAACATCGGCCACGCTCTCTCAATTTTTCGCCCTCTCTCGTCGCCAACGTGGCCGCGTCTACCACTGTGCGAAGTGAGCGGGTTTGCAGCATTCCGTACTGAGAATAATAGAAAATTATGGCTTTAATTTGAATTTAAAAACACATAAAAAATCTAACAAAGCCCACCCAGATAATAAAGGTATTGACTCCCGGCCTACAAAACAAAATTCACAATCAAGCTTATTCTCTTGACCACTATTAGCGCTGATATAGTCGGCGAATGCATCATCAGCCTCGCTCTACCGCACTTTTCAATTTTCAACAGTATAGTGCGCCTTTTTTGAAGCGAAAAATCAAATTCTAACTGCAACTCGTCGTGGATACGTCATTTTCCGTTGAAATGAAGTGTAAAACTATAATTCGAGTTAATCTTGCAAGTGCAACACTGTTTTACAGGGATTTTAGCAGTAGAGCGAGGTTGATGATGTATTCGCCGACCATATTTTTCTTGATTTCCACCGACCTCTTCTCTCAGTTCATATCGCACTACTTTAAACTCAACTTGGTTGAACGTTATCAAATTCAAGGGGCATGAGGCGGCCAAAGATATTTGAATTTTATTTTCAAAAAATTTTAATGAAACATCCTATTTTGTGAAACTGCTCTAAATTTTAGTTTTAGCAGGGAAATTTATATAAAAAAAGATAAGTAAGGTATTGATCCCTGGCCTACAAAACCAAAATAACAATCACAGCCAAACCGCTTATCCACTTGACCACAGTTGCACTTCAATCAACAGCGCTGGTGGAGTAGATGCGGACGCGACTCGTAGACTTAAAAAAAAAAAGAAGACCGATACGCCACACGTGAACTCGAGAAAAGTGGGAACAGAGAAAATTCTAAGTGCATACAGTATGCTACCATTCAAATTTGTTCGATTCTGAAAAAAACTTCGGCCGCCTCATGCCCCTTGTGTTTCAAAATGCTTAGCCAAGTTTGGTGCAAATCGGTCCAATAGAAGTAGGAGAAAAAGTTGGTGACATGAAATCTCCCACACATACTGACAAACTTCAGTGCTTAATAATAGTAAAGATAACTGATTTCGATTATAGTTACAGATGAAAAACAATTGAAAAAAAATTTTGAGAAAAAACAATTTTTTTTTTGCAAAATATCGAAAAATGGAAAAAAAAGCAAAAAATAAGCTGGTAGAAGGCTCCGAAAATGCTCGAAATGGTCTGAGAATGAATAAAAAAAAATTATGAATACTCCCTGACATGAGATGCGCAGAAAAGTTCGGACCGAAATATCGATTTTCAAAAAAAAAATTATCGATAATTTTTTTGAAATTTTGAAAAATCGATTTTTCGGTCCATAATTTTTGGGGATAATTTTGGACAAAATGAGCCACAGTTTCAGGTTATTATGAAACATTTTCCAAGGATTTTTCCTAATTTTTTGATTTTTTTTTGCTTTTTTTAAAGCTATTTTCTGGAAAAGCCCATGATAAAAATATTTAATTTTAATTTTCCGTTACCCGTTATTTGTCCGTTTATAGATCAGTTTTCATTCCTACGTTTACTTTTGCACCAATGCGCCTCATATTCAATCCGACCTTAAAAATATGTAGGCGGTCTTATACACGAAAGATTCCGATACTTCGTTTCTTTAGTTTTTTCCTCTCTTTAACCCAAACACAAATCACCAAAAAAATAGGCTCAGCCTACGTTTTAGACAAATTTCCTATAGCGAATTTTTGCGTCTCTCCGTCTCCATTTTTGAACATTTTGAAAGCTAAACTTGGCAGAACACCACTGTGGAAATGCAGATAATGCGATAGAGCGCATTTGCCTTCACGTAGAACGCCATGATAGGATGCGCCAAGATAGGATAGATAAACAAATATTTACAACGAAAAGCTATTTACCATTTCCTGAACAAACTTGTTGTCAACTTTGTCCGCACCGGGACAATACCATTCACAATCTCATTTGTTGTCAGTCTGTCCGTCCTCGAGGCCAACTCGTTTACCTCTGCCTCCCTCTCAATCTTGCCTTCTTCTTCTTCTTTTCCCTCTGTTACGGTAGTCGCGACTCCGCCCCCCTTCCCCCTTTCCCGTTTCCTTTTCCCGTATAAAAGGGCAATACTGACGACAGAAAAGGAAGACATTGCCAACATGATGAAGCTAATCGTTTCGGGCTTCACCGCCCTCTCCGGCGCTGTCATCATTGCGCTCACCGTTTTCGTGCCGCAAATCTACTGGGAGATGAACGAGCTTCAAGAGCAAGTGGTTGGAGTTGTCGAGAGTTTCAAGGTTAGTTAAACTAGGAAGTTCTAGACGGCTTTTATCGGTTCCATTCAAACTGGTCCGATTCGCTGCAAACTTCGGTTTTCTCATGCCTCTAGGCATGCCTCCCCCGTCTTCCAATGCGCCAACAAGTTCACTCGAAAATTTACTTTTTTATGAAATTCCAATCATTATGTGATTATTCAGGATGAAACCATCATTTTCAAGGGGGTGCCAACTTTCTGGGGAAAGTGGCTTAAAATATACTCTTGGGTGGGGGATTTACGAATATCACATCGAAATCGCACGAAAAATTTTTTCTAATTTTTTATGATTTTTACAAAAAAAAAATAGAAGACCACGGGGAGTACACGATTTGGCGCGAAATTCAAACGCCATTTTTCTTTTTCATCATTTTTCTCCCGTTTTTTTCCAATATTTTTGCATTAATCTTTGAGAAATATATTACAAACATCATTTCGTGATTTCAGATAGCAAATTAATGCGTGTTGCTCACAAAAGTAATGATAAAACAAATTCGGAACAAAATTCTCATACCTTTAATTTTTTCCCGTTTCCCTGCTCACTTCCGCATTAAATTCACTCTTTTCTATGTAACTTTTATATTTGAACAACAAATTTTTAGAAGAAACTATTTAAAACGTTGAATCGAACAACAGGCAAATATCGATTTTTCGATATTCATGACTAAAATGTGTTTTCGCGATTATCTAAAATTTTAATAAGCGATTAGAGCATGATTTATCGAAAATCGATGATAAAAACGAGGAAAATTACAAGAAAAATAAATATATATATCGTGAAAATGGAATTTTCTAGAAGCCGCGGCCGCGGGTTTCCTAGGCCACGGCCACGATTTTTCGTGTACTCCTCGTGGTCTTCTATTTTTTTTTGTTAAAATCATCAAAAATCAAATAAATTTTTTTGTGCGATTTCAATGTGATATTCGTAAATCCCCCACCCAAGAGTATATTTTAAGCAAAATTCCCCAGAAAGTTGGCACCCCCTTTAATCCAAAAACGAGGCCTTTTGGTCAGAAAATGACCAAGCCTTAGGGTTTTAAAAATGCGCCAGGTATAAACAATTTTGGAAGAAGGCTGGGGTGCCGTGCCAGGGTTTGAACAATTTTCATTAATTCTGGTGCAAATTAGTCCAGTAAGAGCTGAGAAAACGCTGAGAAAACACATAAAATTTTACACGAATTCAGGCAGACACCATGAAAATCCTATTTTATTTAAAATTTCAGGTGGAAACCGATTCCCTCTGGATCGATCTCATGGATGTCCAAATCAAGCATTCTGCCCCATCTCGTCCTCTCGAAAATCCACTTCTGAGAAGGGACAAACGTTTCACAAAGCTTCCCGAGTGGTGCCAATGCGATTCGGCTCCACAGTGCCCTCCCGGACCACCAGGACCACCAGGAGCTCCAGGAGCGCCTGGAAGTGAGTGGCAGCGTTATTTTTTCATTGGAATTTTTCGGCTAATATCCAATCGATTCGGCCTAATTTGATGGATGTTGCTAAATTTGCCCCAAACTATAAAATTTGACCCCTTTTCTATTCAGGCCCCGGAGAAAACGGTCCACGTGGAATGGACAACCCGCACTCCATCGAAACCACCTCTTGCGACACCCATATCAGCGGCTGTGTGCAATGCCCCCGCGGCCCGCCAGGACCTCCAGGAGACATTGGATCTGTTGGAGCACAAGGACCAGATGGAGCACCAGGAGCACCTGGATCCCCATCGCAAACTCACGGACGACCAGGACCACCAGGACAGCCAGGAGACGCTGGAGCACCTGGAGCACCGGGAAGAGACGGAGAGCCGGGAAGACCTGGAGCCGATGGTCAGAGACAAAGAGGGTTGCCAGGACCGCCTGGAGCCAGAGGAGCACCCGGAAGAAGCGGAGCGAACGGGGAGCCTGGACAGAAGGGAAAGGATGGAGAGAATGGAAGCGAGGGTATTCCGGGGGTGCCGGGACCGAGAGGAGCTCCGGGACAGTCTGGAGCGGTTGGTGTTCCAGGTGGACCAGGTATTCCAGGTAAGATTGGTTTTTAATTGGATTGAAAATTTTCTATCGGCACGCACGGCACCGATTTTTTCCCTGAACATGAAAAATGTTCCTTTTACATATTTTCGAAATTTTTGAAACAATTTATTTAGGAATTTTTTGGCTATTAGCCATTGAAAACGGTAGCGGTTGTCCCTCCTAAATAGGGGTTTATAATGCATATTTACCTAATGCATTTTCATTTCGAATTGAACGGCTATTAGCCCTTTTCGATGACTACTGAAGCCATACACGCGCCAAATCCACTCCAAGTTTGCGCCGATCGCCGATTAGGTTCCAACGATTTGTCGTAACGGCTATCAGCTTTTTTCTCGGCTAATATCTGCGCCAAAAACTGCCTGAGTCCCCCCCCCCCCCAATCACCGTCAAACTGAGGCCCATCACCGCTTAGGTGCCAACGATGCGCCATAACGGCTATATGCCATTTTATTCGGCTAATAGCCATATATATGCTATTTTGCGCCATTTTCCGGGTCCCATTTGAGCGCCAATCATCGCCAAGCCCAGGCTAATCGCCGATTAGGCAAGAGTTTTACGTCAGTACACAAGTAAGTATGGCTATTCGATAGCTAACTGTCAATTATAACGGCTAATAGCCAGATAACCGCCAGTAGCTGTTCTATAGACGGCAAACATTCCCCGAGTCCCATTTGCACACTGATTACAGCCAATTCAAGACTGATCGCCGATTAGATGCCAATTATCGGCCATATCGGCTATCTGCCATTTTCAAGCGGCTATTAGCCGTATCGCTGCCTATTGTCCTGAGTAAATTATCTCAAAATTAAGGAATTTTGCATTTAAATTGCGAAATTATTGAATTTTGCACAATTTCTGAACAAAATACACAAAAAATTAAAAAAAAAAACGTGCGGTATATTGCAAAAATGGGGCGGAGCCCAATAGGAAAAATTCTGGGACTCGAGAAATCACAAAATTTCAAAATTTCCGTGAATTTTGCATAAAAACTACTATTTAAATTATTGATTTTTGCAATATTTCTAAAATATAATTACACGAAAAAAAGGTGCTACCTCGGAATAAAACTCGCTCGGAATAGAACTGTATCGATATAGAACTTGCTTCGGAATAGTACTGCTCGGAATCGAACCGTTCGGTATAGAACTGTAGCGAAAAAGAACTGTAACGAAGTAGAACTGTTTGGAATAGAACTGTAGCGGAATAGAACTGTTTCGGAATAGAACCGTTTCGGAATAAAACTGTAGCGAAATGGAACTGTTTCGGTGTAGAACTGTAGCGGATTAAAACTGTTGCGAAAAAAAAACTGTTTTGGAACAGAACTGTCCCGAAACAGAACTGTAGCGGAATAGAACTGTTTTGGAATAGAACTGTAGCGAACAGAACTGCCTAAAATGGAGCTGTACAAGAAGAACCGCTGCGCGAAATTGAAATCAATTACCCACCATGTACAACTGAATACTTGTTCGAGCTGCTCTAGCTTTCCTGGGTCACTACAGCTCCATTTCAGGCGGTTCTGTTTCGCTACAGTTCTATTCCAAAACAGTTCTATTCCGCTACAGTTCTGTTTCGGGACAGTTCTATTTCGCTTCAGTTCTATTCCACTACAATTCTATTCCAAAACAGTTATATTTCGCACAGTTCTAATTCGCTGCAGTTCTATACCGAAACAGTTCTATTCCGAAACAGTTCTATTCCAAAACAGTTTTATTTCGCTACAGTTCTATTCCGATCAGTTTTATTCCGAACAGTTTTATTTCGCTACAGTTCTATTTTACTACAGTTCTATACCGAAACAGTTATATTCCGAAACAGTTCTATTCCAAAACAGTTCTATTCCGAGGTAGCACCGAAAAAAAACGTGCGGCATATTGCAAAAAGGGGCGGTGCCTAATAGGAACATCCTGAGACTAAAGAAATCAGAAAAAATTCGGAATTTCCGTGAATTTTGCATTGAAAATGTCATTTAAAATATTGATTTCAAAAATCAATACTTTAACTGACAATGTTAAGGCAAAATTCACGGGTATTTTGAAAATTTGTGATTCTCGAGTCAAAAGATGTTCCTATTAGGCTCCGCCCCTTTTTGCAATATGCCGCACGTTTTTTTTCTAAATTTGTTCGTGTATTTATTATTTTTTAAGAATTTTCAAAAAAAAAAAATACACGAAAAAATTTAGAAAAAAAACGTGCGGCATATTGCAAAAAGGGGCGGCGCCTAATAGGAACATCCTGGGACTCAAGAAATCAGAAAAATTTCGAAATTTCCGTGAATTTCGCATTTTTAATTGGTAAAATATTGATTTTTGCACAATTTCTTCAACAAAAAATCCAAAAAAGTAGAAAAAAAAAATTTTTTCTAGAATGCTCAAAATAAAAAAAAAAAACATTATTTTCAGCGCAAAATCCTTTGAAAAACTTTAAAAATACATAAAAAAATACAAGTGAAAAAACCGTCGAAATTCGTTGCACTTTTTAAACGCCAATTTTCTGGCTTCTCTGCGTCTCCATTAGCTATTTAAATTCGCCTGAACGCCACTGTGGAGACGCAGACATGCGATCGGGCGCGTTTGCCTTTACGTAGAGTCTACACGGGGTGCGATGAGACGCAGTCTGTAAGAGAAATCGTTGCCACGCAACCGCAGCGCGTGGGCGTCGGCGGCGTGAACCCTGTGGGTTTAGAACGTCCCTAAAAAATTAATCCTAAAAAAATTGATAACTAACTAATTTTTTGCAGGTCGCGACGGTCAATACTGCCCATGTCCACCACGTTCGTTCGTCCTGGCTCGTCGTCATCGTTCCCACTAAATTGGAGGGCGGCTTCAAACATTTGTTCTTTTGTCCATTTTATCATCACCATCGCCAATAAACAAATATTGTGTGTGTAATGATTATTCCAATGTTTCTCGATGGCACTGACCCGAGCTCCTGGCGCAGCCGCTTATTGTTTGTTTGTCTTTTTGTCTTTTTGTGCCCCGCAGGGAATCATCGATTCATCTTCTTATTTTTTATTTTACGTGTATTGTCCGTGTGGCACGTGAAATTTGATCCATCTAGATCAGTTTTTAGTTTTTTAAAAATCAAATCAAGAGCTATTTTTATGTAAAAGCCTCGCCAGCTTTTGCCAATAGGATCGGATGGAAAGAAAGTGGACACAAGCACTTTCTGCATTTCTCTCTCTCTCTCTCTCTCTCTCATCACTGATAATCAGCAACAACGCGCAGTCCGCTTTACTACAAACACACGTCTGAGCATCTCGCCGTCGCCTTGTTCCTTCTCTCTCTCTCTCTGTCGCGGGGCTCCTGGATGATTCAAGAGGCTCCCGAGAGAGGAGAGCCATGAAGTGCGAAGCTCGGCGCGCCAGCAGCAGCAGCATGTCAGAGTTCGCGGGTGGGGCTGCTCACGCCCGCGTACACAACGCTCGGAGCCGCCTATATCCTTCCTATCCACTGGCCATCTTCATTTTGTTCTTTTTTTTTGGTTTTGTGTTGTGTTCTAGCGATAATACAGGGCACCGTCGGATAATAAAGTAATTTTTACACTCGAAAATTTACTTTTTTGAGAAATTCGAATCGTTGTCTGATCATTCAGAATGACACCATCATTTTAATTAAAAAACGAGGATTTTTGGTCAGAAAATGACCGAGCCTTAGGGTTTTAAAATGCACCGGGTAGAAACCATTTTGGAAGGCTGGGGTGCCGTGCAGGGTGCGATAAAATTTAAAAAATAGAACTCATGCTTATTAATGGACGGGCCGGGCCGTAGACAGGGTATTTGTAAATTTATTTAGTTAGTTAGGTGATTTTTAAAGGCGCCAAGCCAGTTCATCTGGCACCGAATTTGTGTTGCAATAGTTTGGGGATCTAGCGATAATAATACATGGCTCTGGGACGTTTCAAAACAAGACGTTTCAAAACTGGGACGTTTCAAAACTTTTTTGCATTTTTGCGGCGTACTAGTGTATTTAAATTTCCATAAAAATACAAATAATTGATAAAAGCAAAAAATAAAAACCTAATGAGCGTGCGTTTTTGTGTCAATTGGCAAAAAACGCTTCGAAAAAATGCAAAAAAAGTTTTGAAACGTCCCAGTTTTGAAACGTCTTGTTTTGAAACGTCCCAGAGCCTAATACATGGTGCGGCGTCAGGTGGAGCGGTTTGACGCATTGTTTTTGCATTTATTTATTCAGTTTGTTGGTACCTGATCAAATTGTAAGTAATTAGATAACGAAAAATGCTTCAAGCCGTTCCAATTTTGTCCTCCCTGATTATATTGAACCATTGCTAATTTCTTACATTTTTTTTCTACCGTACCTTTTTCATTGTGAGCAGCTGCACGGCACGTGTACATATAGTTGGAAGAGCCGAGACCTATTACTCATTTGTTTCTTTTTTTTTCTTTTTTTTCATTTTTTTCTTTTCTATTGTCTCTCCCTCTCTCTCTCCCTCCCCCACCCACCCACCCCCTCTTATTTCTGTCCCTTCAGTTTTTATATAATATTTTTTTAAATATATAATGCACCTATTAATAGGATTCGTTTTTCAACATTTTTTGACATTTTTGACATCTATGAATAGGAAAAAAACACATTTTTTTGTTTTTTTTTTAAATCCTATGAATAGGTCCATAACTATTTAAATATTGTTTTCAATCGAGTTGCATCACATCATCAAAAAAAAAAATGAAACCCCGCCCACTATTTTGCTTGCGACCACGCAATCACAGTGATATTTGAAGAGACGCACGTTTTCATGATTCAACTCGATTGAAAGCAAACTATGTACCTATATTTATGACCATATTTTAATACTAATTTCCCCTCCGTTAAAACCATTTAATCCCCCTCCCCCCCCCCCTGTCCTCTCATACCCGTCCTTTCCGTCGCTGCCATTAACCAAAGATCAAAATGAAACTGTTTATATATCCATTTTCTAGCACAATCTCTCATCTCTCACTCATTACAGGCCATGGAACGTGTCACCGTTCGAATGGCCCGTTCGGATCGGCGCACACCGTGGGGATTCGGTGTCACCGAGGCGCCCGACGGAGCGGTTATCATTGTCAATGTGAGTGGGTGTTATTGTGTTTTCAATCGAGTTGCATCGTGAAAAAAGGAGACCGCAAACACTTTTCTGCCTGGGTCTCTTCAAATATCACTGTTTTTGCGTGGTCGCTCAAAAATAAGTGGGCGGGGTTTCTTTTTTCCATAAGCATAATGCGACCCAATATTTCCAGATTTCCCTGGTTTTTTTTTTCAAAGCAAAAGTTAGCAGCGCCCTGCGGAAAATTGGAGCGTCGAATCAGGCTAATCTACAAATAAAATATTTAGCGAAAGTTTTAAAGAGCGGTTGGAAAAATTATGGTTATTTTGCCCGACTAAAATCGAAGCATTTGCCAATTTTTGTATTAAATTAGTGGAAGAAATGCTATTGTGTTTTCAATCGAGTTGCAGCATGAGAACACGAAATCCCGCCCACTCATGTGCGCGCGACCACGCAAACACAGTGCTATTTGAAGAGACGCAGACAGAACGGTGTTTGCGGACTTATGTTTTCATGCTGCAACTCGTTTGAAAACAGAATAATTAAAGAATTTTAAAGCAATTGCTAAAAAATCGAGAAAATAGCCGTTTTTACAGTTATTTTTAAAGTTATTTGAGTGCGCAAACACCGTACTCACTGGGCGCGCCCGGCTAATAGCCTTTTCCATGGCTATTGGCCATTTTGAACGGCTAATTGTCATATAATTGCCTAATTTGCGCCGAAAAATCCCTGGAAAATTTTTCAAAGGCACAATTTCTGCTATCACGAACAAAATTGTCTCATTTCGATTTTTGACAATATCTCAAACTAGGGGCTTCCCAAACGATCGGAGCATGTTTTTGACCTTTCCAATTGTCCGGTAAACAATTTTGAATTCTCAATGCATCATATCTTACGCGCAAATCAAATAAAAATTATTTTTTGTTCTGAAAAATTTCCATGTTGAATTTTTTGAGTTTTTTGTTTTGTTTTTTTTTCATGCAAAAAAAAAATTACTGTACTTTTTTTACTTGTTTAGGTTTTTTTTTTTCAAAATTCTGATCATTCTCAAACGATTTTGAAGCTAAAAATCAAACATTTTGACAAGAAATCAATTATGATGCTAAAAATTGAAAAATCGATATTTCCCGGAGCTTTTTAAACATTAAATATGGATTCAATAGAGTTTTTTTTTGCTCCTTAATATGTCACAAAAATAAATATTCACGAAAATTTTAAGAAAACGCGGAAAAAATCGCTGTTTCGACAATTTTTCAACTTGCGCGTCAAATTTGGCGCATTGGGAAAACAAAAGAATGGTGTTTGCATACTTTTTAAACATGAAATTGAAACAAAAATGAAAGAAATAAAATGAGAAATGAAGAGAAATGTTCCAACTTTCGTTTGAATTTTTCAAAAGTACGCAAACACCGTTTCCCCTTATTAAGAAATATTGAACTGAATTCAGATGCACCAGAGATTTTAATGTGTTTGATTTTTGAAGCTTTTTGGTGACCAGCTCTCGAAATTTACAACAACAAAAAAAACCTACACACATTTTTTTTGTAACGTTCTTCTTTCTCTCTCTCTCTCTTTCTTTCCTCTCCCCATACTTTTTGTCGAACCGAACCTCTCGACAGCTAATTTACAACCGAGAGCATGCCAAGAGGAAGAAATTGCGAGGAAAAAAACACAGGGACGCCTCGTTTTCGTTTTCATTTATTACAATTTTTAGTGGAGGCGCACAATGTGCAATGAGAGATGAGTCGTTAACGGATAGGAAATGGGAGTGCGGGAAGGGAGCGGGGATCCATAATAATATACATAAAGATGTGTGTTTTTCCAGGTGATCGGAGCAAGTTTGGCGGATCGTGCCGGGCTTCGCAATGGGGATGTGGTGGATAGATTGGAAGGTATGGTTGGGAGTTGAGAGGCGGCTCTAATCATTCAAATTTTCCACAGTTGAGCAACACGTTTTTTATTATCATTTTCGTGTTCAGCACGAAATTCTGATTGATTTGATATTCATAACGCCCTAGTTTGGCACAAGTTTAGTTTTGAGCTCTTCGGCTCCGCGAGCAAAAGAGCACTGTGAGCCGAAAAAATTTTTTTTTTGGAAATATGGCAATATGGGTGTCAAAACTCGCAAAATTGCACGGAGTTTCTAAAAATACAATGGCAAATGCTAAATTTTGATGATATCGGTTAATATTTCAAAATTATGAAAAATAATTTTATTAATACTCTTCATAGTTCAAAAACATCAACTATTGGGTGAAAAGTGAATTTTTCTGTAAGTTTCGTGTTCAGCACAATTTTCTGATTGATTTGATATACATAACGCCCTAATTTCAAAAAAAAATCAGTGTTGAGTTTTTCGGCTCCGCGAGCCAGAGAGCCCTGTGAGCCCAAAAATTTTACTTTCTGAAAATAGGGCAATATGGGTGTCAAAACTATCCAAATTGCATGGAGTTTCTAAAAATACAATGGCAAATGCTAAATTTTGATGATATCGGTTAATATTTCAAAATTATGAAAAATAATTTTATTAATACTCTTCATAGTTCAAAAACATCAACTATTGGGTGAAAAGTGAATTTTTCTGTAAGTTTCGTGTTCAGCACAATTTTCTGATTGATTTGATATACATAACGCCCTAATTTCAAAAAAAAAAATCAGTGTTGAGTTTTTCGGCTCCGCGAGCCAGAGAGCCCTGTGAGCCCAAAAATTTTACTTTCTGAAAATAGGGCAATATGGGTGTCAAAACTATCCAAATTGCATGGAGTTTCTAAAAATACAATGGCAAATGCTAAATTTTGATGATATCGGTTAATATTTCAAAATTATGAAAAATAATTTTATTAATACTCTTCATAGTTCAAAAACATCAACTATTGGGTGAAAAGTGAATTTTTCTGTAAGTTTCGTGTTCAGCACAATTTTCTGATTGATTTGATTTACATAACGCCCTAATTTCAAAAAAAAAATCAGTGTTGAGTTTTTCGGCTCCGCGAGCCAGAGAGCCCTGTGAGCCCAAAAATTTTACTTTCTGAAAATAGGGCAATATGGGTGTCAAAACTATCCAAATTGCATGGAGTTTCTAAAAATACAATGGCAAATGCTAAATTTTGATGATATCGGTTAATATTTCAAAATTATGAAAAATAATTTTATTAATACTCTTCATAGTTCAAAAACATCAACTATTGGGTGAAAAGTGAATTTTTCTGTAAGTTTCGTGTTCAGCACAATTTTCTGATTGATTTGATATACATAACGCCCTAATTTCAAAAAAAAAAAATCAGTGTTGAGTTTTTCGGCTCCGCGAGCCAGAGAGCCCTGTGAGCCCAAAAATTTTACTTTCTGAAAATAGGGCAATATGGGTGTCAAAACTATCCAAATTGCATGGAGTTTCTAAAAATACAATGGCAAATGCTAAATTTTGATGATATCGGTTAATATTTCAAAATTATGAAAAATAATTTTATTAATACTCTTCATAGTTCAAAAACATCAACTATTGGGTGAAAAGTGAATTTTTCTGTCATTTTTGTGTTCAGCACAAATTTCTGATTGATTTGATATACGTAATGCCCAAGTTTGCAAAAATTTAGTTTTGAGCTCTCCGGCTCCGCGAGCAAGAGAGCCCTGAGAGCCCAAAAGTGTTATTTTTTGAAAGTAGGGCAATATGGGTGTCAAAACTCGCCAAATTGCACGGAAAAATTGAGAAACTATTTTATTCTCTGAAAAATAATCATGAGCTCTTTGGCTCCGCGAGCCAGTAAGCTCAATTTTTTTTTCGGAAGTAAGGCAATATGGGTGTCAAAACTCTCCGAATTGAACGTAGATTTCAAAAATTACTTCAAATTGTTCAAAATGACACGTTGAAATTAAAATCGGAAAAATTTTAGCGTAAGGTACCAAAATTTAAAAAACCTGCACTTCCAATTTTTTTTCGGTGTTGTGAATTAGTAGCGCATTGAATTAAAAAAATGAAAGGGTTTTTCACACTGTGCTGCTGTCATTAAATGCTAATTAAATCCATTCCAAATTAATTTCCAGATCTGGAAAACTTGGACATTAACGCTGTGGATCGCCTCCTGGTGACCGCCCACGACAAGATCGAACTCATTGTCACTCGGTTAGTTGAGAAAACCAAAAAAAGGATAGAAAAAAGTGTTCTGTTATCAGTCTAATCCGCCGAAAAAGTAGGTTATTACCACTTGTTTCCGTTCCTAAACAGGTGTCCACCGGTCTGATTAAATATCCGTCGTCTCCGCGTCTCGCATTCTCTTTTCGCCATTGTCTGACGGCTTATTTATATGTATATATATCCAAATTTCCATCCAAATTTCGAAGCGAACACACGACAAAACAGATAAGAATCAGGCCAAGCGGCAACATTCTTCCGAATCCCTGCCGTGAGAGAGGAGATGCAAACTGTTCGGACACTTTCTCTTGCGTTTAAACAGACATATTATTTATTCACTTAATTACAGTGAATCTAATATGATGACGTTGTTTTCCTCTCTTTTTTTCCTATCTCTTTTTTTTTTGAACTATTTTGAAATTTTGAATATTTTATTTCCATTTTCATCATTCTCTCACTGTGAATGGGGTGAACGAAAGAGTGCTTGTACATATTTATTTACATTTGATTCTCGTTCTTTTTTCCGATTTGCTTTTCAAAAAATTTAAAAAAAATTTGAGTATTCAGTGTTCAGTGAAAAAAATTGGAACAGGAAATGGTAAGAATCACGACGACGCCGAGGCCATGGTAATTTAAGATCTTTTATTCTGGTTAGGAGCTCCAAAGTGTGCATGTATATGTCCCATAGGGTGGTTAACAAGCTCCCAGAATGGTTTCCAGTAATTTGAAAAATTTTAAGTTTTTAAAAACATTTAATGTTTCAAAAAATTTCCAAGTCAAAAAAGAATTTCTTTTTATAATTCTCGGATTTAAAATCAAGGAAACCTAACAAAATTAAGCAAAACTGTTTCAAAACAAACTGTAACGCTGCGACAAGTACATATGTAGGCATCAGATCTTACGACAAAGTGCACACTTTTCCAATCGATATTCAAAATGCTGTAACTCTGCGAAAGATAGTCCGATTGAGACAATCTTAACAGAATTTTAAAGTTTATTTCTGAAATATTGTATTAAGAACAAAAAAGCTCCAAAAATTGTGAAAATTTTTTTTTTTGGGGGGGGGGGGTTGAAAATTTTGCATTTTCTAATTTTTTTAAAAACTCAAATTTTGAAAAATTACTGAAACTATTATGGTTGGGAGCTTAAAAACATAAAATTGAAAATTAAAAAAATCAATAAAGTTCAGAAAATATGAGAAAAAAAAATTTTTGGGGTAAAATATTTTGAAACTGGAAATTTTTGAATTTTTCAAAAATTTTGAAACATTTCAAATTTGTAAAATTGATTGAAACTTTTATGGTTGAGAGCTTGATAATGATACAGTCAACAATGAAAAAAACCAAACAAAGTTATAGAAACTGTGAAATAAAAAACTTTTTTTTTTGGGGATCGAAAGTTTTGAAACTTGGAATTTTGTAAATTTTTAAAAAAAATTTTAAATCGCAAATTTTCAAAATTGACTGAAATTAATAGGGTTGGGAGTTTGAAAAGCATTCATTTACAATCAAAAAAATAAAAATAAAAGTTCTGAAAAACTGTGAAAAACAGTGAAAACAATTTTTTTTGCTGATGCGAAAATTTTGAAACCGGAAAAAAATTTTAACTGTTGAAAAATTTTTAAAATCTCAAATTTTCAAAGTTTTATGAAATTATTATGATTGGAAGCTTGTCAACAAGCAAATGTGTTTAAAAATTTTTAGTATCCTAACTTCTAACGCGCTCCGTTGTTCAAAAGTTGTACTTTTCCAGTTTCATGGATCCGACCTCTGGTTACAGTAATGGACCTATTCACAAAACCAGAAAAGAAAAAAAAAATTGCCGGAAAAATCGGAGAATGCTCCGATTGACCTGAAATTTTGGGAAATATTGGAAAAAATTCTCCTGTACACTCAAAAAAAATTTTGGACCAAAATATCGATTTTTCTGAAATTTTTTAAAATCGATATTTTGGTCCAAAATTTTTTGTGAGTGTACAGGAGAATTTTTCCCAATATTTCCCAAAATTTCAGGTCAATCGAAGCATTCTCCGATTTTTCCGGCAATTTTTTTCCGTTTTTTCTTTTTTTTTTCTGGTTTTGTGAATAGGTCCATTACCTTTCAAGTTTCTCACCTATTACGTATTTGCCACAGAGTGACACTATGAAAGACGCAGCGATAACAAGAATATTTTTGGGCTCTGGGACGTTTCGAAACCTGCCTCCTCGAAACTTTTGTGCGTTTTGCGGCACACTAGTGGATTAAAATTCCCAAAAAATAAAAATAATTGATAAATACGAAAAATAAAAACCAAATGTGCTGTGATGTCGCGTCAATTGACGAAAAAACGCTACGCAAAAGTTTCGCATAGCGTTTTGGCTAATTTACACCAAAACATAGCTCATTTGATTTTTTTTTTTCGTTTTTATCAATTATTTTTATTTTTTGGGAATTCAAATCCACTGGTATGGCGTAAAACGCACAACGTTTCGACACGTCTCAGAGCCCGAAATTTCATAGATAAGCTTTTTAAAACAAATTATCGTAAAATGTCGCAATTTACCGCAGTGTCACTCTGTGGCAAATACGTAATAATCGGTGTGGAACTTTAAAAAGACAGTAATATTGAAAAATTCTTGAAAAATAAATGTATTACGGGCTCTGGGACGTTTCGAAACCTGCCATTTCGAAACTGGGACGTTTCGAAACTTTTTTGCATTTTTTCGTATTGTTTTTCGCCAATTGACACCAAAACACGCGGACATTTGGTATTTATTTTTCGTTTTTTTTTCAGTTATTTTGATTTTTTTTGGGAATTTGAATCCACTAGTATGCCACAGAAAATCAAAAATTGCGAAACGTCCCAGTTTCGAAATGGCAAGTTTCGAAACGTCCCAGAGCCGTATTACGTATTTGCGACGGAGTGCCACTTTGCGATAAATTTGAATTTTCCTTTTTTTTTGTTGTTGCGTAAATCGTAATCGTAGCGAGACCAAAAAATGGCTCCAAATTTTTCGGCAAATACAGGTTTCGAAACGTTCCAGAGCCCAAAATTTACCGCGAAAATTGAAAAAAAAAACACGGATTTCTCAAATTTTTAAAACAAATAATTTTAATTTCAACAAAAAAAAAAGAATAAAAATAACTCACCTCCTTTCTCCGTCTCCTCTGATTGGCCGTAGTGTCGACAACCTCGCGCCCCTCTTCCCGTGCCTTCTCTTGCTCCTCAAAATCAATCGACGCTTTCGTAATATCATCCGGAATCTCTTGCTCCTCGAGCAAACGAGGCTTGCGGTGAAGCTGATTCGCCTCCTCACGTCTTCTATCAATATCCATCGATTGGAAAGTGTTAAACTCCTCCTCTGACCGGGCGACCATCTGATTGACCGTCTCGTCGTCCGGCACCTCTTCCTCCTCGTCATCGTCATTTTCAGCGCTGATAATTTGCTCGAGCATCTGTTTTCGCTCGGCGCCAGTGGATCGCTGATCGAATTTTCCCGCCTGAATGACCTTCTCGTCGACGTTGAGCTTGTAGCGAGCCGCAGCGAGAATCTTCTCCTCCACCGAGTTGGCAGTTATCAGTCTGAGCACTCTGACTTCCTTCTTCTGTCCAATACGATGAGCTCTGTCCTGCGCCTGCATATCTTGATGAGGATTCCAATCCGAGTCAAAAATAATGACAGTATCCGCAGTTTGCAGATTGAGTCCAAGTCCTCCGGCTCTGGTAGAGAGCATGAAGAGGAAATACTCAGAGTTTGGAGCATTGAAAATGTTAAGAAGATCTCCACGCTCATCAGGCTTCGTTGAGCCGTCTAATCTCAGGTATTTATACTCCCTGTAGTTCAAAAAGTCCTCGAAAATGGTCATCATAGTGGTCATCTGGAAGAACATCAGGACACGATGTCCGGTGGCTTTGAATATCCCGAAAAAAAAAAATTTTTTACAGTGTTTTATAAATTTTTCGGGTGGGAACTGCTTTCAAGTATACATAATAATAAGTGGGGACTCACAAAAATCAGATAAAAAAAAGCTCAAAATCATATTTTTGGGGTTTTGGCTGAATTTTGCAACAAAAAAAACCAAAAAATTACAGAATGCGGCATAATTACTGCAACACAATTTTGGCGCATTTATTGTTGGGGAATTTATTTATTTTATTCTTAAAAGCTTTTTCAACTGTCAAAAGAACAATAAAGTGGTTACCTACAGCAACCCGAACAAACGATTTTCGGAAAGATTAAGGCCACGCCCCCTCCCCCCCCCCCAGTTGAAATAGACGGAAAGAACATCTTGGCACGGTGCCAATTTACGTCAATTCCCAGTTTTTGTAACAAAATTTTGAGGCAGAAAGCGTATAAGCAACGACACGAGACGCAGACAAAATACAGCGTTGCCACGCGACGCATCCGCAGCGCCTAGGCTTTAGCTAAAAACTGTTGCAATAATATCGACGCACCCTGTTCCAGTTCACCAACATTTTTCCAGGCAATCGTCCGGATCGGCGACCCGAATCTGGCGTCCTGAAGTCACTGAAAATGCTGGAAACGACGAAAGACCGTATCGGGTGAACCTGCAGCACAGCTCTGACGTACTCCTTTGCCCCTCCTTTTTACAAATTCCCCAAATTATTTCAGACCCGTCCACCACAAGGCTTCAACTCGTCAGCGCTTCCATTCGAGACTGACGATCGCGTGAAACACATGCAATACAACTCGCCGCTCGGCATCTATTCCGGCAAATCGGCCGCCGAGCAGTACGTTCAACAGACGCAAGGATTTGTTGAGAATCAGGGGTGAGTAGGTGAAGGTTCAATGTTTTAGTTATTTATTTACTGTCAGTTTGAAAAAAAAACAATAATGAAGAAATATATCAGTTCGTTAAACGGCTTGGCGTCGACGTCTGTACTCGCGGAACGCGGCGGTCAGATTGTCGATGAGAAAGAGCTCTCGCTTCTTACGAGACACGAAATCTGCCTGAAAATGAAATTGAACTTGGAGGCGCTCTATTGATGAGGCGAGGCGAGGCGAGGCGAGGCATTTTGCCCTTTGTCGTCTGCGTATCTTCGTGTTTCCCATTCTCCCGTTTTTGTCTAGTTATTTTGGGATAGAACTGTCTGACAAGGAGCTGTAGAGGACAAACCACTTCGCAAAATTGAACACAAAAACCCACCATGTACAACGGAATACTTTTTCAAGTTTCTCTAGCTTTTCTGGGTCAGTACAGCTCAAATTCAGGCAGTTCTATTCCGAAGTAGCGCCTCTAAATTCTAACTCTTACCGTATCCACTGTAGAATTGCCAGCACTATCAGACCCTTCCGAAGCAGGCTTGCAATTAGCCGGAAGCACTGGCAACACGAGCGCTTTTATCTGCTTCCCGTACACTTTTGCCAAATTCCTCACCGCCGACTGATCGGCCTCGTCGAGCGATTCGAATTTTGATTTGAGCTGTAACAGAGAAATTGAATACAATGGGAAACAACTTTTTTTAAAGTAAAAAGTGAGGTCAATCGGTGTTTGCGGATCGGATTCGGATTCGTATCCCAGGCTGCTATGGGGTAGAAATCAAAAATATCGGGAAAATCGAAAATTCAATTCAATTTTTTGTTGTTTTTTCTCCGTTTCGCCATTTTTCGCCTACTCAGGATATAGCAGATTTAGATGGCTACATGGCTAATAGCCGTTAAAAACAGCTGTTCACCATTAAAAATGGCTAATAGCCATCGAAACTGGCTATTAACCATTATTGACGCATAGTTGGCACCCAATTACGAGTTTGAATGTGTTTTGGCGCGTATTGTGTTTTCAATCGACATGCGAAATGAGAACGATAAACTCCCTCAGCGATTTTTTCTGAGGACTCACGCTTGTCCCGCGGAGTCCTCAGAAAAAACCTCTCCATTTGCACACTCTCTCGCTAATATGAGAACACGCCGACCCCTCATAGAGGCCTCGGAAAATTCGACCTCACCGATGCCTCGGAAAGATAAAACATGAACTCAGAATATCTCCTCAAAAACTTTGGGTATCTGTTCAGAATTTTTATACGAAGCACGGGTAAGGTCAAACCCTTTTTTAAAATAACTTTGAGGGGTCTGCGTTTTTTCCGGAGCAGCGGAGAGGTCGAAATTTTTCTGAGGCCTCCGCGGGACAAGCGTGAGTCCTCAGAAAAAAACGCTGAGTCCGCCTACTTATTTGTGTGCGACCACGCGAACACAGTGATATTTGAAGAGACACAGACAGAACGGTGAATGCAGACTTGCGTTTTCATGTCGCAAGTCGATTGAAAACGGAATAAGTGGCTCGATTTTAGTGGCGATCGGCGCACATGCGGAATCTGGTCATAAAACCGGCTATTAGCCAAAAATAAATCCCTGCTAATTCTGGACTAAATGAAATTGCAAAAAAATGACAAAAAACCGGTCCCAAACGGCCAAAAAACGAAAAGTGTAAACTCAAAAAATTTACAATTTTTCCAATTCGGATCGTTTACCAAATCACTGCCAAACCGGCTCCAAACTTGCGCCGATTAGTGCCAATTTTTTGCCAGTAATGCCCATATACATTTATCAAAGGCTAATAGCCATACAGGTGCCTATATCCGAGCCAAAAATTTCGTTGAAAACCAGCAAAATTTTCGGTCTGTGCCTTTGAAAAATACAGTAATTTTGTTTACGATTTTTGTGCGAAAAAATAGGTATTGTCCGGGCAAAAACATTGATTTTATTTGGCGCTCCACCGTTGACGTGACCGACGTAATTGCAAAAGCGCCCTATCGCATTCTCTGCGTCTCCACAGTCGCGTTTTGCCAAGTTTAGCTAAACGCGTACAAACATGGAGACGCAGAGACGTGAGAAATAATTTCAAAAACATATTTAAATAGTGCCAAACTCGTCTTGATTTTCTTCGAATTTTGATTTAAACACTGGGAAAAATAAGCAAAAATTCACTTTTTTACGATCCAACCACCTTAAACCAAGTTTTCAACAAAATTATTCTCAGTACGGAGCGCTGCAAACTCGCTCCCTTCGCACAGCGGTGGACGCGGCCACGTTGGCGACGAGAGAGTGCGGAATATTGAGAGAGCGTGGCCAAGTTTTCGCTCTGATTTTTCTGAATCTCACTCCAAATGCATGCGCAGTTCACTGTGCATATGAGCAAATTTGTAGAGCTTTAAACCGAGTATATTAAAAAAGCGATAATACTCACCTCGGATGAGACTTTCTCATGTGGAAGGAACAAATCCCCATCCTCAAATGCACCAATCACCCCAGCCGCCAATGTCTTCGCCGTCTCAGACGGCAGATTGTTCTGTGCGTCCGTCTTCGCCGCGGCAATAATATCCCAGAACTTTTCACGAACTTCTTCACCAATAGAATCCAAGAATTCGTTCAGTTTTGACAGTTTTTCCGTAGAATTGTCAGTGCCTTCGAGCTGAACTCGCAGTGCTTCACACTCGCCGCCAAGTTTCAGCTTTTTGTAGTCCGCGAGGGTGTAGGGGAGTAAAAATGCGAGAGTAAGGAAGAAGAAAGGGAAGTGGGGCAGCATTTTTGTTTTTTGGGTTGAAACTTACAATTAGCGAAAACGTGGCTACAGTCTGTTTATATAAGTGACCCCGCACCGCACTCGGATCCCATCAAATCCGCTTATAGTCGGGGATCATTTACACGGTAATCCTGCCCCTCCCCACCAATCTAGTCAGTTATGTACAAAAATTCAAATGATTCACAATCAGAGATTCCCAAATCAAAAAAAAAAAAAAAGCAAAATCAATTTGCAGAGCTCGTGCCGCTGCCCAACGCAACGAAGAGCCTGCCTATCTCAGAAGTGAGACACTTCGACTGCTAAAGGAGCAAGAACGAGGAGCCGCCGAAGGAACCACTCTTTCCAATCATCCAAACCCGTCCGGCCTTCCAGTTTGTTTCATCTGCACCCGCCCGATTTTGTAGGTTTCTTTCTTTTGGAATTCGAAAACTTCAAAAAATGGACATGAACGTTTTATGCCCACATTTTCGTGTTCAGCGCAAAATTCTGATTGATTTGATATTCATAACGACATAGTTTGCAGAGGAAAAAAATTGTTGAGCTCTCCGGCTCCGCGAGCAAAAAAAGAGAGCCCTGTGAGCTCAAACAAAATTTAAACGAAACTATGACAATATGGGTGTCAAAACTCACCAAATTGCATGTAGATTTTGAAAATATATTGCCTAATTTTGATGAACGTTCTTCATATTTCAAAAATATCCAAAATAGGTGTTAAGTGATTTTTTTTAACCAGCAATTAGTCAGAGGTTTAGTTATTTTTATTTTAATATTGTGATCACCGCAAAATTCTGATTGATTTAATATACATAACACCCAAGTTTCCAAAAATTTTTGTATTAAGCTCCCCGGCTCCGCGAGCAAGAGAGCCCCGGGAGCTCAAACAAAATTGTTTTGAAACTATGGCAATATGGGTGTCGAAATTCTCCAAATTGCACGCGGATTCTAAAAATAGAGCGGAAAATAACACATTTTGACGAAAACGCTTTATATCTCAAAAGTATCCAAAAGAGGTGTTAAGTGATTTTTTTAATCAACAATTAGTCAAAATATTATTTACTTTATTCTAGTTTTGTGCTCAGCGCAAAATTCTGATTGTTTTGATATCCATAACACCCTGATTTGCAAGACTTTTTTTTTAGGTCTCCGGCTCAGCGAGCAAGAGAGCCCGGTGAGCCCAAAAAAATTTGTTTTGAAAGTATGGCAATATGGGTGTCAAAATTCTCCAAATTGAATGTAGATTCTGTACACATGGTTGACATTGCATGTTTTGAAAAAATACGCTTCAAATTTCAAATATTCCAAAAATTGGGAACACGTTATTTTTTAAACCAACAATTAGTAAAATTAAATTATTTTTCATTCTAGTATAGGGATCAGCGCAAAATTCTGATTGATTTGATATACATAACGCCTTAGTTTCCAAAAATTTTAGTATTAAGCTCACCGGCTCCGCGAGCAAGAGAGCCCTGTGAGCCAAAACAAAACATTTTTGGAGCTATGGCAATATGGGTATCAAAACTTTCTAGATTGAATGAAGATTCTGATAATGAGTTTGCAATAGTTAAAATATCCTTTACATTCATGAAAACTACACTTTTATTCAATTTTGGAAACAGTTTATATTTAAAAAGTTTGAAAAAACGGATAGCAAGAGGATTTCTTGTCATTTCTATGTTTAGCGCAGCATTCTGATTGATTAAATATACATAACACCCTAGTTTACAAAAAAATTTTGTTAAGCTCTTCGGCTCTGCGAGCAAGAGTCCCTGTGAGCCAAAACAAAAAAATTTTGGAACTAGGGAAATATGGGTGTCAAAATTCTCCAAATTGAATGTAGATTCTGTACATATGGTTAAAAACGCATAATTTCGATGAATACCTTTCTTATTTCAAAAATATCAACAATTGGTAACAAGTGATTTTTTATATAAACAATTAGTCAAAGGTTTATTTATTTTCAATTTAGTGTTGTGATCAGCGCAAAATTTTTATTAATTTGATATGCATAACGCCCTAGTTTGCAGAAAAAAAAAATGCCGAGCTCTCCGGCTCTGCGAGCAAGGCAAGAGAGCCCTGTGAGCCAAAACAAACATTTTTGGGAACTAAGGAAATATGGGTGTCAAAACTCTCCAAAATAAATGGCCAATATGAAAAACTATCCTATTCTGTTAAAAATTTGATTTTGAGCTTTTCAGCTCCGCGAGCAAGAGAGCCCGGTGAGCCCAAAAATTTTTTTTTTGAAACTAGGGCAATATGGGTGTCAAAACTCTCCAAATTGAAGGGAGATTCTGAAAATTAGATCAAAATGGCTAAAATGTCACTCTAAAAGTTAGTTCTATAAAAATTGGCATTTTTTCAAAAAGCACAGTTCAATGAACCTTTTTACAGAGGAGTAATGGCTCGTGCCGCCGGCAAAGACCTTCACGGAGACTGTCTCTCATGTGCCACGTGTGGAAACTCGCTGAGAAATGTTGGACATCATTTTATTGAGGGTGGGTTCAAGAAAAATCCAAAATCCTTCTCTAAATGGAAAACCGGTTTCAGACAAATTCTACTGTGACATTCACGGAACACAGCGAAAGGCTGGTGGAGGACGCGCCGGGATGGATCCAAACATTTTTGTGTACGTTTTGGTTTTGCGGTTCCAAAAAAAAAAGCCAATTAATTTTCAGAAAATCCTCACCAACGGCTGCTCAGCCAGTGCACCACGCGGAGAGCCCACGTGCCGCCTATCATCCGCAGGTGAACACCGCCAGACCGGTGTCAGTGTCTCCAGCTCCGTCGACCGGTTCTAAACAAGTCACCACGCATTATCATACTCCGAAAACTCAGGGCATTTTAAGGTACATTTTTTTTTGAAGTGGTTGCTAATTTTTGCGAGAGAACATGGCCGATAGCCGATAAGGCATGCGTCAGTAAAAACTGTGTTTTTCTCTGCGTCTTCTTGAATTTTTTGGTCTTTGTTCTATCGCTGCGAGACCAAGCAATGATTTTACAGCCCTGGTCAACGTGGAGTGCCGAACGCGGCGTTCGGAGCGGACCTCTCTCGTACCACCACTTATGGCGGAGGTGTCGGACCAGGAGGAACTCAATACGATGCGACGAATCGCCTGTCCCCAGCGCCTTCTCAGTTCTCACAATCGTCTAGAAGCCAGCAAGCCGTTCCACCACCAGTTCCATCCAATCCTCCACCATCTCATGGTTAGTGTCACTTTTTTTAAAACCTTTTTCTTTTAGACGGGCGTGTCTTTGTTCTGCTTTTCTTTGCTTTGCTTTTCGGGCATTTTTGTTTTTGTTTTTGTTTGGTCTTGTCTACAAACAGTACCGTGCTGTAAGATATACAATTTCACTTTTTTGACTATAACTTTTGAACGAAGAGGATTAGGATTCTGGAAATTTGCATGGACATGACATGTTCCGTAATGTTATTGTCAAGCCCCCAAAATAAATTCAATCAAATTTTAAAATTTCCGATTTTTCAAAAATTTTGGATGTCAAAATTTTCGAGACCCCACGAAAAGGGGGGAAAGTGTTGAAACGCAGGAACGAAAAGGGGGGAAAATGGGCACAGTTGTCTGCAAAAGTGTCGCACGGTTTTTTCTGCATTTTTGGAGAATGAGAAATAGTGTTTTTTTCCTGCTTTGTTTTGCTGGAATTTAGTATTTTTGGGTCTTTATTGTCCATTCGCGAAAGATGCAAGTGCGCTCCATTGAACTTCATCCTTTGCGATTTTCATTTTCGTCACCAAATTATTTTTCCTCTTTTTCTTCGATTTCTTGCTAAAATTCACCGTTTTCCTTGATATTTCTTTGTTAAAATGACTAATAACAAAAAAATGCGTAATATTTTGTGAAAAATGTCCTAATTATGCCCAATTTTAGTTAAAATTCGCCATTTTTCGAAATTTGGTGACGAAAATGAAAATCGCAAAGGATGACGTTCAATGGAGCGCACTTGCATCTTTCGCGAATGGACAATAAAGACCCAAAAATACTAAATTCCAGCAAAACAAAGCAGGAAAAAAACACTATTTCTCATTCTCCAAAAATGCAGAAAAAACCGTGCGGCACTTTTGCAGACAACTGTGCCCATTTTCTCCCTTTTCGTTCCTGCGTTTCAACACTTTCCCCCCTTTTCGTGGGATCTCAAATTTTCGACCCAAAAAAATGTGTTTTTTTCAGATCTTCCAGAACTCTAAATGTGTTATTTACATGAAGTATTTAAACTAAAAGTATGATTTAAGTTAAGTTCGGGGAAATCGGACCATTTTCAGCTGAGTTAGAACACTTTGAGTATCAAGGTCCCATGAGCAAGTCGGATGCCACTTTTATTGAAAATTAATAAAATCCAAGGAAAACCTAGTAAATGTTGTTTTCTAACGGATTAATACAGATTTTCTTAATTTTCTTCGGATTAAGTGTCAAAGTTGACTTGCCAATTGGACCTTGATACTCAAAGTGTTCTAACTCAGCTGAAAATGGTCCAATGGACCCGAACTTAATGTAAATCATACTTTTAGTTTCAGTACTTTGTTTAAATATTAAATGTAGATTTCTGGAAAATCTGAAAAAAATTCGCATTTTTTGGGTCGAAAATTTTGACATCCAAAATTTTTGAAAAATCGGAAATTTTAAAAGTTGATAAAATTCATTTTGGGGGCTTGACAATAACATTACGGAGCATGTCCATGCAAATTCCCAGAATCCTTCCTAATCCTCTCCGTTCAAAAGTTATAGTCAAAAAAGTGAAAGTAGTTTGAAAAAAAAATACGCAAAAACAAATTCACATTGTCCGTCTTTTGTCCTTTGTCCTTTGTCCTTTGTTATTGTCTTGTCCATTCCAGAGTCTCGTGTCCCCGATTCGGTGCGATCCGCTGTTTCGCCCCGAAGATCCGGCAAAGCGCCCCGACAATGGCCACCACCACCGCCACCCGCACCCAACAGATATTGGCAGATCGACGCCGCTGACACCCTAAAACGAGAGAAACCGAATTACGGAGAAGACTTGGCGGCCATGATTCGAGAATGTGAGCTTCACAAAGAAAAAGAGCCGCCAGTGGTGAGAAAAGAGCCAAAAAAGAGCGTAAGGAGCGCGAGAAGAGCGTCGAATATTAGCAAGGAGCAGGTGCAACAGGCATTTGAGGAGCATCGGAGGAGGAAGGAAGAGGAAGAACTAAAGGTGGAAGTAGCTGTGGCACCTCCCGAGATCAAAAATGGAATTCACTGGACAGTAATTCACAGTCCCAGTGTCAGCCCAGCAAAAGTGTCCTCCGAGGCTGTTCATGAAAGCAATGATATAGTACGACCGATTGCCAGTTATGCCAGTAAGCCCATCTCCAAAACGGCAATTCCAAAACCATTCAAAATAGGGGACTCTGATCCGATGCCAATTCCCGCTCCAAGATCCCCACAACAAGTGCAAAGTTATATTGTTCGAAGTGAAGACGCTACAGTAACCCGACAATACACAAGTGAAGAGCCCGTGAATAACACTCTCCTACCAATTCCATGCAATACCACTGACTCTAGCACTTCACCCATCCCTTCCATTCGACTTTTCAGAAAGACGGAACCGGTGAAAAGCTTGTCTATCCCATCAGTTTCCATCACCTCCGTGGCAACATCACCTATCAAAATCCACGAACCCAGTGATCCATCCCCACCGATTCGCAAAGATCCAAAACACTTCAAAAAGGTGGACTTCTCAAAAACCAGTCCCACGGTAATTCCAGAGTGGAAAGACTCTGCGGACATTGTCGACGAGTCGGACATTCTGACAGAGGCGTCCAAAGACGATGATAGCACGTTTTTGTTGAAAGCGGCGCCGTACGATGGTGACGAGTCGGAGATGATTGACAATAAAAGCGATGTGACGAGCACGTATGACATTGAGGAGGAGGTGGAGGAAGAAATACAGATGGAAGAAAGAGAAAGAGAAAGGCTGGCTGGAAATGGAAACGAAAATGGAAACGAAAAAATTCGAGTTATAGGGAAGGGTGGCGAGGCTGAGAAACAGTGGAGACAACGAGCCATGGAGTTGCTGGAAGATGACGCGCAGACAGAAAGGGATCTTATGATAGTGGCGGCGTTGAATGAGAGATTACAAGGTACATTATTACTCTCTATCTCGTTTTAAAGGAGGTGCCAAACAAATTTGAAATGTGGTGTTTGACTTTCCTAAAAGGAGTACACGAGGTGGCGGAAATTCAAAATTTTTTTTTGCTATTTTTTGTTCACCGTGGTGTGACGCAGTGTCACTGCGTGGCAAAAACAAAATACTCCAATCTCTTGTGTATAAGGCCGCTTGTCTATAAGGCCAGTTCACTTAAAATCTAGGGCCAGTTTGTTCAAATTTTGCATTTTTCTTGCAGGAAAAAACCGGTTTTATACACAAGATATTATGGTTGTTGCCAGGCGCAATTAACAAAAAAAAAACAAGCGAAAAATGAAGAAAATTGCAAGAAAATCACGATCCTCATCCCATAAATTTGAACTTCTGGCCGCCGGTTTTTCTAGGCCACCCACCACACCTCGTGTACTCCTTTTGGACAATTTCTAAATTTTTTATGACGATTTTGATCTTTTATTCTTGCATAAAACCCCGCCAAACACTACATTTTAAAGAAAATACAGAAAAACAGGGTGCAGCGAAATTATTGCAACGTGGGGCATTTAATTATAGACCTATTCACAAAACCGGAAAAAAAAATGCGGGAAAAATCGGAGAATGCTCCGATTGACCTGAAATTTTGGGACATATTGGAAAAAATTCTCACGTACACGCTCAAAAAATTTTGGACCAAAATATCGATTTTAAAAATGTTCAGAAAAAAATCGATAATTTTTAAAATCGATATTTTGGTCCAAAATTTTTTGAGCGTGTACAGCAGAATTTTTTCCAATATTTCCCGAAATTTCAGGTCAACGGAGCATTCTCCGATTTTTCCCGCAATTTTTTTTTTCAGTTTTTTTCTTTTTTTTTCCGGTTTTGTGAATAGGTCCATTAGGCTTCAAAAAATGGTTTTCTGAATTTTTTTAAAATTAACTAAATTTAGATGTTCAAATTCTAGTACGTAAGCACGCAAATAAGAACGTAAACTTTAAAATTTAGCGTCAAAATTTTTTATTAAGGACCTATTCAAGGCAGGAAACACACGTTCCCCCGACCTTTTTGTTGGTTTTTAACCTTATGCAGGCTGTGCAGAATGGCGAAAAAAAACGACAAAAAACTACAATATCCGGAGGCTTTTGACGTAAACAACCACTCGCGTCGAGACCTGGCAATCGAATAATTCAATGGGCCTTTAAAGGTTGGCAGCATTTTAAATGAAAATTTAAAAGGCTCTTTACATTATTTTAACGGCGGGTCTCGACGCGAAGGGTTTTGTATTTTAATGAAAATGCTGCATAGAGTCCAAAAAGCAACAAAAAACCGTTTCTTCATGTGCTAAAGGAAAAAAACTCATTACCCTTTTAACCCGTTGCAATAATTTTGCCGCACCCTTTTGGAACCCCCTTTAAATTTTAAACCTCTCTCATCTAAAGGCCTCCGTGAAATGGAGGACGACGACCGAATACGCGCGATCGAATGCATCGCACGTCATCAGAGCGAGCTGGAGAACACACAGACCCAGCTGAGCACTCTGCTCGAGTCTGCAATCGTGTATCTCCAGAACTTGCGATCCAGCGAGAATATCGAAGCGACTCCCGAGCCTACTATGGCTGAACTTCCAGCAAGTAAAATGCGGAGGAGAAGGGATTTAACACAGGAAAATCAAAAAGACAAAGAAAACTACGAAGATCAAAGACCCCTTTCTCTCACAAGGCCTGTACCGATTCCTGTGCCGGTCCCAGTTCCCATGACATCCATGCCAGCAACTTCTACAGTGACTACACAAAGGTAAAAAAAGATAAATCTATGTTAATTGTCCGTGTCTCTATATTTGTGTTCTTACGTGTCTTCAGTTTGCATGACGTGCTTGATGAGTTCTACTCACTTCGCAAACCGACACCCACCTACACCGCTTCGGTTCCAAAGCCACCACCATTACAAGATTGCTCAGATCAAGCTGAAGACTCGCGCAACTTTTTGGCCTCGCGATTGGAGCACTTGATGAGCATCGATGAGAGCAGGAGAGCTAATGGTGGTCAACAGGGTGGGTTTTTGGGTTTGGATTGGAGTGCTTTTTGTGGTTTGAGGGAAAAAAAACTGCATCTTTATGTGCTTTTGGTGGGTTGAAGAGCTTTCTAATACTGGTTAACTGTAATGAAATGTTTCTATTTCGCAATATTTAGGAAGTGCTATAAAATACTAAACAACCGTGCCGCAAACTTGCAAATGGGCGGGGCTTGTTACTCATTGTCAGTTTTACCAGGTTTTCCAAAGGTTACAAGACACGGTTTCCAGGATTTGAAAAGTGGGCGGAGCCGAGCAAACGCGCTCCACTGGATTTTTCGCGCGAAATTCAAATTTTGACGCATTTTTTATGTTTTTCGGGAAAAAAAGCATAAATTCTTTTTTTTTTCCCCCAAATGTGCTCTAATGGACCTATTCAAAGTACTGTAGAAAATCGGAAAAAATGACAAAAAACTGGGAGAAAACTCGGAAAATGCTCCGATTGGTCTGAAACTTTGGGAGAAACTGTCAAAAATGCTTCCGGACTTTCTCAGAAAATTTTGGACCGAAATATCGATTTAAAAAAATATTGATTTTTTTTCTGAAAATTTTCTAAAATCGATATTTCGGTCCAAGATTTTCTGAAAAAGTCCGTAAGCATTTTTGACAGTTTCTCCCAAAATTTCAGACCAATCGGAGCATTTTCCGAGTTTTCTCCCAGTTTTTTGACATTTTTTCCGATTTTCCACAGTACTTTGAATAGGTCCATAACGGAATTATAGCTGAGGTGTTTAGAAAGCCACCATTTCGAAATAATCTTTTTGAGTTTTTTGGTGTTTTTGCAGGATAAATCAAAATATAAAAATAATAAAATCAATAAAAAAAATTCGAGAGTCGAAAAATGCGCAAGCACCGAAAATGCGCCATGCAAGTTTGCTGGCGCGCCAGCAAATTAGGCTCCGCCCACATTTAAGTACCTGGACACCGTACAAGAATATATTCTGACGACTCTTTTCGGATTTTTAGCCATTTAAAAATGAAGAGTCCGCAATTGTTAATAACCGTATCACTTTCCCCGATTTTTTGTGAAGAAGCTGACAAGATTTGGTGCCGCAAAATTGCAAAAGGGCGTGGCTTCTTCCCCGTTTCGCCAGAGTCGGAAATTTTGAAAAATTGTAGCAAAAAACCGCTGTACATGTAACTTTTTGTTGAAATTCAGCATTATTTCGTCGAACTTTGGAAACTGTGCGAGGTTACGGTATCCGATTTTGATCTATGGATTTTAAGTGATATTTAACTTTGCAACTTCTGGGTCAAGCGGTTCTGATTCGGGCGCTTCTTATTGTCTATGATAGCTGATTTTTATGGGGTTATTCTGGAAACCAGCAAAAAAAGCAAAAAAATAGAAAAAAAAACCGGCAAAAAATTCAGCGAAAATTCGGAGAATGCTCCAATCGGTCTGAAACTTTGAGAGATCATTTAAAAAATACTCTCGGACATTTGCTGAAAATTTCCGACCGAAATATTGATTTTAAAAAATATAGATTTTTATTTTTGAAATTTTTCAAAATCGATATTTTGGACTGAATTTTTCAGGGAATGACCGAAAGTATTTTTTAAATGATTTCCCAAAGTATCAGATCAATCGGAGCATTCTCCGAATTTTGGCTGAATTTTTTGCTGGTTTTTTCTATTTTTTGCTTTTTTTGTTGGTTCCGAGAATAACCCCATTAGATATTAGCACTGTGATTGCGTGCTCGTTCGCAAAAAAAAGTGGGCGGGGTTTCATTTTTTGACGATGAAAATTGATTAAAAACACAATAAACCTACAGCCTTAAATTGAACATACAGGTTCTTCGAACACGAAAACATCATTCGAGCGAACGACGACCGAGACTCGACACCATGATAACGGTGCTCCGCGAGCCGCTGGAGACTTCCGTGGAACCGGTCATCTGACCAACACCACCACCACCCAACAGAACGGAGGAAGAACTCCGTTCTGTGAGGCTTGCAAGCAGCAAATTCGGTGAGTAACCATAAGCATAATAATCACAATCCATCTCCAATTCCAGCGGCGCATTCGTCTTGGCCACCGGTAAATCGTGGTGCCCGGAGCACTTTGTCTGCG
The DNA here is from genome assembly GCA_963572235.1 of Caenorhabditis japonica. Taxonomy (NCBI): domain Eukaryota; kingdom Metazoa; phylum Nematoda; class Chromadorea; order Rhabditida; family Rhabditidae; genus Caenorhabditis; species Caenorhabditis japonica. The sequence continues at coordinate 5,888,169 of OY754345.1, forward strand.
CCAACTCTTCATGCCGTCGACGTCTTCTCGAGTGCGGATTCGTCGAGGAGGACGGTCAAAAGTTTTGCGAGTCGTGTTTCGAGCAACACATTGCACCTCGCTGCGCCAAATGCTCCAAACCGATCATCTCGGATTGTTTGAACGCGCTGCAGAAGAAGTGGCATCCGACGTGTTTCACGTGTGCCCATTGTCAGAAGCCGTTCGGCAATAGCGCCTTCTATTTGGAGCAGGGATTGCCGTATTGTGAGCAGGATTGGAATGCGTTGTTTACCACAAAGTGCGTCAGTTGCCGCTATCCGATCGAGGCCGGCGATCGATGGGTGGAGGCGTTGGGAAATGCGTTCCACTCGAATTGCTTCACGTGCACTGTGAGTTTTTGTTGTTTTCATTTAAATTACATATGAACTTTGTTTGTCGGGTAAACTGGGTTTTTGGGTTTTTTCCTGGCTTTATCAGGTAGATTTGTCAAGCTTTCGTTAGCCGATCACCCCTGGCAGACAGGTTCATAAATACGGTCACAGAGGTGTGTGGCAATGGAAATTTTCGGCTATTAGCCGTCGATTTCGGGGCGTCTGCCAAATGGCGGATATTAGCCGTATTCCGTGGCTAACTTCTGATTTTGTGCCGATCGCCGATTAGGTGCAATTTGTGCGTCAGAAGCCATTTTCCACGGCAAATATAAATCTCAGAGAATTTCTGGCCTCTAATTGCCGAGCAAAATGGCAAACTGCCATGGAATTCGGCAGATCTGCCCTGAGATGTAGTTGGCTGTCTATATCCGCGCCCGAAATTGCCTTGTTCACGGTGTTCAGGATTTGAAAATGGGCGGAGCCGAGCAAACGCGCCCCACTGGATTTTTCGCGCGAAATTCAAATTTTGAGGCATTTTTTTATGTTTTTCGGGAAAAAAAGCATAAATTCTTAATTTTTTCCCACATGTGCTCCAACGGAATTATAGCTGAGGTCTTTAGCAATTTTTTAAGCCTAAGAACGTCGAATTTGGTTTAGCCACCATTTCGGAATAATCGTTTTGAGTTTTTTGGTGTTTTTGCAGGATAAATCTTTACGAAAATCGAAGTTTGGGCAATTTTATCGTATTAAAAGATACAATACATACATTTTACAAAGAAAAACAGGTTTTACTGAAAGAAAAATAATATAATCAATTTAAAAAAATGCGAGAGTCGAAAAATGCGCAAGCACCGAAAGTGCGCCATAATAATTTGTGGCTCGCCAGCAAATTAGGCTCCGCCCACATTTCCAATCCTGAACACCGTGTTGTTGATGTTTGGCTGAAAAAAATCATTTTCTACGCAAAATGAATAAGAAAATTGAGACCCCACGAAAAGGGGGGAAAGTGCGAAAATTTGGGGACGAAAAAGGGGGGAAAATGGGCGGAACCAACCGCAAAAGAGCCGCAAACTCTTGCGGGATTTTTTTATAATAATAGTTTTCTGTTCAAATTGGCCTTATTAAATATTTTTGTAACTAAAATGCTCGGATCTTTCGATAAAAATCAAAAAAAAATTAGGCGCCCATTTTCCTTCCTTTTCGTGGGGTCTCAGAAAATTTATGTCAAAAATTAAACATTGAAAATAAAAAATTCACGGAAAAAGCAACAAAAATTGAAATAAAACATTTTTCAGCGTTGCAACAACAACCTGGAAGGCGAGAGCTTCTTCGCCAAAAACGGCCAGCCATTCTGCAAACTTCACGCCTAGATTCTTTCATTTTTCTACTTTCTTCAATTTGTTTGTCTGTTCAACAAAATCCATTATTTTTGAGCGCCTTCAAAAACAAATATTTTGTAATTGTACCACATTGTGTTTTCTATTTTTTTTTGTTTCTCTTGCCGGTTACTGTAAAATCGACTTATGCAAATTAATTTTCCTTCCATTCTTTTTATTCAAGCCTGCATTAATATGCAGGTTTGCATAGAAATAAAATGGCAGGAAATTAATCAGCATATGTAGGTCAATAATAAGTTAGAGGTTACTGTAACCGGTAGGCTAAGAAATTGAAAACATGATAATAATATTAATAACAACTTCTGTTTCTTTTAACGTTTTTTCATCCCTCATTTTTAAATCAGTTCAATACAAAAAGTAATATATATTTGAATGTTGCTAACAAAAAGCTATTTCACACATTATGAAAGCCGAGAAACGGAAGAACAGTATTGTGTTCACGAGCGCAGCGGAGCGTCGTAGTTGAACACATAATAAGAGACCAACAAAAAAAATAATACGAAGAAAGAAAACTACCAAAAGAGTATCATTTGTGTGTGTGGAGAGACGACGTGAAAAACTCAAAAACGCCAACTCAATGAGCTCCATTCGCCAGAGTTTGTCCTCCATTCGAGTTCGGAATCGGCGATGGTGGAATGCTAAAAGAATAGACGTCTGAAAATGGGGTACCGTGTTTACGAGACCCCGACAAAGCCGGGGAATTCTTTGCAAGTCTGGGGCACGGTTATTTAATAGAATTTACTGTGCAAAACTCGTGCTGCAGGCTTGCAAAAGGGGCGGAGCCTCTTCCTCGGGTTTTTAAGGGTCTCGTATTTGCTTAATTAGAAGATCACCTCTAATAGAAGGACAGGAACTTTTTATCGGCTTGTTTTGGTGTCGCAACTCGATTGAAAACACAATAAAAATAAAAAGAAAATTGGAAAAAAATGATTAGATTTATTGGCGAAGATTCTTGCACGTGTGTCTTATTTTTCATGCAAATGGGTTATAATTTATTAGTACATTTTTGTTTTCAATATTCCTGCCGGCTACAGTAAGTTCACGCGAACGCGAAAAATCGCTGGCCACGCTCACCAATAAGGGGCGGGTCTTCACCACACAGTAACCAGCAGGAAAATTGAAAACACGATATATGGATGGATGGATGGGTTCTGAAATTTTGGACAGTTTTTTTCCAGAGGAGGGGGTCAGCAAACACGCTCGGATTCAAAATTCTGGGGTTTTCACAAAAATGCTCCGATGGGCCTGAAATTTTGAGAAATAATGGGAAAAATACTCCTGTACACGCTCAAAAATAAAATTCTCAGAAATTTTTGGACCGAAAAATCGGGTCTCGGACGTTTCGAAAGTGTGACGTTTCGAAAGTGCGGCGTTTCGAGTTATGGCGTTGGCACACAATCTGTTTTTTTCAAAGCTTTTTATGGAATTTTCCTTAAAAAGCTTTTAAAAATCGATTTTAAAAATTCGAAATTTTCCAAAAATATCGATTTTTTCTAAAATCGTTGTTTTTTTCGAACATTTTAAAGCATGTCCGGAGTATTTTTGACATGACAATTTTTTTTCCCCTTTTTTCCTTATTCAAACGACGGAAAAAAAAGAAAAAAAATCCGTGGCCGCGAGAGTTTTTTCCGTTGCATTTCTAGGCCATCGCAAAAGTTTTTTAGGCCCTCCGCTGTGAGACCTGCGAAATATCGATTTACGGGCGAATAATTTTTGAAAATTTTTTTTGTTGAAAAATACAGAAATTCATTGGAAGTAAGCAATAAAATACGACCAATTCTCCAAAAAAAATTTCAAAAATTATTCGCCCGTAAATCGATATTTCGCAGGTCTCACAGCGGAGGGCCTAAAAAACTTTTGCGATGGCCTAGAAAAGCAACGGAAAAAAACTCTCGCGGCCACGGATTTTTTTCTTCTTTTTTTTTCCGTCGTTTGAATAAGGAAAAAAAGAAAAAAAATTATTTTTTCCGACCCTGAATAACCCCATTAGAAGGCCTAGCTCGTGTCAGGAATTTTTTTTAGCTAATAGCCATTGAAAACGGCTAATAGCCATCGAATCGGGCCGTGTGTCATATGCATTTAGCACACGTCCCGAATTAGATGGCGATGGCTTTTCTCTTCAATTTCTTTCGCGTTTTTCATTCTGGGGATTCTCAGAAAAATGTTGGCGCTTATATGGCGAGCATTGGCAGCTATGTGGCTAATAGCCATAAACGACCGAGCTTTGCTGAGCCCCAGACTCATTAAAAAAACTGCCAACATTTGGTCACTAGAAAACGGAAAACCGAAAACTACCGGTATTTGGAAAAGAAAAAACAACAAACAAACAAACAAATCAAGCGAAAATAAATCGTATCGTATTATACATGGGTACGGTGCCAGTCACAAAACAGCCGACAGCAAACGGCACCAAAGCCAGCGGTCCGTACAATTGCACGACATCCAGCACCCGGTCAAACTCGTCCCGTTCGTGAGCCATCTTCTTCATCCGCCGCCTTTTTTCACTCACATTTGGACGTTCCACTCTCGATGGCGGTGGCGTGTAAACGCCAACTTCCAGCTCTCTCAGCGACGGTTCAGGGGTCACAAAACAAGAAACAGGCACTGTTTCAGATGGCCTCCGGGGTGTCGATTGTTTGGGCGAATGGGCTACTTGTCGATTCATCGTCGTTCTTCGCAGAATGCTCTCCTTTTTCGGCCGGCTATGATTCAGATTGTTCAGGGCGTACGAGTGTAGGTATCGATAGTTTTGTTTGGTTGATCCAAGATCGTCTTCAGCAGTTTCCTCTCCAAAATCTGATGCGGTGAGCTCGGTGGCAGATGGTGTCATTGGTGTGTAAGAGCGTTCGTCGCTTCTGGATGGCGGGCTCTGGCTCTGGATTTGGCTCATTGGCAATAGCATTGGTGTCGGTGACGTCTGCTGTGGAGAGTACGGCGATGCAGAGGCAACCGAACGGACGTTCATCCGGCGAGAAGTCATGCTAGAAGAAGCAAGCCGTTCAGAAAACATGCAAGAATCTTCACCAATGATCATATTTCCATTAAACTTTTTTTTTTCTTCTTTTTAATACCCCTCCCCCCTCCCTTTCCGGCTCCGCGATGTTTCAGAACCAGACGTTTCAAAACTCATGTTTTCATGACTCGATTGAAAAAAATTTGTATTGATAATTATTGGTAAACAAAGTCGGCACAGGTAGACGGCCCCGCCCCTTTTCTGCAAAGCATAGCAAACGTCGGAACCCGTGAGTTGTCGGCTATAGAAAGTATGTATAGCCGCCAGACATAACACGTTCTTCAAGAATTGGCGGCTATTTGGCTGCTATTTGGCTACTATTTGGCTTCTATCTGGCGGCTGTTTGGCTGCTCTTTGGCGGCTGTTTGGCTTCTATTTGGCTTCTATTTGGCTGCTATTTGGGTGCCATTTGGCTGCTATTTGGGTGCCATTTGGCTGCTGTTTCAAGTATATGAAAATTGGCGAGCCGGAATAGAACTGCCCGACAATTATGGAGAAATTTTTCGAAAAATACAGTCGGTTGAAATGACAGGTTTTGAAACGTCGCGGAGCTCTTTTCCCTTACCTTCTAGCCGGCGACACGGACGAACGAGAAGTCGTGCGAGTGTCGAGCAAGCCCATATACTTGTTGGCTCGAGTGAGCAAGTAGGCGCTGAGCACTGTAGCCGTCAAGCTCTTCAGCCAGGTTGGCGATTTTGCTGGGAACAGCGCCTTGATGAGCACGGCGGCGAGCAGACTTCCAAAATTGAACAGCGTAGAGGCGAGGACACTGAAAAGGTTCTCATAAAGATAATTGTAGACATAAAAACAAAAGTTTACCTGAACTCAACGCGCTCCCACGGATTCACACGGTGTAAGTGTCTTCTGAAATACACGTAGAATCCGAGTCCCACGTTCGCATTGAACAGAATCGTGTTGCTAATGGCCAGATCGCCGGTCGGGAACAGACTGCAAAAAAGGGGAAAATTCATATTGTCGGCCCGCCAAAATAGTCAAACGCGATCCGCTGAACTCAACGTTATGCGATCTTCATTTTGGTCTCCAAATTATTTCGTTTCGCGTATAAATTCAACGTGAACTGAAATAATTTGGAAACCAAAATGAAAATCGCATAGCGTTGATTTCAACAGAGCGCGTTTGACCATTTTGGTGGGTTGACAATATGTTTTTCTCTTCCAATTTAATTCAATGGAAACCAAAAAATAAATAAACATGAACATGTACAAACCTTGAAATGATGTTGGGGCTGAACAGATGCACAGTGTAGAGTGTGTGTGAGACTGCTCCCGAGGCGGGAAGATAATGGGAAAGGAATGTGCGTGAGGTGACTGGCGGCAACCATTTTGACCATTCGATGCCAAAAGTTCCACGTGGTTGGCCAGGTTGGCTTGCTGGAAAAATAAAGAAGTGATTCGTGAACTATTGAGCAGACAGAAAAATTCTGACAAGGGAAGTGTTTGATACCTCCCTCCCAATCTAGAATTTCCCAAAATTTCAGCATAGGTGCTTTCGACTATGCTGATTCCATTTCTGCAATAAAAACCGGCTAAATGCTCACGTGAGCCAAAAAGTTTCCTATGGTTAATGGACCTATTCACAAAACCGGAAAAAAGGAAGAAAACAGCAAAAAATTCAGGAAAAATTCGGAGAATGCTCCGATTGACCTGAAATTTTGGGAATAATCGGAAAAAATTATCCTGTAGACGCTCAAAAAAATTTGGACCAAAATATCGATTTTTCTGAAAATTTTTAAAATCGATATTTTGGTCCAAATTTTTTTGAGCGTGTACAGGAGAATTTTTTCCAATGTTTCCCAAAATTTCAGGTCAATCGTAGCATTCTCCGGATTTTTCCTGAATTTTTGCTGTTTTCTTCCTTTTTTTCCGGTTTTGTGAATAGGTCCATTAAAGGGGGTGCCAACTTTGTGGGGAAAGTGGTTTAAAATATACTCTTGAGTGGGGGATTCACGAATCTCACATCGAAATCGCACGAAAAAAATTCTCTGATTTTTTATGATTTTTACAAAAAAAAAATAGGAGACCACGAGGAGTACATGAAAATCGTGGCCGTGGACTAGGAAACCCGCGGCCGCGGCTTCTAGAAAGATCCATTTTCACCAGAAATATTCATTTTTCGGGCAATTTTCCTCGTTTTTTTTTATCGATTTTCGATAAACATGCTCTAATCGCTTATTATAATTTTAGATAATCGTGAAAATACAGTTTAGTCATGAAAATCGAAAAATCGATATTCGCCTTGTTCGATTCATCGTTTTAAATAATTTCTTGTGAAAATTTATTGTTCAAATATAAACGTTACAGATAAAAGAGTGAACTTAATGCGGAATTGAGCAGGAAAAGGGACAAAAAGGGAAGGTATGAGAATTTTTGTTCCGAATTTGTTTTATCGTTACTTTTGTGATCAACACGCGTTAATTTGATATTTTAAAACACGAAATGATGTTTGTAATATATTTCCCAAAGATTAATGCAAAAATATTGGAAAAACACGGGAGAAAAATGATGAAAAAGAAAAATGGCGTTTGAATTTCGCGCCAAGTCGTGTACTCCCCGTGGTCTTCTATTTTTTTTTTGTAAAATTCGCCTAAAATCAGAAAAAATTTTTCGTTCGATTTCGATTTGATATTCGTAAATCCCCCATCCAAGAGTATATTTTAAGCCACTTTCCCCAGAAAGTTGGCACCCCCTTTAACCATAGCAAAGTTTAGAAGCTCATAACTTGGCTCACGTGAGCGTTTAGCCGGTTTTTATTGCAGAAATGGAATCAGCATAGTCGAAAGCACGTATACTAAAATTTTGGGAAATTCTAGATTAAAAAGTATCAAACACTTCCCTTGTGAGACGGGTTTTTCCGCATTTTATTTAAAAAAAAAAAGCTCGTGCCGCAGACTTGCAAAGGGCGGAGCTTGTTCCTCGGTTTTTTAATTTTTTTTCCGCGTTTTAGTATTTATTTTTTTTCTGAATTTTTCAGGGCACGGGGTCCAGGATTTGAAATGTGGGCGGAGGTACAGTAAATGCATTTTGATGCTTTTTTTTTCATGTTTTTCCGGAAAAAAGCATAAAAATTCATTTTTTCTTTAGCCTCCACCCATATTTCAAATCCTGGACACCGTGCAGCGTCTAAAATTCTTCCTTTTTCGTTTTCATTTATATTTTCATTTTCAAAAGTACTCAAATTCTTTTTTTTATTTAATTTTTCAAACATTGTGTTTTAAACAATCATTCAACGACATCAAATTGGAAGAAAACGCCCAATTTCTGACGTTATCTCAAATTATTTATGAGTGTTATCAGTTTTTGTCAAAAGCAGCTGATTTTTGTTGGAAAGAATAGACTATAATTTGGGGCATCTCGCACTTTTAATCGTTTATATTTGGGGGTACGACAGAATAGGATTAGGCGAAGAAATAGAACCGCTACAAAATAGAACTCGTGGTGCGATGAAGCGCGTTTGCATTATTTTTCGAATTTTCCGATTTTTATTGGTTTTTCAGTAATTTTCATCGGAAAATCGACGGTGAATCTTTTACTACGTGCCGGTTCGGAAAGAAAGTGTAAAATCAATGCAGTTTCCCCAAAAAACGGCGTAATCGGCGAAAAACTGAGAAATTGAAAAAATGTGCCGATTTGTCAGTTTCTCGCCGATTTTGCAATTTTTTTTTGGGAAACGCATTGATTTTACACTTTCTTTTCGAACCGGCACATAGTAGAAGATTCACCGTAGATTTTTCAATGAAAATTACTGAAAAATGCAATAAAATCGGAAAATTCGAAAAATAATGCAAACGCGCTCCATCGCACCACGGGTTCTATCTTGTAGCAGTTCAATTTCGCGTAGTTCTATTCCGCTCAGTTCTATTTTTTAGCAGCTCTGTTTCGCCTAGTTCTATTCTGTCGTACCCTCGATTTTTTGCAAAAAAAAATCGAGAAAACTTTCTGAACACACTTTTCCAAAAAAAAAAAAACACTTCCGCACACCCCACACCTGCTTCCGGGTCAAAAATTGCTCATCTCATCAAGCACAACATAAAAAAAGATTCTCACAAGTCTCTTCTTCCTCATCACTGAAAATTTTTCTCTCGGATCAAAGTACCCCCGGTCCAGCAGACCCGTTTCATGCTTCCATTTCCTCAGCAAATCACATTTTTTTATCGCATCAAAGACCTTTGAACGCGTCGATTTTCGCGCGCAACGATGACGGCGACGGCGCCAAATGATAACATGTCATGGTGAATTAAACGTTCAATATATCATGTGTGTTTTCTTTGTACATGCCACAATGTTCCGCGCTCAAAAACAATAAAAGGTTTCCAACTAACCGGACGATGATGGATGATCGAGAATGCCCATGATGATTTCGATTCGATTGGAAATGGACGGGTCAGCGAGCGGCTAATTGAATCAAACAAATTTCAAAGGGTGGTGGTTCTGGAAAATTAGACGTTCTGTTCTTTGATATTAACGCCCAAATTTCCAAAAGTTCCGGCGTGGAAATGTTTATTCGAAAAATGTCAAAAAAAAAATGTTTCAAAAATTTTTAAAAACCTATGAAAATGGCAAAAAATTCGGAAAATGCTCCGATTGACCTGAAACTTTGAGAAATGATGGCAAAAATATCGATTTTTCTGAACCGGGAGTATTTTTGCCAGTATTTCCAAAAGTTTCAGGCTAATCGAAGCATTCTCGAAATTTTCGCTGAATTTTTTGCTGGTTTTGGCTAATTTTTTGGCTCCGAAGCGTTTTAAGTGAATCGCGAAAATTGAAGAGGGGAGATTTATTTTGAAACAATAGTAGAAAAATGTCAGAAAACAGCAAAAAAAAAAGCAGAAAATCGGAAAATTTCCAATTTTTAACAAATTGTTTTCCACTTTCTCATCATTTGTGTTTTTCTATGAATAGCCTCATACCAAATAGCCAAAAACAGCACAATTTGAGCGTCAGAACCGAAAAACAAAGAATTTGTAAATAGTCCGTTTATTTCTTGATTAATTTTCCAATCTTGTATACTCGGCAAATGCATCATTAGCCTCGCTCTACGGCACTTTTCAATTTTCAACAGTGTAGTGCGCCTGTGTTGAAGCGAAAAATCAAATTTTAACTGCAACTCGTCGTGGATACGTCATTTTCCGTTGAAAAGAAGTATAAAACTAGAATTCGAGTTAATCTTGCAAGTGCAACACTGTTTTACAGGAATTTTGCAGTAGAGCGAGGTTGATGATGTATTCGCCGACTATAACAGTTTTTAATTTACTATTGCCCATTCGCGAAGAAAGCAAGTGCGCTCCACAAAACTTAGCATTTCGTGGATTTCATTTTCGTCGCCAAATTATTTGATTTCACGTTGAAATTACACGTGAATTGAAATATTTTGGCGACGAAAATGAAATCCACGAAGTACTAAGTTTCTTGGAGCGCACTTGCTTTTTTCGCGAATGAGCAATAATATTGTGAATTTCTCGAAAATCGCCCGAATTTTTCAGCCTGCAAGAAGTTTAGAGGTTTTTTATGCTTCAAAATGATATATTAGAGTTATTAAAAGATACAATACATACATTTTACAAAGAAAAACAGGTTTTACTGAGAAAAAAAAAATAATAAAATGAATTTTAAAAAAATTCGAGAGTCGAAAAATGCGCAAGCACCGAAATGCGCCATGCTAGTTTTCTGGGGCGCCGACAAATTAGGCTCCGCCCAAGTTTTCAATACTGGACATCGTCCATACAAAATCCATACAAAATTTAAAGAAATTTTCTTAAGTTTGGTAAGTAAAAAACAATTTTTCGTATTTTTGTGAAAGTTTTCAAAAAAAATCCCCAAGGCCAACATATTGCTCGCCGTTAAATACCGTAACTGAACCAAAAATCGCAATTTTTCTTTTTTTTTTGTTTTTTTTTTCATTCCAATTCCAATTTTTGTTTTTTTTTTCTGGTTTCAGTAATTAATTTTCTTCACAAAACAGTGCAATTCAACTTTCATTGCTCATAATAACAATTTTAACTCACCTTTTTGTTGTCCTTACAACTTGAAGATGCGCTGCTACCTGCGGTCTCGTTCGAAACTGATAAAATGATCGTTCGTTGTTTCTCTTGTGCGTTTCTTTCTTTTTTTTACTTCAACCTTTGGCACTCAGAGAAATGATGGAGGTGGTTGTCCTCTCGGTCTCTCTGCAAACGGAGATGGTGAGAGCAAATAAGACGAGGCTTAATCATACGTATAAATGAGGATCGGTACGAACACGAGTTATACATAAGAATCAACTCAAACAACATATTTGCGACTTTTGCAAAAAAAAAAAGAACAGGGATTGGATTGGGGTCGCCGACGCTGACACTGACGCAGATCAGCAAGACATGACAAGACGGCGAGGACGAGGGCGCGAAAACAAAGCAGAGGGCGGACGGGACGGAGGTGAAATAGAGAGAGACAAGATTCGGTGAGAGGAAAAAGAGAAAGATGGGAACGAAATAAGAAATAGCTTTCCTCAAGGTGACAGGTGATGTTTTCGCGGGAGGAAAGTCGTCAGTGATTCGAATCGGACAACAACCACAAAACACACTTCTTTTCGACAGAGAGTTATTCAATTGAATTGAACATGGCAATAAATAAAATCTTCGGGAATTTCAAAACAACACGAGGGTCGCAGTTTGTTTGCTCCGAGAGTTTTCTTGCAAAAAGAAGGCTACGATCAATGGCGAATGGGAACATATTTGGCTACGCACAAAAGAAACTATCGGTTGGAAAGTGACACATTGTGTACATAAGCTGTTTTTTTTTTCTTTTAATAAAATTATATCCAAATCAGGTAAAGGAAGTTGACAAGGAGTTCGCTGTTAGCTGGGAAAAATCGCAATTTCGAGAAAGGGAAAAAAACCCGGGGAAAACCACGAAACCAGGGAACATAAAACCGGGAAAACAGGGAAACAATTTTCAAGTTTGCGGCACAAGTTGGTGGGTTTTCCTTGATAGCGTCGTCAATCTCTGAACCGACTTCCAGTTTTGGCTGTGTCCGTGTTCTTCCAACGGGTCACTTTTCGCCTATGGGATACCATTCTTGCACAAGCCTCGTCCATCTGCCATCGTTTCTTTGCATTATGTGTCCGGCCCATCCAAGCTTCTTTTTCTTGATGACTAGTAGGGGATCTCGGACCTCCGATTGTGCTCGGGGGTAAAATTACAGTATAACCACCCATGAAATACCAGTGTAACCCCCCTCGGAAAAGGAGGATATAGCCCCCCGCAGATGCAAACGCGCTCCACCGAATTGAAATATGTAGTTCGTGTAGAGGACGCCGAATTGTCATCTTTTTTAATATTTTACTCATCATTTTTCATATTTTCTGTCGTTTTCGAGGATTTTTTCTTTTTTTTATTGGTTTTTTGAAGCAAGTGATTTTGTGTAATTCGACTTCGGGGGTTATTGTGATATGATGGGGGTTATTCTGATATGACGGGGGTGATATTGATATGGGAAACTAAGCAAATTTGCAAGAAAAAAACATAAGTGGGGGCTGTTCTTACCTTTTCCGAGGGGGCGATAGTGGTATGAGATGGGGGGCTTATCTGATAAATTACCTAAGGTATCAGAATGACCCCCCATTTCTACTGGTGGGGGATTATTCTGGTATATCAGTATACCAGTGTAGCCCCCAGCCAGTATAACCCCCCACCGAGTAAATCGGGGCAAAATCAACTGGCGGGGGGACTATGCTGGTCCCTGGGGGCTCATATCAGGCGGAGGGCTATACTGATAAATTACCTTCATCCCTGTGCAGATTCCTTTGACGTTGTTCCGATAATGAGATTCCAACTTATCGTCTTTCTAATGCTGCGTGGGTCACTCTGACTCTTTCGGAAAGTGCCTGCGTAAAGGTCCACACTTCAGAGCCATACGTGAGGGCCGGTAAAACGATGGAATCGAAGAGTTGAGCTCGGATTCGCGGGCAAAACATGGCATCTGTGGTGTTCTTGATGTTGTTGAACACAGCCCATGCTGCTCGGCGTCTTCGGTGAAGTTCCGGCTCCAATTCGTTGTTATGGTTGAGTAGCCCACCGAGGTAGACGTACTCCTTGACCTCTTCGATGCAAGTAGTAACTTTGTTGTGCGTTACGTTGACCGGGCGTTGGCTGACAAATTTATTTCTCATAACTTTGGTCTTGTTAGGTATTCATTCGGAGCCCTACTTTTCCACACATCTCGACCAATTCATGAATCATTAGGCTTGCCGCCCTGGGGTTGCTGGCGACCAGAACGATGTCGTCGGCGAATCTCAGGTGCGTGAGATTTTTAGATCGTTAAATCTGCGGAATCAGAACCAAATGCTGCGTTGGCGGCGGAACGTTCTTGAAAAAGTTCGGAGTCCGAATATTCGAAAAAAAATGCAGTCATGATAAAAATCAATACTTGAGCCATTTCAGCCTTTCTATTTAGAATTGGCAGAAACCGAATGTAAACAAGAAAAAAAAGTAAACAATTTGAAAAACGTAAAAAGAAAAAAATTATGCGACGCCTTATAATAGTGACGTTCACTCAAATAATAGTACACCTGCACTGACCATGATTTCTGATGTGTTATTTTGAATAACATGCTCTTTTTGTCAACTATCGGTGGAGAAGAAATAAAAAAACAAAAAATTTGCGAAGAAAACGAGTATGATGAAACTGAAAGTGTTATCATCTGGTTTGCAATTGCAAAACGGAAAAAGAAATTTCCCGATTCTTATCATAGATCGTTCTGTCACAAACACATACATACACAAAAGAATTCACATTGTTGGGAAAGAAAATTTAAAAAATGAGCCATATTGTGTTTTCAATCGAGTTGCGACATCAAAACGCCTCACTTTTTTCACGCGAACATTAAATTTTAGAGGACAGAAAAATGAAAATATTTTAATTTCATTTCGCAACACTCTAATTGTAAGCGGTGGAGCGCACTTGCGCCGGCTCTTCGAGCATTTTTCGAGAGCAAAAAGAAAAAGAGATAAATATCAATGACGGAAGAGATATTAACCGGTTGATTAAAAAAAAATAACGCTCCACAGAAATTTTAAAAATTAAAAATTCATATTTAGCATCAGCACAAAAAAAAAGTTGAAACAATCAATATTTTCCGAAATTCGAATTTGGGAAAAACGGCAGCTGCTGATAGAGAGAAACCATTCCGATCGAGGTGGCAGCGACGACAGTGTCGGAATGCACGTCAAAAGAAGAGATCGGGTAGATTGACTCGTTGCGAATTGGCTCCAGGCGCAACGAATTAACGAGCTCTCCTTCCAGCCAGATGGTGTCTTTTGTCGCACGCGTTCCGACGGCACTAAAATGCGGATATTTAGTGGGTTTACTCATAAAAATGGTCCGATAGGCTTGAAACTTTGAAAAATATTGATTTTTTTTCTGAAAATTTTTAAAATCGATATTTTGGTCCAAAATTTTCTGAGTGTAGTTTTTTTTTTTTAGTTTTGCCCTCATTTCCTCTAATTTCAAGTCATTCGGAGCATTTTCTCGCAATTTTTAGCCATTTGAAAAACAATTTTTAATATTACGTATTCGCCACAGAGTGATACTTCACGCTAAATAAAATCACGTGTTTTTTTTTAGCAAAAATTAATTAGTAGAAGAAATGAAGAGACGTTTTGCTTCCAACTTTACCACATGGAGTGTCACCGCTGGCGAATACGTGATAGAAAAATTTTGATTTTTTTTTTTCGCGTTTGATGTGCAAAAATTAGTTATGCCGTGTCCAGTTGAAAAAAATTCACAAGGAGGGACCAAAAAAAGGTTTTTTCGGTGTTTTTTTTGTTGTTTTTTTTTCGCTTTTTTTTTGGGTAAAACAAAACATGTTTTTTATAAGGAGGGGAAAAAAATTCAGGTTTTGGACAAAAACTTAGTCGGTATATCCTCCGAATTGACAAAAAACTATAATTTTTAACGAAAACTTGGAAAATTATCATTTAACTGGCTGAAATACGAATTTTAAGGAATTTTTTTGGAAATTTTTTTAGGACAAAAAAACAATTTTTTTGCTAATGGACCTATTCAAAGTACTATAGAAAAACGGAAAAAATGACAAAAAACTGGGAGAAGACTCGGAAAATGCTCCGATTGGTCAGAAATTTTGGGAGAAACTGTCAAAAATGCTTCCGGACTTTCTCAGAAAATTTTGGACCGAATTATCGATTTTAGAAAATTTTGAGAAAAAAAATCAATATTGTTTAAAATCGATATTTCGGTCCAAAATTTTCTGCGCAAGCCCGGAAGCATTTTTGACAGTTTCTCCCAAAATTTCAGACCAATCGGAGCATTTTCCGAGTTTTCTCCCAGTTTTTTGTCATTTTTTCCGTTTTTCTACAGTACTTTGAATAGGTACATAATGGGTCTATTCACGGAACCAGCAAAATATGCAAAAAATTCAGCGAAAATTCGGAGAATGCTCCGATCAGTCTGCAATTTTGACAAAAAATGTCAAAAATACTCCCGGACATGTGCAGAAAATTTCAGACCAAAATATCGATTTTGAAAATTTTCAGAAAAAATCGATATTTTGGTCTGAAATTTTCTGCACATGTCCGGGAGTATTTTTGACATTTTTTGTCAAAATTGCAGACTGATCGGAGCATTCTCCGAATTTTCGCTGAATTTTTTGCATATTTTGCTGGTTCCGTGAATAGACCCATAATTTTTTTTTTGGTTTTTGGCATTTTTTTACCGCTAAAAATGCACTGAAGTTTCCACACGTCTCAGTTTCGTGGACTTATTCACAAAACTGGAAAAAAAATTGCGGGGTAAAATCGGAGAATGCTCCGACTGACTTGAAATTTTGGGAAATATTGGAAAAAATTCTCCTGTACACGCTCAAAAAATTAAGGATCAAAATATCGATTTTTTCTGAAAATTTTTAAAATCGATATTTTGGTCCAAAATTTTTTGAGCGTGTACAGGAGAATTTTTTCCAATATTTCGCAAAATTTCAGGTCAATCGGAGCATTCTCCGATTTTCCCGCAATTTTTTTTTTCCGGTTTTGTGAATAGGTCCACCAGGGGCGTTTTTTTCCGAGGATAAAAAACACCACCCCTGTTCCCACAAAAAAAAATATAGACGAATTCAACAAAACTTCCGTGGCCAATCCCCTCAAATCAAGTTTTGAAAACAACATTTAAAAAACTCACATTGGAGCCCCAGAAGCGTCAATTCGCAGCAAAGATCCGTCATTTGAAGAAACTAAAAGACTATCTCCACACGTTGGATGGAACGCCACTTGACTGATTCCCCGCTTTGCAATCAAGTACGTGCTCGTGATATTCGCACTTCTAATGTTTCTGGCGTCGATCAGTCCGACCACGCCATCATCCGTCCCGCAGCACACCAGATTCGACTGAGCTGGATGTGAGCAAAGTGCAGTCACTGCATCGAGCGCTTTTTTCGATGGAATCAGTGTTTTGTAGGGTTCCAGAACCAGGGCGGTGCCTGTGAGAAGAGGGAAAAAGATTAAAACAATGTATATTTCCCTACTGTTTTCCGTGTCTTCTCGAAGATCCCACGCAGTTATCTGTCCGTTTGCGTCTCCAGCCATCACCACATTTCCACCAAACGTCGTGCAAATTGAACGAATTCCTGCTTGACCCTAAGGACATTTTTTGTCATTTTAATGAATTGAAGAGCATATTTCTTAACATACCGAAAACACGGATCTTGACTTTCCTGTCTCCACATCCACCGCTTCAAGTGTTCCGTTTGTGCCGGCGCTGAACAAAAAAATTGAACAAATATTAAATAATTTATTTAAATAACTGAAGTTTTGAGAAATTGAAAAAGTATATAAAACCTCAAAATTCCGTTTCCATTCCGGCACACGGCCCTGCTCGCACATCCGCTGTGCACTGAAGGTATTATTGCCATCTGCGAAAAAAAAATGGAATAATTTTAATTAAAAAACGACGATAATTAGGATCTGATAGGGATGAAACTTTTGAAGTAATTCATAGAAGAAAACGTTATAAAAAGGAAAAAAAACAGCCAAAAATTGGCGGAAAACTTGAAAAATGCTCCATTGGCTTCAAACTTTGAGGGAAAAATGTCAAAAATACTCATTTTCCCAAAGTTTCAGGCTAATTGAAGCATTCCCACTTTCAAAAAACCTTACCAAAGCCAGCGAATCTTTGTCAGTGTTATAAATAGACAGTGATCCGTCAGCATAACCAATGCACACTCGATTGTCCGTCATTGTACTGGAAAATGCCCTGTTTCAAACACACATCAGAAAATTGCACCACAAACCAAGCGTCATTCGGATCCACATCACAATTCTGCGTAGACAACACCTTGAACGGGTCGATTCCGTCGTCCCGCTCCCACAGCTTCAAGCATCGACCTCTTCCCTTGCCGAGCAGAACAATCTGCGACGAGCTGTCTCGGGTGAACAAAACCTGTATTTAAAATCATTGTAAAGCAAAAATAGAAATTCAATATTTATTTATTTACCTTGGATATTTTAACATCCGCATGTTGCATAATTTCGGCGGCAATTGGTGTGGGAGACGCCGCTTCTGCCTTCCAAGGCCTTTCGGAATAGGCGTCATGTGTTGTGATTTTTACCGTCATTTTGTGTGCTTTTTTTTTCTGGAAATTTTTAAAAGTTATTTCAGCGACACAAACAACAAGAAAAGGAAAGAAAAATGGCAAAAAAGTGAAATTTTTTCAAATTTTTGTTTCTGCTAAACATAAGGCAACGGTATTTTGGAGTCTCGTACTGAGGGCAAAATTATCGTATTTTTCACGATAATCACAAATTTCTCTAGATTTTTGATACATTTTTCGACAATTCGGCACTATTTTTTTCTCAAAAAGTTGGAAAAATTATCGGGAAAAAAATCGATAACTTCATTTTTTCAGAAATCGACTAAAGAACGCGGTAACGGGCTTTTTAAAGGGAGTATCGTTGTTTTTATATTTATTCCCCGAAAAACACCGTTTTTCATAGGTTTTTAATTATTTTCCATGCTTTTTCTCAAAAATACTCAAATTTTAGATGCCTGAGCTGAAAATAGAACCCGAAAATCTCTGAAATAGAACCAAATTTCAAGAATTGTTCACTCGTTTTTTCACTTTTGCAATGGTACTTGCTTTAGATCTATTCGAATCGCGCGGTAAGGACAGAAATTACTTTCATTGCCCAGAAGTTTAATCGAGTTTTAACATGTCCAATTTTTCAGAAGTTTCAGATGGCAAAATTCTGCATATACATTTTTGGATCCAAGAGGAGGTGTCTGTATATACTTTTTTATATACCACAGATGATTACTGTACTTTAACCCGTGAAAAACCTGGCGTGAACTTTAACTTTTCACAACGAATCTATTCAAAAGATCATTGCCCCTTACGATCCCACATGTCTAGAGCAAAGATCCTTATCTCCAGAGTATAAAAGGAACATCTTATCAGTAGTTTCCTCACAGAGTCCTCAACACTCTATCACCACCAAAAACAATGGCCCAGTCTGTCCCACCAGGAGATATCGCCACCCAGCCGAACGCGAAGATCGTGTTCAACGCGCCGTACGACGACAAGCACACCTATCACATCAAGGTGATCAACTCGTCGGCTCGCCGTATCGGATACGGAATCAAGACCACCAACATGAAGCGTCTCGGAGTTGACCCACCATGTGGAGTGCTCGACCCCAAGGAGGCCGTTCTTCTCGCCGTCTCCTGCGATGCTTTCGCCTACGGACAGGAGGACACCAACAACGACCGTATCACCATCGAGTGGACCAACACTCCGGATGGAGCCGCCAAGCAGTTCCGTCGCGAGTGGTTCCAGGGAGACGGTATGGTGCGCAGAAAGAACCTTCCAATCGAGTACAACCCATAAGATGCTCGTTTGACACTCTTTGTACAATAAATCGCTTTTATGAATAACTTTATTGCTTTGCTAGCAGAATAATTGTCAGACATTATGACAAGGGCTTAAACAATGAAAAGTTTACCAAAATGTCTGAAGCCACATGGCGAAGACAAATCCCAGTTAGTCTTGCTGTATATAACGAGTTTTGAGACAGATTCTTAATTTTCCGAGGAAATGTGGTGAATAACTCAATTAACCAGACTGGATCTACTTGCGCTAAAACAGAACACAGTTTCATCTTAAACGGTTGTATTCGCTTCAAGTTCTACAAGCCTGGCCGCATCAAAAGCTACTTTTGATTTCTTTTGATTTCTAAAAAAAAATTTTCTTCACTTTTTTTTAAATTTATTTTTCATTCATTTCTTGCGTGTGCCCTGTGGCGCAGGCGGTTATGCGCTTGGCCTGCAAGCGAACGACGCGAGTTCGAGTTTTTGGGTTGGTCTTGGGCGCTCAGTTCGCTTCTGCCATGCAATTTGGAAACAGACACACCAAGAAACTCAGTTACAGACCCAAACGGAATTTTATATATAAGGATGATTTTGAAAAGGTCCTATTTCGATGTAGCACCTCCTACTTACATTATCTTTTGGTATACATTGATTTAAAACTGTAAATAAACAAAGTTCAACTAAAAAAATTACCGTACACTGTGCCAAGGCCTTGGGCAAAACCGTGTTTTTTTGTATTACTGTTTCAATTCCTTGTTTTTTTTTGAAACAATTCGACAATACAACTTTCCGGTTGTGCTTCACCCACAAGACTCCACCCACATATGATTGGTCAGCTGATATGTATATAAAAGCTCACCGAATCTTCCACCCAGCAATCTAATCTTGTTCAATGAGAATCTTCTGGTTGGCATTTCTACTATTGGCTCTGTTTGTGCAGTTCTATTCTGCGTATTAGCTATCCCATCGATTTATCAAACCATCGATGAAATTCATAGTGAGAAAAGCTTATTTAATGTTACCAGAAGGTTTTTGCCGGCTGTCTCCGTCCAAAATCTTCTGGGTGTGCTTGGGGACGCGCGAGTCTCCCTGAATTTTTCTTTCCTTACCTTCTTCTTTCTTTCTTAATTTGTCTAGTTTTGTTAAAGCCAGACACTAATTTACCGTAAAAACTGTAATATAGCGCCATGGCGGTTTATTTTTCGGAGTGGGTCTAGGGGTGGCGTTGTATTAGAGGTGGTGTTCTATTAGAGGGTGGCGGTGTATTTCCCGGAGCTGAATTTTTAGAAAAAAAAATAAAATTTCATTTTTCAACAACAAAAAATAACAAAAATCAACAGAAAAAGTAGAAAAACACGAATGTATGCAACGACGGTCCACTGATTTTAGTAATTTGTGATTTTCATTTTGGATTCCAAATTGTTTCATTTCACGTTGAATTCATACGTGAAATGAAATAATTTGGATACCAAAATGAACATTAAAAAACACTAAATTCGATGGAGCGCGTTTGACCGTCGTGGCGGGCCGATAATATGCATTTGTATTGTTATTCGAATTCAAGAAACTTATCACTGTCATCCTACGTCACACTTTCGAAACGTCCGAAAGCCGAAAAACTGCGGCCTATCAACATGAGCCGGTGTTCCAGTAATTTTTTTTCAACGCGGGTTACTGTAGTCAAAAGTACACAAACACCGAGGTGTGCAATGAACGATGAAGCTAGCTGATTACAGAAGGTACTACGGTATAGAACTTGCACATAATAGAACTGCCACGGTATAGAACTCGCACGGAATGCCTGAAATGGAGCGGTACCGACACAGAACCACTCGAACAACTCGATGAATAATTTTGTTGTACAATGTGTCCCTGAGTTATATTTCGTGCACTGTTTTTTTAGTACAGCTCCATTTCAGGCTGTTCTATTCCGCGCAATTCTATTCCGTGGCAGTTCTATTATGTTCAAGTTCTATACCGTAGTACCTTCTGTAATCAGCTAGCTTCATCGTTCATTGCACACCCTGGTGTTTGTATACTTTTGACTACAGTAACCCGCGTTGAAAAAAATTGTATGGAATTTTCCTTAAAAAGCTTTTAAGAATGATTTTGAGCAAGCGCCGCGACGAAAAAATGCAGAAAAACTTTCGAAACATCGTACTTTCAAAACGTCACACTTTTGAAACGTCCGAGAGCCAGTTTTTCAGAGTGGCGGTGTATTACAAGGTGGCGTTCTATTTTTCGAAGTGACGTGGGGGGTGGCGTTGTATTACAGGTGGTGTTCTATTAAAGGTGGTGTTCTATTACAGTTTTTACGGTAAATACAGTTTTTTTTAACAAAACCGAATTTATTTTTTCATCAACTGGAAACAGAACAACAGAAGAATATGTTCGTAGTTTGCAAATTTCGCTTTGATGGACGCCATCAGATGCTTCGGAACCGAATCGACTGTGCGCCGCAGGTAATTGTCGGGGATATCCGTCGATGACTTCTCGAGGACTTTCTTTAAAGGATGAGAGCGAGTCATGACCTTAACCTCCGGCGACGACGCTGACCACATTTCCTTGGCCCAGTATGCAGTTGTATGAGCATCCAAGACAGCTTTGGTGGAATTGGACCAGTTTTACGGTGCACGGTCTTGTAGAAAGGTAAAAGGTCTCTGACCAAAGTGGTTAGAGACCCACGGACGTAAAAATCACATCAACACTGACTTTTGGTAGAATACCGAATTGATTTTCACATTACGGTCAATGAAACCCAGTGGAACTTTACCTTCTCGCACAATGTCGGTTGCACAATATCTTAAAGTATTTTAGGCTTCGCCCCTTTTTTATTATGTTTTCAATCGACATGCGACATGAAAACGCAAGTCTGCATTCACCGTTCTGTCTGCGTCTCTTCAAACATTACTGTGTTCGCGTGGTGGCGCACAAAAAAGTGGGCGGAGTTTCGCGTTCTCATGTGGGAAGTCGATTGAAAACACAATATAACTTTTATTTTTCAAGCTATCCAGACATCCGTGGGGACTACTATTACAAAAACTAATGCCGCGTCCAAAGTTCAAAAAATCCCTGAAATCAGGTGTTTTTTGCAGTCCAAAGTTCCACAAAAATTCCCAGAAATAAAATGCGGTCACAGTTGTAACGTTCGTCACTGTAGTTCCTTTTCTTTTTGCCCAATTTTTTCTTTTATACGGGAAAATTCAACTTTAAAAATATGAGGTCTCGCAGCGAAGGAACTACGGTAACGCCAGTTTCAACTGTGACCGCCTGTTATTTCTGGGATTTTTTGTGGAACTTTGGACGCGGCATAAGAGAAAACGGCGGAACCCTTCAAGAACAAATTGAAAGCAAAAATAAATATTATCAGAGGATCAAAACTGACCAAAAAGCTATAGTTTCCCTCCCAATATTTCAAAAAAAAAAGAAAAAGAATTGTAATTCGAAAGAGTGCATAAATATCAGGTTCAATTAGGGAGAAAAGTTGTACAGCATACAGTTCACGCTAGTTTCCCCACTTTTACATTTCACGTCGTATCTATTGAAAACATCATGACCCCTTACGACCCCACGTGTCTGGAGCAAAGATTCTTATCCACAGAGTATAAAAGGAAAATCTTATCAGAACTATCCTCACAGAGTCCTCAACACTCTATCACCACAATGGCCCAGTCTGTCCCACCAGGAGATATCGCCACCCAGCCAAATGCGAAGATCGTGTTCAACGCGCCGTACGACGACAAGCACACCTATCACATCAAGGTGATCAACTCGTCGGCTCGTCGTATCGGATACGGAATCAAGACCACCAACATGAAGCGTCTCGGAGTTGACCCACCATGTGGAGTGCTCGACCCCAAGGAGGCCGTTCTTCTCGCCGTGTCGTGCGATGCTTTCGCCTACGGACAGGAGGACACCAACAATGACCGTATCACCATCGAGTGGACCAACACTCCGGATGGAGCCGCCAAGCAGTTCCGTCGCGAGTGGTTCCAGGGAGACGGTATGGTCCGCAGAAAGAACCTTCCAATCGAGTACAATCCATAAATTGGTTGATTTTAAATAAAGTGGTCACGTTCTATGCTTTGTTATTTCTTTTTTCTCATATCTGAACAAACCTTAAGCGCAGTCCTACGCTGGTTGCTGTGGTTGACGAACCAGTTAAAATTTACTTGGAACCAAATGATTATAAGATTAAACGATGCCTAGAGAGCAGAGTTACAGTAGAGCTTGTTTTGAATTGATCTGAATCAAGGTGAACGGCGTTAAAAAACATTTATTAGTTCAAAGGAATCAGTTAGCACTTGTTATTTCGCTGCCCGCAGGCTAGGGGTCATTTCAATAAATTTCAATAATTTTTTTTTTTTTGAATAAGCGGCAGAATTACTATATAGACGGTTGTATACGCTACCTAACCTTCTAAAGAGTTGGAGTTTTAAGAGAAAGTAAAATATTTAAATCTCAAATGTTAGAAACGCATGTCCAAAACGTGAAATACAAAAAAATGCGAAAAAAAACTTGGTGGCCCACTACCATCAACTCGCAAAGCGCCAAGATTTGTTTTCTGCATGAAATGAACACGAAAAATATGACAAAACGCTGCGTATTCGCTTATCATCTCATACTGTACTATTTCCGGGTTTCTGACAGCAAGTTAAAAACTTCATTAGACATTTAGATTTTTGATGGCCATTCACCCACGTCAAGACCAGAAGCACCGCGAAATAGAACACGGTATACATTCTAGCTTTATCTTGAACCGAGGTTTTTTATTCCTGATCTATGCCCTACCAGACCCTACACTTATTTTGCCTCAAGTATATTCTATACAATAAAAACTGACGATGTAATTGTGTTGTTTTGTAATTATTTTTTTTATTAATCTTTTCTTGTTTCAAGGTCAGCGTTCATGGCTGGCTCAGAAATAAAGATTCAACATTCAAAAAATGTTGATTTATTTGATTTAAAAACAACTATTATCTGTCCTATGCTATGCAAAAATCGGGAACACTTTAAGCATGTTTACCAAGCCCAGTAGAGCGGGATAGCCAAACTCTTGCAGAAACTTTACCCCATTTCCTCCTGGATCATTGCTGTTCCTTCAGCTGCTTCCTTCTTTAACAATTAAATTTCATTAGTTACCAGTTTTGTCATCGCGTTTTTTTTTGACCTATCGACAATTGAATAAATAAATAATTTCCATCTACGCATTTTGTGGGGTTCTCGATATCAGTTCTTCAAGTTCTAAGAATCAATATGTGTAGTCTGTTAGTAATTTATTCAATTGTTTTCGATGCAGAACCAGAACTTCACTGAATGGCGCATGACTCTAGAAAACACTTTCAAAAATTTCCCACCCTTTTTTCCGCGAGGTTCGTGAATTGTACCACAACAGCTGCAACTTGCGTATCTTAATTATTTTTTTCTTTTGGTGAGAAAAGGACAAGCACGGAAAATAAGTGTTGGAATATCGTGATTTCCAGAATCCACTATTAGATTTCTTGGCAATTTTTTTTGTGTTTTGATTTTTTTTACTAGCCCAGACTGCCAGTGTCGCAAAACGGTCCGCTGCACTTTTTCAAATTACTATTCCAAGTATTTATCTCCTGGCTACACCCATGCCACCACGAGCAAAGTATGCGTGCAACGCTACATTTCACGCATCTTTTTTTCTTTGTGAATTTTCCAAAACATTTTTCTAATTATACATAGCATTGCGGAAGCAAAATAAACATGTACACTTCCTCATTTTATTTTTTACGTCTTTTTTCCATGGGTGTTTGCGTACTGACAGTGGTCAAAATCTTAAAAACTTCAGAAAAAAATATGGATCCACCATTATGGCCCAGGTATCTGTACTATGTGCTGTCAATTTTTTGTCTACCACTTTATATAATGGTTTTTATTTGCCTCGTGAGATTGCGATGCTTCAAAAATGTCTACAGGACTACATTTTATACAATTTTGTTGCAGCATGTAAGATTTTAATTGGTGTCAAATATATAATTTAACAGCTAATGTTAGAAAATGAAGCGGTGACCTACAAGGTGAAATGCGATGGATGCATATAGTGTCCGTATTCGAATCATATTGTGCATTTATGTATGCATATAAGACTATCTAGATATACAATGAAACCGGGTCGCTCAATTAACGGTTAAACGTTTTGCTAATTTTGCCGAAAAAACGTTGCAAAATTTGTAAGAGATAGTGTAAAATCAGTGCCATTACTAGAAGCCAAAAGCTATTCGAAATTTCCCACCCCAATCAGAGCTGACCTTTTTTTTTGGATAAGAATCATGCATCCACCTAGCTCCCTCCAGTCGCCCATCTTTAAGGTGTCACACATGCACAATGATGTGGAGGGTTTTAATAGAAGATTTCCCAAAAAAAGGTAATATATAGCGTCCAATGGATCATATGGACGATCTGATTTAAATACGGACACTATATGTATCCACCGCATTTCACCTGGTACACCTGCCCGAAAAATACGATTTCAAAAGTGATTTAGGCCCCCACGCCCCCCAAAATTGTTTACTTTGTTTTTTCTTTGTTTTTCTTTATACAAATAGGGGCGTGGCTATTGTTCGTCTTTTTTTGGATGTCGCCGCTTTATTTTTAAGACAATAGCCTTTTTTTAAAGAAAAATGCTTGATTAAATACAAAAATAACAAAAATGTTTCATTCAGTGTATCGCCGACATTTTCTCCATGATAATCTACCTAACCACTTATGAATTCCGACAAGTGCCTGGTTTAAAACATATTTATTTTGTATACCAGGAGTACTTCATTTGTGCAATATCTTACAACAGTGTGTACTATTTTCTGTACATTAGATGCACCGGTATAATCTTTTTATCGATCAACAGATGCTTGGTCATTTGCGGACCCACTTCTATTGTCACTTGTTGGATTCAAAAGGCTCACACGTGGCAAATTGTGGTCGTGTATTGGACAGTTCCCACGTTGATCAGTATTTTTGTGCTGAAAGATACGGATTTTTATTATGACTCGTTGGAAACAATGGAGGTGGTTGTGCCAAGATCTGTTATCATGGTAGGTGCGATCTGTTGCTTTTTTTTGTTCCAATTGCTGCGAAACCCATGTTTGGCAATAGATCACCGAGAAACTTGCAAAAAAGAAGAAACAGACCACATCATCAATCGAGGATACACAAAGAAGTACAAAGTTTAATTGCTCCCTGCCAGCTCCATACAAATAAATTGTTTTCGATTTCCCAAGCCCAAAATAATAATTTCAGCGAAACACCCTAATGGCACTGATCATCATCTCAATCACGTGCCTTATCTGCGTCTTCTCCTATGTTGCGATGGGTTTATTCTTGTTAAAAAACACTTTTGGACTTTCAAAGTAAGTTCTATTTACTTTCATCATTCCAAATATGAACTGTCTCTACTCTAGTGTCTCCAGATCATTAAAAAGAGAAATGCATTTGGCAGTTCAAGTGCTCGTTTTACTCAGTGCCTTCTTCATCATGTTAGCCCATCACATGTGTCAAAACATATTTTCTCAAACTCAGAATGTGAGTGTACTGGGGCCTACCGTATTTCCTCTAAATTAAGCGCATGCCCATTTCTTGACCGAAAGTTTAGTGTGCTGCCCTCTGAATACCCGGCATTTGTGATGAAATAAAACAATAGAAGGACATCCGCTTAATCTAGTGGAAATACGGTATGTTTAAAAAACGTGATATTCCAGACTGGTCCAATCTACGTAATGCGGTCACTTTACTCCGTTGCCAATGGAATTTTGTCCTACATGAATCCGTTTTGCATTCTTCTTCTAAATCGTGATTTTTGCAAGCAGTTTAAAAGGACGCTAAAGTGCAAAAATGTAAGAGTGGTGAGTACCTAAATGTAGAGAAATCGCAATAAAAAAAGTTTCAATTTTTCAGAGAGAAGCGCGTGTTTCGACGTTCAGTTCGAAATCTGTTCATTATCGTTGAAGGAGA
This sequence comes from Caenorhabditis japonica, assembly GCA_963572235.1. NCBI lineage: Eukaryota > Metazoa > Nematoda > Chromadorea > Rhabditida > Rhabditidae > Caenorhabditis > Caenorhabditis japonica. The sequence continues at coordinate 5,914,775 of OY754345.1, forward strand.
CACAAGAAGAGCATTCAAAAAAAAGGAACACGATTCTTTCGGGAATATTTTTCAGAATATACGCTCACTGATTGTGAGCTGGAAAATTTATTATTCATTTCATATTAATCCTGTTTTATTGTGTTTTCAATCGACTTGCGACATGAGAACCCGAAACTCCGCCCACTTATTTGTGCGCGACCACGCGAACACAATGATATTTGAAGAGACGCAGACAGAACGGTGAATGCAGACATGCGTTTTCATGTCGCAAGTCGATTGAAAACACAATATACTGTAAGTAAAGAATGCGTAAATGAAAACAGTGTCTGCGACAAGCTTGGCAACATATGAAAATGTCTTCAAAACTACAGTTCGTCCCTAAAACAACCAAACATCGACCGGTTCCGTAAACCTTTCAAAAAATTGAAAACGAAAAAAGCCTATTCGCAAACACAGTCGATCCAAAACAAAGCAGATCAGGTCCAATATGAGTTAGGCGATACAAATACTTTTTTGGCTTCCCAAAAGATAACAAAAGTTAAAGATGTGATCACTTTATTTAAAATCAACCAACTTATGGATTGTACTCGATTGGAAGGTTCTTTCTGCGCACCATACCGTCTCCCTGGAACCACTCGCGACGGAACTGCTTGGCGGCACCATCCGGGGTGTTGGTCCACTCGATGGTGATACGATCGTTGTTGGTGTCCTCCTGTCCGTAGGCGAACGCATCGCACGACACAGCGAGAAGAACGGCCTCCTTGGGGTCAAGCACTCCACATGGTGGGTCAACTCCGAGACGCTTCATGTTGGTGGTCTTGATTCCGTATCCGATACGGCGAGCCGACGAGTTGATCACCTTGATGTGATAGGTGTGCTTGTCATCGTACGGCGCGTTGAACACGATCTTCGCGTTCGGCTGAGTGGCGATATCTCCTGGTGGGACAGACTGGGCCATTTTTGTTGGTGGTGATAGAGTGTTGAGGACTCTGTGAGGATACTGATGATAAGATGTTTCTTTTATACTCTGGGATAAGGATCTTTGCTCTAGATACGTGGGTGAAAACGATCTTCTGAATAGATACGACGTGAAAACGTAAAAGTGGGGAAACTGGCGTGAACTGTGTGATGTACGAGCAATCTTCGTAGATTTCTCTACTACCCAATTAGAGCTGGGTGAACCCGGGGAGTGAGGACGGGCTCGAACCTGTGACCTCTCAGACGGCGGCGGCCACCACTACCGGCTGCGCTATCCTCCCACGCTTTTTTTTCACAAAAGGATATCCCGCAACCTTCCGATTGACGTTCAAACATGTTAAGCACTTTATCACAAGGGTCACGAAAACGTGAGGGAGTTAAGGAAAAAAAAGATTACCACTATTGTCGGCCCGGCAAAATGGTCAAATGCGCTCCGCTGAACTCAACGGTATGCGATTTTCATTTTGGTCTCCAGATTATTTTGGTTCACGTTGAATTTACACGTGAAATGAAATAATTTGGAGACCATAATGAAATTCGCATAGCGTTGAGTTCACAGGAGCGCGTTTGACCATTTTGGCCAGCCAACAATACTAGTAATAAAACAAAAATAAATAAAAATAGAAACCGTAAAACCTGTAATTGAAGTACATGTACTTCTATTTTTTAAACCCCCTAAATGGGTGTACTTCTAATTAGTGTGGATTATCGAAAACGATTTTTCGATAATCGACCAATTCGTCAAATTTTTCGATAATTTTCGATTATAAAATATCGAAAATATTTTCGATAATTATCGATAATGTCGAAAATTATTGAAAATAGTTTCGATAAATTCCTCGATAATTTTTGACATTATCGATAATTATCGACAATTATCGAAAATGGAATTCATTATTTTGGCAAGGGCAGTTCTATTTCCGGACAGTTCTATACCGGACAGTTCTATTCCGGTCAGTTCTATTCCGGGCAGTTATATTCCGGGCAGTTCTATTCCGGACAGTTCTATTCCGGGCAGTTATATTCCGGACAGTTCTATTCCGCTCAGTTCTATTCCGGACAGTTCTATTCCGCACAGTTCTATTCCGGACAGTTCTATTTCGCGCAGTTCTATTCCGGGCAGTTCTATTCCGGACAGTTCTATTCCGCGCAGTTCTATTCCGGGCAGTTCTATTCTAGTGCCGAATAGCCGCCAGATAGCCTCCAATTAGCCACCAGATAGCCTCCAATTAGCCACCAGATAGCATCCAAATAGCCGCCAAATAGCTGCCAGATATCCGCCAAATAGCTGCCAAATAGCTGCCAAATAGCCGCCAAATAGCTGCCAAATCATGGGGATCTGGTTCCCCATGAAGGCTATATATACTTTCAATAGCCGACACCTCACGGGTTCCGACATTCGCTATGCTTTGCAGAAGAGAGGCGGGCCGTCTACCCGTATTATCGAAAATTTTCGATAATTATCGATAATGTCGAAAATTATCGAGGAATTTATCGAAACTGGTTTCGATAAAATTTCGATATTTTATTATCGCAAATTATCGAAAATATTTCGATAATTCTATCGAAAATAATTTCGATAATTTTCGATATTTTTTCGACATAAAATTTTCGATAATTTTTCGATAATTCCTCGATAATTTTATCGAAAAATTTATCGAAGAATTTATCGAAACTGCTTCGAAAATCCACACTGCTTCTAATACAGGTGTACTTCAAATAGAGGCTGTACTTCTATTTTTCAAACGCCTTTCAGGAGAAAAAAAGAAAAAAAAATAAAGACGATTCGAAACGCAGAAAAAACCGGGAAAAACATTTCCAAAACCAAGGAAGAAGCCCCGCCCATTGCAAACGTGCGGTACAAGTTTTGTACTGAAAGGGTTAAGTTGCCTTGGGCAAGTCACCCACCCAAACTCCTATTATTATTGGCCTACACGTATCAACGCCACGGCACTCTGTCTAGACCGCCATATACGCTGTTAAGCGCCACAAATAAAATAAAAATAAAAGTAGTTTAAGTTCACGTGAGGTCACGCGATTTAGTGCCACGTGGATATTATTTATTTTGAGCGGCCCCATTGGCCATTTTTAGTTCTCGTTTAAGTTCTCGTTTCTGTTTTCGCTTTGGTTGTTTTCTCTCTTTGCGGTGATATTTTTTGTAGATAAACTTGTCGTTGTATTCCGTTTTTGTCTATTTTTATAAGGAACCCGGCCGTTTTGAATAAAACGGGCCAACTTGGGGGCCGAACCGTCGCTTTTTTCTTCCTTATCGAGTTTTTTTGGAGGATCCCACGCATTTTACCGGTTGTTTGGATAAACGCCCGTAATTGTGGAGGAATCTAAATAATTCGATACACTTTGATTGGATAATCATTGTGAAACGCTGATCTGATTGTTTGGATAAACATTCTGCGGTGATTGGGAAGTCGACAGACGAAGATGGAGGGCAACGAGAGTGAAGTGATGAAAGTCGAGATGGTGCTGGATGGGATGGACGGAACTCGGACGAGCGGGACGAAAGGCTCGGAGTTGAGCGTCGAGAAGCGGCACGTGGGTGTCACGCAAAGGAGGAAGCTTTTCAAAAACTTTGCGCGGTTCGTGGATACGGCCGACGAAGTTGAAAAGAAGGTTATGGAAAATCTGCTCTCGGTGCAAAGTTGCACAGAGAGGCAGCGGGAGATGATCGTGGCGCCGATCGAAGAGTTCAGGAAAGAACTGTGGGAGCGATTCGAAGAAATCGGTCGTGACAAGTGGCCACGATCAGTGCTGAGGCTGATGAGGGAGCAGAAGCTGCAAACAGTTGAGGGACTGAGAGAACAATGTGAGCGAGGCAGTCTAGTGGACAGAAGCTCAACGAAAGAAGGTGAAGAAAACCATCAGGATGAGCTGATGTGGTTCAAGGAGGAGAAGGAGCGACTGGAGGCACGCATTCAGGAATGCGAGGCAGAGAAGCTCAGAGCCGAGAAGTTAATGCGCAGGGCGCAAAGGGCAGTCGAGGAGGAGAGGAAAACTACGGAGGAGTTGAGTAGAAGCTTGCAACAAGCGACAAGGGTGTTGGAAAGGTTAAGAAGGTATGGCGGAATGAACCAATGTTTCCGTTGTGGAGGTGTGGGCCATGTGGTAAGACAGTGTACGTCGAGGCCAGTGCAGAAAGTGGACACAGCCAAGAAAGCAAGGAAAGCAAAGATGGTTGAGCCGATGGAAAGCCTGGGACAGAGAAGGCGATTTGAGGTTGAAAGTGGGTCGGTCGTATCGGCGATGTCCACAGATGGTTGGGAACGATTGAAGAGAAGAAGTTCGAAGTGGGAGAAAGAGCTGGAAGTGTTGGCGAAGCCAAACTTCCGAGGGCCTTCACAAAGTAGGGCTCAGATTAGATCGAAAGCGAAAGCAGGTGTCGGGCAGTTCATCAGAATAGAAGCGGAGAAAGAGTGTGTGCCGACGAGCCTGTGCTTAAACAATGAAGAAAGAAAGAGGACAGGGGTGATGTCGAACCCGCTGGTCATAAAGAGAAATGAAGGGATCGGTGTAGGATCGCGAAGCACGACAAGGTGTCCGCCGAAGGCTGCACGATGGACAGTGGATACTGTGGACAGGATGAGTCAAGACAAAATACGCTGGGTTCAATGGGAAAAGAAGAGATTAGTGTCGGATGTGCGGAAGGGAGCGAAGAACGGAAGACGAGAGGCGCGAAGACAAGAAGTCAACTGTGCCGAGAAAAGCGAAAAGAGCGAATTCAGTGTTGAAAACACGGATTTGTGTCTCAGAAGGACGTTGGAAGACAGATACGGCGGTGTCTGTACGGTGAAACCGGACAGGGTTCGGTTGTCGTCAATTTCATTATCGGCGTCGGAGACGATCGATTTGATAGAGTGTCTGGTCGGCTGCAGAGACAAGGCAGTGCCGGAGCAGGAATCAGTGACGAATCGACGGCGGAGCCAATCTCGGAGCGTGGACACTTTTCTACGACCCAGTGCAAGACGACGGGAACGTCATCGCCACGTCAGTGCTGATAAGTGATATTTTTCTCAAAGTTTATGACGTATGTTACACTTATCCGTTGTTTTGTGTTGTATATTAGGAAGCCAATAGGTTTGGTCCTATCCGTTTTCAGTTTAGGAAATGTTTAGATTTTTTCTTAAGGTTAGGATTTTGTGAGTGTATTAGGTCCTGTTAAGACTAGGAAGTAGGTTTTAAGGTTAGGGATTGAGAATTTGTAGGGTTTTGTTGTTGTTCTAACGTGGCAGTAGATTAAGCTAGGAAGAGCGAAAAGGCTGGTCATGTTAGGAGAAGAATGTAAGTCGAGTGGACGTGTATTGTGCCAGCACCGGCCAGGGGTCCGGTTTGTCGGACGGGGGGGAAGTTGCCTTGGGCAAGTCACCCACCCAAACTCCTATTATTATTGGCCTACACGTATCAACGCCACGGCACTCTGTCTAGACCGCCATATACGCTGTTAAGCGCCACAAATAAAATAAAAATAAAAGTAGTTTAAGTTCACGTGAGGTCACGCGATTTAGTGCCACGTGGATATTATTTATTTTGAGCGGCCCCATTGGCCATTTTTAGTTCTCGTTTAAGTTCTCGTTTCTGTTTTCGCTTTTGTGGTTTTTGCCCTCTTTGCGGTGTTATTTTGTGTAGATAAACTTGTCGTTGTATTCCGTTTTTGTCTTATTTTATTAGGAACCCGGCCGTTTTGGATAAAACGGGCCAACTGTTATACAATTCTAGAAGACCTGCGCCGCAGACATGCAAATTTTTCCCGGTTTTGGTAATTCTTTTCGGTAAAAAAATTTCCCAAATCTGTCTTTTTTTAAATACTTTCTACTCTCGGCGAATACATCATCAACTTCGCTTTACTGCAAAATCGCTGTAAAACCGTGACGCACTTGCAAGATTAGCTCGAATTTTAGTTGTATTGATTTTTCAACGGAAAAAGAAGTAGCCACGACGATTTGTAGTTTAAATTTGATTTTTCGTTTCAAAAAAGGCACACTACACTGTTGAAAATCAAAAAGTGCCGTAGAGCGAGGTTTTTCATTTGCCGAATATAACTGTTGAGACAAGCTTAATAATTGCCTGTCAGCTACTCTGAAACGATCGCAGAAAGCCCCAGAAAGTCTTGGACCATCCGCTGGAAGACGCCATTTCCATTGCGTTGAGGGGCTGTTCCCCGGTTTTGTCAGGGTCTCGAAAATTTGAAATCTGCGCTCGTCAATTAAAATGTTGCAAGTGTATTCCTCCATGAACGTGTTTGGACACTTGTGTCGCGGGCATTCAAATGATTTTCAATTCAAAAATTCTTCAAACCAATGAAAAACGGAAAAAAGCTTCAAAAATGGAATAAAAATTTTTTTCAAAATAATTCACTCGATGATGTACCTCTATTAGAGGGTGTACTTCTATTTTTCAAAGGCCTCTTGGGGGTGGACTTCTATTAGAGGTGTATTTCTAATACACGTGTACTTCAATTACAGGTTTTACGGTATTTGACGTAGGCGACGTAGTCGCCAGAAGCCGCCTCGTTTGAAAAATACGAAATCGAATAAGAAATCTTGAATTTCGAATTTCTTGAAAAAGACGAAAAAATACCGCTTTTTAAGCACTAGGCTTCTAGAATATCCAATTTTCAAGCTATACAGGCTTCAGTGGACAGACTGACATGAAATTAAAAACAAAAAACAAAGCTGTTCGCAAACGCAATCGCAAACGTTCTGAAAGGGATACATATCAGCTAGGCAAGTTTTTTGGCTTCACAAAAAATAACAATTAAAGATGTGATCACTTTATTTAAATCAACCAACTTATGGATTGTACTCGATTGGAAGGTTCTTTCTGCGGACCATACCGTCTCCCTGGAACCACTCGCGACGGAACTGCTTGGCGGCTCCATCCGGAGTGTTGGTCCACTCGATGGTGATACGGTCGTTGTTGGTGTCCTCCTGTCCGTAGGCGAAAGCATCGCAGGAGACGGCGAGAAGAACGGCCTCCTTGGGGTCAAGCACTCCACATGGTGGGTCGACTCCGAGACGCTTCATGTTGGTGGTCTTGATTCCGTATCCGATACGGCGAGCCGACGAGTTGATCACCTTGATGTGATAGGTGTGCTTGTCGTCGTACGGCGCGTTGAACACGATCTTCGCGTTCGGCTGGGTGGCGATATCTCCTGGTGGGACAGACTGGGCCATTGTTGTTGGTGATGATAGAGTGTTGAGGACTCTGTGAGGATACTTCTGATAAGATTTTCCTTTTATACTCTAGGGATAAAGATCTTTGCCCTAAACACGTGGGGTCGTAAGGGGCCATGATTTTTTCAATAGATACGCCTTGAAAACGTGCAAGTTCACGCCTCTTTTCCCACGGGTTGAACACTAGTTCAGTATTTATCTCTGGTCAAAAAATACAGTTTGGAGATATACGCTCGCTTTACTGAAACAAGGTAGGTCGATAAATGTTTGTTTGAACGAACATTGCACAAGAACAATTGGAGAATGAAGGGAAAATGGTGTCGTGGAACTCGAAGACTCTCCTTCCTCGACCTCATTAATAAATAATAAATAATAAATTCACGTCAAAAATGACCGTGAGGACACAAATAAAAGACTAAATCGACGTGACCTAACTTCCTACCCTCTGTGCTCGCAATGACGTGGATGACGTGGATGACCCAGATAGCCGCTATAAAAGCCGAGAGGAACGAGCAGTCTACACACACATTCGACGACACTGCTACCGACTGTTCTGCGACCATGGCGAAGACGACTCCCCACACCGCGGCTCCCAAGGCGCCTCCCCCTTCGGGAGAGGGGCTACCCCAGCTGTTGGATCAACTGCTGGTGGCGACAATCGACGCGAGCGGAACACCCTCCGGAGCAACCCGCGCCAACTCTACCGAACTAGGTACTTGTCTTTTTATTCGTTAAGTCTAATAAAGTGTCATGTTTTACCTTCTACTTCTAATCCTTCGACCTGAGTCGGCACATGGTGCATCGACCTGGCGATAGGACCAAAGAAGAAAGAAAGGAAAACAGAAAACATATAATTCAAAGAATTAGAAAAAATTCTATTCATTTGATAAAAAGTCACCCATGGCTCTTATTTAGTAACCTTCACAAGAGATGGTTCGCGTGGCACTAAATTAGAGCACACAAAAAATAAATAAGTCAAGATATTATAAATATCAGTCCAGGCTCAAAGTCAAAAAAAAAAAAATTATTAAATTAAGATCGTCTTCTGTTCAAAAGCACAGCCTTGTCAAAAGACGAATCTCTCCTAAACTCTACTGAACCACCCACAGTAAAAAGTTAACTGATAGAAATAATTATCAAGAGCTGGTAAAGAAATCTTTGTCAGAAATTTTGGCTTGTTTTCAAACCCTATTCAATTACCATGTCGACAATCGGTAGTTGAGGAAGGTGAAGACAATCCTTAGTTCGAGCCTACTTCAGTTGAAGATGTTATACTATTGACAATCTCGGCTGCATTGGTTAATCGCTTAGCAAACATTCGATTTGCATTCCAAGCAGTGTACTGAAAGCAGATCGGTCCCATGTGTTTAGGACGTGCACATCCTAGGGATTCTGACTAGTCTCCACCCACTATGAGACGAAAAAAATGGGTAAATGGTTCAACACAGACCGTAAATTGCTTAACCTTAAAATTTTAAGATCTCGATCTTAAAATCAATTGCTGAAAAATCTTAAAAAGATAATTGCTGAAAAATCTTAAAAAGATAATTGCTGAAAAATCTTAAAAAGATAATTGCTGAAAAATCTTAAAAAGATAATTGCTGGAAAATCTTAAAAAGATAATTGCTGAAAAATCTTAAAAAGATAATTGCTGAAAAATAAAAATTTTAAAAAGATAATTGCTAAAAAATCTTAAAAAAGATAATTGCTAAAAAATTATAATTGCTGAAAAATACTTTCACCAGTCTCAATGCTAATCAAGATCATTACAAGCGAAATAAAATAATCCCTTGTGTGATCATCTCAAAAATAACCTCTAAAGTTATCATCTATTCAGTTACAAACTTAAGTAACCCGTCACAAATAAAGTGACAAATAATTAGATAAATTAATCAAGAGGCATGAAGCAGGGATTGTGAGAAGTCGTTAGAGTGATTAGATCTTTCAGGCCAATCAACTCCAACCCTTCCGTCCCATCGCTCATCAAACCAGCCTCCCCATCGTCAACGGCCAAAACGTTAGTCAACTCAATCGTTCCGCAGTCGATCGTCCAACCGTTCAGCTAGCCGATCGGAGATCCAGCGCCCAAAACCAGCTTCCGCTCATTGGACCAACCTAGGTCCAGCGAAGCAAATTTTTACAAAGAGGGCTACCAAAGCCCTCCAACTTATAGCGGAAGTGGATGATTTTTTGGCAAGCCCAAATCAAGCCCAATCCGTCGCAATTTTGCAAGTTTGCCACCGCAAGCTTTCGCAATTTGCAGCCAATCTCAGCCAAGCTGAGACTGAAGCATGGCAACTTTTGGACAGCCATCCAGAAGTGTCATCATCGCCAAAGGCGAAAAACAATAATTTTGGCATCCTTTGTGATCACTTAAATGCCAGAAATTTTAAAGGCTTAAGATCCCAAATGAATATTCTTCTCCAGCGTATCGAACGCAAATTAGAACAAAGACCAATTGAACATTTTCGTACATCAGACTGTGTCCAAATAAGTCACAGCGGTATGAAGAGCAATCAATGTGGTAAACTTCCTTCGTTGGATAGTTCCAACGTCTCGGAAAAAATAACCAAATTCTCAGTGGAAAATTCCAATCCACAGAAGAGCCCAAGCAAAATGCCGGACTCACCAATCATGAAAAACGAGAGATCACTCTCGCCAGAACCTAGCAAAGCTAGAAAATCTGCCAATTCCATTGAAGGAATAAAACAGTCTGAAAATGAAAATCATTCTATTTATCAACTGTTGAAAGAACTTCAACACAATATAGATAAGAACAATGTGATAACATCCGCAAAAGTAGATGGCATAGTCAAAACTCAACATCTCGTTTTCCAAAGCATTCAAACAATGCAAACCAACTGGGAAAACATGCAGGAGGAGCTGCAATATGGAAAAGATCGTTTCAAAACGTTACAAGACAAAGTAGATGAAATTGATGTTACTGATGATAACAATGACCAAGAGCTATGCAGCATTCCGGAATCGTCAAACAATCAATCTAAACATCTCTGTCTTAGCAACCAAAGAATGTCCGAGGTGCTCAAATCCCCTAAACCAATTGTGGATAGCCCCACAGAGTCACCGCCAATTCAGGCGCGTCCCTCCTTTGGTCAGTATATATATGAACCACAAATGAACGTCGCAACAATCTTGCAGACTATCAAACCATTCGATGATAGCAGGAGCAATTATGCTCTTTTTATCACGCGTTTTAACGCGTTGGTCCATGAAAATCCTCAAATCAATGTTATACTAAAACAAAATATTTTGATCAGCCTGTTGGAAGGCGAAGCCAAAGAGCTAATTACATCTTCGCAGTTGTCAGAAGAAGCATATGATAATCTACGGTCCAATCTTGAGATCACCTATAATCGAGATGATGATAGACGCAATCAGTTACTGGAAGAATTCCGACAACTAAAATTCCACCAAACTGACGTTGATCAAATGGAAAAAGACACAATGAAACACTTGTGCACCGCAAATAGCTTAGAGTTGCATGGTTTCTCTATGAATAATGATCTAGCAATCAATATTTTTATCGAGAAACTTCCGGCGCACATCATGCGCACAGTGATAAAGTTCAATCGAAAACATAAGCTAAATCCATCTTTCAAAGATACCATTAAATTGGTTCAGAGCCTCATCTCGGAAAACAGGGTTATCCAAGAGGCCGAACAAAGAAGAAAAGGCCGAACGCAACTCACAGAAGTTTGCATGGCTGAGATTAACCAATTAAAAACGTCGAACTTTAAAAAAGAAAACGTCCCAATGAAAGAGGGATCAAAAAAATATAAAACACAAGAGTTTGAATAGTCATGACAAACCAATCAAACCATGGATGCGCTCTCCTTGTACATTCTGCAAAGACAATTCCCACAAAAGTTGCGACTGTCAACTTACAATTACTCAAAAGAGAGAAGCTCTTATAAAAGAGAAAAACCGCTGTTTAAACTGTCTCTACAAGTTTCATTCGACAGAGGACTGCAGATCGCCAGCCGTCTGTTTCACTTGCAGAGAGAAGCACCACTTCTCCCTATGCCCTGAGCAAGAAAAGGCTCAGAAATTAATGAACCTGCTCAGCTCAACAGAGACAGATGAGCTGCAAAAGTTTTTTCGGACAAACGGAGTTGAGCTCTAAACCAGCCGGCTCCGCAACTAAAATAAAACACTCCTCTAGAGGGAGCATTTCTATAAGCGGCAAGCCGATCGACCTTCTAATTGGTAATAACATTCTCACAAATCTATTGTCATCCAGTCAACGGCATACACTACCAAGTGGCCGAATTGTGGAAGAGACATATTTGGGTTTCATAACTCACCCAACACCATCCCCAGCGGCAATAAAGCCCCTGAATGGAACTAAAAATGAAGATCGTAAGGATAATATCAAACATCACATAAACAATCTCCAAATTGTGAATATGTGGGAGACAGACGAATCACCAACTGAAACAGAGATTTCGGAGGTGATAAACGGTCAAAGTATAAATAGTAAGGGTATCAACTCCACGTTGGATAAACTTCTCGAAAGATCGTGGCAATTGGATCTGTTGGGAATAGAACCGCCAACGACAGTTCAAAATAAACAAACCCTCAATCAAGAATTGATAAAAAAGTTTAAGGCTACGGCCAAAAAAGATAAGGATGATAAAATCCATGTTCAATTTCCATTCAATGGGAAAGAAGAGCATCTGAACGACAACTACCTAGTAGCTGTCAAAAGATTGATATCATCAGTTGAGAAACAACTAACAAATTCTTTGACCAGAGACGCATATCATGATATTATCATGCAACAACTTGCGTCCGGGATTATTGAAGTAGCTCCAGAAGCAGAAAAGCAGATGGGACCTCATTACTTCATCCCTCACAGAGTGATAGAAAAACTTGACTCGTTAACAACGAAATTAAGAATTGTGCTTGACGCATCCTCTCATATGAAGAATGAACTGTCTTTGAATGACTGCATTCATCCCGGCCCATCGATTCTCAAATCTATCGTTGGAATATTGCTAAGAGCTCGAAATAAGCCATTCCTGATGGTCGCCGACCTCGAGAAGGCGTTCCATCAAGTAAGATTACAAGCGCAGCACAGAAATGCGACAAAATTTCTTTGGATGAAAAATCCACATAGTCCGCCAACTCCGGACAACATTATAATATACAGGTTTACGCGTCTTCCTTTCGGAATTACAGCGTCGCCATTTCTATTGGCAATAACAATCATACTATATATGGAAATGGCTCCAGAAGCCATAAACGACAAGATCGCCCAGAATCTGTATGTCGACAATGTCCTGTTCACTCCCGACACAGCAGACGAAGCTCTGGAAGATTATCGTAATTCCAAACGAGCATTCAATAACATGCACATGAATCTACGAGAATATGTGTGCAATGACAGCAAGGTGATGAGTATCATACCAGAAACCGACCGAGCCAGTAGCACTACGTGCAAATTACTCGGACTGTTATGGGATTCAACAAATGACTCACTCAGTATTAAAATTGCAACTCCTCCCGAAGGAGTTCCAACGAAAAGACAACTAGTGGCATTCCAAGCCGCCACATATGATCCGCTTGGACTCTTATCCCCAATAATAGTCCCAATAAAATTATTATCATCCAAAGTATGTGAATCCAAAGTTAAATGGAAAGATCCTATACCGGATAAATACCACCAAGAGTGGATCCAAATCAAATCGAGCGACGGAAAAACGCGTTCGGTAACTATTAAATGCAAAAAAAAAAGTTAATCCAGAGAGCTGTCAACCAACTCATACCCCTGGAATTAACCCAATGAGGTAGGGTAAAGCCTTTTCCCTAAAGGAAAAAAGGCTTTCGTTCCCGCCCCCAGTGTCGTGGAACTCGAAGACTCTCCTTCCTCGACCTCATTAATAATGGGGTTATTCAGGGTCGGAAAAAAATAGTTTTTTTCCTTTTTTTCCTTATTCAAACGACGGAAAAAAAAGAAAAAAATCCGTGGCCGCGAGAGTTTTTTTCCGTTGTTTTTCTAGGCCATCGCAAAAGTTTTTTAGGCCCTCCGCTGTGAGACCTGCGCGCGAGTCCAATTTTCAAAAATTATTCGCCCGTAAATCGATATTTCGCAGGTCTCACGGCCGAGGGCCTAAAAAACTTTTGCGATGGCCTAGAAAAGCAACGGAAAAAAACTCTCGCGGCCACGGATTTTTTTCTTTTTTTTTCCGTCGTTTGAATAAGGAAAAAAAGGAAAAAAACTATTTTTTTCCGACCCTGAATAACCCCATAAATAATAAATAATAAATTCACGTCAAAAATGACCGTGAGGACACAAATAAAAGACTAAATCGACGTGACCTAACTTCCTACCCTCTGTGCTCGCAATGACGTGGATGACGTGGATGACCCAGATAGCCGCTATAAAAGCCGAGAGGAACGAGCAGTCTACACACACATTCGACGACACTGCTACCGACTGTTCTGCGACCATGGCGAAGACGACTCCCCACACCGCGGCTCCCAAGGCGCCTCCCCCTTCGGGAGAGGGGCTACCCCAGCTGTTGGATCAACTGCTGGTGGCGACAATCGACGCGAGCGGAACACCCTCCGGAGCAACCCGCGCCAACTCTACCGAACTAGGTACTTGTCTTTTTATTCGTTAAGTCTAATAAAGTGTCATGTTTTACCTTCTACTTCTAATCCTTCGACCTGAGTCGGCACAAATGGAGGATGATGCAAAAATCGATAAATTCTTTTTTGCCGTTTTTTGGTAAAAATGCCGAGCACCTTTTAAATAAGAGGAAAAATAGTGACGCGGACGAAATGTTCAGCGAATTTCGGTCCAAAATTGCAATTTAGAGTTTGCGGTTATAAAACGCTTGTTTTTTTTTCAATCGATATTTTGGTCTGAATCGATTCGATTCAGAGTATATCTGACAATGTTTTTCCGCTCTTTATCTCCCAAAATTTCACGTCAATCGGAGCATTCTACGCAATTTTTTGCTTGCGCCGACCCTGTCTAATTCCCAAAAAATTCCCGTAATCCGGGGCGGAGCGGGGTTGGTTATGCGTGCGTATTTCTCAGAGACGGAGCATTACGTTTTAAGCGTAGGGGTTGCCGGGAACTTTTTTTTCAAGCACATCTGTAGGATGGAGATCACGACAAATCGAAAATTAGGTAATTGAAAATAATTCATATGCAAAACAGAAAAATTATACACATCTGTGGCGGCCGACCCCGGTTCTAAAATCACTTGAATGTTCTTAAACTAGAGCACTGGTGACAAATGTAGTGGTTGAGTCGTGCATCCCGCGAATGGCACCTCTTCCAGTGAGCGTTCGTCTCCCACAGCGACTTCTGTGGGGAAATTGTACATCCGAGGACCACCACCGCCGATCTTCCCATGCCACAAAATGTCGTTTTTGGCGACGACGACGATGAGTGTGGTGCGCCGTTCTCGACATCAAGCTGCGCAAGAGTGTTGTGCAGGTTGAGTGTGAATTTTGCATTCATCTCTTTCGCCAGAGATTCCTCTTGAAAAGCCGCTGTTGGACACAATTGCCAGTTGTGAAGATTTAGAGCGTTTGTGAGTTGCTTCTTCTTCTTCCGCTCAATCGCAAAGTTCTTTGCCCATGGAGAGGTTTCAACGGTTATGTGCAGGTATCCCTTTTTGGCCCACGGTGAGGTATTAACTATTGAGCTCATCGAGTCGATGGCACATCCACCTTTGACGGACAACTGGCGTTCCGAGATGCCGTCGGTCAATGCTCTAAATTTGAAAAAAAAAATGTGTTGAGAAACCGAATAAACCCGAAAAAAAAGAAAAACCAACTTGATGTATTTATCGACTTGGTTTGAGCCCCAACGACAACTTGTGTAGAGGTTGTCCTTGAGTAGTTGTACTGGTACCGGTCGTTTCCAGTCACCTTCCGAGACAATCGACTGGACAATCGATTTTGCGAAACCTTTCCTGCAAGTATAAAATATTAGACCCGGGGTCGGCCGCGAGTTGGTCGGCTTAAGCTTTTTATTATTTACGAAACCGCGAAGCATACCTATCGGATCGAGATGTGAAAAGAGCAGATGGAATGTGCAGAGTGTGCTAGTGGGGCTGCCATACAACGCATGGGTCAAGTTGCCATGGGAGTCCGCACTCACAAACATCGGCGTGGATCTGAAATTGGTAGTAGTAGTAGTAGTGACTTTAAAAAAAGGGGAAAAAAGTTACATTTCACTGTTCATCGGCACTTTGAATTATTCGTCGGCGTGTGGTTCAAATTGTTGACTGAACATGTGCTCCAGACGCACAAATCCGTGTAGAACACAGATGGACAGAGTAGCGACGGCGACCGATGGACCCCAGTCCCATGTTTTGTCATTTCTCATCTGGGGATATGAGAATCCGAGGCGATGTGGCATGTAGAGCTCGGTTCCTGTCGTCTTTGAAGCGAGCACTTCGACGACGACGCGAAACCGGCACGAACCGATCGGGTCATCAGATTTTGAACGTTTCCGGTAGATTTGAACGTTTCTGTTTGTTAGCATGTCGAAATCGACGCACAAACTTTTGTCGCCGCCATTAGCTGCTTCATCATCATCGTTGTCGTCGTCGTCGTAGTAGTTGTGCAAGTTGTCTACAAATAAAACATAATATCGTTAGGGATAAGACCTCGCGGGGCGCCGCGACCCCGGGTCGAACACAAAACCTACCCGGCAATGTTTCGTTGCGAATACTGCTAACGCGCAGACCTGTACCCGTCAAAAATAGCAAAAGGAGCCAGGACTGGACGCCCTATCTTGACCAAATTTCTCCTGATTTGTTCATCAACAGCACCAGATCGTACATACTCAAACCGGACACTTCGCACGGAACGTTTTCGCCGCGTCGCATTTCGGCAGATTCGAGGTATCCATTAACCGCGATCCAAAGTGCAGACGATTCATTTGTGGTCGCTTCTGGACTGCTCGGAAGAATGATTCCGATGAAAACATAGAAAGCAAAGACGCCACGAATCACTGTTCTCAACGTCGAGATCTCTTTCACGTAGACTCTGCCTGAAAACCGTTACTTTAATCTTTTTTTTCTTTTTTTTTTTTGGAGTTGAAAAAAATGAGTTGAAAACGTGGCTTTTTGACTTTCTGAAAATTGAACAAGATTGGAAACAAAAACTCACATTGATAGAAAACTTTTCATCATCAAACCTAAGGCTTCCATTCGGACCAATTTTCGTCCGTCCGGTCCGTCCGTTCGTCCGTCCGTCCGCCGTCCGTCCGCTTCGTCCGCGGTTCGTCCGGTTCGTCCGCGGTTCGTCCGGTTCGTCCGCGGTTCGTCCGGTTCGTCCGGTTCGTCCGCGGACGGTCCGGTTCGTCCGGTTCGTCCGTTTGGTCCGGTTCGTCCGGCACGCTCTATTTGGCTGGGAATTTTAATTTATGACACTCTCTTTAAAAATTCTGACATTGAAAATGTAAGCGGTTGCAAATTTATGTAGAATTAGCTTTGCAAAAACAAATTTTTTAATTTTTTTCCGAATTTTTGATAGCAGAAACAAGACATTTCTGTTGATATTTTAAAGAAAAAAGAACAAAAACAGTTTTTGAAAACAAAATATAACAGAAACAAAAAGAAAAACTAACAAGAAAAAAAAACGGACGAAGCGGACCGACCTCGGACGAACCGGACTAACCGGACGAACCGCGGACGAGCGGACGAACAGCGGACGAAATTCGTCCGCTTTTTTTTCGTCCGAATGGAAGCCTTAATCAAACCAATCGTTGACACAAGTAGAATTTCACAAAATTATTGATCTGTGTTCGATATTCACACGTCTGTCGGCGTCCTCGGTAAAAACCGGTTCAATTGTACACGTTTTCTCTCGATATTTAACTTTCACAGATTTGCCACTGTAAAAAACACTGTAAAAACACTGTTAAAAAAGGAAAATTATAATGGACCTATTCATTTGAATTAAAATGAATTTTTATGTCACATTTATTCAATGCATTACAACATATTAATGAATTAATCTGAATTTTCCTGAACCATTGAGTTTGAGCCTTTCTGCAAATCGCGCCTAGTCATCCTGGTCAAATAAGTTTACTTATTAACAAATAAATGCATGCGCCTTTAAACAGTGGACAAGATTACACAAAAATGATGACAATAGATGCATTTTTGACCAGGATGAATGAAATAGGCGCGATTTGCAAAAAAACTCAAACTCAATGGTTCAGGAAAATTCAGATTTATTAATTAATATGTTGTAATGCATTGAATAAATGTGACATAAAAATTCATTTTTATTCAAATGAATAGGTCCATAAATTGTGCTCTAAAATGTTTAAAAAAATACTCACCAATGATTTTTACCAAAAAACGGCGAAAATGAATTTATCGATTTTTGCATCATCCACCATTTCCCCTTCTTTCTCCAATTGTTCTTGTGCAATGTTCGTTCGAACAAACATTCATCGACCTAAAATAAACAATATTATCCAAAAAACAGAAAGAAAATCATCAGAAAGCGACAAAAATGTAACAATTATTGCGAAAATCACAAAAAAATAAAGCAGGGCACTGGACGGAGCCTCGTAAATCAGTCCGCAACGATAGCACGCAAACACCGCGCGACAACTTAAATAAAACAATAATAAAAGCAAGTGCAGTTAATTTTGAAATGTGAACATCGAAGTTCTTGAGGATTTCTGTTGGAATTGTTGTTTAATTTGTGGTATTAAATAACATTAAGCTTGTTTTGTCCTTTGAGCTTTTTTGGTAGAGCGCATCAAGAGTTTTGTATATTAAAACGAAAATTTGACAGATAACTGCATGGTACCGGACGTTCACTAGATTATTTTTGTTCTTACGAGTTTGCATAGTCCGAATTTCAACATAATATACAGTTGACCGTGTTCCCAATTTACTAGATGTATTACATTTGTTGTATTGGTTGCAAAATTCTGAGAAAACTATTGGAAAAATCTGAGACAAGAATTGGAAGTTACAACAGACAGTTCCTAATTTTGCTTAACAGTTCGATACGTCACTTGATAGCTTTCCTTGCGCCCCTTTGGCTTTGTGAGGGTGCGGAGGCTACACTCGTTTTGAGCAAAACTTTCAGAGCTCTGTTCTAACGGGAAAGTGTTCTGTAACTTTAGAATCTATGAGGACAGCCTGGATCGATAGAAAAGAACAAAAAAAAAAATCAGATTTTGAATGGAATACAAAGAAAATTTCAATGTTTTTTCGAAAATAGTACGTCAAAATTTCAGGGTAGGCACATACTTATGACGCGACTAAATTTCAACTTTTTGGCCTGAAACACGTAATTTTGATTGTATCGTGATGAAAAATTGGCGACACAGTTCAAAACATCAAAATGTTGGGTTGGGCATATACTTATGACGTGCACTGTAGTATACTATTCTGTGACAGGCCGCACATGATGAGACCTGGTTTGATTTCTGCTGTTAACATCATAATTGTGATGCATTTCACCAGTTTTCCACAAAAATATGAAATTTCTTCAATTTTATTGGATTTTGGATGTTTAAATGGGGAGTACGCAAACACCGAAGTTGGCACACTTCCAAGACTTTTTCCGACGAGTTCAACAGATCGCATTTCCGCCTCGTGTAGCCGCGTCAAAAGCCTTCTGTTCGACACCAAATTGTACTTTGTTCATGTTCCACCGAAAAAAAAAATGCTTGACTTGCACCGAGAACATCACTGTTTGCACCGTTCTTCCGTACATTTTGATAGACTCAAAAAAACGCCGCACGCGCCAACTACTTGAATAAATATAGCAACCAACACAATGAGCAAAATACTAGTTTTCTACCAGCTTTTTCATACATTTGTCTTGGTATAAAAGCGGAAATTTGGGCTCAGAATCAGTACACTTCTCTTCCAAGTCAGTCATGTTCGCCAAGTGGTAAGTCTTTATCAATTTCAGCAACCATTTCCCTAATCCAACAATTTCAGCTTCGCCGCCATCGTGCTCTGCGCCATGATCCTAGGCTCCCATCAACAAGTGGTGGTTCCAGCCTACTCCGCCGCCTACGTTCCATCTGCGTACGCCTACCCATCCGTGTATTCTCCGTACGTAGCCGCCGCCGCCTATCCGTCCGTCTGGGCGTGGGGATCGAACAAGAACAAGGAGGATGCTCCACGTGCGTTCGCCAGACCGTCTGCTCTCTTGAACAGCCAGAAGAACAGCGCTTAGAGTGTGACCAACGACACGACTCAACGATTTTTTGTGTAAATCTGCGAATACATATTCAATGTGCAAACAATAAACATTTTTCTTGCCAAATTTTGATTTTTTTTTCCTGATTTTCTGTTTTTAGGAGACATTTTGCTGAAACGCTAACGACGCTGACGTTAATCGCGATTCAGCAACTTACTATTAGCGTGATTTGCACCAAACTTAGCGAAACAGTTTTGAACCCAAAGGGCATGAGGCGGCCGAAGTTTGGTGTGAATCGATTAACATAAGTTTAAAGGGTTGCGTACTAATTGTAAGGGAACATAGCATTTTTTAGACTGTTGGACCAGCGTCTGCCGACGCGAATCTTCTATTCCTTTTATATGAACTCGTAAACAACATATTTTTGCGTACTGTTAATTCGTTTATCTTCGTCAAAGCTGTGGCTCTGTCTTTGAGAATATGGCGACTATCTCCAGGTCCCAGGTTTTACCCAGAGATGATTACTAATAGTAAGCTAGTATTCAACCAGCGTGAACTTTTACGTTTCCACGGCGTATCTATTGAAAACATCATGGCCCCTTACGGCCCCACGTGTCTAGAGCAAAGATCCTTATCCGCAGAGTATAAAAGGAACTTCTTATCAGCAGTATCCTCACAGAGTCCTCAACACTCTATCACCACCAAAAACAATGGCCCAGTCGGTCCCACCAGGAGATATCGCCACGCAGCCGAACGCGAAGATCGTGTTCAACGCGCCGTACGATGACAAGCACACCTATCACATCAAGGTGATCAACTCGTCGGCTCGCCGTATCGGATACGGAATCAAGACCACCAACATGAAGCGTCTCGGAGTCGACCCACCATGTGGAGTGCTCGACCCTAAGGAGGCTGTTCTCCTCGCCGTGTCGTGTGATGCTTTCGCTTATGGACAGGAGGACACCAACAACGACCGTATCACTATCGAGTGGACCAACACTCCGGATGGTGCCGCCAAGCAGTTCCGTCGCGAGTGGTTCCAGGGAGACGGTATGGTCCGCAGAAAGAACCTTCCAATCGAGTACAATCCATAAGTTGGTTGATTTTAAATAAAGTGGTCACATCTTTAATTGTTATTTTTTGTGAAGCCAAAAAACTTGCCTAGCTTTCACTTGCGGAAAGTTTGCGATTGCCTTTGCGAATAGCTTTTGTTTTCGTTTTTAATTTTTTGTAAGCCTGATGCCCAAGAAGTCTGGATAGCTTGGATATTCTAGGGGCTGGAAACCTAGTATTTCTTATTTTTCAAGACATTCGAAATTTTCAAGAAAAACAGTCCGTGACCCTTGTGATAAAGTGCTTAACATGTTTGAACGTCAATCGGAAGGTTGCGGGATATCGTTTTGTGAAACTTAAACATGATTGTGCGAGCACTTTCTAGTATGATTTTATTTTTCATGCATTTCTTTTCAAAAATTTCCCTTTTTTTTTACTATAATACTTCTGGGGACTTTCAAGATTTTTAATTTTGATTTTTTTTTTCATTTCTCAGCGTTTATTCTGATTTTTATCCGCTTCTCAAGATCATTTTCTAAATATTTTCACGGGTTTGTTATTTTTTTTTTTAGAAAATCCCCGGCTTCTTAAAATAGAGCATGATTGAATTAATCTGAATCTGAATCAGATCGAAGGTGGTTCACTTATGGACCTATTCATAGGAGGAAAAAAAAACAAAAAAATGTTTTTGTTTGTTTTTTTTTTCCTATTCATAAATGTCGAAAAATGTCAAACAATGTTAAAAAACGTTTAAAAATGTCAAAAAATGTCAAAAAACGAATCCTATTAATAGGTCTATTACAATTAAACACAATCCGTCACTATTCTTACGTAAATCCATAATATTTAAAAATATAAACATCCAAAAATTATCTTTCTTCGTGTCCTATCTATGCCGGCTTGCCCGAGGTCATTTGAATCAAATTAAAGGAAAAAAAATCAAATTATTGTAAAGTTTTGCGATTTTTTTTGTAAAAAAAATGACCAACAACTTGATTCGCGAGAATAGCCTTGTCGATGTAAGTTTTTTTCTGAACACGTTAATAAATTTATGAATAGCACTCAAGTTATTAATGTTTTTAAAGATAAACTATGAATATGAATATGAATCTGAATCTGAATCTGAGCCAGAAAATCCAGACGATGAACTCCGTCATAGAGCTGGATTCGAGTGGGCCGCCCCTCCAGACGCATTCCTGTTTCTCGGCCCACAAAAGATTGTCATGCTCGCTGCGGCATGCCTTGTCGTTGGAATCTCCTTGATGACCTGGATTTTCTCCCGGTACTACGGTTTCACCATCTGGGCAATACTTTTAACAATTATCATTGGCCTCATCGTGTTTTTCCCAGAAATCTTTTGTAATCCGATCAACTTGCTTATCCAGTTTGCTCTTTGGGTGGGTTTCATGAACTATGGAAAACCATAATGTCGCTTTGTTACAGATAGCGTTCTTCTTGTTTGCGCTCTTCCAGTTTACTTACATGAGTTTTGCCGATCACGACTATACGCCTTCGGAAGCCTTGTTTTTATTGTTGGCAATTCCGGTCAAACTCGTCGCAATTATTGTTGTCATTTTGGTCCTTTTCCGTATTTTCAACTCACAACGTCAAAACAGATGAAGGATTCGTTCGTATGAAATAAATAATTGTCAATGAGCATAGAATTTGGAACTGTTTTTGTGTCTGTTGCGTTTTCAATTGAAATGAATCATGAACAAAATGAAACCCCGCCCGATTATTTGCGCGCGACCACGGACCACGCAATCCAAGTGCAATTTGAAAAGACGTTTGCACTCATGTTTTCATGATGCGTCCCGATTTAAAACACAATAGAACACGCGCCAAATTATGTGCTCAGACCCGTCTTCTCCGAGCAGTCATCCATGCGGGAAGAGGTGGCCGAGTGAAACCGGACTAACCGATATTTGTTTTTTGCTACTTAAGAAAATGGCCTACTTGGCAAATTTTGACCCGGTCCGGTCGGCCTGCCTTGAAAAAATAATTTTTTTTTTGAAAGTTTCAACTCAAAATTTTCAACAGAAGTTTCAATGGTTCACAGAAAACTGTTATTTACCGTGAAAACGACCATATTTTCTTGAGTTACCTTGCATTTTTCTCATATATACAGGGTGGCCGATAAGTATAGGACGCTCGCTTTCAGCGTTCCCTGGCACGGTGCCAAGGGATATTTTCGAAAAATTTCGAAACTTTTCGAAAGTCCAGAGACTATATAAGTAAGCTTCTCAGTCATTTGTTCTCACTTCTCCATATCGCCGAGCTATGAAAAGTTCTCCTCATCGTCCTTCCATTGAACTCTTGTTCAAGAGAGGCCTCGGAAGTGCTGAGATCGCTCGACGCCTTCAAATTTCGTCTTCGACGGTTCGAAACGTTGTCGCTGCTATCAAAAAGCGAGGAGATGCTTCTGAAGTAAAAAAAGCGGACGTCCACGTTCTGTCAACACCCGGAATACTCGTGCAATCATCAAGAAACGGATCATTCGAAATGATGGATTGAGTCTCAATAGGATGGCGTCACAGCTTGGAATTGCCCGATCCACTGTCCAATCGATTGTCAAGAACGACTTGAAGCTCAAAAGTTACAAACTACGTCGTGGACAGTACCTCTCGGACAAATCGAAAGCGATGCGACTCGAAAAATGCCGAAAATTACTCCAGCACTTTCAAGTGCGCCGCGTCTCTGACGTTATCTGGACAGACGAGAAGATCTTCACTATTGAACCTCTTCCCAACCGTCAAAACCAGAGACAGTTATTGTCAAAGGATGACAGCATGTCTCCGAAACGTCGTCTTGCCCATAACCGCCTTTTCCCGAAAAGTGTCATGGTTTGGGCCGGTATCACGGCAACCGGTAAAACTCCGTTGGTTTTCATTGAAAGAAATGTGAAAATCAACTCGGAGGTGTACCAAAAGATTGTGTTGATGGATAATTTGTTACCCTGGGTCACTCAGCACTTTGCTGGTGGTCCATTTATCCTTCAACAAGACTGGGCACCGTCCCATGGCTCGAGATCGACATTGGCCGTCTTGGAGGCGCATTTCCCTGGATTCCTGGACAAGAACTTGTGGCCTGCTTCCAGCCCGGATCTCAATCCGATGGATTTCAGCGTTTGGGGCATGTTGGAAGGGAAGATCGCGGGAAAAGTTTTTGCTACTGTCGATGACTTGAAGGCCGCTCTCGAGGTAGCATGGGCTTCGATCGACGACGGATACCTGCGGCGCACTGTCAATTCGGTGAAGAAACGTTTGAGAGCCAGTTGCCTTGGGCAAGTCACCCACCCAAAACTCCTTTATTATCGGCCTACACGTATCAGCGCCATGGCACTCTGTCTAGACCGCCATACACGCTATTAAGCGCCACAAATAATATAAAATAAAAGTATTTTAAGTTCACGTGAGTTCACGCGATTTAGTGCCACGTGGATATTATTTATTTTGAGCGGCCTCATTGGCCATTTAGTTCTCGTTTAAGTTCTCGTTTCTGTTTCGCTTTGGTTGTTTTCTCTCTTTGCGGTGTTATTTTTGTATATAAACTCTTGGTTGCATTCCGTCTTTGTCTTATTTTTATTAGGAACCCGGCCGTTTTGAATAAAACGGGCCAACTTGGGGGCCGAATCGTTGCTTTTTTCTTCCTTATCGAGTTTTTTGGAGGATCCCACGCATTTTACCGGTTGTTTGGATAAACGCCCGTAATTGTGGAGGAATCTAAATAATTCGATACACTTTGATTGGATAATCATTGTGAAACGCTGATCTGATTGTTTGGATAAACAATCTGCGGTGATTGGGAAGTCGACAGACGAAGATGGAGGACAACGAGAGTGAAGTGATGAAAGTCGAGATGGCGCTGGATGTGTTGGACGGAACTCGGACGAGCGGGACGAAAGGCTCGGAGTTGAGCGTCGAGAAGCGACACGTGGATGTCAAGCAAAGGAGGAAGCTTTTCAAAAACTTTGCGCGGTTCGTGGATACGGCCGACGAAGTTGAAAAGAAAGTCATGGAAAATCTGCTCTCGGTGCAAAGTTGCACAGAGAGGCAGCGGGAGATGATCGTTGGGCCGATCGAAGAGTTCAGGAAAGAACTGTGGGAGCGATTCGAAGAAATCGGTCGCGACAAGTGGCCACGATCAGTGCTGAGGCTGATGAGGGAGCAGAAGCTGCAAACAGTTGAGGGACTGAGAGAACAGTGTGAGCGAGGCAGTCTAGTGGACAGAAGCTCAACGAAAGAAGGTGAAGAAAACCATCAGGATGAGCTGATTTGGTTCAAGGAGGAGAAGGAGCGACTCGAGGCACGCATTCGGGAGTGCGAGGCAGAGAAGCTCAGAGCCGAGGAGTTAATGCGCAGGGCGCAAAGGGCAGTCGAGCAGGAGAGGAAAACTACGGAGGAGTTTAGTAGAAGCTTGCAACAAGCGACAAGGGTGTTGGAAAGGTTGAGAAGGTATGGCGGAATGAACCAATGTTTCCGTTGTGGAGGTGTGGGCCATGTGGTAAGACAGTGTACGTCGAGGCCAGTGCAGAACGTGGACACAGCCAAGAAAGCAAGGAAAGCAAAGATGGTTGAGCCGATGGAAAGCCTAGGACAGAGAAGGCGATTTGAGGTCGAAAGTGGGTCGGTCGTATCGGCGATGTCCACAGATGGTTGGGAACGATCGAAGAGAAGAAGTTCGAAGTGGGAGAAAGAGGTGGAAGTGTTGGCGAAGCCAAACTTCAGAGGGCCTCCACAAAGTAGGGCTCAGGTTACAGCGAAAGCGAAAGCAGGTCTCGGACAGTTTATCCGGAAGGAAACGGTAAAACAGTGTGTGCCGACGAGCCTGTGCTTGAAGCGTGAAGGAAGAAAGGTTACAGGGGTGATGTCGAACCCGCTGTTCATAAAGAGAAATGAAGGGATCGGTGTAGGATCGCGAAGCACGGCAAGGTGTCCGCCGAAGGCTGCACGATGGACAGTGGATACTGTGGACAGGATGAGTCAAGACAAAGTACGCTGGGTTCCACGGGAACAGAAGAGATTAGTGTCGGATGTGCAGAAGGGAGCGAAGAACGGAAGACTAGAGGCGCGAAGACAAGCAGTCAACTGTGCCGAGAAAAGCGAAAAAAGCGAATTCAGTGTTGAAAACACGGATTTGTGTCTCAGAAGGGCGTTGGAAGACAGACACGGCGGTGTCTGTACGGTGAAACCGGACAGGGTTCGGTTGTCGTCAATTTCATTATCGGCGTCGGAGACGATCGATTTGATAGAGTGTCTGATCGGCTGCAGAGACAAGGCAGTGCCGGAGCAGGAATCAGTGACGAATCGACGGCAGAGCCAATCTAGGAGCGTGGACACTTTTCTACGACCCAGTGCAAGACGACTGGAACGTTATCGCCACGTCAGTTCTGATAAGTGATATTTTTTCATTAATGGTTATGACGTGTGTTACTTTTGTCCGTTATTTTGTGTTGTATAGTAGGGAGCTAATAAGTTTGGTCCTATCCGTTTTGAGTTTAGGAAATGTTTAGATTTTTTTTAAGGTTAGGATTTTGTAAGGTATTAGGCCCTGTTAAGACTAGGAAGTAGGTTTTAAGGTTAGGGATTGAGAATTTGTAGGGTTTTGTTGTTGTTCTAACGTGGCAGTAGAGTAAGCTAGGAAGAGCGAAAAAGGCTGGTCATGTTAGGAGAAGAATGTAAGTCGAGTGGACGTGTATTGTGCCAGCACCGGCCAGGGGTCCGGTTTGTCGGACGGGGGGGGGAAGTTGCCTTGGGCAAGTCACCCACCCAAAACTCCTTTATTATCGGCCTACACGTATCAGCGCCATGGCACTCTGTCTAGACCGCCATACACGCTATTAAGCGCCACAAATAATATAAAATAAAAGTATTTTAAGTTCACGTGAGTTCACGCGATTTAGTGCCACGTGGATATTATTTATTTTGAGCGGCCTCATTGGCCATTTAGTTCTCGTTTAAGTTCTCGTTTCTGTTTCGCTTTGGTTGTTTTCTCTCTTTGCGGTGTTATTTTTGTATATAAACTCTTGGTTGCATTCCGTCTTTGTCTTATTTTTATTAGGAACCCGGCCGTTTTGAATAAAACGGGCCAACTAGCCTGTGTCAAAGCTCGTGGATCCAACTTCGAAATTCTCTTGTAAAATCAAATTTTCTGCTTATTTTTTGTTGTTTAATAAAGGTTGTTCTCGAAAAATCCTCAAATTGAAAAAATGGGAGCACTTTCAAAACGTCCTATACTTATCGGCCACCCTGTATTTCTTCAAATTTCTCTTTTTTTTTTGTTTTCTCTTTTTAATTTAAATGTTTTCACTTCTTATAAATCTGCACCCAAATTTAAACAAAAATCAGGAAATTCCTACAAAAAACAGGCGTATAGAGGTTGCGTACCACGACTTTCTATATTCAAAACCTCTAAACAATACTTTCAAAGATAAAAATCCGTAAAATTACGTATTTCGGTGTTAGCCTAGTTCTGTATGGTCTAGATTCCGATGGGCACTCGTTAGAACTTTCTGAGATTGATAATAAATGAAATAAAGAAGATTTCAAATGGGTTGGCTAAACGGCCAATTATAAGAGCCAATAAGGGACAAAATAAAAATTTAAACGCCTAGACGTACAACGCTCAAAAATAAGGCCTAGAGATAGTTAAAAAAAAAAAAACCAAATTCATTGTGGGCTTCATTTGCAAGCGTTTGAAGATGTGCTTTCGGGCGGTTTTGCTGCCTCCCGGCTCATGCCCCTGTGTTTATTTCAGACATTTTCACAAAACTTTCTAAAATAAAGATGCAATTATAGATTATTTTAATCGATAATCAAAAGAGCAATTTTTCAGTTATGCGGCTAGACGTTTTTGTTTCCTTTTTTGCTACCAACTTTATTGCACAAATTGGAAAAAATTCTATTAAATGACCACCTTTATTTGAATGCCACCTTTAATTTAATGTCACTTAGGCAAAAACATCCATATTGAAACTCATTTGAATTTTAGAAAAAAAGGCCAGCTTACAAGTTTTTTTTCTGAATGTGGGTACTGTAGAAATTAAAAACAAAAACAAAATAGGCAAGTGAACTGTTTCGAAATCGTTCGAACATTTTGTTTGAATTGTCTTTCTAATTTTAAAAATTGTTGAGAAAAAATCAAAAAATCTGTTCGAATAATAGAAATTAACCCTCTAATAAAATGCCAGCCCCAATATAATGTCCGCTAAACTTTGCTCCGAATGGC
This sequence comes from Caenorhabditis japonica, assembly GCA_963572235.1. Classification (NCBI taxonomy): domain Eukaryota; kingdom Metazoa; phylum Nematoda; class Chromadorea; order Rhabditida; family Rhabditidae; genus Caenorhabditis; species Caenorhabditis japonica. Next base: position 5,942,371 of record OY754345.1, read on the forward strand.
CATATAATAGAGATTTTACGGTATTTATGGACGAGGTTCTATTTTCTTGACTCGTACTGTAAATTTGTTTATCATCGCCAAAGTCGTGCCTCTGTTTGCGGGGATTTGGCGACATCTCCAGGTCCCAGGTTTTACCGAGAGATGATTTCAGAACTAGTAATTAACCCGTGAAAAACCTGGCGTGAACCTTTATGTTTCCACGACATATCTATTGAAAAGATCGTGCTTCCTGAGGTCCTCACGTGTTTAGAACAAAGATCCTTATCCACAGAGTATAAAAGAAACATCTTATCAGCAGTATCCTCACAGAGTCCTCAACACTCTATCACCACCAACAACAATGGCCCAGTCTGTCCCACCAGGAGATATCGCCACCCAGCCTAATGCTAAGATCGTGTTCAACGCGCCGTACGACGACAAGCACACCTATCACATCAAGGTGATCAACTCGTCGGCTCGCCGTATCGGATACGGAATCAAGACCACCAACATGAAGCGTCTCGGAGTCGACCCACCATGTGGAGTGCTCGACCCCAAGGAGGCCGTTCTTCTCGCCGTCTCCTGCGATGCGTTCGCCTACGGACAGGAGGACACCAACAACGACCGTATCACCATCGAGTGGACCAACACTCCGGATGGAGCCGCCAAGCAGTTCCGTCGCGAGTGGTTCCAGGGAGACGGTATGGTCCGCAGAAAGAACCTCCCAATCGAGTACAATCCATAAGTTGGTTGATTTTAAATAAAGTGGTCACGTTCTATGGTTTTTTTGTTTTGTGAATCTAAAATGTATTGGCTCCGCGACATTTCGCAACGTGACCTTTCGAAACTGACGATTCGCGACTCACGTAGCTTTCGCTACTGTGACGTTTCGCAACCAGACGTTTCGCCGCTCGTATACATTTAGTAACTAGCCTTTTCGCAACTAGACATTTCGAAACTGTATCAACAAGATAGTTTTTTTATTGTGTTAAAACATATCATGAAAATAAAAACAAGTAAATTAGATATACTTTCTTGCCGCTCGATTCGCTTTCAAATGATCTAAACCAGTTAGTGGTAGAGGAGGAGGAATCGGTGTATTTGTGATTGCTTTTATGATTTTAATATCCTTCACGATATCCTGGAGCTTATTATGGTGATTAACCTTTAAAAATGCTCAGATTTGATACGGACTAGATTTACCTGATGATTGGGGTTATTAGCTTATGCTTCCTTGTCAAACAGGACCCCGAAGCTTCGTTGCGGATACAGATATTTGATCCCGAAAAGCTGTGTTGGATACTCATGATCTAGAAATTTGTTGTTCTTTTCAGTGGATTTTTGCTAAATGGAGGTCACGTGAAACATAAAAAAAACGAGAAAAAACAAAAAAATCTAAAAAAAAATATCATCCTTATATATAAAATTCCGTTTGGGTTTGTAACTGAGGATCTTTGTGTGTCTGTGTCAAAGGCGCATGGCGGGGTCGAACTCATCACCCGCGGCCAAATAAAAGATCGACGGGCAAGCGTGCTACACAGGTAAACCGGGAAAGCCGAAAAAAAGCTGAAGGGCAGCTGAAGGACCGGGAAAAGCTGAAGGGAAGCTGAAAAGCAGCTGAAAAACCGCAAAAAGCTGAAGGGAAGCTCAGGGGCAGCCGATTCCCTTCATCTTCTCTTCAGCTTCCCTTCATCTTCTCTTCAGCTTCCCTTCATCTTCTCTTCAGCTTCCCTTCAGCTTCCCTTCAGCTTCTTAGCCGACATTTTTCGAAAATATTGTTTTGTTTTTTTTTCTATGGTAAACATGTTCTATTTCTAAATTCTCATTGGAACTATGTTAATCGATTGTTGTTCGGAGCAACCGTTATTTTCTATGTAGTCTGTGTCAAGTGATTCGTCATCGTTTTGCCGTAAATAGCCGTTTTTACAACCAACTAATTTTTTCAGCCAACACTCATGCCAAATCCGTGCTCAGTCCCAAGCGTTTCGAAGCGCAAATCAACACCTGATGAGGTATTTCAACACTTGTATTACTTACTCGAACAGCAAATTTCAGATACACAGCCGGGACCCTTGGTTTCTAATCTACACAGTACCCGAATCCACTCGTGCAACCCAATTCCCAAAGGTGGACACACATTTCTTCGACACCGTAGCCAAAGTTATTCAAGCTTGATTTTCAATTGATGAAACATCGTGGAGCCTCTCGAAAATCGTCTCCCATATCAAATCGTCGCTTAGAAATTATATGTAAGATAGTAAATTTCAATTACTTTTGAATTGCTATTTATTTTCAGTTACAAGAGACGATAAAAACAAGGATATATCCAAGATATGTTAGAAGAATTCAAAATTCTGCTGAAAAGGTACGTTCAAATAACAAAACTAAATAAAAATACAATACTTTAACTTTCAGAGATCCCGTTTTTTGTTCAACGGAATTCTTCGTACACGAGAGTCAACCAAACTACTATCAACCATCTTCAAGCACTGAGCAATCAGTGGAGCCAGAGGAGCCAGTGGTCATCCCAGAGAACGACATATCGATCGAAAAAACCGTGGACGTTGTGGCTCACGAAGATACATATTATTAATGTTTTTTATTGTATACGGAACTTGTTAATTGTTATTTTTCCAATCATTTGTAAGGAAATAAAACCGTTTTCCAAAAAAAACGATCGATATTAGGATACCAGGAGGGGAAAATATTGGGAAGTTGGGAGGAAGCTGAAGGGCAGTCGATCGGAAGCTGAAAAGAAGTCTTCCGGAAGCTCGGGATTTCGACTGCCCGATGTTCTCCTTTCAGCTTCCCGTCAGCTGCCGGAAGACTTCTTTTCGGCTTTCCCGGTTTACCTGTGTACCGCCTGCGCCACACGGGACACGTGGAACGAACGATCTCGAGTAGTAGATTTGTTCGCCTCTGGGTAGAGGAAAAGGTCAAATAAAAAACAGTTTAGAGATGAGAAAAGATCAAAAATAGTTTTTGATTCAGCCAGGCTTGTGATGTAAGAAAACCTTGCAGTTTCCAAACATAAAGTTGTGAAAAGTCGCGGTTTCGAATAGTCTAATTTCGAAGTGACAAGTTGCGAATTGTCCCAGTTTCGACTTATACGAGCGGCAAAACGTCTGGTTGCGAAACGTCACAGTAGCGAAAGCTACGTGAGTTGCGAATCGTCACAGTTTCGGAAGGTCACGTTGCGAAATTTCGCGGAGCCAATGTATTTGTTCGCCTTACGTTTTACACCTGATATGGATGAGACGGACTGTGAGCTTGGATTTGGAACGTGTTTTCAATCGTGTTGAATCATGAAATAATAAAAATGAAACCCCGCCCACTTATTTTCGCGCGACCGAAAAAATCAGTGCGATTTGAAGAGACGCGGACAGAAAAATGTTTGCAGGCTCATGTTTTCAAAGTTTTTCAAAAAAGTTTCAAAATTTCGGGCCGCTACTTGTGTAACCGACTAGAAAATTGAAATGGTAATATTGTGTTTTCAATCGAATTTCATCATGAAAACATGAGTCTGCTATCGCTTTTATATCTGCGTCTCTTAAAATATCACTGTGTTTGCGTGGTCGGGCGCACAAACGTGGGCGGAGTTTCATTTCTTCATTATGAAACTCGATTGAAAACACAATATTGGTCATGGAAGTTAAACAAGTGTGATTTGGGAGAAGTTGTTCACATTATGTACATGTACAAAATCAATTAATCAGTGCATAAACAAAATGATCGTCATAAATGGCTCCGTCGCGTCGAGACCGTGTTGATGGTAGACATATGGACTTCACTCTGAAATAAATCGATATTTTTCTCAATTTCTCCCGATTTTTCCCACCACTTGGCTATCTCTGCACTTGAGAGTTCTCACGAACTGCCGTGCGAAATCACCATTCAGCAAAAGTATGCAAAATGGATTTATGTAGGAGAGGACACCGTTGGCAATTGGGTAAAGCGCACGCATAGTGTAGATTGGACCCGTCTGAAAAGTTCAGAGTTGTTGAAGAAGAAGAAGTTCACAAGATGTGTTGGAGCGTAAATATTTTTCAAACGCAAACAAATTCGCGATATTGTTTTTTCAATCGACTTGCGACATGAGAACGCGTGACTCCGCCCACTTTTTTTCGCGCGACCACACAAACACAGTTCGATTCGAAGAGAAGCAGAGAAAACATGTTTTTTTTTTCTCTCGTTATCATGCTGCAACTCGATTGAAAACACAATAAATAACCAGCCATATTTTAAAGTTATGTGGGACGTTAAAATTTAGCTGCGTACTTGGCGGCAATACTTTTACTTCTTTACGCTCCAGCACACGGTGGATGGAAAAAGACACAAAAGAAGAAGAGAATCTTACATTTTGAGTTTGAGAAAAATAGTTTTGTAACACGTAATAGGCGAGCATAACGAAGAAGGCACAAAGCAAGGCGAGCACTTGAACTGCCAAATGCATTTCTCTTTTTAATGATCTGGAGACACTAGAGTAGAAAAGTACATTTTTTAAAAATTCTGATAGCATCACTTACTTTGAGAATCTGGACGTGTGTTTTACCAAGAAAATACCCAATGCTGCGTAGGAAAAGACGCAGATGATACATGTGAATGAGACGATGATCAGTGCCATCAGGGTGTTTCTCTGAATTTTTTTGTTGTTGTTGTTGTTAAAAAACTAGATAAAAACGGGTAATGCATCTAGAAGACGCATATTACGTGTGCTGGTGACCAAGTCTGTGCAACTCGGTATTTACAACCGGTAAAACGGTAAAAGGTAAACCTCAACTCTGTCGGCTGTCCTCGCGAATGTGTCGTACTCATTGTCAGCGGAAACAATCTTGACGAAAGGGAAAGCGCGTCGTTTAAGCGATGAGACGCAGACGAGAGACAACTTCGCGACGCCTCGCAACTGCAGCGCGTGGACTTTGGCGGCTAACAAAGTTGTTACTAGTTCCCGGACGTGTATAAGTTCCTCGGAAAATGTATATAGGCCAAAATTTTTTAAATTTTCATTGAAAACAAGCCTGCTGCGCAGTCCTGCGCGGCTGCTGACGCAGCCTATTGGCGACTTCGTCGCCGAATTCTATTTTTTTGCGTTCCACTCTTCCTCATTCATTTATACGCACCCTGTTTTTGGAAGATTTCTGTCCTCTGTGGCTCAGTCGGTAGTGCTCTTGAATACAAATCTTAAGGTCACGGGTTCGTGTTTTGCCCACTGCATTTTCTTGCAAAAAGGCAGGTGCGGACGCGCACAGACATCCCGATCTGGGTTTTTATATACTCGGTATAAAACGCTGATAACTCGCTCCAATCGAACAAAGAATTTCGCATGCATTTGGAGAGAGGTTCAGAGAAATCAGAGCAAAACATCGGCCACGGCTCTCTTGATTTTCTGCACTCTCTCGTCGCAAACGCGGCCGCGTCCATCACTGTGCGAAGGGAGCGCGTTTGCAGCGCTCCGTACTGAGAATATATAAGAAAGATAACCTGTTGATTAGAAAAACGAGGACCTTCAATTCGAAAACTGGACCTTAACTATTTATTAACTGGAATAAAGAAGATATAGAATAGGATTGCTAAAAAGCCAACCAGATAAGTATTTATTTGCCAATTTCAAACTGTTCCGACCAATCCAGCGATTACACTATTTTTCCAGCCATGCTCACAAAACCAACCTCGAGACCCTTCCGATTGGTAGTTCAAAAAAGGAGGCAATTTTCAGGTATACAGCTATTCGCTAATTTTTTTTCTTATTCTCAGTACGGAGCGCTGCAAACGCGCTCCCTTCGCACAGTGGTGGACGCGGCCACGTTGGCGACGAGAGAGTGCAGAAAATTGAGAGAGCCGTGGCCGATGTTTTGCTCTGATTTCTCTAAACCTCACTCCAAATGCATGCGAAATTCTTTGTTCGATTGGTGCGAGTTTGCAGCGTTTTATACCGAGTATATTAAGCTACCGATTCAATTGTGCGGGCTTGTAAAATATGGATTAATATCTGCTTGAATAACGAACGCTGCTGTTGCGTTGCTTGTCAACGCTGTTTCTCGTCTGCGTCTCAACACTTACACGCTTTTTGCCTCAAAAATGCATTTCGAAAAAATGTGAATTCGCATAAATTGGCACACCGCCAAGATTTTTCCGCCCAGTTCAACTTAGCGCCCTTCAGTCGCTAGACACAGAAAAAAAAGTTAAATAATTATCGACTTTCCCAACTTCACTCACCGTAATTACAGCTCTAGGCGCAACCACCTCCATAGTTTCAAGCGAGTCATAGTGAAAATCCGTATCTTTCAACACAACAATACTGATCAACGTGGGAACTGTCCAATAAACAACCACAATTTGCCACGTGGCAGCCTCTTGAATCCGACTTGTGACAAGTGAAGTGGGCGCAGAAATGACCAAGCATCTGTGGATCGATAAAAAGATTATACCGGTGCATCTAATGTACAGGAAATAGTAAATAGTGTTGTAGGTGCATGCAGCAATGTAGAAATCCTGGTATTCAAAATAGAACTCTCGGAGTCCGGGTAGCATTCGGAAACACCAGATGAAGAGGAATACTGTCATTGCGACAATGTCAGCGATACACTGAAAATTTAATTATCGAGAGTTATTGAGAATTATCGAAAAAATAAAATCGAAAACCTTCGAAAAATGGTTTTTGCGTGAACAATACTCAATGCGTCATTTTGGAGCGTTGTTTCAGATTTCCGACGCGTTCACGGGGTGCTGCTTCTGCCACTGCCCCTGCGAAAATATGCTCGGTTGAACAAAAATTTGGCGGTGTGCCAATTTATGAAATTCACGTTCTTAGAAATCAGTTTATCAGGCAGAGAGCATGTGAGCGATGAGACGTAGACTGAGAGACAGTGTTGTCACGCGACGCAACCGCAGCGCGTCGGCGTCGCCAGCACCCTATGCGCGCCAAAGTAACGCATACACAACTTTTTTTAATATTTTTGTTAATTTTTCGACAAAAACAAACTCACATGCTGCAACAAAATTGTGTAGAACGTCGTTCGATAGCTCTTTGTAAAACTTCTCAATCGCAACAAAAATACTAATACCACAATGTAAAGTGGTAGACTGGCGATTGACAACGCGTAATAGACATATAGAGGCCAATTTGGAGGTGCTTGCATTTTAGTTTTTCCAGACTGAAAATATTGAAACAATGATCAAATATGGATCAGGAAAAGGTATTTATTAGTATCCTCGAAAGAAATTAGGCTATGTGGGAAAAACCAGAAGGAAAGGACTAGCCGGGTGCAAAGATCTAAAAAAAAATTATTTTTTGGAAATTAAGAATTTAGGAAAGCAAAGAACAGTTAAAGTGCTGCTGGAAGAATAAAATGACCAAAGTCCTCGAGCCTTTGCATATAAATTGAAGTAAATTTATGAGAAAAAATAATTGGAAACCAACGAGTCCATTTTGCACATCCCGTGACTAGACTATCCTGAGAAAATATGTATGTAATTTACGTGCACTTTTTGGAAGCAAAGCAAAAGAGGTATGAACGTTTCTGGAAACTTTTCTCGGAGAGGAATTTGAGTGCATTAAAGCATACAGTAACCGACAAAAAGGTTTGGTCCAAATTTGTGTATCGAAACGGATGAAAATAAATAAAAGTCTTTAAAATGTAACAAAAACCGTTTTTGTCTTACTTTTAACGTAAGAATCGAAGGTATGTTGTTTTATCAAACGAGTTGCGACACGAGAACGAACGCGAAATCGAAATCCCGCCCACTTATTTGTGCGCAACCAATCCAATCACAGTGTTATTTGAAGAGACGCAGACAAAAAAGGGATAGCCGACTCATCTTTTCATGATGCAACTCGTTTGAAAACACAATACAAAACAGTACTTGTCCTACTGTAACGTAATAATGGAAGATATATGAAATAATGGAGGTGGCAAAAAACATCTAAAAACTGCCCGATAGATTGATAGATTTTTGAAACTTTAAAAATGCATCAATATAGAACAACCTATTATTAAATTTTGACTAAAAGAAAAAAGATTGAGAAAGAAAGATAACTGGATAACAAACAATTTGATTTGCGCTTGAATAACAATATTTAATTGCAATATGTATATTGTCCGCTAAAGTATTTATATCTTTAAAATGTTTAATTTTCTTACCCCGATAATAACCAGTTCGAACTTTAAAGTTCAACCTAATTTTAACAATTATGGACTTGGACACACCGTGATCTTCCCCGTGTGAATTCAGCACGAATGGACACAGCTGAAATGAGAGTTACAGTAATCTATCTATTCAAGCAATTTTAACGATTTTTACAGGTTTTTTGGGGTCTTAGGATGTCAAGATGATTTGAATGGATTACGGGCACCCTCATTTCAGCTGTGTTCGGTCCGGTCGCGTTGGACTTACTGTGGGAAGAGTTTGCATTTTTAGGACACAAAAAAAGGAAAATCGATTGTTAAATTAAGACATCAAAACTTCAAAAACCAGAACTTTTGCCTTGACATTATAAAAACGGGAAAATTTGAATTAATCATATAAAACAATTTCCCAGTACGTTAACGTAACCACCTAATCATTTCAGCTGTTTTTATGAGCACACATAGAACTTTATTCTACCTTTTAATGTTGTTTTATCCGCGTGGTGTCAACATAAGGACATGTAATAAAGCGTTATGGGAAAATATTTATTTCTGGGAGAAAACAAGGAAGCGGATGTGGGATTCTGTAGGTTGAAAATATTCAAAAAATATGAGAACTTAATATTTTGACTGAGCTGTTTAATATGTCTGTTTAACGTCTGTGCAGCAGCTTTATTTCGTGGCAGTTCTATAATTCAGTAGTTCTATTCCATATAAGTTATTTTTTTAGCAGTTCTATTTCGTTATAAAGACCTCTATTCTCAGGGAATTTTTTGCGCGATTTGGGCTGCCCTGTTGGCTCCCTATAAGCTGCCTACTAGCTGCCTTCCAGCTACCTGTCAGCTGCTTTTCTGGCTGCCCACAAGCTGCCCATCAACTGCCCATCAGCTGCCCATCAACTGCTCATCATCTGCCCACTATCTGCCCACTAGCTGCCCACTAGCTGCCCCGGGCTGATCTGCTCAATTCCGTTGCTATTTGTCATTTTTCTTGGCATTTAGCGGACTCGTTGCCCATTTGCTGCCCATCAGCTGTCATTTTTTGTCCATTCTGACTAACTCATTGCTGAAAAAAGTTCAACTTTGAAAACACGAACAGCTGTTTCTTTTTCTTTTTCTTTTTCCGTTTCTATTTTTTTTCTTCTCTTTTTTCGCTCCTGGATCCCCCCTTTCCACTGACTCATTCCATCACAAATAGACCGTTCTAATTTTTCACCAAATTTTTTCCATCTACCGTAATCTTCTCGTCAACACTCACGTCTCATCATAAACCACATCCGAACCAGCGACCCGTATCCGTCCAAATTGTCGGGTAATTGTTGTCTGTTTTTCTCTTTTACGTGTTCTTTTTTTTACGGAAAATCCCGGAAAAGTAGTTGTGGAGTTAGTGAACCGGCACAAACTAGTCTGTCGTACTTATTTTTTCCTACCAACAGGCTCCGCCCACTTTTGATTTTTAGAAGTGGAACTCCAACTCCCCACCATTATCCTTTTTACTGTTCTTTTCTTGCAGAGCAAAAATGAAATTATTGTTTATTATTCTCTGCGTCTCTGCACTTTACGTGCACTCTTTCCCAATTGGAACCCAGCAGAATTCTTCGGAAGACGTTCAGGCGGCTACAAGTGATGCAGGTGAAAACGCTGAAAATGAGGAGACGAGTGAAGAGGTGAGGGGGGTGGGGGTGCTGATTACTGGCCTTGCCAAAATGTGCTCCGTTGAATGACAATCTTGGTTGTGTAAGCGACGAGACGCAGACTGAGAAACAGCGTTGTCACGCGACGCAACCGCAGCGCCACCGCCACGTGGGGGTGTTTTTAATTCATTGCGTATTCGAAATAACAAAGAGCTGATTTGAGACTACTTAGATCACGAATTGACTTCCAGGTAACCCTTGAAGACCAGCTGAACGAAGTGGACGAAGATCCCACTTCTTCTCGAAAGAAACGTGGCATGTACAGCTCGGAGCGCACCGAAGAGGAATTTGAAGTTCATCACGGAATCCATCACCGAGAAAAGAGACACGCAGATTCGATTGTTGCAAAAGACGATCATCACGGAGCCCATGAGAAGAGAAGTGCGGATGAGCATCATGAGCATCATCAGAAGAGATCCGAGCACTCTGTTCCACCACATCACGAGAAGAGGAACGCTCCAGTTGAGGAGCATCATATGAAGAAGAGGAGCAGTGATGGTGGGTGAAAAGTACTTTCAGGGGGCGGGGGTCTGAAGAATCGAGAAGGAATTTCTGAGCGCTGATGGGCACCTGATTGGCAGCTAATGAGCAGATAGTAGGCAGCTAATGGGCATCTAGTGGGCAGCTAATGAGCAGCCATTGGGCAGCTGATGGGCAGCTGATGGGCAGCTGATGGGCAGCCCATGACCGCTAATTTTCGAGCAAAATTCCAAATTGCCGCCGCGAGATTCCGCAGATCTGCCCGGGCAGCTAATGGGCAGCTAGTGGGCAGCAAAGGGCAGCTAGTGGGCAGCTAATGAGCAGCTAATCGGACAAAAATTCCTATTTTTGCCTCCAAAAATGTGATAATCGCTCTGTATCGTTGATTGTCTCGGCCACCGAGCAATTTTTGAGCTTCATATTTATTTCCCCAAAGCTTATAAGCAGGCAGTCTGAATTAATCAGAATTGCAACAACAAAAAAATTGTCCCAATACTCTCTAAACCAAAGTTTGGCCTGCGCCTTTAAAAATACCGTACTTTTTGAAAAATAGTGGAATTTTCGGTGATTTTCGGCTTTTTAACCAGCGGATTGAAAGTCTAAAAAAAAGTGGGACTATTGTTTTTATATTTTGCCAACGATGCAGTGGCGCGGAAATTGGAAACCCCGCCCCTCAGGTTTTTCAAAAAATTTTCTTCTTACAATCAGTCTATTACAAAAAAATTGAAGTGGTATTACATATGCATCCTATGTGCATTCCCCGTTATAATGCCTGTCTGATTTTCCATATTCATTTTGTTTTCCAGGCCACCGCCACCACCGCAGCACCGATCAGGGAATTGACGAGGACGAGCCAGAGGATGAGATTCGTCCAGATGATGAACCAGAAGAGGATGAGGAAGAATCATCTCGAGCCCGTCGTGACCTGCCACTTCCCCATTTTCCAAGCGATAACGACGCAAGTGCGCACTCGAACTCAGTAGGTACATTTGTTATTACTATCCCTTACGCGTAACACTTCGGAGACTCTATCATACTTCTTGAAGGAGGTGTCAACTTAAAGGGGAACGTGGTTTAAAAGTTACGGATAGCGAAGAGGCTAGGCCAGCCGGCTGCTGTTAGGTTACACGTCGTGTACCCCTTTTGGAAAATTCACCACGCCCACGAAAGTTGCCCCTCCTTTAAGTACCATAAAATTCATCTTAATTGTCAATTTCAGCCGTTCGAGTAAAACGTGTCTCGCGCGCCGGATCGAGTCATAAAGTACGTACTCTTAATAAGAATCGTGGAAATAGCAAAGCGGGAGAAACGATGCAAAACGATGTGCCGGCTAGCGGTGTGTTGAGTCCCTAGATGCTCTTCATTTTCTTCCTATTCATGAATTGATTATTTATATTCTTTTCTTCTTTCTCTTTCTTTAAAATGTTTAATATTTTTAATCCCCCTCTAGGCTCCGAATTTCTCGTTTTGCATATTTCTACCTTGTAGAAATTTTGTACAATAAACGTTTTTTTTTTTACCGTGAATCAAGTTACTCCTTCATAAAGGTGTTTGGCACGGGGTACTGCCTTGCGTCTTTCGGTCGCGGCTGCGTCGCGTGGCAGAGCTGCCTCGCGTCTGCGTCTCTTCTCGTAGCTTACACGCTTTCTGCCCCAAAAAACTCGTTTAAAAACAAGTACATTTGAACGAAAAACATGTAAATTTGGAAAAGTTTGAATTCGCATTAAAAAAAAAATAATTTTGCCGCCCAGTTCAATGGAGCGCACTTTCTCGAGGGCAGTAGCCAGTAGCCCGTGTTTGGTGGCTTTTTGGTCATTGATTTTAAATATTTCCATTTATTTAAAACGTTCAGCTTAAAATTACTTGATAAATTTTAATTTACCAAGATTTTTTGCGAAAAATTTTAACCGGTTAATTTGGTTTCGGCAAAACTTAAAATTTATACATTATTTCATCTAAATTTTTTTCAATTTTTCTCAAAAAACATATCAGAATAACAGCCAACCATCAAAATTTGAAAAAAAAACAGTGAAAAAACGAATTAAACTCATTTTTCGAAGCATGCAATTTTAACAACGACACTCCGCTATACCGCTCTGCGCCTTCTTTAGTCATTCAATTTTTCGGCCATTTTTCCGAGTTTTTCGACAAATTTGGCAAACAAATAATGCATTTTTTTAAATAAAAAATGCAAAAAACCATTTTGAGCAAATTTTCATTGAAAAATGTCCACTAAAATCCAAAAAAAAAACACACACAGATGAAAGACAAAAAGGCATGAAAAACTATTAGGAAAACAGCTATGAAAAAGCGAAAATTTTGAAGAGATTTGGCCGTAGAACCGTCTGGAAGGGGAAAATGTAGAAGAAGCACGTTCAAAAAATCACAGAATATCGTCACCAATCGCGGACCCCTTGCGCGAAAACGATCTGAGCGAGCCGGTGTCAAATGAGTGGCTCACGCTGAGATACGTTCGGGATATTCTGGAAAAATAGAGGGTATTATTAGGGCGAATGTCTATTTAGGTGGTGTTTATGTACAACGGGATAGAACTGTTACGCACGGGGTGCTGGTGGTTGCCTTGGCCGCCAAAAGCGAACGCGCTGCGGCTGCGTCGCGTGGCAACGCTGTCTCTCGTCTGCGTCTTGTCTCGTCGCCTAGACTCTTTCGTCTGCGTCTTGCCTGCGTCTGCGTCTCGTGTCGTCGCTCACAGTTAAACGCTTTCTGTCTCAAAATATCGATTCGAATACTGTCGCATAAATTAGCACACTGCCAAACTTTTTTTTCCGCAGAGCACCCCTTGTTTACGCAGGCGGCGTAGCAGTTCTATTTCTTCCGTTATAGACACCACCAAATTCTTAAAAAAAGACAGAAAAAGAAAGGTTCACCGCAAATCAAACCACCCACACACGAAAAAAAACATGTCACACTGCAAAGAAAAAAAATTAAATCACAAACGTCTATAAAAAAATAAATTGCATTGAACGGCAAGTGTGAATAAATGAATAAATGAATGTGTGAGTGGCGAACCTTCGAATACTGTTCCAGACTTGCCTGGTACCGCGTCGTGATGTCGATTGTTTCGCTCTGAGCAGAAGCTCATTTTGACACTCGTTGTCACTTATTGACGTGCGACTGTCGCCCACGTCTTCGTCGTCGTCCTGTAAAAAATTGATGTACACGCTTTCTTTTTCTCTGTCACTCTCTATTCATTTCACACTTTTCTGTATGCGTCTCGTCTCGTCACATCATATGACAGAACGCCACTATGGAGACGCAGACAATGCGATAGGGCGCATCTAGCCCACTCACCTTAACAATAACATAGTACGCTGTGAGCAACGCAGCCGTATTTGCAGCCATAGTGGTGATGGAGAGAAGAGGTTGGAGGTGACCGGATACCAGTGCTAATAGCATTACTGGAAATGTTCAATCATGTCTTTTACCGTTTAAAAATTTTAACTCACAAGCACTGTTATTCTGAAAATGATTAATGGTCAATGAGAGTGTCGTAATGAAGGCGGTGGGCACTTGAACCACCAGGAAGCTAATGGTTACTGTAGTGATCAGAATTCGCGTCTGGTCTCGAGGAGTTCGACCGAAGCGGTTGCTGAAAGTAGTTTACAGTGAGTTGGCTCTGTTTTTTTTTTTAGAAAGCCGCCCCGCCCCGCCCCTCTGCAAGTTTGCAGCATCAAATTGGGTAAACTTGAAAAGGGGCGTGGCTTCTTCCCCGATTTCGTGTATTTATTAGCCAACTCCATCAAAATGTTAACGGAAATCAAATCAAACACGGAATGTTAATTCTACCGGTCGTCTGTTGATAAACCGCGATACCTATGAAATCGCTCCGCACGATCGATTTCCCGCACTCGCCTACTGTAGCGAGTGCGAACTGCAAACGTGGTCTCGCCACGCAGGTGTACGCACAAAGTGTACGCGCACGCAACACGCGCACTAATAATATTATTTTAGGCCTCGACGCCCTCTCGCGCCACTTCCGGTTGCTACCTCTCTCCTTTTTGGTGTCTCTCGTTGGTGCGACTGTCTGTGACCGTCTGCCTCTCGCCTCTACCAATGCTATCACCACCACCGATTATCGATTGCATCGAGGGACCTCGCTCGACCTCGTGGCTCTCGCTTCACACTGGCAGGATCCGTTGGCACGCTGTCCCCGCTGGTTATGCAGTGATGTCCCTCGCCGAGCTCCGTGCCGCTGGTTGGATTCGTGTCCGTGCTGGCTGCTCCCTGTCACCTGCTCGTCGAAGACTGCTGATCCGCCGCTGATATTCTAATCTCCTCGCTGGGAAACTCCGTCAGAGCACGCTTTCTACGAGTTGCCCTGTTCTGGCCCGCTCTATGTAGTTGGGCCACAAGATGATGGTCGCTGGTGCGTCCATAGAGGTTTTTCGCCCCGCGCATGCCGGGTTTTCTTCTAATAAATATATTTTCTATATGAGCTAGCATGTTGGTATAGGTATACCAGGGCACTTAGTTGTCCGGCGCTCCCACCCAGACGCCGTCTCAGGGATCGGGGGAGCGTTCACATCGTCCAAGGAACGTGAACTGCAGAATGACCGGCGTCTCTTAATTTTCCGCGTGTTTGGGCGGGCACCTTTAAACTCTCGTGGCGAGACACCGCCTTGGCCTAGAGCTCAGGTTTCCCATGGGCACCCGGTAGAACTTTCAGGAATCATTTATGGATAACAAAACCCCGACACTTACTGCTTGGTAAGATCGCCCATATCGATCTCTGGTTCCCGGATGAATCCAACATGAAGCAGCGCCAACAAAACTCCTGGTATTACGAATTGTACGGCGAAATCGGCGAGCGGTAGGAACACCTGAATTTTGGAATTTTAGCAGTTTAAAAAATATGAAATCGTGAAGATGTCTGTCGTACATATTCTATTGGTATCATGAAGAGTGGTTTTTTTAAAATAAAATCTGAAAAATGCTTCTCGCCATCACGCCCATTGTGATTCTTTTTTCACCGGTCAAACATTTTCGAAGCGGCCATTGGCCCTGGTAGGTTGAATAAGCTCATCCTCCACGGCCTAGCCTTTTCTCGGTGAATAGAAGAGTCAACGCGAATTTGTATTCATTTTCGTCCAATCACTCGGCTCCGCGACGTTTCAAAACCCGTCATTTCAAATCCGCGACGCTTCAAAACCAGTCCTTTCATATCTGCGACGTTTCAAAACCAGAGGTTTCAAAACAATGTATTTTCGAAAAATTTCTCCATAATTTTCGGTGCTACCACGGAATAGAACTGACGCGTAATAGAACTGTAGCGAAATGGAACTCGCTTTGGAATAGAACTGTAGTGAAATTGAACTGTAGCGAAATAAAACTGTTCGGAATAAAACTGATCGGAATAAAACTGTTTGGGAATAAAACTGTTCGGAATAAAACTGTAGCGTTTTGGAACTAAATTAGCAATGGAGCGCGATTGCATTGTTTGCTCATTCAAATATTGGAATTTCTCATGCGCGTGCTTTTTTCAACAGTTTTATATTTGAGCTATTCATCAAAAATTGTTTGTTTTGTTGTTTTTTTGAATAAACTTTTATCATTTTTTTTTCTCGACCCGCCTTGACGGCCAAGCAATGCAATCGCGCTCCATTGCTAATTTAGTTCCAAAACGAAACAGTTTTATTCCGAACAGTTTTATTCCAAAACAGTTTTTTTTCGCTGCAGTTATATTACACTTCAGTTCTATTCCGAGGTATTATTGTTTTAAAATATTTGTCACCTGGCGAGAGGCGCGAATTCAAAAAATAGGCTCCGCCTCCTAGCCAAAATATTTTTGCAACTCTGCGCGCGCCAATTTGCAATCGCGGTGCGCGCGATTTTCTGCGTCGAATTTTTGTCCAGTGCCTTTCAATTTCTCCTGGAAACCTTTATAAAAATTGTTATTTTGAAGCGAATTTGGCAACTTTTGATTTAAAGTGAGTTTTTGATTTTCTTAATTGGATATTTGTTAATAAAGTAACGGAGATTCAACGCATAAAATCGCGCGCACCGCGATTGCAAATTGGCGCGCGCAGAGTTGCAAAAATATTTTGGCTAGGAGGCGGAGCCTATTTTTTGAATTCGCGCCTCTCGCCAGGTGACAATTTTTTTAAAACAATAATAGCACCTAATTTTCGGGTGCTACCTCGGAATAGAACTGACGCGTAATAGAACTGTAGCGAAATTGAACTCGCTTTGGAATAGAACTGTAGTGAAATAGAACTGTAGCGAAATAAAACTGTTCGGAATAAAACTGATCGGAATAAAACTGTTTGGGAATAAAACTGTTCGGAATAAAACTGTAGCGTTTTGGAACTAAATTAGCAATGGAGCGCGATTGCATCGCTTGCTCATTCAAATATTGGAATTTCTCATGCGCGTGCTTTTTTCAACAGTTTTATATTTTAGCTATTCATCAAAAATTGTTTGTTTTGTTGTTTTTTTGAATAAACTTTTATCATTTTTTTCTCGGCCCGTCTTGACGGCCAAGCAATGCAATCGCGCTCCATTGCTAATTTAGTTCCAAAACGCTACAGTTTTATTCCGAACAGTTTTATTCCAAAACAGTTATATTTTGCTACAGTTCTTTTCCGAACATTTCTATTCCGAACAGTTCTATTGCGAAGCAAGTTTTATTTCGCTGCAGTTCTATTATGGACCTATTCAAAGTACTGTAGAAAATCGGAAAAAATGACAAAAAACTGGGAGAAAACTCGGAAAATGGTCCGATTGGTCTGAAACTTTGGGAGAAACTGTAAAAAATGCTTCCGGACTTTCTCAGAAAATTTTGGACCGAAATATCGATTTAAAAAAATATTGATTTTTTTTCTGAAAATTTTCTAAAATCGATATTTCGGTCCAAAATTTTCTGAGAAAGTCCGGGAGCATTTTTGACAGTTTCTCCCAAAATTTCAGACCAATCGGGGCATTTTCCGAGTTTTCTCCCAGTTTTTTGTCATTTTTTCCGATTTTCTACAGTACTTTGAATAGGTCCATTACACCTCAGTTCTATTCCGAGGTAGCACCAATTTTCGGGCAGTTCCTGGCCAATTTTCAAATATTAAAAAAAAAACGGCCAAATGACAGCCGCCAAATAACCGCCAGGCAGCTGACAAGCAACTGCCAAGTTTTGAAGAACGTGCTATGCCTGGCGGCTATACATACTTTCAATAGCCGACAACACACGGGTTCCGACGTTCGCTATGCTTTGCAAAAAAGGGGCGGGGCCATCTACCTGTGCCGACTTTGTTTACCCACAATTTTCGAAAACAATTTTGTTTTCAATCGAGTCATGCCCAATTTACGTTCCGGTCCCTAATTTTACGTCATTTTACGTGTGAGAGCGGCTGGAGGGTAACGAACAGGAACATATGTATGATGAATGACTCAAATTGTTTCGCATAATTCTACGCTGGTCTCCATGATCATCATCATCGTCACCGTCCTCATCATCATCAATTGGGTATAAAAGGATGGAAAGGAAGCATGGGAAACTATACTGTTTTGGTTTTGGTTTCAAACTGTTTTTGGTTTTTTTTATTTACTATTGTGTTTTCAATCGACTTGCGACATGAGAACGCGAGACTCCTCCCACTTATTTGTGCGCGACCACGCCAACACAGTGATATTTGAAGAGACGCAGACAGGTAGCGCACAAATAAGTGGGCGGTGTCTCGTGTTTTCATGTCGCAAGTCGATTGAAAACACAATATGCTCGGTATAAAACGCTGCAAATTCGCTTCAATCGAACAATGAATTTCGCATGCCTTTGGAGTGAGAATCAGAGAAATCAGAGCCAATCATCGGCACTCTCTCGTCGCCAACGTGGCCGCGTCCTCCACTGTGCGAAGGGAGCGCGTTAGCAGCGCTAGGCACTGAGAATACAATTTATTATACATCTCTGGTATGAGAGTTCCACCTCTTGACCGTGCACTTCGGTCTTGCCCGCATTTCGTCTCGCGTCTTTCAATTTCCCACGTTTTCCCTGTTGGCCTAGTTCTGTATGGCCTAAGTTCCGATGGGCTTCCGGTGGAACTTTCAGAGATGTTTAACAGCATTCTAGACCAAGGCAAACGCGCTCTATCGCATGTCTGCATCTCCACAGTGGCAGCCTGCCAATTTTAGCTAAACACGTGCAAAAGTGGAGGCGCAGAGTCGTTAGAGATAGCCCGCGAAAATTCGCTTTCAAAACAATTTTTAAACACGTAAATAGTCATGAGCACGCCGTGAAGATATCTATTATGGATTCGTGAATTCGTGACGTAGCGAGACAGCGTGTCAAGTTATGCGTCAGCAATCGCCGGGTCTCGCCACGATTCAGCTCTTGGCGGCGAGAGAGAAAACAATTTCTTGCAAATTTTGTTCATTTTGCTGGCGCACAACTTGCAGCAACGAGTCGCTATGTCACCAAACAGTGGCGGAATTTGACACCTCCAAATGCTCGTCTAGTGGAGCGCACTTGCATACCTCCTCCTTTGGCGCCGATCATATAAACGCCCATCGCGGGCACTAAGAATGTGTACTGTGATGGTCTAGTGGTCTACATTTTCGATCGCCGATCTGGAGGCCTGGGTTCAATACCTCTTGGTGCACTTTTTTTTGTTTTCTGTTTTGAACCACAGATTCAAAGCAAGCTTCCGCCCAGCTCCCTCCGGTCGCCCATTTTCAAGGTTTCACGCATGCTTCCGGTGTTTTGCCGCTGAACTTTCTGGATAAAAGTTACTTGCCGAAGGATTTAAATAAAACTAACGAATTTAAAGTAGTTCGAAAAAATAAAAGGAAATTTTAATTTTGTTTTCAACGTTCTACTCCAACACGCAAATGTCATTTTTTGTGGTATTCGAAACAAAAATCCATAAGATTTAGTCTGAGTAGATACAAACGAATTAAAAAAAAATAAAAACCGCGGAGGGGGATCGAACCCACAACCTCCAGATTGGCGTCCTCAAGCTCTCACCACTAGGCACAGGTGGTGGGAGATAATGCCAAAACGGATCCGAAACGGATGGGACGTGGATTGGATCCATATATGATCCGATATAGATCCACGCGCCCCCGTGGAGGGAGCGTGGATTGTTTTGGCGTGGGTCACCGTGGATCCACGCCGGCGTGGGGGAGGATGGAATATATATGGAGGGCGCGTGGAATTTTTTGACGTTATGGAGAATGGATCCGCGTTCATCTGAAGCAGGGCGCGTGGATGTCAGGCTCTATTAGAAGAGCAGGCAATTTGGTAATTGACCATTGTAGCCCCCCTAGCTGATATCGACCACCAAGGATCGGCTTAGCACAGGTTGATTTTGGTCCAATTTACTCAGTGGTTTGTAAAAAAAACCTGGCAGTTATCCTGGTATATGAGTGAACTAGTATAATAACTAGTATAGAATTGTGTCGAAATAGAACTTGACGCGAAACAGAACCGCGTGGAATAGAACTGTTCGGAAATGAAACTGTTCCGAAATAGAACCGCGTGAAATATAACCCAGTCAATAAATCGAAAACAGGTCACGCCACTGATTGTGAGTGGAACTTTTTCTGTTTGGCTATTTATTCAATAGTCTTCACCCAATTGTGCTAAAACGCGCTAAAACTATGTACAGTTCTATTTCACGCGGTTCTATTTCCGAACAGTTCTATTTCACGCGGTTCCATTTCGGAACATTTCTATTTGGGAACAGTTCTATTTCACGCGGTTCTATTTTGAAAAGGTTCTATTTCGAGGTAGCGCCTATTTATCAGATAAGTCCTCCACTTTTTCCTTTTTTAATTTTCCATTTCAATATCGCCTTCCGCTATACCAGAATAGCCCCCCCCCCCCCCTGATAAGAATAGCCCCCACCGTATCAGAATAGCAAAACAACAAGCGAAAATCGACCAACATCGAAGAGCAATCCCAATTAATTGAAGCCTTTAATAGAAGTGCACCATTCATAGCTCTTTCTATCATTTTTGTCGCTTTCCGAATAAGGAAAAGCTTCGAATCAGAACTTTATCAAGACAGAATTGTCCCGAATCAGAACCGTTTTCTTTCCAAATGGACACGTGTCAAAAGTGTTGTATAATAATAAGCTAAATCAAATTCTCCAGTACAAAACAAGTATTTGTAATACCGTATTTACTCTATTTGTCCGGCATGCCGGCTTATTGTTTGAACCTCCTGCTTGGATGCCGGCCAGTTAGAGTGAATACCACATAATTCATTTTCCACATTTGTGGCTCATAAAATCTTTGTTTTCTTTTCCAATTACGTTACTGATTTCACCTTTACCATAGTTCTAATTTGGAAACGTTTTGATTCGAGATAGTCGGGAGGACGACGATGGTGAGGGACTATACTTATATATGCTGGGGTGGGGGCTTATATCCCACGGCAGGCATATGAAGTAAGTTTTCGTGAAATTACGTCTTAAAATAATAAAATCCACGAAAAACTGGTGTCACCACGCTACGCCCCGCCCCTTTCCCGTGCAAAACATAAGGGCCGTCGAAACCCGTGAGATGTCGGTCCACATGGGAAGGTATACCCGCCGCCATTGCAGATGTTGCAAGGGATTGGGTTAGAGAATTCTGAAGGGCGAGAGGGGAGCTCTTGATGAAGGCTCCGTGGCACGGTGCCACAGAGCTCACCGGCTATTTTTGGTTGTCTGGATACATGTGCTCATTGAGCATCTTGAGTGAAATCAATAAATGGAAAATTCAAGAAGTCTAGAAAATATCCACGTCCCACCCACGTCCCATCCGTTTTTGATCCGTTTTCAGTCCACGCTCCCACGTCCGCATCCTATCCGTGGGAGCGTGGATCCTAATAGGATCAAAATCGGATACATATAAAATTCCTATAAATTCCACGTCCCATCCGTTTCGGATCCGATATGGATTTCAAGCCCTTCACCTGTGGGCCACCGCTGCACACATTCTCAGTGCCCGCAATGGGCGTTGATATATGAGCGGCGCGCGATGCGAGGAGGTATGCAAGTGCGCTCCACTAGACGAGCATTTGGAGGTGTCAAATTCCGTCGCACATGTCACCAACCCATAATATCCAGAAAAATTGTCAAAACTCAATTTTCAGATACAGATACATAGCATGTCCTGCTCAAAACTAATCCTAGCCGTTTTGCTGGTTGGCTCTATTTTTGCTGCTCCATTGAGCAATCGCAGTGAATCAGAGAACAAGGGAAATGGTCAAGGAGAGCAAAAACAAGGACAAGAAGAATCTGGAGGATTTGGCGGCTCTTTCGGAGGCAATGGACAGTCTGGAAACGGAAGAGAAGGAGGTCAAGAAAGTTTTGGTGGATTTGGAGAACAAACGAACGGACAAGGAAACTTTGGTGGACAAGAAGAACAGAGAGGTGACAAATCTGGAAGATTCGAAAGCCAAGGAGAAGGCCAGTCCGGATTTTCAGCTCAAAGTGGATTTGGCGAGCAGAATGGTGGCGGACAAGGACAATTTGGCAGCTCTAATGAATTTGGTGGGCAGGGACAACAGAGCGGAGGACAAGAAGGGTTTGGCGGATTTGGTGGACAAGAGCAACAATTTTAAATACTTGTCCCTTGATTAAACTGTTTATACATACATATCTCCTAATTATGCCGGCCTATTTATAACTAATAAATCGTTAATTTGGGATTTTACGGCTTAAAAATATAGAGAAATTCAGTTACGATGCTCCGATGTTCCGCTGCTCAGTGTTTATCATAGCTGTGAGGCCTGCGGAACATTGGTGGGTCGTAAATGAACTTGGAAATCGCTAAAAAAAATTGAAGAAATTGAGAAAAATTGAAAAAAAAAACCTTTTTTTTTAAATTCAAAACTTGGAAAAAAAAATTTTTTTTTTTTTTGAAAAATGGGCATGCTCAGGCATTTCATTTCTTTAATTATTAGAAAAATTAGAAAATATCAGAAAAAATTGG
The DNA here is from genome assembly GCA_963572235.1 of Caenorhabditis japonica. NCBI lineage: Eukaryota > Metazoa > Nematoda > Chromadorea > Rhabditida > Rhabditidae > Caenorhabditis > Caenorhabditis japonica. The sequence continues at coordinate 5,964,574 of OY754345.1, forward strand.
AATAATATTAGGAGACCCGAGTAAAATTAGAAAAATTAGAAAATATCAGGAAATTTAGGAATCTTAAACAGATCTTGTAAGATTCGTATCGATTTCGCAATAAGCGCATATTATCAGGAAATTTACGGATCTGATCAGATCTTATTTTACTCCGATCGCAGCGCGTTGGGCTGCGTCGCGTGTCGCCAAACGAGTTTGAATGTAAAAGCATTTTTCATTCTTCTGGCCTAAATTATTTTTTCGTTTCTTTTAATTTCAATTTTTTATCAACTAAATATTTGATATTCCTTTATTATTGATTTAAAAAATGTGCCACTTCACAATCAGCGATACCTTTAAATTAAGGCTTCGCCTCTTTGCTCAATTTTCAGGTGATTTTACTTTTACTTTATTTTGCACGTGGAAATTTTGCAACAAGGTTGAAATTTGAGGAAAGAAGCGGGGCCGAATTTTATGGGCTTGTCAAAAAAGTATCCAAAAATGGGAAAAATGACAAACAATTGGAATAAAATTCTGTTCAAAATTTTTAACATTTTTCCCGTTCCAGGCTTATCGAAGCATTCTCCGGGTTTTCTCCCAATTGTTTGTAATTGTTTTCTTATTGTTGACATATCGCTGAATAGGCTCACGAAAGTTCACGCCGCTTGTGAGGTGACGAAGTTTTAAAAACAATAACATTTTTTCAGAAGTCATGTGCATCGTATTTGTGTCTTGAACCAATGGCCTATCGATAACTGTCGCAGGTTAGCGCTTCTTCATTTAATTGTGAAAATATTTGCATTTTTAGGCCTAAATGGTTATTTCGTGCCACGAGCAACATTCCGTTTCACTCGAAGATTTTTTGGCGAACTCGGTCAAAACTATTGTTTGATTTGACGTGTGGATCTCTCGTCGAGGTCTCTTTGAAAGATTTGATGTAATGAATCGTTTTTTAATTCTGAATCATAAGCATTATTTTCAGCGCGACCGCGAGATGGAGACAAGCTGCCAAAGCGACAACAGAATGGAATGGAATGGCATACAAAATGGAATACGCGGAAAGATCGAAAACGACGCGTTCAATTTCTGCATAGAGTTCTTAATAATTTGTATTTTTGTATTCTATTTATATTTTATGATACTTTTCGTTAAATAAAACGTATTTGTATGGCAATTTATCTGCATTTTTACGTTGTTTCGAAAAATCAATAATTGTTGATACGACAAAATCTTGCCAGCAAAATTACGAATAAATTTAGAAAATTTACGGATCTTATCAGAAAATTCACGAATTATTTTAGGAAATTTACGGATATTATCAGAAATTTTAAGGGTAATATTAGGCGATGCGAATCTGATCAGAAATTTTACGGATCTTTTCAGGTATTTTATGAATCTTATCAAGCCACAATATAGTCTTGAATCGTTCGTTTAAAATCCGTAAATTTTCTAATAATTCAAGAATTTAAATGCCTGAGTGGTAGAAGTTTCGCAGAGACAAACTTTGTGCATCAATAAGTGTTTGGAAAATGGTAAATTTACAATTGGGTTGTTTTCAATGCACAAAGTTAGTCCCTGCGAAACTTCACAGCCATTTTTATTTTAAAAAAACCATGTTTTTACAAAGTTTTGATTTTTTTGTCATTTTTTCTCCATTTTCTTTCATTTTTCAGCTCAATTTATACATGTCAAATAAAAAAAAATTCTGGGATTCTCTAAAAATTGAGAGAGATTGAAAAAAAAATGGCAAAAAAATTTCAAAATTTGAAAAAAAAAATTTTTTTTTGGAAGGGGATGACTAACTTTGTGTATATTTACGTAAATATTATGGATTCGTGACGTAGCGAGACAGCGTGTCAAGTTATGCGTCAGTAAATGTTGCGTCTCGCCACGATTCAGCTCTTGGCAGCGTGGGAGAAAACAATTTTTTGCAATTTTTTTTCATTTTGTTGGCGCACAACTTGCAGCAACGTATCGCTACGTCACGAATCCATAATAAGTGTGTGCGGACTAGTAAAACTACAAAAATTTTGTTTTCAAGGCTTACAATTTGTCCGTTCAAAACTGCTTCCACGGCCGTTTTTCAAAATTTGACGTTTTTTTTTTCATTTTTTTAGTGATTTTTTCATTTTTTGGTAGGTTTTACACCTATTTCTTCCAATTTTTCAACAATATTTGATAGGAAATTGCTGAAAATTGGAAGAAGTTGTGTGATATTAACAAAAAAATCAATAAGAAATTCAAAAATTCAAAAATTTTTTTTCCAAAATTTTGCTTTTTTTCAGTGGTTTTTTCGTTTTTGGTGGGTTTTTTCACCTATTTCTCTCAATTTTTCAGCAATAATTGATAGTTAATTTTTGAAAATCGATAGAAATTGAGTGATATTAACTAAAAAATCAATAAAAAATAAAAAACTTTAAAAAAAAATTTTTCCAAAATGTTGATTTTTTTTTCATTTTTTTGTTATTTTTTTCTTTTTTTGGTGGGCTTTTACACCTATTTCTCTCAATTTTTCAGCAATAATTAATAGAAAATTGCTGAAAATTGATAGAAATTGAGTGGTATTAACTTAAAAAAATCAATAAAAAATTAAAAAACTAAAAAAAAAAAAATTTCCAAAATTTTGATTTTTTGTCATTTTTCTCCATTTGCTCTAATTTTTCAGCTCAATTTGAACATGCAAATAAGAAAAACATTGCTAAGAGACGCAGGAAATTGCTGAATACTCGGAAAAAAAAATAATAAAAAATTCAAAAATTCGAAATTCAAAATTCGAAAAAAAAAAATAATTTTTAAATGGCCGTGGAAGAAGGAAATTTTACAGTGACTATTATAAGTTCACAAATACAGTTACGACGCTCCGATGTTCCGCAGGCCGGGCGGGTCTCGCAGTAAAACGCGCCGTTCATATGAACGGCGCCTGCCTGGCCTGCGGAACATCGGAGCGTCGCAGCCAATATGGTTTACGGAAAAAACCGGCGTTTTAGACGTTCTCAATGTGATTATCGAGCAATAAAACAGACTACAATAAATCCTCTAAAAAATGAAACAAAACACAGTTTTCACAAAAACAACTATCATCGTTTTTTATCCCATGATCCGATTCCGATTGAATATACGTAATTTAAATTCGAATATTTTCAAAAATAAAAGAGAGTTTAAACTTTTGTTTTTATTTTTCAAACTCTCCATCCGATTAGTTCCCTATAAAAAGAAGATGTGGGAAATCAAAACAACACAATCCCAACTGTCTACAATTTCAAAAATGCTCCAAGTGTACATTATCCTGGCTCTTCTCGTCTCTACAGCTTTTGCTCAATCGGAGCAAGGTGCCGCTCACAATCAGAATGGACAGTTTGGACAGGGACAGCCAGGAATTATTGGTCAAGGACTTTTTGGTGGACCACTTGGATCGACTGGTGCGCCGCAGTTTGGATTTCAGGGAGGAGCCGGAAATGGGAATGAAAATGGTCAACCGGGAAAGTAAACGATAAATGATAAAAATTTTGAATGCTAAATATTTTTGCTGCTAATTTGAAGATGTTAAAAGCAATAAAGGGGTTTCAAATTTTCGCGACACGGCTGTTTTTTTTTTTAATTTTTTACTTAAGAGCTCATCATAATGACACGAGCACGTTTTTTCTATTAATTTTTGAATTCCAGAGTCTTAAATAAAGCTCTACTGACACAGAAAAGGTAGAACAGCTCGAATAAGTATTCCGTTGTACATGGTGGGCTTTATCAAATACTATAAAATTCGTTTTCACACAGTTGTTTTTCCTGTACAGCTCCATTTTTTGCAGTTTGATTCCGAACAACTCTATTTCCCTACAGTTCTATTCCGGAATATCACCGAGCTGTATGCCGGAACAATACTGGAAATGCACTCTGTTGCTAATAATAAAACGTACCTTCCAAAACGACCTGTTCACTATATTGATTAACGCGCCATCTCTCACCATACATCGTCCCGCCCACTGTGGAGTTGGCTCGGTGTCTAAATCGACTATCATTAATTAAAATCAAACCCGTCTTAACTCTTACCCATACAAAACTGATAAACTTTTGTGTCATGCTCAAAAAACCTGAGGATTGCCAGTGTGACACACACAAAAATGATCACCCAAATGGCTCGTGAGAATCGTTCAACAGTTCGCAATTTGAGCGTGTTTCGATGGTATTGAGTGAGAAATCTGTAATTTAAATATTATAGAAATTGTAGTTTAGCCTAGTCTGTAAATAGACGTCAATTTTTTTGGTTCCAAAACTTGTGATAATTTTTTTTTAATTTTTGTGTTTTTTTTTTAATATGGAAATTTCACATTATAATTATTGTGTTTTCAATTGACTTGCGACATGAAAACGCAATTCAAGTCTGCATTCACCGTTCTGTCTGCGTCTCTTCAAATATCATTGTGTTCCCGTGGTCGCGCACAAATAAGTGGGCGGAGTCTCGCGTCCTCATGTCGCAACTCGATTGAAATCACAATAATTAGCCTTCAAATTTTGTTTAAATAATTTTTTGCGCAGGATTGCGGTACGTGAAACAGTGCAAATTGGTGTCTGCGCTTTAAAATTAAAAAAAAATTTTTTTTTTTTGGAAAAAATTTCTGTTGATTCCAGGAAACAGAAAAAAAATCCCCCAACTCAAATTTCCCAGCGTCGAATTTGGCGCATATGCCAAATGTTTTGAAAATGTTAGCTTGAAATTCTATTTTAACCACTCCGCATTCAAGTTACAATGACACTCCATTATAACGCAATCGCGTGTTGTTTATCCAAAATTTGACCGATTTTTTGGATTTTTGCGGTTTTTTTCAATTTTTATGCCAAACCACTCGCATTGGCCGGCTAGTAGCCGTTTTCAATGACTGATTTCGGTTTTCTCGTCCATTAGCGCGAAACTCGTCCCGATCGCCGATTCGGTGCCAACTATGCGCCAGTAATGGCTATGTGGCATCTTTGGTGGCTAATAGCTATATACCAGCATATATTCGCTATATCCGGGCTAAAAATTACCGGTTTTAATCACATATTTTTTCAAAAAAATTTTATTTAATGGTTTGTATTCTAAATTTTTTGGCCCTAAGTGTTTGCGGACCGAACTCGCCTATATCTATTCAATTATTCTCTCCCTTTTAGTGATTTGTGTATTGTAGTCGAAATCGTAAAGAAAGCAAGTGCGCGCCACGAAACTTAGTGCTTCATGATTTTCATTTTCGTCACCAAATTATTTCATTTCACGTTGAACACGTGAGGTTTATTTGTCTGTAAACCAAAATTAAAATAACGAAGTACTCATGCTGCGTTCAAAGTGATAAAGATGGAGAAAAATCGGTGTCCAAAGTGAAAAAGAAATTTCTACTTTTTTTACGTAAAAAGATGGTAACCGTACCCAAATCGTGGCGTGACCTCATTTTGTGTCCATTTACGGAATTTTTCGACGAAATTGGGAGGTCTCGCCATGATTTGGGTACGCTTACACTATTTTATGCGTAAAAATTAGAAATTTTTCTCTTCACTTTGGAGACCAATATTTCTCCATCTTTATCACTTTGAACGCAGCATTGAATTCGTAGAGGGCACTTGCTTTCTTCACGATCCGACAATAAAAGGAAATCATCAATAAACTAGCGAAAATTGCATATTTAAACCAACACATTGAAACACTTTTTTTTAACTCCCTAAAAAAACGTACCTAGCAGCGGCCAAAAGCACTGAAAATAACGTCATCATGGTGTCAGTCATGTGAGGAATCGTCTCCATAGAGGTTCGAAATAAATGACACATTGCGAGGGATTGGTTTAGGGATCTGAATATTAAACTTGATATTTTTCGGCGGTTGTCTGGTGTGCATTTGCGCGTCAATTTTCATGTTTGCGTACCGTACCTTTTCAGCGAAATTTGCCAAGTTCAAACACCGCACGCGTAAATGCACAGCGAGCAAACTTGAGCTTATTTTATTTACAAGGAAAATTTAAAATTACCTCGTTCCCTCACCGACAAAGTAATACCAAACGGTGAACGGAAGTGGTGAGAGGACGCTGAGCCAGCCGCAGAAAGTGAGCAACCAGATCATTTGGTACAAGGGGTTTGGCTGAAAACGGTTATTGTCTTGACGAGAAAACGACCCTCCAATGTTCCACAGGTCTTGCAGTGACCTGCGGAACATCGGAACATCAGAGTGTCATAAAATCCCTCACAAATCGTCGATCTCCTTCTCGTTTCTCGCGTTTTCCCATTCCCAACATGACTGCGCACAGCGGAGCGACGAGCATCAGCAGGAGCATCGGATAGGCGAATCCGTAGACGGCCATGTGTGACCAACCGTTGTTCAGACGGCCGAACATGAAACCAACATTTTCTGATATCTGCAATGTTTGGCTATCAAGGATACAACGCTCCAAAATTACGCGAGGGTCGATGTTTATCTTCATAAAATTTTTAGCGAAAATTTCGATTTGTCACAGCTTTTTCACAGTCTTCAAGGTTCTTTTTATCGAAAATTCAAAAATAAACAAATTTTCGTCACTACAACAATCCGAAATGACGAAAAGCATGTTGTTTATCGTCACTCGCTTTCAAAAAATTTTTACCGAAATTTTCGATTTTTCACATTTTTTTCACAGTCTTCAGGGAGGTTTATTATCGTAAATTCAAAATAAACATATTTTTGTCGCTACGACACACCGAAATGGCAAAAGGCATGTTGTTTATCGTAATTCGCTTTAAAAAAATTTCACCGAAAATTTCGAATTTTCCCAATTTTTTTTTCAATTTTCGACGAGTTTTTCAATGAACATTGTAAAAATCTAATAAAAATAGTGTTTTTACGACACTCCGAAATAACGAAATGCATGTTGTTTATCATCCACAGATTCGGTTTGATTTAACCGAAAATTTCGATTTTTTCGTGATTTTTTGGTGGTTTTTTTTTCATTTCTCTATTTATTTTCTGCACAAAAAAGTTCACAACAAAGAAATTTAGAAATTTTTAGTCGCTACAGCACTCCGAAATAACGAAACGCATGTTGTTTATCGTAAATCCACACCCATTTAATTTTATCGAAAATTTCGTTTTTCCACGATTTTTTTCCTGTTTTTTTAAGCTGTTTTGGAATAATTTATGCAGATTAACGGCGGAAAACTCGTAAAATAGCTTGTAAACAAAATGAGTAATAAATGGTAAGTATTTGCAAAACCACCTGCATAACGTGAGTTTTTTGAAAAGGTTCAGAAAGGTTCAAAATTCGAGGGTTAAACTTTTAAACAGATTGAAAGTTTTCAAACTTTTCCATTTTTGAGTAATTACATTATCATATCGACTTTTTCTTTTTTACAAAAATTTAAAAAAAAAAATTTTGTTGTTTTTTTTTCTTCACTGTTATGTGCTCATAACTAAAATTCAGCTACGACGCTCCGATGCTCCGCAGGACAACATTTTTTCTTCCTTGAAGCCTATCAGCGACCTGCGGAACATCGGAGCGTCGTAAGTAAATTTAGTGGTCTAAGGCGCTGCGTTCAGGTCGCAGTCCTCTCCGGAGGGCGCAGGTTCGAATCCTGCGGATGACATAACTTTTTTAACTCACCTCACACTTTTTTCTCGGAAAATCGAAAAAGAACCCGTCTCCGCAACAACATTTTGCTGCCTGAAAGGAAAGGAAAAGGTAATAATGGAAAATAAGGATTGGTTTCACCCGCTGATCCTCTGTGGCACACTGATCGGATGGCAGTATCGATATGTTGTGGATGCGCAGATCTTCGTCGCCGTCGATCGTCGTCAGATGCATTTTTGAGCATCGGGCAGGAGCAGCGCGGCCGCTCTCGATGTCTCGATGAGAGGCGTCCTGTAATCATGATTTTAGAGGGATAATGTGGCCAAAAAGTCATCATAATTTCAGCTGTCCAGGTTGTAGTTTTCAGAGCCAGTCAGACAAATTGAAAAAAGAAACATTAGAAATCAGAAAAAAATAAAGTATGTGATAGCAACAAGTTCAGGAAATACATAACAAAAAATATATACCCTTCCACATCAAATAATTGGCAAAATAAATTGAATTTCCCAAGAAAATGAGTTTGGCGAATTTCACCACGTCAAAACATCACCCGCCTCCGGACTAAATCTCGTCATATTGCATAACAAAAAAGAGTAAAAACATGGTTTTTATTGTTTCCGCAGCTTTTCGCTCATGTTCACACATTTTCACACCTTCCCTCACTTCCGTGTTTTTTCTATTTTTTTCAGTTTCAGCGTTTTTTTTTAATTTACAATAACGGTTTTTTGTCAAGATTCGCCATAAATTGAGCTGAATTTTGCATTTTTCTAGAACCTTATCACTTTATGTCTCTAATATGCCTCTAATAGGGATCATAAATGAGCTTGATCGATGAAATAAGGGTAATTAATGAATATGCCTTTAATATGACCTAATATGATCCATAGATGATCCATATAGTCTATATGATATAGAATATTTAAAATTTCAATTTTTCTAAAAGTCCTGAAACTTTGGATTTTCAAAATTTTCTCACTTCGAAATCTCTGATTCTCTAATTTTTTGGATTTTTGACGAACATTCAACAAAAATTTCGGTTTATTAACATTTATTTCTGAACAAAAACTTCGATTTTTTAATTTTTCTCGGTACTACCTCGGAACACGGCGTTCTGGCCGGAACGTTATTGGCAATTCGCTCCGCTGACAGTGTCTGCGACTCTCCGGTTACAGTTCGCTACAAAAAAAGTATCCTCGCACTCTGCCTCTTTGCGTCTCCTCTTCGTATCTGTTTCACGCAGATGAGTGGCTGCGCAGCTAAATGCAGACCAGGCTTGGTCGGAGTCGGAAAACGGAAATTCAGATTTTCCGAATTTTCCGACTTTTTTTGGAAAATTTTTCCGACGGAAAATTTTCCGAATTGATTATCCGGAAAATTTTCCTGTCGGAAAAATTTCCGAAAATTATCGGGAAAGTTCAGTTCTTTTAGGTGCCGCTTCTAAGTACCAAGAACTTCTCAAAACTGAATTTTTTGTTGATTTTTTTGTTAATTTGTTGATTTTCGTATTTTTTCAAAGAATTAAGATGAGCCAATTGATAATAATCTTTTTCCGAAAATACAAAATTAAATAAGAAACCAGTTTCAGTTTCGAAAATCGGAAAAAAATGTCGGATATCCGATTTTCCGAAAATTGAAGTCGGAAAAAATTTCGGGTATCCGATTTTCCGAAAAATTATTTCGGAAAAAAATTTCCTTTTCCGATTTTCCGAAAAGCATTTTCCGAACAAGCCTGATGCAGACTACGGTAGAAAAATGCGACCAAACTTTAATTTTTTTCTCGGGAAAAAAGCCCGCGCAGTCCAAAGCAAAATTGCAGATGTAAAGAATTTCTTTCGGGTCGAAAATTTAAATTCTTTAATTTTTAAATTTTTAAAAACTTGTCATATGGAAAATTTCGTTTCAAAATGTTGTAAAATAGAAGTTGTTTACATCGAATTTTCGATGTTTTAAATTTAATTTTTTCGACGAAAATTCCGAATTTTGGATGCCACTTTGGAATAGAACTGAAGCGAAATAGAACTGTGGCAAAATAGAACTGTAACGTAATAAAACTGTTCGGAATAGAGCTGATCGGAATAAAACTGTTTTGGAATAAAACTTTTCGGAATAAAACTGTAGCGTTTTGGAACTAAATTAGCAATGGAGCGCGATTTCATTGCTTGCTCATTCAAATATTGGATTTTCTCATGCGCGTGCTTTTTTCAACAGTTTTATATTTGAGCTATTAATCAAAAATTGTTTGTTTTGTTGTTTTTTTGAATAAACTTTTATCATTTTTTTTCTCGGCCCGCCTTGACGGTCAAGCAATGCAATCGCGCTCTATTGCTAATTTTGTTCCAAAACGCTACAGTTTTATTCCGAACAGTTTTATTTTGCTACAGTTCTATTCCGAACGGTTCTATTACGAAGCAAGTTCTATATCGCTGCAGTTCTATTACACTTCAGTTCTATTCCGAGGTAGCACCATTCTTTTTTGTAAAATTTGCCAAAAATCAGAAAAAATTTTTCGTGCGATTTCGATGTGATATTCGTAAATCCCCCACCCAAGAGTATATTTTAAGCAACTTTCCCCAGAAAGTTGGCACCCCCTTTAACGAAAGTTCAGAATTTTCAGTTTTCGCTTTTTTTTAAACAGTTTTTCAAAGAAAATCTACAGATAAAAAAAAAATTTTGGAATAACAATTTCGGTACAGAACCACCATGAAATATAAGTAACCCCCCCCCCCCCCCCCCCCAATGGACATGGCGGATATAGTCCCCCACAGCGAAGGCCAGAGAGGTGGTATGCAAACGCGATCCGCTGAATCGAAATATGTAGTTCGTGTAGAGAACGCCGAATTGTCATCATTTTTCTTATTTTCTTTCGTTTTCGAGAATTTTTTATTGGTTTTTTGAAGCAAGAATTCTGATGCAGCGGGGGGTTATTCTGATATGACAGTGGGTCTTTCTGGTACGGCGGGGGCTATTCTGATATAATGGGGGTCGATATTGATATGAACACGGACCAAATCAAGTAAAAAGCAAAATGCAGCACGATAACACGGGACTCCGCCCACTTATTTGTGCGCGACCACGCAAACACAGTGCTATTTGAAGAGACGCAGACAAAAAAGGGATAGAATACTCGACTCATTTTTTAATGATGCTTTTTCTAATTTCCAAATTATTTACAGCAAAAACGAAAACTGATAAAAGTGTAAAATGAGGTAAAAACAAACAAAAAAGAAGGAAATCTACGATTGAAACTATTGATAAACGCGATAGGGATGTAAAAGAAAAGTAAATGTAATCTCTATTTTCGACTGGTTTTGTTCTAGCTCGCAGAGCCGCGACGAAACCGGATTAGCTTTCTAGCGTTTCGCGCAGATTTTGTTCTCTAATCGCCACTTTTGACCACCAGAGAGGAGTTTATTGCTCAAAAAAATGGGGTGGAATTATGGAGAAACATTCCATTTTTGATGGATCTGTTTATCTTCTTGTTAAGTGGGTGGGGAGAGAGAGAGAGAGAGAGACAGAGTTTCGTATTAGTTGGGACGTTTTTATGCACTTGAACTCTTCATCATCATCATCATCATCATCCAAATCTTCTTCATTTTTCCCCTTTTTTTCCTTTCTCCTTTTTCCCAAATAAGTGGACTTTGGAAGAAGAAGATGATGAGGAAATAAAAAAAAAAACTATGGAACTGGTACGCAGACGAAAGTGGCTATTAGCCGACGCTACGAAACTGTTATTAGTCGACGATATTAAGCGGCTATTAGCCTTCAAATTCCAAGAAAATCATCACATTTTTTGAAGACCAGACAGACCATCCGATCCGCTGAGCGGATCGGATCGGAATGATAAAAAAAAGATAAAAATGGGATAATCAGTGAGTCAGTTTGAGAAAAATGATGAAAACGATTAAATTTTAATCCCGGGTCTAAAATTATTGACTAGTTCAAAGATCTAGAGACTGTGTTTTTGGTTTTTGAAAAAGGTTCAAAAATTCAAAAATCCAAAAAAAAAAAAATTATTTTTTGAATTTTTTGAACTTTTTTTGAATTTTTATTGTTGAAAAAACAGCAGCCACATACCGTAACTAAAATAAGACTGAGCAATGACCACGCCATCTTTTGAAAAAACAAGAAAACACGATAAAAACAGGTTAAAAAATGTTAAGGGGAGTGGCCAAAATATCGTGTTTTTCGGGTTACTGTAGGTGGCTGCAAAGCTACCAGCTCCCACTATTAATGACAAATAAAAATGAATCAAAAATAAGCTAAAAATGACACGAGAATGACCAAATTTATTCAAAAATGCAACTACGTGCCTTTCCGAGAATAGCCTAATAGGTCAGTAGATCAAAACTCGGAAACACCATTAACTTCCTGCTAATCGCTATCAAACTACGAGCAAATATTCTTATTTTAAACAAAAAAAACACAGAAATTAGAAGGTTCAGGTCGTAACGAAACTCCGAAATAACGCAAATTAATTTTTGGGAATTTTTCAATTTTTTTTGGCATTTTTCTTGGAAATTTGCAATTAAAATTGATTGCAAAATAAAAATAAATAAATCCATAAAAATCAAAGAGCCAGATCTTCAAATAGAAGTTTAATTCTGGAAAATAAAAATCGAAGTTTTTATTTTAAAAAAAAATTTCTGTTTCATTGAATTTTCGATTTTTTTTTTTGAAAATCTTTCGATTTTTTAAATTTTTTTAAAACAAAGTTTTCTATTTTTTCTGGGATTTACGCAATTTTGGAAAGAAAATGTTCAGAATTTAAGGTTTTTCTTCGAATTTAAACGGTTTTTAAATTTTTTTTTTCAATTTTACTGAAAAAGTTTTTTTTCGGGAAACCAAAAAAATTTTATTTTTATTGTTTTTTTTTGTTTCCGAAGTTGTTATTGTTTTGACTTAATTCTATTATTTACTAATTGTAAGGTGTTTCTATGTTTTTGTATTTATTTTTGGTCAAGTTTTGCTGAGTTTCCCAACTTTTTATTATTAGAGTAATAAATTTTTTTCAGTTTCAATGAAACTTATTAACTCATTTTTTCGAGTTATCAAATTATTGCTTTCCTTTTCAAGGTGCTACTGAATTTTCAGACTTTTTTTAGATTTCTGGAATTTTCAGAAATTTCGATTTTTAGCGCCTTTCCTTGAATTTTGCTGAATTTTTTGATTTTATTTGATTTTTTTTTGTTAATTTACCAAATATTTTGAATTTTTGGGACTTTACTGAAAATTTGAAGCATTTTTTTTTAATACTCTTAAAAACTATTTAAAAACTCGCTAAAAATACAGGACTTTTTGGAATTTTAACGGAGTTTTTTACATAATTTTTCACAAAAACAGCTTTTCTCACAGTTTTTGCGCCCTTTTGGAGTGTCGTAACGACAAAAATCAGAAAAAACGTCATTAAACCATATTTTTTATCATTTTAAAATTCCATGAAAAAAACACATAAAAAATTCGTGAAACGCAAAAAAAATGAGGAACTAGAAAGACTTGAAAATTCTGATTTCAAAAAAAATGGGGGGGGGGGGGGGGGGGCGTGAAATATGTATCATCAGGTATTATCAGTGTTTTGAGCTCTTTATCAAAAAACGAAGAAATTTAAAAGAAAAACAGAAGCGTCAAATGAGAAAGCACACCTGTGTGTGTTTTCGTGTTAACATTTTCTTTGCAATGTCTGGGACATGTGAGGGAGGGGAAAAAGAAATAATTCATAAAAGGTCATCTATTTATGTATTACCATAATTGCAAAGAAGATACTTATTCCTTTTTTTCTCTTGCTACCTTTCTTATTACTCTGTAGGCTTGTCAAAAAAAGAAAAAAAAGCAAAAAAAAACAAAAAACACAAAAAATAATTGACCACCACAAAACTCGAACACGGGTGGCTCTCGCGGCGCCCAAATATGTTAACCACACGGCCACTAAGACAACTTTTTGCAAGCAAGCAAAAGCTATGATAAAACTGCGTTATTATGTGTTCTTGAGCGAAATACAGTTACGACGCTCCGTTGTTCCGCTGCACGGTGTTTATCTTATTGTTAGCTGCGAGACCTGCGGAACATCGGAGCCTCATAGTGAACACATCATAGGTGATAAAAAATTGGGATGTTTCGTGATGGTGATGGAAATAGAGAAAGAAAAATGAATAATGAGTGGACTAAAAACGGAAGAAAAAAAATAGAAAACATGGGGAAAAATGAAAAACGCAGAAAAGAAGAAAAAAGGCGTCTGATTTCCAGTGAAGATTATCGTGTCGCGAATTTGCTAATTGAGCAAATGGCTGCAGAAAAATGCTCATTTTTTCTCATTTCTCTTGTTTTCAAAATAATTGCACGTTTTTTGAAATGGTGTTGAGGTGACCTCTACCGGCGTTGTTTAAACTTCATTAGGGGAACATTTAATTGAATTTCAAGAAATGTTTGCAAAATTGAAAAAAAAAAATCCAAAAATTCGGTAAAATCCGAGAAAATTGAAATTTTCGGTTAAATCCTTTTTTTCTCGAAAATAGGTAGAATTTTGTCGTTTTGAACGCAAAAGGTGTGGCCACCTGGGGGTACGACAGAATAGAAATAGGCGAAATAGAAATGCTACAAAATAGAATTGCTACAAAAAAGAACTGGAAAAAATAGAACGGCTACAAAATAGAAATGAGCGCAATAGAACAGCGCGAAATAGAAATGTGACAAAATAGAAATGGGCGAAATAGAAATCGGTGCGATGGAGCGCGTTTGCATTATTCTTCGAATTTTCCGATTATTATAGGATTTTTCAGTAATTTTCAGATATTTTACGCACTTAACAACATCGAAAATGAAGAAAGGTATAAAATCAATGCAGTTTCAGAAAAAAAAAATGGAAAATCGGCGAAAAACTGAGCAATTGAAAAAATAATGCAAACGCGCTCCATCGCCAAAATTTGTTCTATTTTGTAGCATTTCTATTTCGCTCATTTCTATTTTTTATAGCCGTTCTATTTCGTAGCATTTCTATTTCGCTCAGTTCTATTTTTTCCAGTTCTTTTTTGTAGCATTTCTATTTTGTAGCATTTCTATTTTGCCTATTTCTATTCTGTCGTACCCCCGGCCACCTGGATTAAGTTTTGAATTGTTTTGGCCGGAAAATTCCAAAAAATCGTTAAAATTCGTCAGAGCCAAATTGCGTCATTTCGGAGTGTCGTAGTGCTACAAAAGTTCTAATTTTTCACAGCTTTTTTCTATATTTTCTCCCTCGTACAGTTTTTGTCTAGTACAATCCGTACGTATTTCTTCTCTTTAGAGCCCAATTAGAATAATTCGTCAAAATGTTCAATAGAGCGCGGATGCATTAAGATAAAGAATGACTTTTTTGTTGCCTGCATTTTTAAAGACTGTTGAAAATTGCTTATGTTATAGTCTCTCGTCTTTAATTATGGAAAAATATCGAAAAATTCAAAAAATTCAAAAAATGGATCAGTTTTTGCGCAAAAAATAAAAAATTGTTGTTTTTTTAGATACTTAACCACGAGGTTTAGTTTGGTTTCTATTTACATGAAAACATCGTAAATATTTTCTTGTCGTTTTCTCTTCTAGTTCAAATCATTTTTTTCTCACACTCTTGATTTAATTCACGGTGTGTTGAAGCGTACATTTTTTCAAAAATAATAAAAAGTACGCAAATTGCCGTCACACGCGCTTTCAAATTATAACGTTACAGGTTTTTGTGCATGCGCCGAAACTTACGACAATACAAAAAACAATTAATGCGATATTTTAAAAACAGTGACCGTAATCATAAAACTTTCTTTCAATGAGTAGTGCGCGGCGGCGCGTTTGCAGCGGTGCACCGTTCAACACACCGTGTAATTCAAGAAAAATCCAAAATGACACTGATTTTCCAGAATTTTCTGTTCAAGTTCATAAATTATAATAGCAAAGAAAAAGAGGAAAACGAAGAAAAAGGAGGGGAAGAAAAGTAAATGAGAAGAAAAACAAGGAGAACGAGGACATGTAGGTCTCGAGAATCTTCTCGTGAATATGACACCTTTGAAAACGTGTAAAAAGGAGACGGGGAAAGAGATCGGTTGGTATATTAAATCATTGCAAAATGTTTTATTTTGGGAGTCGATGGTGTTGCAAGCGTGCCCCACTTGCCTTCAACTATTTTCTACTCCGGTGCAGCTCATTTGGTGCGCTCAAAATAACCCAAAAAAAAAAACGATTTTTGCATTGTGTTATACTCGGTATAAAACGCTGATAACTCGCTCCAATCGAACAGTGAGGTTTAGAGAAGTCAGAGAAAAACATCGGCCACGGTCTCTCAATTTTCCGCACTCTCCAACGTGGCCGCGTCCACCACTGTGCGAAGGGAGCGCGTTTGCAGCGCTGCGTACTAAATATCAATCGACTTGCGACATGAGAACGCGAAACTCCGCCCACTTATTTGTGCGCGACCACGCGAACACAGTGATATTTGAAGAGACGCAGACAAAACGGTGAATGCAGACTTGAATTGCGTTTTCATGTCGCAAGTCGATTGAAAACACAATGGGAACAATACGTTTTTTTTTTTCGAATTTTCAGTAAATTTGAGTACTGAAAGTCCGTGTTTTTTTTGTCTAATCGTTGGATAAAGGAAAGGGCACATTCAGAGATGAACATAAGTGGAATTTTGAGTTCCGGAAGACGGAAGATGGAGCACGAAAGACGGAATGAAAAATAATTTACTGAAGCATACTAAAGGCACTTGGTGTGTTTTAACTGTTGCATCTGCAAATGCCGCAGAGAATCTTCTAGTTTTATTAATTTCCCAACAACAAAACACCTAATCTTGGAGAAATCAGCGGAGGTGAGCGGAAGACAAATTTTGAGTTCCGGAAGGCGGAAGGAAACGTAGATTACGGGACACGGGAGACGGAAGAAGATGTATTTTTTGAAATACGATATAAAAGTTATTACGGAAAGCGGAATTCCGCTCATCTCTGGGGAACATGGAAAAAATTTGCTCAAAAATCAATTTTTTGCCGAAAATTCCAATTTTCCAGGTATTCAGCACTTCAGCACAGGTATTCAGCACTATTCAGCACTCGTCTATTCAGCACTGTTACGGGACTTCTATATTCTGGAAAACGGAAAATGAAAACCACTTCATCTCTGGTACGGGCGTCTTAGCTGAAAATGGCTATCAGCCCAATCACCGATCGGCGCGAGTTCGGCGATAAATGGGGGAAGTTGGACCGGATTTGGCGCGAGTTTGACGGCAAATAGGAGTTAGCCTTTGAAAGCGGCTAATAGCCGTTCAATTCAGGGCCTGGGCGACATGCATTTGACAGACGCCTCGAAACCGATGGCTAATAGCCAAAAAATGGAGTCTTTGCAGAAATTTAAAAAAAATCGAAAATAAGTAAAATCGCACGGTGTCCAGGATTGGAAATGTGGGCGGAGCCTGATTTGCTGGCGCGCCAGCAAACTTGCATGGCGCACTTTCGGTGCTTTCGCATTTTTCGACTCTCGCATTTTTTTATTGATTTTATTATTTTTCTTTCAGTAAAACCTGTTTTTCTTTGTAAAATGTATGTATTGTATCTTTTAATACCATAAAATTGCCCAAACTTTGATTTTCGTAAAGATTTATCCTGGAAAAACACCAAAATACTCACTTTTTTAGGTCCGCAATGCTAAAAACGATTATTCCGAAATGGTAGCTGAACCAAATTCGACGTTCTTAGGCTTAAAAAATTTCTAAAGATCTCAGCTATAGTTTCATTGGAGCACATTTGGGAAAAATTAAGAATTTATGCTTTTTTTCCCGAAAAACATACAAATGCCTCAAAATTTGAATTTCGCGCGAAAAAATCCAGTGGAGCGCGTTTTTTGAACACCGTGCAAATCGTTATTTTAAGAACCAAAAAATTAAACATTCCCATAAACTCTTGAAATAAAATGAGCATCATCATTTCCATTTTTCCATAAATATCTTTGTTTTTTTTTTCTCTTTTTTCTTGCATAATCCGCCGAATTGGATTAACTGCTGATAACCTTTGCAGATATTTACCGATATCACGAATACTGCTAACAACGAAACGAAAAAGAGGAGGACATAAAAAGTTTAAAAATAATAATATAGCAGAAACATTTAAAGGAAGCCAACAGAGTCCAGGAATTGCCCTTGCGAAAGTGCGCTCTGTTGAACAAATTTTGGCAGTGTGCCAATAAATGGTTTTTTTTTCTGGGAGAGAACGTGTAAGAGACGCGACGCAACCGCAGCGCGTCCAGGAATTCAGGCTCCGCCCACATTTAAAGTTCTGGACACCGTGGAAGCCTGTTAAATGAAAATAGCGGAAAAAAACCGTGGTGTCTTCTGAAAAAAAAAAGAAGGCACTAGAAGAGCTCCAGATTGGACTTTTTCGGAAGAAAATGTTGTCTATTTAGATTCGAAAATATCCTAATTAGACTCAAAAAATAATTTTGGTGAAAATCAAGTAAAAATATTTGTTTTTTATTTCCAAAAAAAAAGCGAATAACATAAAAACTCTGACTTTTGCTCACCGAGCCGAGCCGAGGTGTTCAAAACAATTTTTGTGTCAAGCCGCGCAAAAAACCGATTCTTGTACATATACTTTTTTTTCAGAAGAATAAGCAGAAGACGTCGGCGGAAAAAAAAAAGAAAAGCGGAATGCATCTCTTTTGACATCAATCTTCGCCCGCCGTCCGAAAATTATCCAGAATCAGCCATGGTCCCCGCCGCATCATTTAGGCGCCTATTCAGATGCCCAGACCCTTTTGGGATCGCCTAATTGAGACGTCTGGTGACAAGTCAAGTCAGTCGGCGAGCATAAATCTGTACTTTTTCGAGTGTGGGGGTGCTCAAAGTTCAGAGAGCAAAATCAGTTTGAAACGATTCATATGGGGGAAAGAAAAAAAACAAACAAAAAATGTGCAATTGATATTAAAATTGGATTGGCAACAAACAAGATGAAAAATAAAAAGTTTTCAGAGGAAGAAAAGAAATGGTACACGAATCACTGGTGGCGAAAAGCTAGAAAAAAAAGAATTAAATGAGACCCATCATTGATTTTTTTTCTCAATTTGTAAGTAGATATATATATTAATTAGGCAATTAGAAATCATCAATTATCAATTAGATTATAGCAAAATGTTTCTGGGAAACCAAAATAAGCAAGATTAGCATTTGAAACAAGAGAGAGAAATAGAAAGGGGCGGAGCCTAAGGCAATCGATTGCGGAGTACTGTCAAATTTACAGTCGGCAGCTGTTTTATTATGCGAATAGCGTCGTCATGGCTCATTCCTTTTGTCGATTGGCCGTTTATCGTGGTTAATTGATCGCCGACCTGCAAATTTAGGAATTTTTAGAAAGGAATGGACTTTTTTAAAAATAAAAATCGTTATTTTTTTCATAAAATTCCCGTTTCAATATAAAAAACTGACTATGATTTTTATAATCTTAAAATTTTGGGGTACTTTACGCGACAATTCAACTTTCTTCCTAAAGATCAGTAAAACTATCAGCCTGTAAAAATATTCGAGAAAAAAATTTTTAGAGGCTCCAATTTGAAAACTTGGGCTAATTTTTTTGTGACCCCACCGTAACCAATCTGGAAAGCAAGTCGAATCGAAGAGCCAAAAAGGGGAGGAGCTACAAAACCGCGCCACAGCTGTCAAAATGCATTTTCGCCGCACGCCTTTTTACACTGATTTTTTGAATTTTCAATTTTGTTTTACCTTCAAACATTGAGTGAAAAACCAATTACATTCCACAATGCAAATGTGCGGCGCGGTTTTGTTGCTCCGCCCCTTTTCCAGATTTTGGTGGGTCTTGATTTTCTGTCTTTTCAATTTAAAAAAAAACTATAGGGTTACAGTATCCTCTGGCGCAACAACTGTAAAAGATGCAGACAACACAAGAAGCCACGCCCACTCAGGTTTTTGCATTGCGTTCATTTAAAAAACGAAGGGGCGGGGTTTTGAATTCATGAAGGGCACCTCCAATAGAGTGGCATATGATTTTATCGGCTTAAAATTTAAATTTTCTCCAAAATTTTCGTGATTTTCAAAAATTCAGCAAGAATTCAGTGAATAAATATTTTTTAATAATTTTTTTTCGGGTCAATATTACTCTTTTCTCAGCATCTTATCATAAACTTTGAAAATAGCCAACCCATTTTTCGACACAGTTGAAATTAGTGCTACCGTAACCCATTTAAAAATGCGAACAAGTTCTATTGTTTTTCGTTATTTTTTGAATTTCGATTTTTCACCATTTTTTCACAGTTTTTAGCACATTTTTGAATGAAATTTTCAAAAAATCAGAAAAATTGTGTAGTTACGATGCTCCAAAATAACGCAACGGGTGTTATTCCCCGTAAATTGACCCCATTTTTTTATCGAAAATTTGGCTTTTTTCACAGTTTCAATACGTTTTTTTAAACGAACATTTGAAAATCATTTTAAAAAAATGTTGTTATGACACTCCGAAATAACGCAATAGGCGTTGTTTAACGTAAATTGACCCCCATTTTTTTTTCAGCGAAAATTTCGATTTTTCACGACTTTTTCACAGTTTTTAGCACATATTTGTATGAAAATTTCAAAAATCAGAAAAATTGTGTAGTTACGATGCTCCAAAATGCCGCAACGGGCGTTGTTTATCGAAAATCAAAACTATTCATTTTTATTGGGTTACGGTAGCACTCATTTCAACTGTGTCAACAAATGCGTCCCGAGATATTTCGTGGGAAAAATAGCTATTTTTAAAGTTTATGATCAGCTGCTGAGACGAGAATATTAGAATTTTGTAACAGTGTTTGCGGAATTTCAACCCCGCCCATTTTTCTTTCGTGGTTCATTCATTTTGCCTTAAATAGCCGAATTTCAAAAAGAAAAATTATCAAAATTTCGGCAAAAAACACAAAATTAACCTGCAATCGCCCATCCGCCATGGCGGGTCCATCGTCGGCGATTCGGAGCACAAATAGTGGCATGGCGCCAAATTCTTGACCGCCGCGTATCGAGAACCCGAATCCTTTTGTGCCACGCTCCAGCGACACGTCGATCAGATTTCCGTTCTGCAAAGTGGGAAAAGGGAAAATTGAGTTTTAAAATGGACAATGAAAATGAGAGAAAATAAATGAATAAACACCTCCACCAAAACATGCAAAAAAATGAAAAGTGCACACGGAGAAATTACGAACCGTAAGTGCGTTTCCATATCCATAAATTCCATTTCTTCAGAATACGTGTCAATGACGGAAGAGCTGCGGAGATGAGCGACGAGGGATTCTTGACTTCCACTGGTAACAATCTGACGACACAAAACACGGGAAAACTTAGGAAAAGAAAAGACGACAATTCAATTTGGAATGGGACATGGACAAAACGGTGAGTGCATTTTTTTTTTGCTTATTAAATTAAATTAAATAAACTCACTATCGGCAATTGCGGCTGGGCACCAATCGGCATGGTGGATCTATCGCTAATTGAGAGCGAATCGAATGGGAGTCGTGACTGCTGCTCAAAAACGTGCGGCGGGGGTGGTGGAAGACCGTAGTTGGATTCGAATTGTGTTCCACCACCGTTCATCGTAAAGTTTCTTCCCAACGTGGAAGAAACCATCGGAAGAACTGGACCCGCTGTTTCAGCAGGGGCAATTGTCAGCCGAACCGATAGTCCAGAATCTTTAATGAGAGAGATGATGTCAGGATGTGCCAGGCTGAGAATGTCTATTCCATTGACAGCGACAACTCGATCTCCGACGGCAAGACGTCCGCATCGAGCAGCAGGGGATCCGGTTTGAATCTGACCAATTGTCGAACCATTCTTGTGGTGAGACGACATTAGTACGAATCCAAATCCGTCCTTGTCGTTGCGATGGAGAAGCACGTCGTAGGAAGCGTTTGGCGCCGTCGTGTTCAAAGATCCACGTCGTATCGAATCGTTCCGCGACGCTCTTCTCACCACCATTTTGACGTGCTTATTCTGGGCGGCCGCCTCGAGAAGGACAACGGCTTCCGAATGAGAGGCTCCTTCCACATTGTGTCCATCAATTTCCACAATCTCATCTCCTTCTTGCAGCCGGCCGTCCTCCTCGGCAGCTCCACCAATCACAATTTGACCGACAGACAGTGCAGTTTTAGATTCCACTCCGCCCAGCAATCGGAACCCGAATCCAACGGGCTTACGGATGAGTGATACTGTGATGAGGTCAGAAGACTTTTGGGTGTACTGACTGAACGGGATATAGTTGGGCGTGGCGAATCCAAGGGTGGTAGACGACGGTCTCATACGACTACTCATCCCGATCGTTGCGTCGTTGAACGCGTCGTATTCAGAAGTGACGGCGGGTTGACGTTGAAGTGTGTTTCGAGTGTTCTGATCCTCTTCTGTTCGTGACGATTGCTGCCGACCGGCCGGTGTTTTTGATCTACTCGGGGCTGGAACAGCGTCATTGTTCGGAACAGAGGATCCTCCACCTCCGTATCGAAAACCAGCAGACGGCGTTCGCGATCTCGTCTTCGGGGAACCTCGTTTCACAACAAGCTTTCCTCGATACCCAATTGGCCTCTCTCTTAACATGTCGACAAGTTGCGTGTGCGGCACAGGACGAACATTTCGACCGTCCAGCTCAACTATCGTGTCGCCTTCCATCAAATTCGGACATTGCGACGGAAACAATATTTTCTTGATCCTCTGTCCATTCACACTGTCCGCTATCGTGAATCCAAACCCTTCGGGTCCTTTGAATATGTCAATTTCGTGTAGATCACGGTTTTTGACAGCGGTATAGACATTTTCAGTGATTATTCTGTTGGATGGATTGATGAAAAGCTCGTAGCCTCGGCAAACTTGAATGTCGACTGCTTCGCCGACAGGAATGGCGACAAAAACGTCGCACGCTTCTTTCTGTGTGGCTCCGAGTAGAAGACGTCCATTGACACGAACAAGGATATCGCCAGTGCGAAGAACACCGTTGGCCGCAGCAGGACCACCAGACAATACGGATTTGACCTGAAAATAAAAAGTTTAAATAGTGTTTTGCGTATTATTATCGTTTTGATACTGCTGACACTCGGTGTTTGTTTTTATTCTGAGCTTGACAAAACCGGGGAAAAATTTCCAAGTCTGCGGCACGGTTTTCTCCTGCATTCTATAGCACTGTGTAAACGTGTAAAAAACCGTGCCGCGTGTTGGACGGAACGTCGGAAAATAAAATTTAAACTACGCGGGCTTTTCGTGGTCGAATTTTTCTACCGTAGGCTGCATTTAGCTGCAAAGCTACTTTTCTGAGTTAAACTGATACGAAGAGGAGACGCAGACAAGCAGAGTACGAGGATATTGTTGTTTTTGTAGCAAACTCTCGCCGGAGAGACGCAGACTCTCAGCGGAGCGCGTTGCCAATAACGTTCCGGGCAGCACGCCGTGTGCCGCAGAGTTGCAATTTTTCCTCGGTTTCGCGTTTTTCCCCGGTTTTGTCACGCTCTCGAAAAATCAATTTTTGCCGCAAATATTGGGAGAAGCAAAAAAATAGCGACAAGGTCTTTACATACTTTTGAAATCTCAACGAAAATGAAGGAAATATTACGCGTTCCTGGAATGGTGATACCGCGTCAAATGGTGCACTTAGTGGTCTCGCCACGGACGGTGTTTGCAGACTTGTGGATTTACGGGATGATACAAATTTGAATTTTTCGTCTCGAAATTTTGATTTCGGTTTTTTTGTTATTATTTGGGCTATTTTTAATTAATATGGAATTTGATAATTTTTCCGGGCAAGTGTTTAACATTTTTATTTCAAAATACGATAAAAATGTTAAACAGTAGCCCGAAAAAATTGTCAAATTCCATATTAATTAAAAACGGCCCAAATAATAACAAAAAAACTGAAATCAAAATTTCGAAACGGAAAAATTCAAATTTGCATCAACGCGTAAATCCACAAGTCTGCAAACACCGTCCGTGGCGAGACCACAATATACACCATTTGACGCGCTATCACCATTCCAGGAACGCGTAATATTTCCTTCATTTTCGTTCGAGATTTAAAAAGTACGCAAACACCGTGTCGCTTTTTTTTTAATTTTCCCAATAATTTCGTGGAAAATTTAGTTTTCGCAGGATTTTGCTTTAACTTCCGTCCTTTAAATATTTCTAGCCCACTAAAAATTTCCCAGATTTCCCATCCTTCTCACCCCAATTTTCCCTTCCCCTGCTCACTCATCCGCACATCCTGAGCCCGATTCTATTCTTATTTCCCTTTTTTCGCTTCGGCTCGCCGAGTCACACATTTGGTTGGCCCAATTGGAAAATGAAATGGAATGGAAAACACACGTTTTTTTGGTTTTGCGCGCGCGCGCGAAATTCGAAATTCGTCATCATCCGTCAAAGAAGGAGAAAAAAGGGGGGGGGGGGGGGGGATGGAGAGCGTTCCGCTGCAAAAAAAAAAAAGGCGAACGATTCGGGAGGGAGCAGCAGAATAGAAAATTCCTGAGGGGCTCATTTTTTGTTCGTTAGCATTGAGCATTGAAAAGGCTCGGCGAATTTGCGAGAAAATAAAAATAAACCAACACATGTTAGAATAAAAAAATGTGTTTTTTTATTCTCAGTACGGAGCGCTGCAAACGCGCTCCCTTCGCACAGTGGTGGACGCGGTCACGTTGGCGACAAGAGAGTGCCGAAAATTGAGAGAGCCGTGGCCGATGTTTTGCTCTGATTTCTCTAAACCTCTCTTCGAATGCATGTGAAATTTCTTGTTCGATTGGAGCGAGTTTTCAGCGTTTTATACCGAGTATAAAATAAAATAACTAGCATTTTGATCGTAATCACTTTTTTAAATCCCTCACCTGAATAAACTCATCGCCGCGACTCGACGCATCGTTTCCAATCAACGTAAAGCCCAGTCCTTTCGCTCCTTTCACAATTTTCGTCGAAATCATCTCTCCGCCCAATTTTGACGGATCTGTCGTGAATAGCGGATTCGATGACCGGCTAAAAATCTTGGCATGATGATCGTAAGAGCCATCGGGCGGATCGGCAAACTTTCGATAGCGAGTCGGTGAACTGTCAAAGCCAGAATCTCGTGGCGAGGATGAGGATTTCAAGGTGCCGCTCTGAAAATAAAAGGGTTCAGAGAAAATATAGTGATATTGCACCTACATTGTAGTGCGAATAGTGATTGTGATTTGCCGAAGATGGGATAGTTCCATATTTGACTGGCTGATCGATCGTCGCTGTGGATCCACCAAAACCGTACGGCCGTTCGTATTGTGTTTTTCGGTTGATGTGGCTGAAAATATAATAATGAAAATGTTATGTGTTTCTCAGATTACAGGTTTTTGCTATTTCTGGGGATATTTATAGAAATTTTATTGCCTAGCAAAGTGCGCTCCACTGAACTTGTTACTTTGTGAATTTCATTTTCATCGCCAAATTATTTTTTTTTCTGTTTTTCTCCGATTTTTTTCATGTAAAAATGATTTTCAATGTCACGTGAAGCTTTGTTTCGAAAGTTCGACGTTTTGAAAAAATTTCTGCATTTTGTCGACGCCGTGTATGCACACAATCTTCTTTAAAAAGTTAAAAAGCTTTTAAAATGATTGTGTACAAACACCGCGACGACAAAATGCAGAAAATTTTTTCGAAACGTCCGAGAGCCTGAAATTTCTGCTCTTTTAAAAGCTCCACGTGATATTAAAAATCATTTTTACATATAATGGACATATTCAAAGTACTGTAGAAAAACGGAAAAAATGACTAATAACTGGGAGAAAACTCGGAAAATGTTCCGATTGGTCTGAAATTTTGGGAGAAACTGTCAAAAATGCTTCCGGACTTGCGCAGAAAATTTTGGACCGAAATATCGATTTTAAAACATTTTCAGAAAAAATAAATAAATTCTTTTAAATCGATATTTCGGTCCAAAATTTTCTGAGAAAGTCGGGAAGCATTTTTGACAGTTTCTCCCAAAATTTCAGACTAATCGGAGCATTTTCCGAGTTTTCTCCCAGTTATTTGCCATTTTCTCCATTTTTCTACAGTACTTTGAATAGGTCCATAAAAAACAAGAAAAACAAACAACTGAAGCAAAAAATCGAAGAAAAACAGAAAAAAAATAATTTTACGATGAAAATGATATGCACAATGTAACAAGTTCAGTGGAGCGCACTTGGTTACGCGGCATTTTGCCAAATTTTTTGTTCATATTTTTGAAAAATTTCTCAATTTTCCTATCCCCACATCACAATTCTTCCTACTTTCTTGGCATCGTGCCGTTCTGCTCAATTTTCAAAAGCGGTGCACCCTCTTCGGAATCATCATCCTCATCCTGATCATGCGATCGAAACGACACAAATCCCTTGTGTCGCAGGCTTCCGGCACCAGTTGTTTGAGTGGCTGTAGAGTATCGGGAGGCCGGGGTGTTGAAGACGGTGCCCGAACTGGTGGAAGGGGTGAAATAGATAACAGAGGAGATGAGATCGGAACCCGTCGGATAGGATGAAGACATCATTCTCGTGCAGGGAGAAGAGAACGAATTCTGAGAGGTCAAAAATATTGATAATTTTTGTATTTTGTCACTCGGTGTTTGCGAATCGAATTTGAACTCAAGCAAGCTCCGCCCATTTCTGTATTTTTCCGGAAAAAAAAAGAAAAAAAACCGAAAAAATTGCGGGAAAAATCGGAGAATGCTCCGATTGGCCTGAAATTTCAGGAAATATTGGGAAAAATTCTCCTGTACATGCTCAAAAAATTTTGGACCAAAATATCGATTTTAAAAATTTTCAGTAATAAAATCGATATTTTGGTCCAAAATTTTTTGAGAATGTACCGGATAATTTTTCACAATATTTCCCAAAATTTCAGGTCAATCGGAGCATTCTCCGATTTTTCCCGCAATTTTTTTCCGTTTTCTTCCTTTTTTTCCGGTACGTTTTGGAAAATTCTGAAAAAAAACATCAGGGTGATGCTAGAATTTTTGAGGAATTTTTAAAGATCTTAAAAATCGGAAAAACATTTCCACAAAACTTTTTATGAGCCATCAAACTTTTGCTATTTTTCAAGCACATTTTACCTGTAAAATTCTACATTCCACAAAAATGTCTACCAACACGCAGGTCGCTGAAAATGTCGATGGGTGACGCAAATGGGTGCGTCGGGAGCACTTCGCTCCACAGATCTCATAAACTATTTTTCAAAGTTTTGCCGAGTATTTTTCGAAAAAACTTTGTAAAATAGTTTATGAGATCTGTAGAGCAAAGTGCTCCCGCCGCACCCATTTGCGCCACCCATTGACATTTTCAACGACTTTCACTGCGTGTTGGTAGACATTTTGGCTGGTGTAGTAGGATTTTACAGGTAAAAATGTGCTCGAAAAACGGCAAAAGTTTGACGGCTCATAAAAACTTTTCTGGAAACATTTTTCCGATTTTTAAGATCTTTAAAAATTCCCCTAGAATCATTCTGATGCTTTCGGAATTTTCCAAAGTAAGGTGGGCGGAGCTTCCCGAATCCGAGTGAAAAAAATTATTAAAACGATACGGAACAAAACGAAACGAAGCGAAACAATAATCAAAGACTAACAAACAAACAAAAAAGTTATGTTCCTCGAAAGGGTCTCTGCCAAAGAAGATGGATCATACTCTTACGGAGAGACACAGAACGCCCGAGCGTGGGGTGGAGCCAAACGGGGGACCCCCCTCTCCTTTCTTTCTTCCAAAAGGGCTCCAAATTTGTAGGAGAATATATATAAAACTACTCTCTTTCGGCCCGATGATGATGGAGGGAAACTAAACTAGTGCCACGAAAAGTGGACGTATAATGGAAATGGAAAAAAAGAATATGACAAATGCAGCTCAGCTCAGCACAACTCTTTCTTCGAATGAATGCGTTCTCGGATCAGATAAGTGGTGTGACAGCATCCGAGATAGAAGAAGAGGAAGAAAAAAAAGAATGGCAAGTCGAAAATTCACATCGTTTTGGTGATGAGGTGGCGGAGAGCATTGGATAAAGTGTTGAGGCGTGAATCGCGTGTGAAGAAGAGAAGAGACGATGTCAGTGGATGGATAACCCAATTTAGAAGAGGCTGTGGCAACAAGGCAACACGACAGATTTTCCCAGAATGCACAAGACTCGACGGACGGCACAAAGAAATTTGAACCGAGATTCGATTCGATTCGCAGATTTTGAGTAGCTCAAAAAAGAGAGATGGGTGTCACATTTTCGGGGCGAGCACAGCGAGGAGACATTTCATGGGAAAATCTGCTTTTACGCATTTTCCATGTCATTTGGATCACTCGTCTCATGCTTTCAACACTACTAAAATCCATGACCACGCCCATTCAGACTCTGGGACGTTTCGAAACCTGCCATTTCGCAACTTTTTTGTATTTTTGCGTATTGTTTTTCGCTAATTGGCACCAAAACACATTTTTATATTCCGTGTTTGATAAAATTCACAAAAGTTTCAAAACGTCCCAGTTTCGAAACGTCCCAGAGCCAAAAAAATCGATTGTCAGAAAATTAGATAAAAAATGATTTTGAGCTTCATTTTGCACGTGTTGCGAAAATATTCCATATGGACCTAGAAAGATGTGCAAACCTGCATTTTAATCAATTTTTCTGCATTAACATGCATTTTCCTGCGTCAAAATGGAGGTTTGCATATACTTCGAGATTTTTTTTAATTTTTCAGCTAAAATTTTAAAATTTTAGGGAAATTCAACATTTTCCTTAGCCAGAGTCCTAGCTTTGCAAACTTAGAAAGCGTCAATCTTGGGTAAAGAAAATTGAAAAAAGTATACAGAATATTCATTAATATTTGAAAGTTTGGCACATTCAGAGTACTAGGAGTCTAAAATTCGGCAATCTGTGCAAATTTCCATAAATTTTTAATAGTTTTTAAACTGAGAATTGATTCCAAACTCTCAGAATTTAGCATAAGTAATGTAATTTTGAAAATTTGAAAATGTTTTGGTCTCTAACAAATAAATCTTACTCGACATAAAAAGTTCCATAATTCTGATCGTCGACTTGCTCCCAGCCAGCTGGCAATTCTCTCGGATCGTCCCATGTCGTTGTGCCAGTATTGTGGCTGAAAAATTAAATTTTTTAAACGCATTTTTAGATTTCTCAAACACGCTCAATTGAATTTTATTTTATTTTTAACATAAATTTTCTTTGCCGTGAGAGCAAATTCCTAACAAAGATCCATAAAATTAGGCAAAAAAATCCGAATACCACACTGCCTCCAAAGGTGGGAAAGTGCAGAAGGTTGGCGCACTTTGCGTGCGCCGATGAGCGCTCATTTTCAACTGAAAATGTGGTTTCCTTAAATTTTTTCTTCAATAATAACATTTTTTGTTGTTTTTAGATTCAACTTTTGTCCAAATAGGTATTTTCGATAATTTACGAGCTCGCTCAATAAAATTGGTGGAGAAATTAGGACGAAATACAAAAAGTTGTAATATCTGAAGGAAAATCATATTTTTTCAAAATTTATGCCGAATGACTGAATATTTCCTTATTTTTCGATTCAAGTTTTGTAGACATGACCGAGACAAACATTTTAAGCGCAGAACCGGTCGGAAAAGTTCAAAATTGGCGGCGAAATATGAATTTGAAATATCAGAAAATTCCTCTTCTGGCATAGAATTTCTGAATTTCTGATATAATATGTGGTTTTTTTGTTTCTTTTGTACTTTGTGAAGGTACATTCAATTAAAAATTTGAAAATTTCACAGAAATATAGCTTCAGCGCCTCAGAAAGAGGTAAAATCCGGCGTTTTTTAAATTTCCATTTAACTGTGTGTAGAGAACATTTAATATGTGTTTAACATTTCAAAAAAATAGCTTTTATTATTTTATGTCGATGTTATACATTTTGTTCTTCAAAAAACCAATTTTCTTCACGTTTTTTCATTATATTCAAAAGGTGCAATAATTCTCGGCGAGGTACGGTGCAATTGCGCTCTACCTGCACGCATTAGAGATTAGAGACGCAGAGGCGTTGTGCTAAATTCTGTATCTCTGCGTCTGCAAACGCAAAGTGCGCCTGTCAATGTTGTTTTGCGCTTTCCCGCTTTTGGAGGCAGTGTACCAGTCAAAAACCATTATATTTAGTACAGTGTTATGCCGCGTCCAAAGTTGAAAAAATTCCCGAAATCAATAGCTTTTCGTAGTCAAAAGTTTCAAAAAAATCCCCAGAATTAACAGTCGATCACAGTTGAAACCGACGTTACCGTAGTTGCATCGCTGCGAGACCTTCTTCACTTTAAACATAGAAGGTCTCGCAGCGATGCAACTACGGTAACATTTGGTTTCAACTGTGACCGCCTGTTATTTCTGGGAATTTTTTCGAAACTTTTGACTACGAAAAACTCTTGATTTCGGGAATTTTTTCAACTTTGGACGCGACATAACACTGTAATAAATATAATGACTTTTGTCTGGAATTCGGATTTTTTGCTGCCTAATTTTATGGATCTTTATTATGAATTTGCTTTCGCGGCAAAGAAATGGAAAAAATGAAGATTTTATGTTAGAACTGGGAATCAGAATCATATTTTTAGCTGAATTTCTCGATTCATGCTCTCGCTGAATGATTTTTTTTAAGGAAAACGGAAAGAAAGCATATTAATTTCAATGGAGCGCGTTTGCTCCTCACTGCGAGCAAACGGTGAGAAGCAAACGTTTTTTGTTGCCAACTCACTCTATAAAATACTTGTCGCCATTTTCCGTGTACGCCGTCTCCCAGTTGGGCGGCAGCAAACCTTCCGAGCCCATCAGCATCATCTCTTCATCCGTGTAACTCTCGACGGGTCGTGGAGTTCCGTACAAATGACCTGACATTTTTCAGTGTTTTTGCAGAAAGAAACAGTGAGAATTAAGTTGTTTTGGGTCTTTTATTGTCCCCTTCACTTCACATCACAGGATGAGAGAGTAAGAAAAAGGGAAAATGGGCGGCACTTATGAGGAGGTGTTTGAGTCAAAAACAATAAAGAGATGGAGAAACAGTCATGCATCCTTTTCTGTACGTCCGAGTCATAGGTCGAAAAGAGATGGAAAGATTCAAACCATCCCGTAAAAAACGGCAAAGGATAGATACTCTAATGTGGGAAACTGACATTTCGTGTCTTTCGATTTGCCTACATCGATATTTGAATATGCATCGATAAAAGGAGCAAGAGTGAAAGAGAGAGTGAGGGGGTACGATAAGAGTGTAGAATTTAAAGTATTTTGGTGTGTGGTCGGTCGATGGCACGAATTGATAGTGTAAATGCTCTGGATGATAGCAACTTATTTAAGACTGGCAAGGCGCTGCAAATGCGCTCCATTAACAAAGTGGGCGAGGCAGCGAGAGAGTGCAGAAAATGAAGAGAGCGTGGCCGATGTTTCGCTCATAAACGGCCAGCTCATATTGCGATTGGAGCGAATTCACGGCGCGGCGCTGTGCAAAACGTCTTGGCACGTATAAATCAGAAAGTGTGAGGGGTAACGAAAAACGAGCCAAAAGCGAATTATTTCTACACATTTTCCGGAAAGTTAAGTTGAGCGCGAAGCAGAAAAAACGACGTCTGAAACTGAAAAAAAAATGCGCACAAAGCGATGCAAAATTTGCGTGATTATGGAAGTGCCATTTTACAAAAATATGATATGCCCCTTAAAAACTTCTACTGTAGATTCTCGTTTTTCAACCAATTTTTTTAAAAATTTCATTTTATCTTACAAAAAAATGCGCACAAAGCGATGCAAAATTTGCGTGATTATGGAAGTGCCATTTTACAAAAATGTGATATGTCCCTAAAAACTTCTACTGTAGACTCTCGTTTTCAACTAATTATTTTTTCAATTTGCATTTTATTCTAAAAAATCGCGGGAAACGGCGATTTATCGTACACTTTTTTTCAACTGATTCAGTTTCAGAGTTTACGATAAATCGCCGTTTCCCGCGATTTTTTAGAATAAAATGCAAATTGAAAAAATAATTAGTTGAAAACGAGAGTCTACAGTAGAAGTTTTTAGGGACATATCACATTTTTGTAAAATGGCACTTTCATCTCTTTGTGCTCGTTTTTTTTTTTTACAATTTCACACGTCGTTTTTTTTTTACTTCGCGGGCAGCCTTATTATGGATTCGTGACGTAGCGAGACAGCGTGTCAAGTTATGCGTCAGCAAATGTTGCGTCTCGTCACGATTCAGCTCTTGGCGGCAAGAGAGGAAACTATTTTTTGCAAATTTTTTTCATTTTGCTGACGCACAACTTGCAGCAACGTGTCGCTACATCACAAATCCATAATAAATTTCCGGAAAATGTGTAGAAATGATTCGTTTTTGGCTCGATTTTAAATTTAACCGCTTGTTTATTTTGTAACACATTCTGATTTATACGTGACAAGACGTTTTGCACATTTTGTCTAACGAAGAACACTAAATAAATGAGAAACTATTGTTACACAATCATAATCCGAATGAGTCATAAATAGGATCCTGTCCATCACCGGGCGGTATGGTGACATTTCACCTTCGAGGTGAGCACAATAGTTAATTAATCGAGCACATTAGAAATGTAGAAAACTGATTTTTAGACACTGGGACGTTTTTTTGCATTTTTGCGTATCGTTTTTTGCCAATTGACAGCAAAACGCACGCTTATTTGGTTTTTATTTTTATGGAAATTTAAATACACTAGTACGCCGCAAAAATGCGCAAAAGTTTCGAAACGTCCCAGTTTCAAAATGGCAGGTTTCGAAACGTCCCGGAGCCGATTTTTACGGTGGAATGAACGTCAAAACGTAGTTTTTTTGGGGCTCAATGTAGTAACTAGGACACGGTGTCCCGGACGGGAAAAGCACCTCTAAAAATCACTGCTGGCGCATATCTCGTTCTCTCTCCCTCCAGACGCAGCACAGTTATTTTTTCAACCGAATTTGTTTCTTTTTTTGATTTTTAGAAAAACTAGACCATTTTTTGAAAATCTTTCATCAAAATGTATTCTTCAAATCAAATGTTTTGATTTTATTATTGTATATTCGCGAAAAAAGCAAGTGCGCTCCACAAAACGTAGTACTTCGTGGATTTCATTTTCGTCGCCAAATTATTTCAATTCACGTGTAAATTCAACGTGAAATGAAATAATTTGGCGATGAAAATGAAATCCACGCAGTGCTAAGTTTCGTGGAGCGCACTTGCTTTTTTCGCGAATATACAATAATAAAAACAAAAAATTTGATTTGAAGAATACATTTTAATGACGGATTTTCAAAAAAAAAAGTCTAGTTTTTCAGAAAATCAAAAAATGAACAAATCCCAGTTGAAAAAATAACTACGATGCGGCGGTGAGGGGGGAGAACGAGATATGCGCCAGCAGTTATTTCTAGAGGCGCTTTTCCTGTCCAGGACAGTGTGTATAATGGATTCGTGACGGAGTGACATTTCACGTGAGAGTGAGAGACGAAAAATCACTTCATTTCTTCAGTTATTTCTTCATTTTTTCGAATAAAAAGATGAAAAAATTGTCACTACGCTACGAATCCATTGTAACACAGTATTTCCCACGTCTCCTATTCACAGTGCACCATTCCACTCTGATGCCATTTGTTAGCAATATGTGCGGAAGAGCCGAAGAAATATCAATATGCGCGTGGACAATGCAAACAATTCATCATCACGCGAACCGAATGAAGAGCAAAGGTGTGAATAACATAGGTCGGCACACGTGCATATAGATTACATATTTGCCCTTCTCCAGGTAAGGTCATGGCAAAGTTTGGTTGCTTATGAATAGGAAAAAAAAGGTGTTCCGTTCCGTTCCGGAATCGAAATAGAATACAACCAACAATTTGTTCGCCTCTTCTTCTTCTCGTGGACTGGACACGGCTGTGAAATGGAAGGCGCAATGAAAAAGATAACAATCAGCATGACAACAACGTCGCCAACGACGACACGAACAGTCAGAGAAATTCTTCTTCGCGCCGCCGTCGTCGCTGCTGACATCGTCAAAACTTTTCCTCCTCCTCTTCACAAACACAAC
Organism: Caenorhabditis japonica; assembly: GCA_963572235.1. Taxonomy (NCBI): domain Eukaryota; kingdom Metazoa; phylum Nematoda; class Chromadorea; order Rhabditida; family Rhabditidae; genus Caenorhabditis; species Caenorhabditis japonica. The sequence continues at coordinate 5,998,125 of OY754345.1, forward strand.
AACAACATACGCTACGCTCGACGGACGGACGGACGGACGAAAGAACGGACGGATGGATGGATGAACATACAGAGTGGACAGAGTGGGGGAGAGGAATATGTCGGAATGACGACAGTGACACTCATTTACTCTTTGTCTCCCCGCCTGCCTGTACATATATGCGTGTTCGAGTGGATAGGCATCGTTCCGGAAGCAAATTCCCAACACACACTCGGAGACGATGGACGGACGGATGGACGGATGTTTCATTTTCCACGACAGAGATATTTGTAATGTAGAGAAAAGAAAAAGATATGGGAACGGCGCGAGGGACATGTGTGACGGACGGCACCGGAATCTCGTTAGTATCGGATTCACTTTTGGATAGAATGGAATAGGCTCTGCATTTTTTCATCGCAGTGTTCGCACTACTGACCAAATTCGGTCAGCAAACGCGCCCGAGCGCACAATTCCAAACTTTCAAGAATGAGGCCAAAAATTAATTTAAAACGTGATTTTATTCACGTTTTTTATTAATTTTGTACCTCATTTGTGAAAGTTCTCCCGGTTCATGGCCCTGCTGCCGAATTCGCGCCAAGTTTCGAAACGTCCAAAGCTGACGAATAAGAGATAGAGAAGGAACGAGAAGTTTGAAAAACTCGTCGGAAAAGTAGCCACGAGAATAAACAAAGAGAAATTCTAGTAAAGCATCTGGAGCAGCTGGAGAAATTTTTTATAGTTTCAAGCGTAACTACGCCAAGACCGAGTTATTCGGAGCAAGGCTAACAAGGCCCTAAAAACCATTTTAGCTCATTTTGACTACAACTAAACGCTAATTTTTTAAGCGGTTGCGTCGCGTGACAACGCTGTCTCTCGTTTACCATTTCCACGGAGTACTGGCGAGTGCCCTGCTGAAAACGTGCTCCATTGATAACACGCGCACGACGCACGCGCCGCATTCGATGGCACAAAATCTTGGCACCGTTCCAACGAAAACATTTAGCAAAGAGACGAGACGAAGAAGACGAGAGAAAAAAGAGACGAGACGGAGAAGACGAGAGATTCGACACGCGTCGCGAGTGTTTTTCGCGCCAAAAAATATCGTTTGAAAAAAAGACAGTCGCCAACACCCCGTGCGTTTCCACGCTTTCTGGCTCAAAAATTCATTTCGAAAAATGTAAATTTGCATAATTTGGCACGGTGCCAAGATTTTTTTCCGCTTGTTCCACTTTTGCGAGGACAGTCGATACGATATGATATACAAAATGCAAATCTGAAAAGTTTCTGTGAAATAAATCGAACAAAATTCATAATGAGCTTATTCATGGAATAGCAAAAAATAGCTAAAACAGCAAAAGATTCAGGGAAAACTCGGTAAATGCTTTGATTGGCCTGAAACTTTGGGAAACAATGGCAAAAATACACCCCGACTTTCCCAGAAATTTACAGACCAAAATACAGATTTTAAACTGATATTTTGGTCTGAAATTTTCTGTCCAGGAGTATTTTAGCCATTATTTCCCAAAGTTTCAGGCCAATCAGACCATCACCGAATTTTCGCTGAATTTGTTGCTGGTTTCAGCTATTTCGTGAATAACCTCATTATGAATTGTGTTCGATTTAGTTCACAGGTACTTTTCAGATTTGCATTTTGCATATCGTATCGTTCTTCATTTTGTTATTGTCTAATAACCTTCCAATTCAACTTAAATATAACTACGTCTCCAACAGATATACAGTAATCCACTAGCAAAAAAGTGCATAAACGATATATAATACGTAGTGACGGTTTACCTTTCTCTGTCGTCACCATCGACGTCGACGGCACGTCCTCGGACATGGTGCGCCGTAATTTGGCGGCTAACAATAAACGACGAATACGCTGCATTCGGATGGAAATCAGATAATTATAGTCTTGTTTGAAATACAATGGTTCACAGCTGATTCGTTGGAATAATCGATGTTGACAAATTCGTCGCAGAAATCATCAAAAAGTTCATCGGAACGAACTTTTTCAGAGAAGACGTCGCAAAGGGATAGATTGGGGAAAAAGATGCAACCGTTTTTTGTCGGGAAGACAAAAAAATAGGCGGTTCGGTTCCACTCTTCATTTTCGTTTGCAACCCGACCAAGTAACTTCATTTTGTGAGAAGAAACAAAAAAAAAAGAAAAGAAAAACAAAACGAAACCTTTTCGGTTAAAAAATGAAAAGAGAAAAGGGAAAGACGTCTCCTTTTCATTTCTCTCTTCCTGAGAATGAAAATAACTCGCAACTTTGTTTCCGAAAAAAGTATTCAAAAAAGGACATTTTGCAACTGTTTTTTAGCCGATTGTGTGAGTGAGAGTGTGGTGCGAACAAGTGAAAGTTGCGGCGTGATAATATCAAAATAAAAACAGTTGTCAAAAGTGAAATGAAAGATGACGATGATGACGATAATAATAACAAATTGGAAGATAATGACGACTTGGCAAAGAACAATTCGCCTCTTTTTATAGCAAAACTATGGTACACTAGATTTTGAAATTTTTACTCTTATTTCACCTTTAAAACTATTAATAAATCTCAAGAAAATAGCTAATTGGGTATTTAAAAGAGGTGCCAATATTCGGCTCTGGGACGTTTCGAAACCTGCCACTTCGAAACTGGGGCGTTTCAAAAAACTTTCTGAATTTTGTCGTTGTGGTGTTTGCACACAATCATTTTTGAAAGCTTTTCAAGGAAAATTCCATAAAACCTTTGAAAAAAATGATTGTGTGCAAACACCGCGACGACAAAATGCAGAAAATTTTCGAAACGTCCGAGATCCAATTTTTTTGGGAAAGTGATTTATGAATATCTCTCTAAAATCACACAAAAAATTTCTGATTTTTGGCGAATTTTAGGTACGAAAAAAACAATTAAAAAGCATCCAAAAGGATTACACGAAATGGCGGGAAATTCAAATTCATTCTTCTTGCATTTTCTAATTTTTGCATTTATTTTGACACAGCGGAAAAATTGCAAGAAAAACGTTTATTTCTGGGGAAAATTTGAACTTTCTGGAAGGTGCGGCCGTCGGTTTTCTAGGCCATTCGGGGAATTCTAGGCCACATTCGTGTTTTTCATCAAGAAAATACGAAACAATTTTCATTTTTCTTTACAATATTACATATTCCTGGAATGGTGATACCGCGTCAAATGGTTTACATTGTGGTCTCGCCACGAACGGTGTTTGCAGACTTGTGGATTTACGCGTTGATATAAATTTGAATTTTTCCGTTTCGAAATTTTTTCGACGAATAAATTCCGCTTTTTGTTGTTATTATTTGTGCCATTTTTAATTTTTTTTTAATTCTATGGAATTTGAATTTTTCCGGACTAGTGTTTCACATTTTTGTTTCAATATTCGGGAAAACATTTTCAAATTCCATAGTTTAAAAAAAAACATTAAAAACGGCACAAACAATAACAAAAGAACAGAAATTTATTCGTCAAAAAAAATTTCGAAATGGAAAAATTCAAATTTGAATATATCAACGCGTAAATCCACAAGTCTGCAAACACCATCTGTCGCGGTATCACCATTCCAGGAATACGTAATATATCAAATTTATTCATATTTTTTTCATCGTCTCTATGCCGATTAGTTTCTTCTTGACACACGTTGTCTAAAACTGGTACTAAATTGGTACTTAACCGGAAAGAATAGCCTTTGAAAAAAGAATGAGGATGGCATGGTTTTCGAAAGGCGAGGTCACAAAGAATAGTGCAAGGTAGGCTAAATTCATATTCAAAGGAAGTAGAAGATGAAAAAAGAAGAAAAAAAAAGTTTATTATTGCTTGTTGTAGTTGTACAAGTAGAAAACCAAGCAAAATAATTGGGAATTGAGTTCAAGTGTGGATTAAAAGAGAAAGTAACGATCTTTCTAACACGCCCCCAAAATGTAGAGTGAGTGGAAGAAAAGAGAAGCGATAAAGCTTCGGAGACGAAGAAGAAGGGGGAGATGGGACAAGGATTAAATTAACGAAATCGAATCGAATCACATCCTTTCAATGTCAGAGCACCGCTTCTGGAAGAGGAAAAAGAGCAAGAAGAAGATGTGGTGAAACAAAAGCAGAGGCCAAGACGTACTTGTCAGGAGGCATGACGAGTGAGCATGATATATGGCATTTTTGCGAAAGGAAGCAAGAAACACTTGATGAAAAATGATCCTGGGAAACGAAAAGTGAAATAAATAATTTCGAAAAATTTGGTGGATTAAACCAAAAGTGTAATCCACCCCACGTTTCTTTTCCAATTGTGCCCTCGGTCACACAGGATGGAAAGAAGGACGGTCCAGGTACCCGAATAAATAGTGCCGAGACGTGAGAGACGCAGACAAGTCTACCTCCTTTTAGAGGGCATGAAGGTATTGCGCAAGGAACGACAGAGTGTGCACCTCGTGGAGGTTGGAAGAGAAACGGAGAAGGAAACGGTAAAAAGCTGGCAATTGCGAGATGGTATAAGCGACAGGTGCCGACGCAGGTGTTCGGGTCGTTGGAGGGAAAAGGGGGCGGCAGCTTTCAGTGGGTAAAAAAAAATGAATCCTTTTATGAATTATGACCAGTGCATCGTAAATTCACAATATACTACGTGGAAATTCAGAAAATGTCAAAAAATTTTGAGCCTTTCTGGGAGTATTTCTGACAATTTTCTTCCAATTTTTTAAAAACTTTTTCTTCATTTCTATGAATTGTTGGCAGCAGGCACATTAGAACTGTGCGGCACTTGCAAATTTCGAAAATTTCAAATTTTTGCTTACACGTTTTTGTAATGGGGTTATTCTCGGAACCAGCAAAAAATAGAAAAAACCAGCAAAAAATTCGGAAAATTCTCCGATCGATCTGAAACTTTGAGAGATCATTTAAAAAGTACTCTCGGACATTCCCAGAAAATTTCAGACCGAAATATTGATTTTAAACAATATCGATTTTTATTTCTGAAAATGTTCAAAATCGATATTTCGGTCTGAAATTTCCAGGGAATGTCCGAGAGTACTCTTTAAATGATCTCTCAAAGTTTCAGACCGATAGGAGCATTCTCCGCATTTTCGCTGAATTTTTTGCTGGTTTTTTCTTTTTTTCCGGTTTTGTGAATAGGTCCATTACAATTTCGTGTTTTATCAAGTTGCAACATGAAAACACGAAACCCCGTCCACTGTTTTGTGAATAGTATTTTGCAGCAGTCGTGCGTAACTTTTCATTCAATGTCAAAAATATGTTCAATTTTTTATTCAATTTGCACGACTGTTTCGCTATTTAATTATTGTTTGTTTGTTCAAATGTTCAATATTTTCGATAGTTAATGAAAAGTCGCGCACAACTGTTGCAAAATACTATGCACAAAAAAGTGGGCGGGGTTTCGTCTTTTTCGTGTAATGGGGTTATTCACAAAACCGGAAAAAAAGGAAGAAAACGGAAAAAAACTTCGGGAAAAATCGGAGAATGCTCCGATTGACCTGAAATTTTGGGAAAAATTGGGAAAAATTCTCCTGTACACGCTCACAAAATTTTGGACCGAAATATCGATTTTAAAAATTATCGATTTTTTTTCTGAAAATTTTTAAAATCGATATTTCGGTCCAAAATTTTGTGAGCGTGTTCAGGAGAATTTTTTCCAATTTTCCCCAAAATTTCAGGTCAATCGGAGCATTCTCCGATTTTTCCCGAAGTTTTTTTCCGTTTTCTTCCTTTTTTTCCGGTTTTGTGAATAACCCCATAACAAACCAATTGAAAACACAACAAAATTTTTATTTTCTAGTTCCTCTCTTGAACATTATTTATATTAATGAGTTCTTACAATTCCTTTTGTAATTTGTTAAAAATTTGAAAACCCTGACAAAACTGGGGGAAAACTCAAAAAACCAAGAATCAAACCACGCCTCTTTTCCACGTCTGTGTCCTAGACTAGCAAGGGGGCGGGGCTTGTTTCATGGGTTTTGACTTAACCGATTTTGTCAGGGTCTCAATATTTTCAGCAAATACCGGTAGTTACAAATCAATTTTTTTATTAAATTTTAAATATTCCATTCCGAATTATCAACAAAAATAAAAGAAATATTTATTTTTCGGCTTCTAGCATCTTCTTTCTTTCCAGCTTCTTCTTCGACCAGTCATTTGTCGTTTTTCGGTGGCATTCTTCATTTCACAATTTCAGTTGCATATTTTCAACTATTAATAATGTAATAACGAATATCAAGATTTAAAAAAAAACTAGAAAATTATCACTAGAATTATCATTTACAATAATTAAAAAAACAGGTAAACAAAAACAAAAATTTGAACATTGCAAGTGCCGCGCAGTTAAGCGGGCGGGAAGTGTCAATAGATCGCCGCAACAAACGTCTAAAAACATCAAAAAAGAAAACCGCTACAATGACGGGCGATCGTTTCTCGGTTCAGTGCCAAACCAAACATGTTTGCTCAAGCTATCATCTATGCGAAAAGGGAGGTCGAAAAGAGGCAACACGGAAACTAACCTTGATAGGTTCCATTCTCCAACAAGCCGCCATTGTCCAACAATTTGTTGAAATCGTCGACCGAAACGAATCGGTAGTGTTCGCCATCAACTTCGCCTTCTCGTGGTGGCCGCGTCGTGTCTGGGGAGAAAAAAAAGAATACATTTCATGGAATCGTCCTAATTTGTTACAATAATTCTGGAGATGAGAAAGTGCGTCTGACGCATTTAGAATAATCCCGGTACGGTATCCCAGAATTCGAAATGTGGGCGGAGCCAAAGGAAACGCGCTCCACTGGATATTAACCGGAATTCTAATTTTGAAGCGTTATTTTTCAATTTCTACCCAAATATGCTCCATGAAACAAGAAAACGGACCTTTCCGAAAAATGGGTTTGTCCATTTCTCTGCGTCTCTCACCACTGTCATATAAAATTCATCAATATTCTAAAAAACGGGATTCCTGCCATTTTCCAGTTTCATGGATCCGGACTCAGGTGGATTATAGCTCAGGTTTTTAAAATATTTGTTTTTAATTCATTTCAGCTTTTCTCGTATTCCGAGTTCGTATACAGTCTTTTCACCTCAAAATTCAAGTGTTTTCCCGTTAAAAAAGTATCAGGCCTATTGTGTTTTTAATCGAGGTGCATAATGGGGTTATTTACAAAACCGGAAAATTATCTTGTACATGCTCAAAAAAGTTTGGACCAAAATATCGATTTTAAAAATTTTCAGAAAAAAAAATCCATAACTTTTAAAATCGATATTTTGATCCAAAATTTTGTGAACGTGTACAGGAGAATATTTCCCAATATTTCCCGAAATTTCAGGTCAATCGGAGCATTATCCGATTTTTCCCGAAGTTTTTTTTTCGGTTTTCTTCTTTTTCTCCGGTTTTGTGAATAACCCCATAAGGAAAACGTGAGTGTGCATACAATTATTTGTCTGTGTCTCTGCAAATAACACTGGTCGCGAGCAAAAAAGTGGGCGGGGTTTCATTTTTCATGATGCAACTCGATTAAAAACACATTAAGTTGCCTTCGACAATACGTTGAAGCTAGTGAAATCTCACCTATTCATCGCAGGAAAAAAAAAATTAATTTTCGCGGTTTTTTAACCTATGCAGGTTGTTTTCCAGGAAAAAACCCATCGCGTCGAGACCCGGCAGTGAAAAATGCAATGCGCCTTTAATTTTCAATGGAAATTCGGTTGAAATTTAAAGGCGCATAGAGTTATTTAATAGGCCGGTCTCGACACGATAAGTTGTTTACATCAAAAAACCTTCGACTACTGTAGTTTTTTGTCTTTTTTCCTCAATTTTGCATAGGGAAACAAACCGCGAAAATCGGTTTTTTTTGTACTGATTAGGTCCATAAGAAACAAAAATATCAAAGAAAATATAAAAAAAGTTATTCAATTTTCAACAATTATGAACCAATATTGTGTGTGCTCTTTACGAAAAGCGTCCGAATTTTCCAGCCTGCAAGAAGTTTAAAGGTTAAATTCTTAGTGCTGATTATCCGCATCGAATTATTCCATCGTCAGGTCTCGACACGACGGGTTGTTTACGTCAAAAAACCTCCGACTACTGTAGTTTTTTGTTGTTTATCTGCAATTTTTCAACACGAAAAACCGATTTTTCCATTAAAAAATAAGAGAAAAAATTTTTCCAAAGAAAAATGGGATTTACGGTAAGAAAAAAAAATTAGAAATGCGTCAAGGGCACCGAAAGCGCGCCAGCAAATTTTGGCCCCGCCCACATTTAAAATTTTCTATTTTAGGGGCGTGCTTCCAACATTTTAGGCAATTGACGCAGGGCGAACCCGGGTCGTGGACCAAATTCTAAAATAAAAAAAAAGCACCATTATCATTCTGGCAAGCTGGGAAATAATAGCCCGTCAGGTCGATAATAGGAAGCGACGTTCGTTTCGACAAAAACGCCGGTTTCAGTGAATAATTACAGCTTCCCAACATTGTGACACTTTCAACTTCCCCCGATTCTCACTTCTGCCCCCCGTGGCCACTAAATCACTCCAATTCAATGGCACCGGATGTCTGCGTCTCCCAGTATCTCACACTATTTCGCGAATGGCCTCTCGTCTCGGAGACAGCTGTAGGTGCCCATCAAAACAATTTGAATGAGGGGTGGAGCGGGCGCAGAACGAGCGAATGGATATAGTCAGGTGAATTGAAACTCACAGGGAACAGTTTTCTGGTACAGATTCTCGCGGATGACCGTCTGAAGCTCGCTAGATGATTTTCGATCGGCTAGAAGTTCGCAAATGTCGTCAGAGATGGCACCTGGAAGAGAAGGAAATGATGTGATGACTCGTGTTTTTTTGGTTGCTTACCCGCTGGCAAAATCTCAATGGCAACTTGGTCTTGCTCACGCATCATTTGCTCGAGTATCCTGTTCACTTCGGATCGTACCATTCCAGACACTTTTCTGTAAGACATCCGAATATTTTTCTGGGAATTTTTTAAGAAATGTCGAAAAATGCAAAAATTGGGACCTAAAAGAATTAGATTTTGCAAAAAAATTTAGTTTTTTTTCTGAAAATTTTTAAATTCGAAATTTCAGCCCAAGATTTTCTGAGCAAGAATCCATGAAAAAGGAAAACGAGATTTTCTGTTTCTCTGCGTCTCTCACCACCATCATACAAAATTCATAAATTTCCAAATTTATTTTTCTGGAAATCGGGTTTCCTGATAAAACTGGTGAAGCGCGCCAGACCTATTATATTTTGAGTTTCTATTGGCACCTGCGAGCGTGGTTTTTTTTTGGATTATAAACAAATTTCCATCGAACAAAATTCCTAGTATTCAAACTCACACATCTTCTATCGTGAGCAAAATATCATTTGGATTCACAATTCCAATCAGATCGTCTCGTCTGATAATGTCAATTAAAATCAACCGTCCGATTGATGCTCCCCCGTGCACTGTGAATGGGGTGACAATGTCTCGAGTGGAAGAGTTTCCCGAATCCGAGTGACACGATGACGTCGAGTGATGATGTTCACTGGCGATTCGGACCAGACGGCGAGCGGCGAATCCGGCGGACGCTGTAAATTTTCTCTATGGGATTGTCTTTTTGGTGATGAAACGCGCTCCATTGTTCATTTTTTTTTTTGCAAAACTCATTCTTTCAACTAGAGATCACTGAAATCGTTAAGTTTCAGCCAAAATTTGCGAATTTTTCACTAAAAAAAGTTTAAACTCATTTTTTTTTCTGGTTATTGCTAAATTGTATTATGGCCATAACCTTTTTTGACATGTTCCTTCTTTTTAGAACAAAATCACTCAAAATTATGAGCCCTCTTTTGTGCTAGAAAAAACAACTTATGAAAATCATCCTTATATATAAAATTCCGTTTGGGTCTGTAACTGAGTTTCTTGGTGTGTCTGTTTCCAAACTGCATGGCGGAAGCGAACTGAGCGCCCGAGACCAACACAAAAACTCGAACCTGCGTCGTTCGTTTGAAATGCAAGCGCTTAACCATCTGCGCCACAGGTCACACGCAGGAAATGAATAAAACAGAAATTTAAAAGAAAGTTTTTAGAAATGAAAAGAAATCAAAAGTAGCTTTTGATGCAGCCAGGCTTGTACACCTTTAAAAAAAATCGTCGTTTTTTTAATTGGCACTTTTGCACGTACGGATTTACGAAGCTCCGCCCACTGCCCTGTTTTTTCGTTTTTATTATCACATTTCTGCAAAAATTGTTATGTTATTTTTTTTAACTTTTCGGGGAAACTGTTTTAGAATGTAGTATTGAGTGAAGGATTTGCGAATATCACATGGAAATGGCACAAAAAAAATGCACTGATTTTTTTATGATATTTACAAAACAAAAAATAGAAGACCACGGGGAGTACACGAGACGAGGTTTCCTAGGCCGGCGGCCGACAACGTCTTTTCGAAAATATGTTTGTCTTCAGCAATAATCGTATTTTTCTTTTATTTTCGTTATTTTTTCACTATTTTTTTGATAAATTATTTAAAAAAACTAGCCAAAATTGCGCCAGGTAAGCGGAAATGTAGGTTTTGTCCATTTCAAAAAAGAACATTTTCTGGGGAAAAAATGCTGGCCGGCGGTTTCCTAGGCCACGACTTCGTGTACTCCCCGTGTATTCTATTTTTTTTGTTTTTCTAAAAATCATTAAAAAATCTGATAAATTTTTTTTTTGCGATTTCAATGTGATATTCATAAAAGCCACTTTCCCCAAAAAGTTGGCACCCCTTTATTACTAATTTATTGACTTTAAATTGGACAAAAAATTCGAAGAGGATTGTTTATTAATTTTAGATTAGATTGATAAATTTGCCACGAATCGTCGAATATGGAATAGTTTTATCGATTTTTGCTTCATCCGACATTTTCCTCTTTCCATTTGAACGCGATATTTATCAATCTAAAAACAATAATTTATTTGAATAAAACAGAAAAAAAATCATCAAAAATCGGCATAAATGGAATAATTAAATAAAGCGAAAATAATACGAAAAAAAAACAAGGCAGTGGGCGGAGCTTCGTAAATTCGTACGAAAACACTGTATGCCAATTTAAATATTGTCGGCCCGGCAAAATGGTCAAACGCGCTCCGCTGAGCTCAACGCGATGCGATTTTCATTTTGGTTTGCAAATTAAAATTCAACGTGAAATAAAATATTTTGGAGACCAAAATGAAAATCACATAGCGTTGAGTTCAGCGGAGCGCGTTTAACCATTTTGGCGGGCCGACAATATATAAAACAACTGAAATTCGGCGATTTCAACTCTATTTTTACAAAGTGCCGCGTTCAACTTCAATGAAGCGCGTTTGTAGGGTGATCTTAAAAACTCACGTTTATCCCCAGAATCGAGTGAGGTGCTCGGGCTGCTCGTACAATCGAGCATTTCCTGAAGAGTGGCCTGCAAAGTTGGATTGAGAGCGAGCTCTTCCGAAAAGTGAAGTGTGTGGTTGGAAAGAAGAAGAAGAAGAAGAGTGGTCCCCCACTAATCCCGTTTTCTTGAATAAACAATAGAAATGGAAGAAGTAGAAAAAGTAAGTAGAAGTAGGAGTGCTCAAAATGAAACGAAATTTTCCCCCAACAAACCTGAAGCTTCTCAATCTCCAACGTGAAATCATCCTTCTCCTCGTCAACTTTGTCAATTGTCAGACAAAGTTCGCCGGTTTTCTCCTCGTTCGTTTCAAACATTTCAACTTTCCATTCAGAAGGAGAAATTCTATTTTTTTTTGTCTGCAAACAAAAAAAAACATTAAAATTTACGAGAACGAACGCTCGTGAACTCTCCGGCGGAAGAGCACCAAAGAGAAAAGAGAAGTGGGAAGAAATGTTATGTTCCAACGAATTTGTGAGTGGCACAAAGAGCAGTGAATATGACCATTGTGAAAGGTCCTTCTCGGCGGAGAAAAGAGCGATGAGTCACGAAGATTATGAAAGGAAAAGATGCAACTTTATGCATAATTGTAACGGCCTTTTATTCAGAAATGTCGAAAATTAGGGCAATTTTTTGCTTTCATCAAAAATTCCTGAAAACAGGAGATTTGTACAGTCCAAAATTCCACAAAAATTTTAACTTTACCGTAGTTGCTTCGCTGCGAGACCTTCTATGTTTAAACTTGAATTTTTCCAGTTGCTCTATTTTTTCTTTTATACGGAAAAATTCAACTTTGAACATAGAAGGTCTCGCAGCGAAGCAACTACGGTAACGCCGGTTTCAACTGTGATCGCCTGTTATTTCTGGGATTTTTGTGGAACTTTGGACTGCAAAAAATTCCTGATTTCAGTAATTTTTTGAACGTTGGACGCGGCATTACAATTTGATTTTTGCCTAATTTTTTGTAATGGTTTTTATCGATTTTTAAACCGAAATATCGACTTTTCTGATAAATTTATAGAATCAATCTTTCCGTCCAAAATTTTCTGAGCATTTCATGACAGGGAGTAAATATTTTTGAAATTTTTTTTTCCAAAGTTTCATGCCAATTTTTCACATTTTCTATGAATAGCCCCATAATTTTCAAGATTCTATTCAACTATTTGGAATAAACATGAAAAAACAAACAAAAAAGGTTTTACTTTTCATATAAAAAACAACATGTTTGTTTCCGTTATGAAAAAAAAGTTGCGATGTCACGAGCGGTGAGTCACTATGGGAAAATATGACAGAATGGTGTACTTAAACATGGGAACACCAAAATAAAAAAAGAACCAGGGAAACTGGTGGAAGTAGGTCTCGCAAAGATAAATATAGTAAAAATAGGAACAAAATAATACAGTAATATTTTTTAAGGCGCAAATCACTATTACTCTCGTCTCAGCAGCTGCTCATAAACTTTGAAAATAGCCAATTTCCCCACGAAATGTCTCGGAGCGCATATTTCGACACAGTTGAAATGAATGCGACCATAACCCATTTCAAAATGTGAACAAGTTCGATTGTTTTTCGTTATTTTTTGAACTTGTTTACATTTTTTAAATGGGTTACGGTCGCACTCATTTCAACTGTGTTAAAAATGCGCTCCGAGATATTTCTTGGGAAATTTGGCTATTTTCAAAGTTTATGAGCAGCTGCTGAGACGATAGTAATAATAATGCGGATAGTGCCAAATCTACCCACTTTGGCAGCATTGTGCCACTTGGTTTTAAAAATGTTTCGCCAAGTTTGATGCAAACATGTCCAGTACGCAGACGAAAACGTTTTGCCGATGATGAATTTACACTTATTAAAAATAAAATAAAATAGACAGCCATAAGTTTCTTGTGAATTTCTTTAAAAATCCGATAATGGGGTCATTCACGAAATAGAAAAAATAGCTGAAACCAGCAAAAAATTCGGAAAATGCTCCACTTGGCCTGAAAATTTGTGAAATAATGACTAAAATACTCCTGGACCTTTCCAGAAAATTTCAGACCAAAATATCGATATTTTGGTCTGAAATTTTCTGGGAATGTTCGGAATTATTTTTTCCATTATTTCCCAAAGTTTCAGGCCAATCGGAGCATTATTCGAATTTTCCTTTTCTATTCCGTGAATAAACCCATAAATAAAAAATTGCAACGTCAAATAAAATACAAAAACGGAAAACCACCGATCTTCCCAGGTTAAACCCATATTTTGACACATTTCGCGCTTCAAAAAAAAAAAACAGAAAAAGAGCCGAAATGCGGCGACGATATTTGAGGAACAAACACACACTACGAGCGCGCGCGAGCTCTTGCGATCACATTTTTAGGAAGAGGGTTCAACGAAAACTTTAGAATTAGAACCAGAAACGTACATATTTCTCCGCTCAAGTTTCACAAAGTTCCCCAATTTTTATGCTCCTACATTGGCACATCTGCACGGCATCTGGTAGCACGCGTGTGATGTGATGACAGCGCCAGGCAAAAAGAGTGAATACGGAAACGGAAAATTTGACGGACGGCTGTTTGCAATTTGTACTCGGGGGAATCAATGGGATTGGTGTTTCTTGTAGTTGTAGGGGTGGTGGTTGTCCCGTTAATCTTGACCAATGTGAAATTTTGACGTTTGCGTTTGCATTGTGTTCTTTAGGTCAAGTTGTCAAAGTTTGGAGAAAAAAAGGAGACTACATTTTCATGATGAAAACTAAATACCGAAGGCCGAGAATGAAACGCGAAAAATGCTCCCGATCATGCATGCCACACGCAAAATATTTTAATGGGGTTGGTTATTCATAAAAATGTCAAAAAAGGACAAACAATTGGGAGAAAACTCGGTGAATGCTTCGATTGGCCACAAATTTTTTGAAATAGTGTCGAAAACTCTCCCGGTCATGCTAAATAAATTTTGGACTGAAATATCTAATTTTTCAGTCCAAAAATTCCTGAGCATGGCTATTTTCGACATTATTTCTCAAAATTTCAAGCCAATCGGAGTATTCTTCGAGTTTTCACCCAATTGTCTGTAATTTTTTCCCGTTTTTTAACATTTCTATGAATAACCCCATTAAAATATTTTGCGTGTGACATGCATGACCGGGAACATTTTTTGCACATTTTTCCAAAATTTCCAACTAATCGGAGCATAATTTTTATTTCAGAGATTCTCGAGTCTTGTCAGAAAGATTTCAAGTCTAGTTAAGTCATGATAGAGGCTGATTAGAAAGAAAATGTTGTGACCGGAAAAGCGTGTCGGGAAAGTGATCCTGGCCTATTTTTTGAATATCTGTGTCGTTTTATGGATCTATTCATAGGATTCGTTTTTTTAACATTTTTAAACGTTTTTTAACATTTTTTGACATTTTTTGACATCTATGAATAGGAAAAAATACAAAAAACCAACCAAAAAACCTTTTTTTTTTGTTTTTTTTTCTCCTATGAATACGAGAAAAATCCAGGTATTATTGTGCAAACAAAAAAAATTGCGGCACGGTGTTTGCGTACTTTTCAAAATTAAAAAAAAAATTCTGTTCATTTTCTTCATTTTAGTTTGAATTTTCAAAAGTACGCAAACAGCGTGTTGCAATTATTTTCTTGTTTGCACAATAATCTTCACTAATTTAGATACTGTAATGGACCTATTCATCTGAATTAAAATTGAATTTTTATATCATTTTAATTCAATGCAAAACAGCATATTAATTAATTTTCCTGAATTTTCCTGCGTCATTGAGTTTGACCCTTTCTGCAAATTGTCTCGAGACCTCCTAGCCAAATAAATGCATGTGCCTTTAAGGCGTGTACTCCGAGTGGACATAATGATACCTTTTCAAACTAAACCCATCTGTCATCTTGTCTACTTGGAGTACACGCCTTAAAGGCGCATGCATTTATTTGGCCAGAAGGTCTCGACACGATTTGCCGAAAGGCTCAAACTTAATGGTTTAGGAAAATTCAGGTAAATGAATTAATATGTTGTTTCGAATTGAATTAAAATGACATAAAAATTCATTTTAATTCAAATGAATAGGTCCATAAAATCTCTAGAATTTAACTAGAGGAAACATGTAATGATTTACGTGACACTAATGCAAGATAAAAACGTGTTCCAAATTCGAAAGCTTGCAAAAAGATAGCAGCACTTTTTCAAAAAAAAAAAAGTTTCAAAAAAAAAACTGCAAAATCCGTGTGATAAGGGAGGAAAGTGTGGCGCGGCGACGGCGCGGGAAAATGGTCAAAACAAGTGGCCGACCGGATTTGTGTTCGTTTTAGCGCCTCTCACTATTTCTAAAAGAGAGCATGTAGATCACAGAGAGCGCTAGGGGCGATGTCAATCGCAATTGCAATTGCGGCGACGCTTTTCGTTGAGAATTGAACACTTTTGCATAGCATAGTCTTCTCCCTCATTGGAAGAAGGAAAGGAAAGATAGAAAACAGTCGGGACAGGGACAGAGAGAGAGAGGAGAAATAAAAATTGGGGCCAATTTCTTTTCAACTGAAATACGAACGATTTGACCCTGAACTAATGTCGAATTAGCTATGCATAGCGACACAAGATGTATGTCTTCTTGAGACAGCACTGATTGAATGGACTTTTCGGGAGATTTTATGAAATCACCAAAAAAAGGGCTACCTTCTACTTCTTTTTTGTTGGAAAATCTTAAACAAACTTCATCCACTTCCTATTCAAATAAACCCAATTCAATTTGCTTTTCCCTCCAAAATGGGCTCTACCGCCAAAAAAAGTGTTTTTGTTGTTTTTTTTTTCTTTAAAAAAAACTTGCGCTGAAGACAGAAAACATTTTTTTGAAATGGAGTTTTCGAAGAAAATGTCAAAAAATTTCTGATTTGTCTAACCATAAAACTTTGGAAAACGAACATGGAGTTTCTACATCAAAACATGAAGCCCCGCCCACTTTTTGGCGGGCGAAAACGTAATTTTTGTGTTTTTGGAAAAAAAAGTGGGCGGGGTTTTCGAGAAATCGTGGCCGCAGGCCAGAAGTCTCCTAATTTTTTAAATAAAATTCGCCAAAAATCAGAAACTTTTTGTGCCGTTTAAATGTGGTATTCGTAAATCACCCCACTGAAAACTAAATTTTAAACCAATTTCCCCGCAAACACAGGGGAATGAACCGGGTGTCAGAAAACGCGCCCAAGCGCAAAATTTCGAACTTAAAAAAATGAGACCCAAAATTATTTAAAAAACGTGTTTCATAAAAAATATTCACGATTTTCTCAAAATATTCACGTTTTTTTTAATTAATTTTGGGTCTCATTTTTGAATGCTCGAAATTGTGCGCTTGGGCGCGTTTGTTGACTCATGGTTCATGTCCATGTGGCAAAGTTGACACCTTCTTTAAAAATTTTTTAAATCAGTACTTCCGTCAGACAGTTCAAAACTTCATGAATATGTCCGGGATTTACATTATTTTCAAAGTTTCAGGCCAAAAAATAAGCATCTTTTGCACTTAATTTTTCCCCCAATATTTAATCATTATTTGAAATTAATTTTAGATAGTAAATTGGTGTTTTTGGACTAGCACATTTTTCAAATTTCATTTGACACAGTGATCACGATTTTGTTTCTGTTTTTTTTCAACTTTGTCGTTTTCATTAATTTATTGAAACTCTTGTTAGCTCGGGCTCAATCTCTCAGCCTACAGGGGTGCCGCAACATTTTTTACAGTAAATATTTAAAACAACAAAATCGTGATCACTTTTTTCAAAATGTGCTAGTCCAGAAACACCATTTCCAACATTAATTTTTGCGGCACCCTGTCAGCTAAATTGAGTATAACCAACAAAAAAAAAGTTAAATACAAAAAGCGAATGAATCCAATTTAAAAAGGCATGCAAAGGAAAGGCAATTGAGGAACGATTTAGTCGAAAAGTGAACGAGCGAATGAAGGAAATTTAATTTATTTTAAATGAAGAAAAACTTCCGATTTACCCAAATTTGGACTATAAATCGACAAAAGCTGGTTTTTCGATGAATTGAATAGCAATGAAGAGTGAAATTGACACGAAAAGTTAATGTTTTGGACATTAGAATAAGAATGTCCTGCTGAGAAATGGAGAAAATATGGTAAAATACCGGTTTTTGACGGTTCGAAAGCGAATTTTTTATGGGGGGGGTGCAAGGAAACGTAGAATATTTAAAAAGTACAGAAGGATTTTTCGAAAACTTAAATATATAAGTTCCAAAAAAAAAGAAGACAGCGGTGTTTGCGGAAATCCGGCTTTGCGCAATTCGCATATGGCGCACGGAATTTTTGCCATTGCCGCATAATTTTATAGAAACGTCGAGAAATGCAAAAAATGACAAACGATTGGGTGAAAATTCGGATAATACTTGAAAAGTTGGTTTAAAAAAAAATTCGTGGCGTCGGATTCCTGCAAAGGCCACATTCGCAATTTTCTAGAGACACAATAAATTGAGCCGGGATTCGACACGGCGTGTTCGGGACTACGTTTCAGAAAACTTTTTTTGATCACATTTTAGAGCGCCAATTCTCGCTTCTCTGTGTCTCCATTTTTGCACACTTTTTTCTAGACTTGGCAGAAAGCCACTGTCGAGACACAGACACATGCGAAAAGGCGCGAATTTCTTTACGTAGGGTCTAGCACGCCGTGTTCGATTCAGCAAAACGCCCGGTAGCACAGCTGAAAATGCTTAAAAATTAGGCGTAAGAAATTTTAGTTGTGCGAAGGGGCCGCGTTCGTTTGCTGAATATCGGCACATGCCCCTGTGAACGTTGATTCAAATAAAATTCCTCAATTTTCGGGAAATCGGAGGGAAGTTCCCGAAAATTCCAAACTTCCGAAACTAATAAAGTACGCTGCCAAGAAAAGCAAACAAAACAAATGAACTTCTCACCAAAATGTTCTCCCATTGAATGAATGTCCCATCTTATTTATCTCATATATTTAACACAAAGGCGCATGCCCACTAATATTTATTGGCTCTCGCGGAGCTCGCTTTCGCTCCGCGAGCCCTTTGATTCAAATCGTTTGAAATCAGAGATTAGCGCCGGACAAAGAGACGACAGACGGACACGAACGGCCATTTATCTCTTTTGTGTCGCAATCTGTGAAGTCTCCTCCGGAGGCGAAAATCGCGAGCGCGGTGCTCTTTTTCGTGCCGAGCACACAGCTCTCTCATGGAAGAATATCGGAACAAGAGTCGGCAAAAATGTGATGGAAAGATGGAAGAGGAGGGCGTCGATTGACGGAAAGGACGGACGCCCGGGTCAAACTGATTGAAACGGGAAGGGGGAAATTGCGGAGAAAAAGATGAACGAGGAGGAGGAAGACAAGGTAATAGTAGTAGTACAACATAATTAGAACCGCGTGTTTTGAAAAGCAAATTTAGTATAGAAATTGAAATAAAATAGGAGATTGATGGCTGACGCTTTTGAAGCGGACTACATTATCTTTCGAACCGAGCAATTTTTGCCAAAAATCAGAAAAGGAAAATGAATTTTGGCGCATCTGAAGGTGGCCACGCCCCTTTTTGCAATAAGCACACGGGTTTTCGCAGACTACCGCACACTTTTATTAATTTTTTTTTGCGAAGTTTCCGAGAAAAAAAAATTAAAAATCAAAGCAATTTTTGCTAAAAATAAACGTGCAGTTTTGAGGAACGAATTTGTGGAAAAAAAAGAAAAAAAAATGAAATTTGGCGCTGTGATCACGCTTTTCAACTTAGCCACGCCCCTATTTGCAATATGCGCATCGTTTTTTGCAAGACTACCGCGCACAAAAAGATAATTTTTTGAAAAAAAAAAATAACTCTTTTTGAATTTTTTTCAAAATATTTGGCTGAAAATTCAATAATTTTGTAATTTTTAGCAATTATTATATGGAAAAACGCGATTCTAAATTTAAAAAAAAGTGTATATTTTTTTATTTTTAGCATATTTAAAGTTAAAAGTTCCCAAAATCACACCTTCTTCATGTTTTTTGTTTTGTTTTTTCGACACTGCATTTTTTTTTTTGACAAAAATAATGTTTAATTAATGAGTTTTTTTAACCTGGAATTTGTTAAATTCAAAGAAAAACAAGGCAAAAATAACAGGAAACGTTAATGGTACGTCCAAAGTAAAAAAAAAAGCGCAAAAAAAGACGAAAAAAGGCGTCCAAAGTAACTTTGTTTTTGCGTCTTTTTTCTATACAGTATACCGCAGAACCTGCAGATCAAACAAAAAAAAACAACTAAAAACATGTTTCAAACAATTAAAAATGTAAACAAACATGTGAAATTCAAATTATTCACTTCGCGCGTCGCTAAGATGTGCAGGTTTGGTGGGATACTGTAGAGAAAAAAGACGCAAAAACAAAGTTACTTTGGACGCCTTTTTTCGTCTTTTTTTGCGCTTTTTTTTTACTTTGGACGTACCATTAAAATGAAAAAAAAAATATTGAAAAAAAAACGTTTTTATCGGAGTTTTTGAATTTTTAATTTGCGCGTCAAGTTTGGCGCATATGTGTTTTCAATCGAGTTGCATCATCAAAAAATGAAGTCTCGCCCACTTTTTTTCACGCAAAAATTAAAAATGCACCAAAATTTAAAATTTGTTTAAAAAAAGTGGGCGGGGTTTCATGTTTTGAAGATGCAACTCGATTGAAAACACAATAGTACAGAGAACATTTTACGCAAAAAGTGAATTGACAAAATGCTGGTTTATCTGTGCACTATGCTCCAGAAATACACAAAAATAACGAAAAGATAATCGGAAAGTCGTGTTTTGTTTTCTCTCCGAATAATAGTGGAGCTTCCAATCACAAGACACAACGACGAGCTCAAATTACAGTAATCCTCGTCATTATGCAATTGTACTACTATTTTAGAATAAGAGAGCGTATTTGCGAGGAATCTGATTTGATTTCCCCATTTCTCTATTATTTCCTCGCTTATTCTCTGCGTCTTTTCTCCGATCCCACTATTTTAGTTTCTTAATTATTCGCAAACAAAGTGCGCTTGCTCAGGGCGGGCTCACCGAGCTTCAACCATATGCGGAAAAGAAGGCGCTGATAAATAGAACAAGGTACATAAATAGTATAAAAGTCTTATAATGAATTAGTGAAATGAACGGTATAAATAGAAACAAGAAGAAGAAGAAGAAAGGAGAGAGACAAAGAGTGGGATCAGCCGGAAAAGAGAAAACGATAATAACAGATATAGAACGATTGTGGATTATTACGGTGTCTGTGTCGAAAATTACACTTTTTTTCCGATCCGAAGGACATCGGGACTTCCATTTCATTTTTCAATTGATGGTTTTACTAATGGTAAAAAAAGGGGCTAACGGATGCGAGGAATATCAGGTCCTCCTACAATGGCCAATATTCCATGGGTCCCGGACTTTTAGCTCCCATACTCTTTGGGTACGCTTACTTTATGGTTCCGACTGCTTTTTAATTACCAAATTTGCAAATTTGGACAAAAAGAGTAGTCGTAATTAAAGAGCACTCCTACCCAGAGACCGTACAGAAATTTAGTACCTGAAGACCAGCCGTAATCAAAAATCGTACCCAGAGTCTGTGACACAAAGATCCGGGGCCCATTGAGTATTGGTCTCCTACAATGGGTCTACCGCGAATTCCTTTTCTTACTAGACCGCAGTAAAATATAACAGCAGTTACTGCAAATAGTTACTGCACATAAAAAGATTTTATACAATGCTCCTGGGCAACAGTATCGCAACAAAATACCACCTACCAACAAAACGGAACTTCCATCCACCCTGCTTGAGCATCTTTGCCTTGGATAGATGCTAGACTAGAATAATTCAAGTTCACGATTGGCGAGCATGCTCATCGGACATAACTATAATGAGAAATGTGTAAGAATAAGTGGTTCGCAAGACCTACGACGTGAACAAGTCATAAAACAATGTCAGTGAGTTGAAAAATAGCTATATTATAGCATGGATTACGGTAGATCCAACGGCTCTTCAAAATCATTATCACTCTACGGACTCACGTTTTTTATAAATAACACATGAGAAAGAATGACGTTACAATTGACTGTTAAAGTTGTTTGTTTTTAATAATCCAATGTTTTTTTTTTTTTTAAGTTTTTTACCACACTTTTTCAAAAATGAGGCTATTTTTTTTGGGGAACGACCAGATTGCATTTTTTGAAAAAAAAAAACTGGGCTGAAAAAAATTGTTTCGAGATCCCTCATTTTTCTTTCAAGTGCAGTATTTTATCCATGAATGTACCGTAAAACATGTATTAGAAACTCTATAAACTAGCAGTTTTATTAAAACGTGCACGCTTCACATTTTCTGAAGTTTTGATTATAATTTTCACAACTTTTTTGACAAGGAAAGAAGTAACCACACACGGTGTCCAGGATTTGAAATGTGGGCGGAGCCTAATTTGCTGGCGCGCCAGCAAACTTGCAAGGCGCACTTTCGGTTCTTGCGCATTTTTCGACTCTCGCATTTTTTTTATTGATTTTATTATTTTTTCTTTCAATAAAACCTGTTTTTCTTTGTAAATGTATGTATTGTATCTTTTAATACCATAAAGTTGCCCAAACTTCGATTTTCGTAAAGATTTATCTTGAAAAACACCAAAAAACTCTAAACGAATATTTCGAAATGGTGGCTGAACCAAATCCTACATTCTTAGGCTTAAAAAAGTTTTAAAGACCTCAGCTATAATTCCAGTGGGGCCCGTTTGCTCGGCTCCACCCACTTTTCGAATCCTGGACACCGTGCGAAAACTGTTTTATAACGGCACCTGTAATATAACTGCATGCCAAGGCATCTTCCAAAAAAAAAAACGACATACCGTTCTAGTACAGGACTGATAATGACAAAAGAATTGGAATGAAATATAAAATGAACAACACAGGAAAACAATACAATTGTAAGGGAGATCAGGCTCCCTTATGGACCTATTCAAAGTACTGTAGAAAATCGGAAAAAATGACAAAAAACTGGGAGAAAACTCGGAAAATGCTCCGATTGGTCTGAAATTTTGGGAGAAACTGTCAAAAATGCTTCCGGACTTTCTCAGAAAATCTTGGACCGAAATATCGATTTTAGAAAATTTTCAGAAAAAAAATCAATATTTTTTTAAATCGATATTTCGGTCCAAAATTTTCTGAGAGAGTCCGGAAGCATTTTTGAGAGTTTCTCCCAAAGTTTCAGACCAATCGGAGCATTTTCCGAGTTTTCTCCCAGTTTTTTGTCATTTTTTCCGTTTTTCTACAGTACTTTGAATAGGTCCATTAGGTTACCATAGGCTTATCACTTTCCGGAGGGAGCTCTTCACGTGCTCTGCACATGAAGGGCAAGACAATGCACACGCCTCGTCTCCCCGAGGAATGCGTACGGTCGGGCACCGGAAAGTGGCGTCGTTAATTGGATTTTCCCCGATTACGAAACACAGAGCAAGTCTCTGTGTTTCTCCCCTCTCCGCGGTATTTCCTCATACAGTGGAATCTTCCAGATCCGTCAGCACAACAACCCACGCAGTACACGCCTCCAAGCACATTCCAAGGAACGATATAAAACCGCTCGGCTGGAAACAACTCGAGGCTTGAGATCCAAGGAGTGGCCCCGGGACTATGATCTCCCAGGCGGACACTTCCCATTCCTCCCCCTTTTTGCCCAATTCACCTTTTACCGATCCACCGTTTACCCATTCCAACTCTTACCGCTTACTAACATTATTGGTAGCAGCGAGTCTGGGTTTTCCTTACTAAAGGGACCCCGTAGATCCACCACCATCGGAAGAAAGTAAGTGTTTGGTTTAAGTAGTTAGTTTCCCAGATTGAGTTTAAGACGCGCAGGGCACAAGTTGCCGTAGTAAAATGATCGAGTTATGAGCGCGCAGAAGTTTAAGTGATTAAGAGCGCGCAGAGAGTTCGAGTTTAAGACGCGCAGGGCAACGTATGCCGTTGAGTTTAGGCCATGTCCAGTTGTGAAGTGATTTAGCGCGCGGGCACAAGGTTGCCACAGAGAGTTACAGAGTCTAAGAAATGATTTGGAATAAGCGCACGATATAGAGATATGACCCGGCCGGGTAGAGTTACGGCAAGTATGAGATGAAGTGCAGGTAATTTTTCATAGTTGAGTAAATCAGGGCCCACGATTTATTTAAGTAAGTTATCATTACTGAGTCAGGTGAATGCATTCACACTGCGCATTTTAGGCGTCATACAATTCGGATAAGAGGATCAAGTTGAGTTTTGAGATAGTTCTGGGAAAAATTTTAGTTTAGTATTAAGATATGGGTAAACCACGATAGTATGTTTTGGGAAAAGGGGAACCGAGAGGAAGGATCGAAGCCATAGAGTGCATTAAGTATTACAAAAATTTAAAACAGAGAGAGAGAGCGAAAGAAGGAGTGAGTCACTCAGACAGTGACCTCGCTAGATTGTTCATTAAAAAAAAAATAAAATAAAATAAACAGCGCGGGACGGCAAGGAAAGTGAATCAAATCATTTAGTGTGCTCACACTTTCCGGCATTTTTTTCCAAGTGTCCAATCTTTGTCCGTTACTCACAATTATTTTCCAATGGTTAGGATGTAGAAGCGGCAATGATCTATTGACAGAATCAAAAATTTATTTCTTTTGAAAATGTCCAGCAACAGAGGCGAAGGATCAAAAGACACCCAAGGAGGGACTACCGGGACGATAACCTCCCAGGCCCCCTCTTCCCCTATCACCCAGAATTCACCATCGATCTGTCCCAAGCCAACATCTCTGAAAAAAAAAAAGGAAGCTCTAACTGACCTACTTAATGAATTCTCCGACATTTTCTCTAAAAATAGTTACGATCTAGGTAGTTCAAAAACCAATCCCGTCCACATTCAAACCAGTACCGAAGTCCCAATAAAAGGTAGACCATATCGAGTTCCAGTGAAATACCAAGCCGAATTAGAGAAACACATTAATGCCTTGCGTTAGTCAGGTAGAATCACCGAGAGCAACACGCCTTGGACTAGCCCCATAGTACTAGTCAAAAAGAAGAACGGATCCCTTAGGATGTGCTTAGATTTCAGAAAACTTAACGAGGCTACCATACCCGATAATTTTTCGCTTCCCCGATTTGACGCTATTCTGGAAAAGGTGGGAGGCTCCAACTATTTTTCTAGTCTAGATATAGCCAACGGTTACTTAAAATTACGTCTTGACCCGTCATCAGCTTATAAGTGTGGCTTCATCACTGAATCAAAGGTCTACGCCTATACGCATCGTCCTTTTGGACTTAAATCAGCAGCTTCATATTTTCAGCAAGCTTTAAGACAAGTCTTAGGAGGTCTAGAAGAGGAGGTTTTAGTGTATATTGACGATATTTTAGTCTTCAGCAAAACATTTTCCCAGCACCTGAATTAAGAAAAGTCCTAATGACATTTCGCGATTTCAACTTGAAAGCGTCACCCAAAAAATGTGAATTCGCTAAAGAATCAATTACCTTTCTAGGCCACGAAATCAGCAAAACCACGTACACGCCAGACAAAGCCAACGTCGCGAAAATAGTAGAGTTCCCAACCCCAACTAACGTCAACGAAGTCCGAATGGTCGTGGGAATGACCGGTTTCTTTAGGAAATTTATCCCCAGGTTCTCCGAAATTACCGAGCCCCTCACCCACCTAACAAGAATAGACAAAAAGTTTGAATGGAACGCGGAGCAGCAAGCAGCTTTCGAAAAACTCCGCGACGCGCTAGCTACGGAGCCAGTACTCGGATTCACCAATTACGACGCACCTTTCCACATTTTCTGCGATGCGAGCGCAGTAGCCCAAGGCGCCGCCCTGATGCAATATAGGCCCGGCAGCGAAAAAGACTATTACGCAATAGCGTACGCCAGTCGGACGATATCAGACCCGGAAACTCGTTGGCCCGCCATCCAAGCAGAACTTGGCGCAATAATCTTTGCGTTACGACAATTTAGACCTTACGTATGCTTGTCGAAGATCATCCTTCACTCAGACCATAAACCCCTAACTTTTCTCCTACAAAAATCTAAAACACACGATAACTTGGCGCGCTGGCTAATCGAGTTTCAGTGCTACGACATCTCGATAATACACATCGACGGAAAAAAAAAGAACACCGTCGCCGACTGCCTATCCCGCGCCAGAGAGGACGACGAACCCGCCGAATACACGGAGCTCAAGGACATAATCGAGTTTCCGGTGCACGTGAAGGTTCAACCGGGCACTCCCTAACAAACAGAACATTGGTCGTCAAAAGAAATCAACCAACTTCCGTCCTCGACATCACCAAAGAGCAAGACGGAGATCCTGACATACTGGTCATCAAGAAGGTGTTACAAGGTAAGTCGAGCGCAGAGTCGATCCCAGATCATCTTTCCACTAGACTTGCGCTCTCCACCCTAGCAGCTAACGGAACCGTAATTACGAAACCATCCGCGTCCAGCAAGAGAGACGTCCTCTACGTCCCCAAACACCTCACCAGTCTAATTTTCGAAGCCTTCCACGAAAGTTTTCTCTCCGGAGGACATTTCGGTTGGAAGAAAACTCTAGCCAAAATTTCTAGGAAGTATTTCTGGCCCCTCATGACCAAAGACATCATTGAAAGGGTCAGGAACTGCGAAAAATGTCAGGCCAAGAACTCCCCGTGCCCTCCCCAGCGCAAACACATGCTAACTGTATCCACCAACAGAGTTTTCCAAAAAGTAGGATTAGATCTAACCGGTCCCCTCAGAACCACAGACAGGGGCAACAAGTATATCCTTAACATAGCTTGCTGGTTTTCAAAATTCATAATTTCGGTACCCCTCCCAGACGCCCGGTCGGAAGCCTCGGCCCGAGCTTTACTTACCGAAGGAGTTTTTAAATATGGCGCAATGACGGAGATAGTTACCGACAACGCAAAAACGTTCACTTCCCAGGCGTTCGATGAGTTCATAGAACTCTTATTTATCCGAAATCATAAGTCTATCCCATGTGGTCTAGTGGTTAGGATTCGTGGTTTTCATCCACCCGGCCCGGCCCACGACATGTCTAATTTTTTTTTTGGTTATCTCAAATCCCATCCTCCGAATCTAACACCAATCATTTTCTCACGGCTAAGGGTACCCGGCAATAAAATCCCGGTGTCATCCTGCGCTCAGTCCTCACAACTTTCATCTCTTCTCTCAAACCGCTTCACGTCGCAAGAAACCTCGTTAAAACCTTCAAAACGTTTCCACTAACAAAATTAATATTTTTTATAAACAACCAATGAACGATTTCGATCGAGACGAATTGATTTCTGGCGATCCCGGAGACAGGATCGATTTTTCCGAAAGCGAAGCCAAAAGATCCTGGCCTTTGACCCAGGCACTCTTAACGACGACGAAGCCATGGACGCCGACATCTTCGAGAACGGCCTAGCCGTAGATCAAGAAGCCGTCGAAATGATTCCCGCAGGGCGTGGAGCGGTTCACAGCAACCACACTACAGTCTTGAGAAAATTCGCCGACTACGATGAATATTCCAATGACAAAAAAAAACCAAAGAGGCCGAAGCCGTAGACCTAAAAGTTGAAGAAGTTGAAGTTGAAGAAATAGGAGCTGAAGAAAAATCACAAGAACGTGGAGAGGTCGAAACCCACCCACCTCCAGCCCAGATTGACGTCTTCGATCTGCCGGCCGAATCGATTGTAAGGACGATGGAACTTCCCGCACACATGATCACATCCGAGGTCCACCCATTCGCTAGCTCTTATGTGGAACCGATCGAAAAGATGGATCTCCCGGACAGCGCCGCCAAGCGAATGGCCTACTACTGCACGCTGGACATGATTCAAGCAGGCCGGAACAAGTCAATCACCGACGCAAGAATCATCAACGAGACCCGCCCAACGTCGAAGCCCATTCGAAGAGAGAACCTGCAAACAATTGACTTTTGGCCGAACCACGCTGACGGAGCACTGCCGTATGTACTCAGAAACCGCGACGAAAGGAGATGGTGGGCGGTCCCGCTCTTTGCGGAGACCGTGGCAGACGATCGGCCGGATCTGCACATGGTCATACTCGACGTATTCGCCAACGATCTGGGAAACGGCGGCCGCGTCGACGTTAACGACTATCTGTTTGGAGACATAGTCCTCATCACAAGCTTCATGGCCCTTCCGAACTCGCGATTGGCCGACATCGTATCGACGTTCGATAATATTCATCGAACAGAATCCCATCGTTTCTCTCGCCGTCAAAGAATTCTACTTGCTGAAGAGGGAGTTCTCGGAGACCCAGGTCATCCAAATCCCGCTTCGAGCACCACGGGGAAATGTGTTCTGCGTGGCTCGAGGCCAAACCCTCTACGTCACGGCCCGGACAAACCTCTTCACAACCAAGGGGATAAAAAATGAACCTGGACCGAATGCCATTGCCACTCTTTTCCACCCGAAACTACATCCCGGGCAATTTTTGAAATCAATCTTGGAGGACGACTATGCGACGATCCTCCAGCGCACCAACGGTCACCTAACCTCGGATCCTACCCCACCGTCCGTCGTCACAATCAAGCACCTGAGCAGGAGAGACGCCGAAGACTTTGACGCAATGCCACAACCATTCCGACGCTTCAACGGAGATAAAGGAAAAGCACTCGCCGCCCTGGTGGAATGCGCCTTCATGGGATTTACCGGAATTTTGGCCGCGGCCAACAAAAACAGAGACGTCAGGGCCTACGCAACCACCATCACAAACTGCACATGACTCCGAGCAAAACCCGTCATACATTTCACACTTTCCGGGCCAAGCGGTCCGCCATCGTTTCGTTTCGGGCATAAAGGCACACCATGTCACGCATTTGGCGCCGTCTCCTCAGCGAGATCGGATCTCGGAATTGCTCTCACGAGAGAACCCTACGCTTCTAAACGGGTCGGCAACGGGACTACCAACCTCCCATGTTGTCGATATCGTACCCCAGTAAAAGAAAAGGGAGGTTACAACGGGACCATTAATCTCCCTAGTTGTTACCTTCCACCTTCCAAGCTCACTTCAAAAAAAAAAAAACAAAAGAAAAGAAATCAATCAAAAAAGTAAAAAAAAAAAAACATTCTTCATATTTTCTCGATAAACCATCTCTTAACACCGCCTCTGTTCTCTTCTCAACTCCGGGAGCTGTAAGCACCTACGCCTTTTGGAACAGAAGGAGCTTTTCACGAAAGAAAACTTAAATCACACCCGCGCGTTTGTTGCTGGTTGTTGCCGAAGTGCAGCTCGCGCCCGAAATCCTGCCGTGGTCACCACGTCTCAGCAAACTGTCAGCCATGTACGTACGTTAAGAAAGCAAAAGACAGGACCAGGGTCGGTCCTAAGATAAGGTGGGAGGTGTAAGGGAGATCAGGCTCCCTTAGGTTACCATAGGCTTATCACTTTCCGGAGGGAGCTCTTCACGTGCTCTGCACATGAAGGGCAAGACAATGCACACGCCTCGTCTCCCCGAGGAATGCGTACGGTCGGGCACCGGAAAGTGGCGTCGTTAATTGGATTTTCCCCGATTACGAAACACAGAGCAAGTCTCTGTGTTTCTCCCCTCTCCGCGGTATTTCCTCATACAGTGGAATCTTCCAGATCCGTCAGCACAACAACCCACGCAGTACACGCCTCCAAGCACATTCCAAGGAACGATATAAAACCGCTCGGCTGGAAACAACTCGAGGCTTGAGATCCAAGGAGTGGCCCCGGGACTATGATCTCCCAGGCGGACACTTCCCATTCCTCCCCCTTTTTGCCCAATTCACCTTTTACCGATCCACCGTTTACCCATTCCAACTCTTACCGCTTACTAACATTATTCAATTTCATCAAACAAATGAGGTGAAACTGAGAAAAAAAAATGAAAATTTAAATTATTCACACAATTTATCGGGAAGCTCTTTCTTTATTGTGCAGACAAAAAATGCGACACGGTGAGCACCTCAATCTTCTAGGTTGCAAACGAATTCATCAGACAGGAGCTCCGGGGATGGCTTTGTTTTCTTGCGGTTGGTACGATTGAAGAATGGAATGATTCGTTCATGAAGATATTTTTGATATTGATAGAACTCATCCTACACGTCAGGAACGTCCATGCAACGGCTTTAGAGTTGCCGAAGGCTATTCTTACCGTAAATCCTGAAATAGAAGAACCCCTGTATTAGAAGCACATCATTTTAGGAGGTTGCGAATGCCCTTCTATTACAGGTTTTACTGTAAGTGGTCTTTCTTCTCAGTGGATGGGTCTTCTTGTGTGATCTTTGCTGAACCTTCAAATAATTTTTCAGAGGCCAACCCCAGCTTCACATTAAAATCAATTTGAGCTTGTTCCTCCAAAGTTAGAAAACATTTTTTCTCGAATGTTACGGTTTCATGCACATTTTATCTATGCGAGAATAGATTGTCCAGTTAATAAAATAGCCTTGTGTATGAGAAATTTATAACCACAGGTGAAATGCGGTGGATGCATATAGTGTCCGTATTGGAAGCATATCGTGCATTTATGTAAATTAGGCTCTAGATATTTAATAAATCAACGTTTATACATTTTACTAATTCAGCCACAAAAATCACGAAATTTGGAAGAGCTGAAGTACGAAAATCAGTGCCGTTACAAGAAAAAAAACTTGTAAAAAAAGTGAAAAAAAAGCAGGGGCAAAGTCGCCAAATGTCGCAGGCTTGTGCATATATGTACATTCAATGTATTTATTTTAATGCGAAAAATAAACAAAAAGTTATTATATACCGTCCAATGGACCAAAAAGACGGCATGATTAAAATACGGACACTATGTGCATCCACCGCATTCTCTCGGTTAGAAAGTTTGTTCACCCTATAGGCTATAATGCACATCCCTTCTTGGTTCGTCCTTCTGCTTCTTCGCGTGTTGTTTTTCCCCAAAATTTGTATCCCTTCTTCCCCCCTTCCTTTCCCTTTTTCTTCCACAGTTTTTGCGCTACATATCAAGATTGAACTTGGCTGACCAGAATGAGAGGACAGTGCATTCGCACTGACCCAAATTAGTCAAAAGTTGCAAGTTTTTTGGGCCAGAGCGTCGAAATCGAAGAGTTCTGAAAATTTGACGACTTCTCTCAAAGCTGAATTGTTTCTATATATATGTGTACATATGCAGACAAAAATGTACGTACAAAAAAGCAGGCGTAGAAGAAGAATACGCATTCGCAAGAACAGGTATGTAGTTGTTGGGCACCGGGCGTCCCGTCCCTTATCTCTCTCCACTTTAGATAAAAATGAAAATACGCTGAAGAAGAAAAAGAGGAAACTAAGAACGTCATTTTCTCCTTCATCGACAGCGTGCAGCAAAAAAAGAAAAGAACGATTCAGATGATGAAGATGGGTGGGCGACGACGACGACGACGACGGCATGTGATCAGGGCGGCGGATAAGGAACGAGTGGAATTTGATAAATTAAAATTAACATTACGAGGTGATTAGTGCGCTTTCGGACGACGGAAGTTGAAGCAAAGCTGGGGCGATAAAGGAAGTTGAAAAATGGGCTGTTGGTGAAAAAATAGAATGCAATGAAATCGCGCTCTACCGAGCAATTTCTCTTGGAGAGAGAGGCAAATTGTGAATTGTCTGAGTATTCAGGCAAGAAAATAGACAAAATCAACGAAAAACCCTACATCAAAAATGTTTGCACTTACCGTACTCTTTCCACAAGCCCCGCCCACTTTTCCTTTTTTTTTTGTTGCTGCGATTTAAACAATATTTCCTTGTAGTAAAAACTGTAATTTCAAGCCTCTTTTTTTCTCTTTTTTTGAAAATTTCACCAAAAAAATAAGGAAAAAATTCCAAAAAAATTGTTTTTTTTAAATTTTTGACGATTTTTTCGATTTTTGCCCCGTTCTTCCTGCTAATTTTTTTTGTTTTTTGCCTGCGTTTAAATGTTTTATGGTTATTGATTTATTGTAAAAAAAATTTTCTTTGAAATTTTCAAAAATTTGAATGGAGAATAGGGAAAAATCGAAAAAATCGCCAAAAAATCGCCAAAAAACCAAAAAAAAATTGTTTGTTTTTTGCTAATTTTTTTATAAAATTTGTTAATTTTAGCACGGTTTGTTAGGTTTTCTTGTGCTGCCAATCGTAATTCTAAGCCCACAAGCTCCGCCCATTATTTACCGAATTTTTTTTTGGAAAATGTTTTTTTTTCGAATTTTTGAAAAAAAAAATGGGCGGAGCTTTTGGGTTAATTATTACGGTAGACAGGAAAATTTTAATTAAACTTTAGACAAGTGAAAATTGGTAAAACTAACGAGTTTTTCACTAAAAGAAACAAACAAAACAAAAAAAATTTTTTTGTTGGAATTTCGAGGATTTTTTCGATTTTTTGCCCGATCTTCTTGCTAATTTGTTTCTTTTCACCTTGAATTTGATGTTTTATGATTATTGAGTTATCGTAAAAATAAATTTATTTTAAAAAAATTTTAAATTCGAATGGAGAATAGGGAAAAATCGAAAAAATCGTCAAAAAATTTTTGTTTTTAGCTGTTTTTTGGGGAAGTTTGTAAATTTTAGCTTGGTTTGTTAGGTTTTCTTGTGCTGCAAGTTGTAATTCTAAGCCCAAGAGCTCCGCCCATTTTTTCCGACATTTTTTTTCGAATTTTTGAAGAAAAAAAATAGGCGGAGCTTGTGAGTTAATGATTTCGGTAGACAGGACAGTTTTGAGGATTTTAACATATGTAACAAGGAAAAGTTCGGACATTAACGAGTTTTCACTCAAAAAAAAAACGAAATAAAGCGAAAAAAAATTTTTTTTTTTTGAAATTTTGACGATTTTTTCAATTTTTCCCAGTTTTTCTAGCGAAAATGCCAGATTTTTCTTGAAAAAATTACCGATCAATCATCGAAAGTCAATAAAAAAGCCGCAAAACTTGAATTAAAACTCAAAGAATAACAAAAATGGGTGGAGCTAGCGGAAAAGGATTACGGTAAGCTGGCGCGAGTCTGCAAACACTAAAAATCCAATTAAGAAAAATTTAATTACAAAAAAAAATGCTGAATTTGGCAAATTGTTCACTTGAAACAGCAAAAAAATACAAAAAAAAAATTTTTTTTCGAGTTTTGACGATTTTTTCCCAAAATTTTAAACATTTTTGTTGCAAAAACACAATTAAATGACTTTTAAAAATTGGACGGAGATGAAAATTTTGTAAAAATCGAAAAATCATGGATTCTCGGTGTCAAGGATATAGTGAATCTCCATGACTAGTGTCGATGCACCATGTCAAGGAGATAGTATAGGGCTCGGTGACAGCCACTATTCCCTGATTATAAACGAGAGGCTCACGATAGTTATCACGCAAAGAGGACATGTTAATTACATTAGTTTATCTCAATAAAGCAAATATACAGTGGTTAGAAGTAAAGAAGGACGAAAGTCCCAAGTCTAGAGCTGGCGTGGTCCAAGAGCAAGGCTCGAGGAAAGAACCTCTCGGAAAGCGAGAGGGGTCGAGGTGTCGGCCGTCCTCTGATACGATAACCGACGGGACGTGCGGCAGCTACCGCTGGAGACTCCGGAGAGAATCCTACGCTTAGAAAGAAGGGGGAGGGACGCCGACTACTAAACAAGGTTCTAACGACTTACAATACATTGAGTAGAATCTGTGGGTTCCAAGAATAACAGTCGGTAGCAATTCCAGTGGTTCCATATAGAGTGACGGCTAGCAGCAGTCCATTGGGTGAGACGCAGACGAGCAGACGCGTAGGCGTCCGCACTGTGTGTGTAGGCGGCAGGAGCGATCTCTCCTCTCTCGTGGCGCCGCGCATGACGTGGCGACGCGAGGTCACTAAGAGACGCAGGTGGTCTCGCCGCGCGAGTGAATTACGGTCGGTCCTCGGAGTCCTCTCGGAGAAGTTAAAGGCGCATGAGAGAGACGCTTGCAATTGGAGAGACGGCAGTAGTTGATCCAGTGAAGCGGATAAAGGGAAAATTGTCCGCGCAGTTGGTAAATTGATTGATTCCGACAAAGTCGGGCTTGAATAAAGTCAAGACTAATGGAATATCACAATGATAGTCCATTATTGTCTTGACACTGGGGGGGCGACATGAATCTCCATAACTAGAGTCGATCCGGATGAGTCGTGCAACGCAGCTTTGTAGATGTTGACTTGAGATGTTTATGTTACGCTGCAGTTGTATTAGTCCATACGAAATTCCGGATTGACGCTGGGGTTGGAGATTAAGACAGTTATTTCCGTATGTTCAGTGAGGGTACAAAGCAACCTCAATGAAGGCATTTGTTGTAGATGATAGTATGTTCGGTGAGGGTACAGAAGCAACCTCACTGAAAGCATGGCATTTGTTGGAGTTGTTGAAGGTGACGAAGTTTTTAAAGATTGGCGTTTAATGAAGGTGACGAAGTTTTCAACATTTTGCAGTTGTTGTAGGTGGATGTGTCACCTGGCGCAGAACATGCATGGTCGTGAAAATCATTTTCCAATTTCATTTGTTGCGTCATTGGTGCCATTATTTTTCGATTTTTCCCATCATTTGTTGTGCGTGATCTTTCTTGTGAGGGATTTTTTGCAAATTTGGGAGGCAGCGGTAACCAAGTCAACGCTGACTCCTGCAAATGTTGCAGTGACGTTTGTTCGTCATTTTGGTGCCTTTTTGCTTTGGAGCGCAGTTGTTCCGAATTGCTTTGAAGATGGACGACGACTTCATTGACAATTGTATCTTCTTTTTTCTCGATGACATTGATATCCTTGTGCATGGTCCCGGCGGCTTGAGAAAATTTTTAAAATCGCTCACTTTTATTATTTTCGTCCGGTTCCATTTGTTTCGGTTGTTGTGTTCGCAAGGATAATGATGAAGTCCTCCCGATCCCATTTGTTTCCGGAATCCGATCTCGTGTCAATTTGATCAATCATTGGCGGGTGCACGGATAATATGCGTATTCGTGGGCGTAGCTGGAGTGCCGGCGGCAATTGAGAGTTGTTGCGGGTGGTTACAGTGGTTTTCCTTTGGTTGCGCTCCATTTTCCCGCAGTTGGTGGTGGTTCAGTAAGTTGATTCTTCTCATGATCTGGATTGTTCTGAATTTTGGCAAATTAATTTTTTATCGGTGCTCAACGAGCGAAAGAGACCGAAACGATGGAAAGTTAAAATAATTTGCAAAATTAAGAGAAGAATTTGGTACCGGAAAGCTCACGATTCGAATGCCACTTCATCCGCTGGTAAGACGGATTACGAATGGAGCAAAAATTTGGTAGAAAAATAAAAGAAAATAGAAATTGGTTGCGATTTTTATAAAACGCGAGAATTGGGTAAATTTTGACGAAAAATGAGATTAACGGAATTTTTTCTAGAAAATTGCAACAAGAGTGGCAAATTTAAAAATAAAAAACTTGCGTGAATCTTGAACGAAGTGGTTCGTCGAAAAAATAACCAAAACATCCGCGAAATTGACGTTGAAAACGATTTGCGAAGGTCCCGATCGTTATTGATTGGCGAGATAGTGCTGCAGGCGGGGAGGGGCCAGAGTGCCGGACGCTCACCGTGATGCACGCGGCGCAAAATTGCACCATTTGATGACGTAATTCCTCCGCTACAGTACCATCTCCATTGCGTTCCCGTGCTCAAATCGTTCGCATTTGTTGACGCAGACCAATTAATTCGATTTATTGATTTTTATGGCGGGGCAGTAAAGAATTTTTAGGTTCAATATGCCGGCCTATCTAACGAAAAACAGTCATTTGACGTGAATACCGAGAGCTTTTTGTTTCACCGAGGGTCCGTTTTTGCAAAACAAGGCAAAAATTCAAACGGCTCGATGCACCATGTCAAGGATATAGTGAATCTCCATGACTAGTGTCGATGCACCATGTCAAGGAGATAGTATAGGGCTCGGTGACAGCCACTATTCCCTGATTATAAACGAGAGGCTCACGATAGTTATCACGCAAAGAGGACATGTTAATTACATTAGTTTATCTCAATAAAGCAAATATACAGTGGTTAGAAGTAAAGAAGGACGAAAGTCCCAAGTCTAGAGCTGGCGTGGTCCAAGAGCAAGGCTCGAGGAAAGAACCTCTCGGAAAGCGAGAGGGGTCGAGGTGTCGGCCGTCCTCTGATACGATAACCGACGGGACGTGCGGCAGCTACCGCTGGAGACTCCGGAGAGAATCCTACGCTTAGAAAGAAGGGGGAGGGACGCCGACTACTAAACAAGGTTCTAACGACTTACAATACATTGAGTAGAATCTGTGGGTTCCAAGAATAACAGTCGGTAGCAATTCCAGTGGTTCCATATAGAGTGACGGCTAGCAGCAGTCCATTGGGTGAGACGCAGACGAGCAGACGCGTAGGCGTCCGCACTGTGTGTGTAGGCGGCAGGAGCGATCTCTCCTCTCTCGTGGCGCCGCGCATGACGTGGCGACGCGAGGTCACTAAGAGACGCAGGTGGTCTCGCCGCGCGAGTGAATTACGGTCGGTCCTCGGAGTCCTCTCGGAGAAGTTAAAGGCGCATGAGAGAGACGCTTGCAATTGGAGAGACGGCAGTAGTTGATCCAGTGAAGCGGATAAAGGGAAAATTGTCCGCGCAGTTGGTAAATTGATTGATTCCGACAAAGTCGGGCTTGAATAAAGTCAAGACTAATGGAATATCACAATGATAGTCCATTATTGTCTTGACACTCGGAGAGCGGATAAATTTTGGCGGATACATAAACTGACAGCCTTTTCGCGATTGCCACACACATTGAGGACAATGTGATAAAGTTACTACAAATCAAATAAATTCGGCGACACACTGTCTACTAGCAACTTACCTGCACAGCGCACTTTGTTCTCAAATAATATAAACAGGTTCTGATTTTCTTATTTTGAATTTTTCTTAAATTATTTTTGTATGGTGCAACAGATTCGACGTATGAACCCAAAAATACAACGTTGAAATTCGTCGCTAATTTTTGTCACCCACACCTATGTACAAACTTCCTAAAAGTACACTGCAATTTGTCCTTTCCTTCCTCTTCCTCTTCTTCTTTTTCTTCTTTTTCTTATTCTTCCACCACACAAAATCGTCTCTTTCTCCTCTTCCCACCCATTTCCTCGTTTTTGCGCGGCCCGGCCCGCGCTAAAGAGTTTTCTGATGCCCAAAACACTGAAACTGAACTCTTTTACGGGCAGGCATCCGACCCACTCGCCAGTTTTTCGCCTCACGCAGTTCAGTTTCATTCATTCGATGAATTCGGTGAAACAGTCGTTTCGCCTTTTGTTCTTTCACATGAAGCTATTTTTTAAATATCGTAACTATTTTTGTTTTTTCTTTTTCTTTGCTATTACCGTATTTCTATTTTAAGCGCATGCCCTTCTATTGTTTCGTTTCATCACAACTGCCCACGGCACCCCAGACTTCCAAAATTGTTTCTACCTGGTGTATTTTTAAAACCCTAAGGCTCGGTCATTTTCTGACCGAAAGGCCTCGTTTTTGGATTGAAATAATGGTGTCATTCTGAATAATCAGACAATGATTCGAATTTCTCAAAAAAAGTAAATTTTCGAGTGAAAAAATAATTTTATTATCCGACGAACTTGGTGGCGCATTGGACGACGGGGGTGGCGTGCTGCCGGGTATTTAGAGGTTTGCACACCAAACTTTGGCCGTCTCATGCCGTCTCATGCTTGCTTGGTTAGAAAGTGTTTTGGCGAGTTTGGTGTACAAACCTCTAAATACCCGGCATTTGTGAATAGAAGGGTATGCGCTTAAATTAGAGGAAACACGGTATCAAGCTTTGATGTTTGTCAGTATACATATGTGTGATTTTGTGTGTATGTACAGCGTTTTCTCAGCTCTTACTGGAAAATTCTTAACCAAGGAGCTCGAGCATGAGGCGGCCGAAGCTTGGTGCAAATCGGTTAAGTAGGATGTTTCCAGCTTTGCACTTTTTTTTTCATTAAACTTGAAATTCCAAGTATTATTGTTCCCACTTTCACAGTTTGTCTTTTATACTTATTTCAATTCCGGACTCTTCTTGATTAAACTCGAACCGAAATTATTTCTACCACGCCTCCCCATCGTCCAATGCGCCACCAAGTTCGTCGGATAATGAACTTATTTTTTTCACTCGAAAATTTACTTTTTTTTGAGAAGTTCGAATCATTGTCTGATTATTCAGGATGACATCGTCATTTTAATCTAAAAACTAGGCCTTTTTGTCAGAAAATGACCGAGCCTTAGGGTTTTTCAAAATGCGCCATGTAGAAACAATTTTGGTGGAAGGCTGGGGTGCCGCGTTTACGTTGGCATGAATTCTTTCTAATCAGACTTGAAATGCTTTGAAATAGGCTCACAATTTTTCTAATAATGCTCATAACTGTTTAAATTAGAATTGGAAATTGTTCATATTAGATTTGGATTACTTATAAATAGTTTCAAACTTTTTCTGATTTAACTAAAAATCGATCTACATAAATTGTCTGATTACACTTGAATTTCCTTTTATTCCTTAGTTTTTCTGTTCGAAATTTTTTAAAAATTCAACTACCGTATTTCCTCTAATATAAACGCACTTCTAATTGAAGCGCACCCTCTAATAGAAGCACATTTGAAAAAGATGGTGAAAAATAGAGGCGCAGGCTCTTAAATTCGGGGAAATACGGTATAAATGCTTCAAATTTTACTCAGAATATTTAAAATTAGGTACAAAATCCTTCTAATTAGACTTTTATTTTTTTTTTGTTGGGCTGACATTTTTTCTGATAAAAAAATGAGCTTTTTAAATTTTTCCAGAAATTTTCCTAGCTAAACTCGAAACCTCTCTAATTAGACTCTATTTATTGAGTTCAAAATCATTCTAACAATTATCGACATTTTATTAATTTTTATAAAAGTAATTTTAATAAGATTTGAACTATTTCTAATTAGACTCAAAATCTTTCCACTTATGTAGCCTTGAATTTTTCTTTATTTTGCTTTAATCCTAAATTTTTTTGGGATTTTTCAACGATATCAGATTCTAGGCTATCCCACAGTTTATAATTTTTTTTAAATATTTTCGTTCTTTGAGTCTACTTGAATGTAAACCCATTACCTGAACCCCGGTATCAAATCGCTATTAAGAAATTTTGGGCGCGGTTATGGCTATTAGCCATGGAAAATTTCAGAGAGCCATTTTTGGCCGCTAATCGGCCCACATGACATACGCCTCGAATTTGATGGCTAATAGACAAGAGCTGGTCACACTTTTTGAAAAGAAAAAATAGTTGGTGCTACCCCTCCGACTAATTACCCCTTAAATTCCCATCCACGCCACGCCACAAACCCACTTTTTTTGTCGCTATTCCGCACTCTTTGATTCTTATCTTTATCCCATTTTCGCCTCGTTCACTGGTACTTTTTTTGTCGTCTTCGCTTCTCGCACCGTGTCAATTTTTCCAAAAAGAGGCGAAGGAGAAAGGTCGATTTTCGTGTAGTTGACCTACTAACGTTTCATTTTCTTTCTTTCGCCCCCTACATCTTTTATCTTTTTATCACCAGTTATTTAACCTTTTTAGGCGAAAGTGTCAAATGGTGACCTCTAATGCCTCTAATGACGTTGGCTGAAAAATGATGGCATGGATACCTGATCAAAAATCAAGTGGCTAGGTACGGTAACACAACGGACGGACGGCCGGCTTCTGTTTCTGTAGATTGAGAAGTGGGCGGGCGAAGATCTGTAATGCTTTTGTTTTATTCATTTTCTTTTTTTTTTTGATCTATCAACTGACTGAATAAATTATTCTACAGTATGCAAAATCTTCATTATTACTAAAAATACACAATTTCGTCCAAAAGCATCAAAAAGAAGCTGGATCCCGATCGATAGCGGTGTGGGCGTGTCTCAGATCTCGCGTACAACATCCTGGACCGACCGCCTCCATACATCCACATCCACGTCTTCTCCTCCTTCTCCTCCTCCAACGTCTTCTTCTCCTCTTCCTTCTCTCCCACTCTTGCACGCACCCGATGGACCCCCAAAACAATACATCGGTAATTTTGCACACCTATCAGCAACACCTTCTTCCCCCACCGCCAGACGCCTATCTCGTGCCGCAATTCACCGCGAGCCCCGATTTTGTCACAAGTACGCCGTGGAACCCCGCCCAAACCTTCTCGCCTAGCGCTACCAGTTATCAGGATTTTTCGACTAATGAGGTTCAAAAGTTTTGATTTAAAAAAAAAATAAACTTTTGTACATAAATGCAGAGCTCCTCTCTCAACTACCCAAGCGTGTACGATGATTTCTCAAAGGAGACGGGTGGAAAAATGTCGGATCCATCGGTGCACGGAGGATCAAACAGCTCCAGTTCGATTTCTGATGTTGGATCGTCGGCGGATTGTAGTGTAAGTGGGGTGCGAGGAGTACGGTAGCATAGGGCTTGTTTTGGGGTACAACGGAGAGGTTTGGACCCTGGAAGTTTGCATTTATATGCCGTTGTTGAGTTTACAAGCTTTTTTCCACCTGAAATGGTTTCAGCCAATTTTGACAAATTTTTGAAATTTTCGAAAAACTTCAAAATTTTTGACCCAGCCAAAAAACCGTTTTTTTTTTTCTTTTCCAAGTTTTTAAACGTTTTCTATCTATCCATATCTATTCTTAAAACTAAAATATGAGAAATAAATATACGCTTTCCATTCAGTTTGGGTTGATCGGACCATTTTCAGCAAGCCTTTGGCCCCCATCACCTTTGACAGTCTAAAAATTGCCCTCATTTCATTGAAAATCAACGAAAAAATAGAAAATTATGGCAAATACAAATTAAAAACAGTTAAAACCCATGATTTTCGTATTGTAAATCTGCGGCAAGTTTGCAAACATCAGATCTGACGACAAAGTGCACACTTTTTCAAATTTGCATTAAAAAGAGCTTTTAACTTGCTCCATATAAATTTTAATTAAGGTTTCAATATTTACACACTATTTGAATAATAACTACGAGCAAAGTTCTAAAAAAAATAAAAAATAAATGTTTTTCGTTTGAAATTTTTGAAATTTTCAAACTTTTGAAAAATCTAAAAATTTTCAAAAATGACTAAAACGATTTTTGGGTAGTGTAACTAACACAATGAAGCGTATGCATACAAATTTTCAGAGTCCTAGCCCTCTCCGTTCAAAAGTTATAGCCCAAAACAAAAATGTTAAGAAAACTATACTGCTACGGGGAATTTCGACCTGAGTTTTCAAAATTCCTATTTCTCAGCCATTTTTCAACTTTTCCGGGCGGTCTGGCGTTTAAAAAATTTGTTTTAATCGGGTATACAAAACTATCTATAAAGAAAAGGAGGACATAGGCTCTTTGCTCTAAAAAAAAACAAAAATTCAGTTATTTTAAGAAAATCGCTAATAACTTTTTTATTTCTCAATCGATTTGATTGCGCAAGCTCTTAAAATGTCCAAAATGCGTTTCTTAACAATTTCTGCTATAAATACGATTAAATTGTTATCTTATCTTCAGTTGGAACCTGTGCCAGCGCACGCACTGACGGATTCCCCGTTTTGGTGGCAGTGGAAAAGTAATAAAATTCCAAAAACCTCAAAGTTTTAGACCACCCTCTCAATATCTTATATTTATGCGTGTAGAAATCATTAAAATTAGGCTTGAAATTTTTTAATTATTATCCACCCCTGAAAGTTCTACGGGGAGGAGCTCATTGAAAACTTAGGCCACAAAAAACTAGGCCGGCGCCACGCAAGACGAGAAACCGGTCCGTCCAGAGTGCACGTTCCCTGTTGGCAACAAATTTACCCAATTATTGTGAAATTAAAACCCCCTCTCCACACAAAATCTCCCTTCCTTCAGATCTCCCCGGAGCCCATAATGATGCCATCCGTAAAACGAGGCCGCCCAACCGAAAACCCGTGCTGGGCCTACTTCCATCGCATCGATGACCAACTCGTCAAGTGTCGCCTTTGCACCAAAGTCGTTCGCTCAGCTTGTGCGACCAACATGACAAAACACTTGGAAAGACATCATTTGGAAGACTTTGAGAAAGTCTGTGGACAGTTAAAGTTGTGTCGGATGAATGATGTGGGGATCCGTAACAAAATGTTCTATCAAGCGACACCTGACAATCCATTATCCACACTTCCAGTGGTTCAAAACGCGTACTTGACGCCGAAGATTGAGCAGTTTGGCGGCGCTGCTCAGTATTACGGTGCAGTGGAGACGCAACAGTTTGCTCACTTTGAGCAGCAAGACTCGTGGTCGTTTTATGGTGCTCCTGGACATTTGGGTGAACCGTCCACTTCGGTGATACAAAATGTGGATAATGAGGAGATGGGGCAAGGGCAAGTACAAGTACAGGAACAAGTGCAGGAACAATTGCAACACCAACAACAGCAGCAACAACAACAACAACAACAACAGCAGCAGCAAGCTCAAATAATCTACAAGCCAAATCCCGTAAAACCGGCTGGGCGGGAAAAGCCGTACATGAAAAGGAATCGGTAAGTGTTGCCAGCTAGATCAGTGGTATTCTACCAAGTTTAGCTGAATGCGTGCAAAAATAGAGACGCAGAGATGCAAGATATGTCAGCACGATCGGACACAGCTGAAATGAGTAGGACCGTAACCCCTTCAATAAATTTTAGCGAAAAAAGTGAGTAAAAAATGTTTTTATAAAGAAATGGATTACGGTCACACCCATTTCAGCTGTGCTCGGTTGTGTTGAATTTACTGAGTAATATTTATGAGAACGGGGTCAGGAACGGATTGATTTATTTTTTTTTACCTTCCAGAAAAACCGAACATCCAGTCTGGGAGTTTTTCAAGCGAACCAGCGATGGCAACGCCGAGTGCATCATTTGCCAGGGAATTGGTCAGTACCCCTCAATAAAAACACATAAACATTTTCAACTCTAACTTTCCAATTTTCCAGTCAAATCCCCGTGCTCGTCAAACTTTATGCGTCACCTAATGCGCCACCACTCGAACGAATACAACAATGTGTATCTGAAATGGCTTCAAAAGAGAAGTGTCACGCATCCAGGTGTACAATACACGTCCGTGCCACCTCCTCAACCGGCTGTAGATTGTTAATGGATAATGTAGATTGTTAACGGATAATGTGCTACAATGGACCCAGTGTATTTATTGTTAAACATAGGCGGGTCTTTTGAAGGCTCTTTCGGTTCTTTTTTATATTTAACTTGTTTCAATTCAATATTTTATCGGGTTAATTAATTATTTATTTATTTTTATTATTATCCGTGGTGTCCAGGATTTGAAAAGTTTACAGAGCCGAGCAAACGCGCTCCACTGGATTTTTCGCGCTAAATTCAAACTCTGAGGCATTTTTTTATGTTTTTCGGGAAAAAAGCATAAATTCTTAATTTTTTCCCAAATGTGCTCCAACTGAATTATAGCTGAGGTCGTTAGAAATTTTTTAAGCCTAAGAACGTCGAATTTGGTTCAGCCACCATTTCGGAATAATCGTTTTTAGCGTTGCGGAGAGGAGCAAGAATTTTAGAGGTTTTTCATGCTTTAAAGTGAAATATTAGTTATTAAAAGATACAATACATACATTTTACAAACAAAAACAGGTTTTACTGAAAGAAAAATAATAAAAAATGCTAGAGTCGAAAAATTCGCAAGCACCGAAAGTGCGCCATGCTAATTTGCTGACGCACCAGCCAATGAGGCTCCGCTCACATTTCCAATCCTGGACACCGATGTTCCAGTTTTTAGCTGCGAGTCCTGCGGAACATCGGAGCGTCGTTACGGAATTTCTTTCGTGAATTTTCAAACACCTAGTTTTCGCTGTCAGTTATTTTAATCATAGACAGCTGTCACGGTCATCAATACTGTTTTCTAACAATATATATTAATGTATTTGGCAAAATAAATCAAATATGTACAAAAAAAAACAAGAGATCAGCATGCATGCAACAAAGAAAGTAATTAAATAGAGTATTTAACGGACACATTTTTTTTTGGGTATTTATAACTTCGGAACCACCTCCGTTCAAAAGTTATTTATACCCCAAAATAAAAAAAAATCAAATGTAAATATTTACATATTTTTCCGTTACTGTATTCTCAGTGCGGAGCACTGCGCTGTAAATGCGCTCCATTCGCAGTGGACAAGGCGGCGACGAGATAGTGCAGAAAAGTGAGAGAGCACCTCTTTTTCTCTGAATCTCACTCCAAAAGTTTACTGTGCGATTGGAGCGAATTTGCAGCGCTTTGTACCGAGTATAATAATATATCACACGAAGATCAAATAAAATCACTGTAACCACGAATACCTACGAGATCGGCATCTTTTCTGATAGATAATCCAGGAAATTGAGAAAAATATAGCGAAAAAATAAAGGAAAAGTTGAGGGAATCGAGAAGGCAGCCAAAGAACTGAATATTGGACTTGGGTGCTCCGAAACTCATCGTTTAGGCGACAAATTGATAAAGCTCCGTAGCCCATTGAATACACGCCCATTCTGAATAGAGAAAATGATTTTTTT
This sequence comes from Caenorhabditis japonica, assembly GCA_963572235.1. Taxonomy (NCBI): domain Eukaryota; kingdom Metazoa; phylum Nematoda; class Chromadorea; order Rhabditida; family Rhabditidae; genus Caenorhabditis; species Caenorhabditis japonica. Next base: position 6,041,912 of record OY754345.1, read on the forward strand.
AATTGAGTTTTTGATGAAAAATAGCGCATTTTTATGGGGGGTTTTTTTTTTACAAAATAGCCACAAAAAAAAAGAAAAAATTAGAGGAAAATGCGAAAAATGCTCCGATTTGCCTGTAATTTTGGGGGGAAAATGACAAAAATACTCATTTCATATTTTCAACATTTTCAGAAAAAAAAAATTAATATTATGGCCAAAGGGCCAAAATTATATTTTCTGAGCTTGTCCGGACTTTTGACAATATTTTTTTTTTGACATTATTAGGAGAATTCTCCGAGTTTTCCCCCAATTTTTTGATACTTTTTGTTATTTTTTGAACAAAAAAAAATTTAAAAACCACAATTCAAAAATCCGCGCATGAAATTTCTTATCGGGCCGAGATATCGACTTTTTGAAAAGGTATGCGCCTTTAAAGTTTTTCGTACGGTACAAACATTTTTTCGACACAATTTTTGCATTTCCTTTCTTTTTTTTCTTTTTCTTTTTTTTTTCCACGCTGTTTTTATTCATTTTTAATTATTTCCAACTTTAAAAACGAACCGATAGGAGCATGTAGGTGTCTGCAACTCAATCAGCGGCTCATTTGGCCCAATCGTCTTGATATAGGTTGGCGAAACGTCGGAAACTTTTGTGAAAAGCACCGCTTTTGGCTGAGAACGTTGGTATTCGAAAATTCCGGTAGTGTGATCGTGAGCTGATAGGATTAAGTCCATGTTTAGGCCCTAAAAAGAAGAACAATTAGGTTTTATCGGTTTTTTTTTCATAAATAGTTTAAAAAATATTTGGGAGGGTTTTTAAATGTTTTTTCCTCTCAATCTCAAATAAGTTTATAAATCCTACCACATCGGAATACTTGTAGGCGTTGCTGAGGTAGGGAACATGTGTCAGAAGAATATTCGCAATGGAAACAGTGGCTTTTGTGATCCGTTTCAAATTTTTCCCCTGGAAAAGATACGTCTCGCTGATAGTATATCGCTCCTTCAAATTTGTCGCATTGTTCCGAAAGTAGTTGTAAAATTGGGACCGTCTTGATTCGGAAATGAGCTCAGACTCTCCACCGATATCATTGTCACCAGCGATGAATATTGCGTTCTGAAAGGACCAGGTTTAACTATTTTTTTGACCAAAATCACTCGGAGAATTCCTGTCTGTGGGCTGAAAGCATATTAGGCGCGAGCTGTGCGTAACATATTACATACTTCTCCCGGCTCAATCGGATAAATCCCGACGAATCGCTCATAAGTTTCGTGCCACTGATCATCTGTCGCGTCGAGACCTTCGTCGAACAAATCGCCCAAAAATATCATTGAATCCGGCCGAAATCTCCACTTGGCGTAGCTGTATCCAGTGGATAGATATCTGTCACTATCCCACCGGGCAATCCATCCATAAGCTTCGTGTCGGTACCCTATTAGTTGTGGATCGGCGACGAGAAGTATTCGGTCACATCGGCCTTGGTCAGCATGCTCTGGCCATTGTCTGGAGAGCCACCAGTAGGACCAGCTTTCGTTCCAAAGTAGGGCAAAGCCGAGAGTCAGTGCTTCAAATTGTAAAGGGGTTATTTGTAGAAAAGCAGAAAAAATTGGGGGAAAACTTGGGAAATGCTCCGGTTGGCCTGAAACTTGACATTAAATATTGTCGGCCCGCCAAAATGGTCAAACGCGCTCCGCCGAACTCGACGCTATGCAATTTTCCTTTTTTGTTTCCAAATTATTTCATTTCACGTTAAATTTATACGTGAAATTAAATAATTTGGAAACCAAAATGAAATTCGCATAGCGCTGAGTTCAGCGGAGCGCGTTTGACCATTTTGGCGGGCCGACAATATTTAATGTCAAGTTTCAGGCCAATCGGAGTATTTTCCGAGTTTTTTCCCCTTTTTGAATGTTCCTGGAATACCTGGAATGCCATAGATGAATGCCCGTCGAGAAGAAGACGTTCGCATACGGGTTTGGCTGAAAAAAGTGAATTTTTTAAAAGAAGGAACTTGCGCTTATCAATCATTTGTTATTCTTTTTTTTTCTACCTCAAATTATGTTTTTTCGTTTTTTTTCTGTATTTTTATTTATATAACGTATTCCTGGAATGGTGATACCGCGTCAAATGGTGTACATTGCGATCTCGCTACGGATGGTGTTTGCAGACTTGTGGATTTACGCGTTGATATATAAAAATTTGAATTTTTCGGTTTCGAAGTTTTTTGACCAATAAATTCCGTTTTTTTGTTATCATTTTTTTAACTATGGTATTTGAAAATTTTTTTCCGGACTAGTATTTTTAGCCGGGAAGAAATTTTTTTATTTCATAGAGTTAAAAAAAAGGCACAAATAAGAACAAAAAAAAACCGAATTTATTGGACAAAAAATTTATATTTAAAAACGGAAAAATTCAAATTTTCATCAACGCTTAAATCCACAAGTCTGAAAACACCGTCCGTGGCGAGACCGCAATGTACACGATTTGACGCGGTTTCACCATTCCAGGAATTTTCCCGTAATATCTGAATGGAAACGCATTGTGTTAGAGGCAAACGCCCTTTAATGAATAAATAAAAATGTCGAAAATGCAAAAAAAAATTCAAAGCAAAAAATATGATATTGGATTGAAATTTTCAAAATATTGAGTAAAAATGATGCATGCTCGAAAAAAATGTCCAAAAAATTTGATACGAGATCAAAAAATTTCAGTTCATTTCCCGAGTTTTCGCATTATTTTTTGACATTTCTATGAATAACTCCATAAAATTGTATTCAATGGATCTATGCAGATACATTTTCCCGTCATTTTGTTTCTATTGAGGTTATTCACGAAATAGCTAAATCCACTAAAAAATTCAGAGAACGTTCGGAGAATGCTTCGATTGACCTGAAACTTTGACAAATAATGGCAAAAATACTCCCGGACATGACATTCCCAGAAAATTTCGGACCAAAATATCGATTTTGAACATTTTCAGAAAAAAAACGATATTTTGGTATGAAATTTTCTGGGAATGTCATGTCCAGGAGTATTTTTGCCATTATTTCTCAAAGTTTCCTGCCAATCGGAGCATTTTCCGAATTTTCGCTGAATTTTTTGTTGGTTTTAGCTATTTCGTGAGTAACGTCTATGCAAATAACTTGAATTTTAAATAATGCAGGTTTGCATAGGACAGGAAAAATCATTTATAAAAACTAGTAGTAATAGGTTCATTTCCGTGTCAAGTCAAAACAACAATCGATAAGGAGAAGGAACACGAAAACGAAAAAAAAAGAAACGACGAGAGCGTGGAGACGAAGGCTGGCTCTTTGTACATATTTGCATATCACCTGCCGTGGAACGGAAATGAAACCCAAACACGAAACTAATTAGTCTCTGTCGTTTGTTCGAATTCGAATTCGACGTCTCCCCTCTGTGCACTCTAACACAAAAAGAGCCAACTTGTCAAGTGGGAGACGAATGACGAAATGTAAAAAAAAAATCCATCGTCCAATTACACGAAAATAGAACGAAGGACTAGAACTATGACAAGCTAAATGTGAATTCCTGGAATTCCTAGAAAAACGCCGGAAATGGTCAATTTCTCGCGATCCGATCCTCTTTTGACCATTCACCGCCGGGGTGCCGCTCGCTTTGATCTATTTAATCTACGCCGTTCACCGGATGATTCTAAATACAAGAAGTCGTTATCGACTTGGCCGGGTTATCACCGGGCGCCTTGACTGGACTGCGAAACAGAACAGTCCCTCTGCAGTTTGTCTCTTTCTCTCCCGATGGGTCGTCGCATTTCTATGTACATCGGCAAAACCGTCAAAAGCGTAGCGGTTGTCGCGACGCGGTCCGATGACGTCGTCTGAGTCTCCTCGAGTGCTCTCACTATCTCTCGGTCATGGCCGGCAGTGGCCGTCATAGCACAACAGACTAGAGAAGAAGGAAGAAGAAGAAGAAGGGGAGGAGGTAGGGACGACAGCACTCCTTTATCTTTTACTCTTACTTTGTGTGTATGTGGTCTCTGCGTTGTGCTCCCGTACATTCATTCCGGGAGCTGCCGGTGCCTCCCGGTGGGATTTGATTCTCGTATTTTTCTTCCATCGAAAGTTCTGTCCTCGCCATCATTAACGTCTTCTTTCTTCCGCTCCTCCTCCTCCTCTTTAATCCGTTTTATTAGGCACAGCTCCTTCGCCTTAGCCTTAGCCTTCATCTTCTTCATCTCCTTCAAATGAGCACCCTTCTCCTCCTCTTCTTTCACATTTTCCTTCCAAATTGTGTGATGGGATTAAAGTGGTAGGGAAGCTAACGAATAGAAGAGAAGAAGATGAGAAGAAGAAGAAGAAGACGTGCTCCTTCTCTTCCTTTCCGGTCTCCTTCTTCTTCTTCTCTTTCTCGCTAATCTTCACAACGACTCGATTTTCTTTCAGTAATTTTTGTTGTTTTTTCCTCCCCGGAACAAAGTTTTGACGCAGTTCCGCTTCTGCAAAATTTGCAAACTCGTCTCAGCTGCTCATGAATTTTGACTTCTGGATGTTCTTTGGCGATGCAAGCTATTGGGAAAACAAGGCTCTCAGACGTTTCGAAAGTGCGACGTTTCGAATTTTTTTCTGAATTTTGTCGTCGCGGTGTTTACACATATTGTTTATTCGCGATGAAAGCAAGTACGCTCCACGAAACTTAATACTTCGTGAATTTTATTTTCGTCGCCAAATTTTTTTTAATTCACATGTAAATTCAACGGTAAATCAAATAATTTGGCGACAATAATGAAATCCACGAAGTACTAAGTTTTGTGGAGCGCACTTGCTTTCTTCACGAATGGACAATAATCATTTTTTAAATGTTTTTAAGGAAATTTCCATAAAAAGCAAAAATTATTGTGTGCAAACAGCATGACGACAAAATGCCAAAAATGTTTCGAAACGTCGCACTTTCGAAACGTCAAAAAGCCTATTTTGTCGTAATTTTTGTTTTCCCAATATTTAATGTTTGAAAAAACAACTTTTGAAAATTGGAAAATAACATACATATTTGATCATTGAATTATCAGTTTTGTTTTTGAAAAGTCTACTTACTGATAATTGCCCCCTTCCCCTGGTCTATTCCTCAAGGAATGCCGTCGAAAAATATTTAAAAACTTGAAGAAAAACGGCTCTGGGACGATTTGAAACTTTAGTACTATTTTTCGTGGCCGTGTCCCACTATTGGCAAAATTTGGTCAAGGATAAAATATTTTTCAAAACTTTGCCGGTCGGAGAATTTGTTATGGACCTATTCACAAAACCGGAAAAAAAGAGAAAACGGAAAAAAATTGCCGGAAAAATCGGGGAATGCTCCGATTGACCTGAAATTTTGGGAAATATTGGAAAAAATTCTCCTGTGCCTGCTCACAAAATTGTGGAACAAAATAGCGATTTTTTCTGAAAATTTTTAAAATCGATATTTTGGTCCACAATTTTTTGAGCGTGTACAGGAGAATTTTTTCCAATATTTCCCAAAATTTCAGGTCAATCAGAGCATTCTCCGATTTTTCCCGCATTTTTTTTTCCGGTTTTGTGAATAGGTCCATTAACTTTCGAAACGTCCCAAAGCCATTTTTGACCCATTAATGGAGCTCTAAATCAATGGGAAAAGGCTCCAAATCAGAGCCGACCGCTGAAAATAGTCCTAAAAAAGAACTTCACCCTGTTTTCTTCCATCCTTTCCTTTCCGAGAACGGTGAGAAAACACCCGCATCTTCATCTCTGCGACAAACGAATACTTTCTCTCTCTCTCACACTCTTTTACTTCCTCTCTATCTCTCCGCCACCCTGCGTCTCGTCGCTCTTGTATCTCTCACCGACCGATAGAGTACACGAATTGGCAGAGTGTGGTCAGACACGACGAGATGCGAAAACGACGGACGCACTCGACTGACACTGGCGGGCCGAGAAAGAAAACGGCCGAAAAAACGACAGTTCGAGCCATTTGTCAGCGACAATAAGTGGTCGGTCGATCGGTCGGCGTCTCCACTCCGCACACTTTTCGTCGCTTTTCAAATCAATTTTTGCGTCCCGTCCCGTCCCGTCCGCGTTCCCCTTCCTCACCTTTTCAATATACACCATTCAAAGTGTTATGTTTCTGCTGTTAAATTGGTCTTAAACTTTGTGAAATTGTTTCAGAAATGGTTCTGGGCAAAAATAATTAAATGTTCGAAAAATTGCGGACGAGCTCAATATTTCTTTCCTTTAGTCCACGATTTTTCGAAAATTTAAATATTTTTGTACAGGAGCATTTTTGACACTGTTTCACAAAGTTTTAGACAGATTTATTGAATTTATGCCCAATTTTTTGTGAATTGCAACAAGAAAAACCTGTTTTTTTAAATTTCTACGCTCTGAAAATTTGAAGTTAAAGGCGCACCGATTTGAGAAAATACGCATACGGTGTGTTTGAGCTTACGTTTTTTTTTCAAACGAAAAAAAAATTCGCGTTATGTACGCAGCCAATGTTAAAATTTGGCTGCGTACTTGACGCGGATTTTTTGCGTTTGAAAAAAACGTAAGCTCAAACACACCGTAAGCGTATTTTGTCAAATCGATGCGCCTTTAAATTTCCATTTTCAGAGCGTAGCGAATTGAAAAATCTGCGAATTTTGGTTTTTTCGGCAAGTCTTTGATTTTTAAATTTTGCAATCTAATTTGATTCAGAAAGTTTGAAAGATCAAAAACTAATAAAAATTTTGATTTTTCAAACTTTCAGAATCGAATTAGATTGCAAAATTGAAAAATCAAAGATTACGTAACTATGCAAATAGTTTCCAGAAAATTACCACATTGCGAAAGCGTTCCTGAGCTGACCTTGTGCAAAATATTACTGCACTCTCTTTGCTCCTCTAAATTCACCTTCCCTTTCTGACTCATGCAGATTTTTCAGTCCCTGTCAATAATATTTTTCACCTTAACCATCCATGATTCATGCCAGAATTTGAATTTGAATTTCTTAAAATATCCCGTATTATTTTATAGTGCATCTTTTTTTTTATTTTCCAAACAATATGTACTCGAGCAGGGAGAATGTGGAGCATGTCGAAAAGGGCGGAGCTGCTGCTCCGAGTCGCCGCTCCACTTCTCGGCTCTTCATTTCTTTCTTTCTTTGTTCCTTTATTTCAACGCGGATGAATGTCTGCGGAATTAGGACTCGAATTGTTTTGAAATTCGGGACTTGGTGTTTGCGGATCGGTTCCTGCAAGCTCCGCCCATTGCTTGAAACTTTGAAAATGGAGAAAAAGGGGAAACCTCGGAGAATGCTCCAATTGGCCTGAAACTTTGGAGAATAATGTCAAAAATAGTCTTGAACATGAAAATTTCAAAAAATTTTGGACTGAATTATTGATTTTAAATATTTTCTGAAGCAAAGGTTTTAAAATCAGTTTGCAATCCAAAATTTTTTGAAAATTTCGCGTCCGGGAGTATTTTTGACATTTTTTTCCAAAGTTTTAGGCTAATCGGAGCTTTCTCCCAATTGTTTGACATTTTCGAAATTTCTCTGAATAATAAAATTTAAGTGGGCGGGGTTTGTGTGAACCTGAATCCGAATCCGATCGGCAAACACCGAGGGAAAATCAATAAAGTTTTTTTTCTATGCTGTGCAAAATGTTCAGAATTGCTGAAAACGTTAAAAATCCCTTACATACCTGGCAGTTTTAACTAGAAAAAACTCTTGTATTCTATGTCCAGCGATGGAATAATGTAATGCGCCTTTAAAAATTGAGAAAATATCAATTTTCCTCCACGAAATTGATATTTTCTCAATTTTTAATGGCGCATTATGTTATTCCATCGCTGGGCATAGAATTCATGGGTTTTTTCTAGTTGAAATTCTCTGGGTATGGTAGGTTTTTTCAACGTTTTCAGAAATTCTGAATAGGGTTAAAACTCAACTTTTTTTAAAAATTACGATTGCGAAACTTCCTTGAAAAGACCCTGAAAAAAAAACGGCTCTCGGATGTTTCGAAAGTTTTTCTGCATTTTGTCGTCGCGGTGTTTGCACATTCCATAAAAAGCTTTTAATATATGGTTTTGTGCAAACACCACCACGACAAAATGCAGAAAAATTTTCGAAACGCCCAAGAGCCAAAAAAAACAGAAAAAAGTTTTAAAAACCAAGGAAAAAGCCCCGCCCCTTTGCAAGTGCGGCGCAGGAAAAAAAACTTGTTCCCCAATTATTATTTTTAAATTTTTCCACTTCTCATTCCCCTTTCTTCCACCAAAATCAATCGCATATGTAAATATTATTTCAGAAAGGGTAATGACGGAGTACAAGCTTGTGGTGGTTGGCGACGGAGGTGTCGGCAAATCGGCGCTGACGATTCAACTCATCCAAAACCATTTTGTCGAAGAGTACGACCCGACGATCGAGGACAGCTATCGCAAGCAGGTGAGCATCACAAAAAAAACGAGCTCATTTGTTCCGTTTCGCACATGTGGCCGGGCAAATTGGACGGACGAATGGCATTCGGAAGAAAGAGCAGACTTTTCAATGAGTCATATTATGAGCGGAGCGGAAGGAAGAAGTTTTTTGAATAGGTGCTAGACCCTACGTCATTCTCTGCGTCTCCACAGTGGCGTTCTGTCAAGTTTAGATAAACGTGGGCAAAAATGAAGACACAGAGACGTGAGGAAGAAAAAAAGTTGGCACAGAAATGGCACGGGTTTAGCATCGGTTCTCTTCGCTAACGGCTAAATTTTTGCAAGTGGTGTTTGAGCGCGGATTAGTAGGTCCATGTGCAAATGGCAGCTTGGATGGGGATGGAATTAAAAGTGCATATATTAATCTTCAGAAAAATTTAAGAGGGGCTCTATTGGATTCCGCCCTTCCGCCCAGCTCGCATATTTGAAAAGTATCACACATGATTCCGGCGCGTTGCCGCTGAACAAAAATCAATGCTGAATGAGATAAATATATTAAACAAATCAAAAGAAATGCAAAATCGCCAATAAAAAAAAAATTGAATTGTCACGTTTTAGAAATTGCGTGAAAATAGAAATCCGCGAAGTAGAAATGTAAATAATAAATCAGAAACGTAACAAAATGGAAACGCGTGAAAACAGAAACGTAGCAGAGCAGAAATGTGTCGAATTGGAAGTAAAATGGCAATGGAGCGCGTTTGCGAGATTTGTTTTTTAAAACGACCTTTTTCGATATTTTTCGCTTTTTTTCGATGTCTTCCACTTATTTTTGGATTTTTTCACGTTTTTTCGATGTTGAAAAACAATTTTCCACGTATCGAAATCGAAATTAACGTGAAAAAAATCGAAAAAACGTGAAAAAAAAGCCAAAAATACGTGGAAGACATCGAGAAAAACGTGAAAAATATCGAAAAAGTCGTTTAAAAAAATAAATCTCGCAAACGCGCTCCATTGCCATTTTACTTCCAATTTGACACATTTCTGCTCTGCTACGTTTCTGTTTTCACGCGTTTTCATTTTGGTACGTTTCTGATTTATTTGCATTTCTACTTCGTGGATTTCTATTTTCACGCAATTTCCAAAACGTGACATTTCAGTTTTGTCGAATTTCTAATCCGAAAGAGCCCCAATTTTTTGTTTTTATTGGCGATTTTGCATTTCTTTTGATTTGTTTGTGGGGTTATTCTCGGAACCAGCAAAAAAAGCAAAAAAATGTAATAAAAAAACCAGCAAAAAATTCAGCGAAAATTCGGAGAATGCTCCGATCGATCTGAAACTTTGGGAAATCATTAAAAAATGCTTCCGGACATTCCCTGAAAATTTCAGACCGAAATATCATTCTTATATATAAAATTCCGTTTGGGTCTGTAACTGAGTTTCTTGGTGTGTCTGTTTCCAAACTGCATGGCGGAAGCAAACTGAGCGCCCGAGACCAACACAAAAACTCGAACCTGCGTCGTTCGTTTGAAATGGAAGCGCTTAACCATCTGCGCCACAGGGCACACGCAGGAAATGAATGAAAAAGAAAGTGAAGAAAGAACATTTTTAAAAATGAAAAAAATCAAAAGTAGCTTTTGATGCGGCCAGGCTTGTTGATTTTAAAAATTATCGATTTTTTTATATGACTATTTTCAAAATCGATATTTTGGTCTGAAATTTTCAGGGAATGACCGGAAGTCTTTTTTAAATGATTTCCCAAAGCTTCAGTTCGATCGGTGCATTCTCCGAATTTTCGCTGAATTTTTTGCTGGTTTTTTTTCTATTTTTTTGCTGGTTCCGAGAATAACCTCATTGATATATACTCGGCGAAGGCATCATCAGCCTCGCTCTACGGCACTTCAATTTTCCACAGTGTAGTGCGCCTTTTTTAAAGCGAAAAATCAAATTTTAACTGCAACTCTTCGTGGATACGTCATTTTTCGTTTAAAAAAGGAATACAACTAGAATTCGAGTTAATCTTGCAAGTGCAACACTGTTTTACAGGAATTTTGGCAGTAGAGCGAGGTTGACGATGTATTCGCCGACTATATTTATTTATCTCATTCAGCTTTGATTTTATCCGGAAAGTTTAGCGGTAAAGCGCCTGAATCATGTGTGATACTTTTCAAGTATGCGAGCTGGGCGGAAGCTTGCTTTGATTCTTTTGAGTGTTTAATCGGCTCTCGGTAACCTTTTTGTTATCTTTTCTTTTTAGGTTGTGATAGACGGCGAAACATGCCTCCTGGACATCTTAGACACGGCCGGACAGGAAGAATACTCGGCAATGCGCGACCAATACATGCGAACCGGCGAAGGATTTTTGCTCGTTTTTGCCGTCAACGAGGCGAAATCATTTGAGAATGTGGCCAACTATCGTGAACAGATTAGGAGGGTAAAAGATTCGGATGATGTGAGTTTTGAAACTTTGCTCTGCTCTTGCTAACTAGTTATAGTTCCAGGTACCAATGGTGCTAGTGGGGAACAAGTGTGATTTGGCGTCTCGGTCTGTCGATTTCCGGACTGTCAGCGAGACGGCCAAAGGATACGGAATTCCGAACGTGGACACGTCGGCGAAGACTCGGATGGGCGTCGACGACGCGTTCTACACACTGGTTCGGGAGATACGCAAAGTGAGTTTTGTGGTTTTTTTTTGGTTGAAAAAAATTTATTTTCATTTAAAAAAATCGCGAATATTTTAAAATTAATTTTTGCTTTTTTTTAAATTCTGTTGGCTATTGGTTCTCGTTCTGGGACGTTTCGAAACCAAGGATTAAAAAAAAACCCTAGTTCAGAAACGACCCAGAACGGAATAGAACTAGGAGAAAACAATTGCTACAAAATAGAACTCGTGGTGCGATGGAGCGAACGCGTTTGCATTTTTTTTTTCAAATTTTCCGATTCTTACTGGTTTTTCGGTAATTTTCAGATATTTTACGCACTCAGCAACAGCGAAAAATGAAGAAAAATATAAAATTAATGCAGTTTCCCAAAAAAAAAAAAAATGCAAACACGCTCCATCGCACCACGAGTTCTATTTTGTAGCATATTTTTTCTTCAAATTTTAATTTTTTTTTGAGGGAAAAATTAACGAAAAACTGAAAAAAAAACATTCTAATTTTGCTGGTTTTACAAGTTTACAAGTGTTAGTGGTTTAAAAAAATTAATTTTCCGAAATTTTCAATTTTTCCACTAGCGAAAATTGAATATTTATTACGTATTTGCGACCGAATGACAATTTGTGGTAAATTTTTGAATTAACGGGATCGGCGTGTCTCGCCGCGATTTTGTAAATTTTCTAATTTTGAAAATATATTTTTATACACAAAAAAAGGTTTTTATACACAAAAAATGAAACAAAATTTTTGCGTCAATTTTAGCATTCTCCCAATTTACTGCGGAGTGCCATTATGTCGCAAACACGTCATAAAACTTTGAAACATTAGGTGGGCGCAGCTTCGGGACTATGGTGGGACAAAAAAAATTGTCAAAAAAAATTGTTTTTTCGCCTTTAAAAATTACTAATGGGGTTATTCACGAAATGGCAAAAAACGGCGCGAAAACTCGAAAAATGCTCGGATTGACCTGAAATTTTGGGAAATGATGGGGAAAACTCTCCCTGGCATTCCCACAAAATTTCAGACCAAAATATCGATTTTTAATGCAATTTAATGAAAATGCTTAAAATCGATATTTCTTGTCTGAAATTTTGGGGTAATGTCCGGGAGAGTTTTCCCCATCATTTCCCAAAATTTCAGGTCAATCGGAGCATTTTTCGAGTTTTCCCGAAGTTTTCTGCCATTTTTTGCCATTTCGTGAATAAACCAATAAAAAAAGGTCCCAAAAAAGCGTTAAATGGAAATTTTCCAAGTTTTCGTAAAAAATTACCGACCAAGTTTTTGTCTAAAAAACCGGAAAAGCCTCCGCGGTTCAACAAAAAAACCGAAAAAAATTATTTGTTTCACCCAAAAAACCCGAAAAAACAAAAATCTGGCGAGAAAATATGACTGAAAAAAAATGAAAATGATGCGAAACTAAAATTCCTATGGAAATGACGGAAATCACGCAAATAATTGACAAAAAAAGATGCTGCTGACTTGACTTAAAACCGGGAAATTAATGCCGCGTCCAAAGTTGAAAAAATTCCTGAAATCAGGAGTTTTTGCAGTCCAAAGTTGCACAAAAAATCCCAGAAATAACAGGCGATCACAGTTGAAACCGAAGTTACCGTAGTTGCTTTGCTGCGAGACCTTCTGTGTTTGAACTTGAATTTTCCCGCAAAAAAGAAAAAATTGAGCAACTGTGGGAAAATTCAAGTTTAAACATAGAAGGTCTCGCAGCGAAGCAACTACGGTAACGCCGGTTTCAACTGTGATCGCCTGTTATTTCTGGGATTTTTGTGCAACTTTGGACTGCAAAAAAATCCTGATTTCCGGAATTTTTTGAACTTTGGACGCGGCATAAAGGCTGCCGGCCTAATTTTCAGTATTTTTTTGCATGTCGGCCTGTTAGAGGCTGCCGGGGAATTGGAGTAAATGCCGTAATAGCGACAAGAACACGAGAAATTAATGTCATTTTGGTGTGGTCACCGCAAAACCATTTTTTCTTCTAGCACCGCGAACGCCACGATAACAATAAGCCGCAAAAGAAAAAGAAGTGTCAAATAATGTGAATGCATCTCAACAGGGTTCTCAGCTCCATTCGCAAAGTTTTTTTTTCCTTTTTTCTTTTAATGCATCTGTTTTATCTGAAATTTGTGATTGATCGCGCCCATCCATCCATCCATCTTTTTCTTTTCTTTTTTCCTCTATTTTTTGTTCAACTTGTTTATGCATCGATTGTATGCGTTTTCCTCCCATCCATCCCAAATTTAAATTCCTTCCTTTGTTCGCTTAGCCCCACCCGTCCCACTCAATTTAGGTGTCAAAAAAAGAAGAAAATAATTCAGTTTTTTTCATAGTTGTCCTAGTGATGATTTCATTTTCTCATATCAAAAAAAAGTATATATTTAGCTCTGTCCCTCTTATAAAATTCGACCAATTTTGCACTTTTTTCACTTTTTTTTCCCTTTTCCTCCACCCCTCAAAAGTTCGTTTACTGCTTATCCAAATGCTTTACTCTTTTCTTTTTCCTACCATTTTGTGTGCCCCGCCCTTTTTTTCTTCCGTAATTAATCAATTTTCACGTGGAAGAAAATTGAGAAAATTTGTACGTTATAATTACTCTATCCATCTCTTGTCCACCATCCAAAAATATTGCATTCATTCGCCTTTTTTTCTTTAATTTTTTTTTGTTTTTTATCAATTTTTCTTTAATTTTTGATTCAAATTTCATATATATATTATTATACTATTTAATTGATTGATGAGACATATATAAATGTTTTAAAATTGCTAAATCATTATTTATTTATTTTTTTTGCAGTTGAACTTTCTATTTTTCATACTTTAACTCTTTTTTTTCATCAGATTCAGATCAGGGCTGGGCGTGAAATGTATTAGCTCAGGATTCCGAGCAAGGTGATATTTGCTCTAATGAGCCGTACGCAATTTCATTGATGAATCAAAGCATGCATGGCTTAATCTTTTACTTGAGCATATCGCGCTGACAGAATCAATCAGGTATTACGCAGACAGGAAGATGTCTAGCGAGAAACGTTTTGAAATCGGCTACCCGAGACACACACAATAAAGCGTAAAACCATAAAATTTTTAATTCCACTTTTTAATGAAGAAAATTAATTGCAGAAACCAGAAATAATAACAAAAAGTGGAAGAAATTTGACAAACAACAAAATAATGGCTCTGGGACGTTTTGAAACTTTTGTGATTTTTTTCGGCATACTATTATTGTTTTATTAAAGTTGTCGCGCGGTGTTCGCGTACTCGCGTTGCAAACCGATCTACGAGGCTCCGCCCAACTATTTTTTGCTGTGATTTTTCACATATTCCTCATTTTGCAGTCTCTATGTTTTTTTAAATAAAATTTTGCTTCAGATCAATAAGTGGCATATGCGAATGAATATTGAACGAGAAAATTCGATAAAAATGTTTTTCGTCTTTTCATGGTAATTTTTGTATGTTTTCCTTTTTTTTTTTGGAAATAATTGATTTCAGGACGCTAAATGTGTTGTGCGATGAATTGAAGAAAATCCCGCACTTTTGAAGAAAATTGAACAACACATTGAGCGACCTGAAATCAATTATTTCCAAAAAAAAAATGTAAAAATTACCATGAAAAAACGAAAAACATTTTTTATCGAATTTTCCTGTTCAATATTCATTCGCATACGCCATTCGTCGATTTGAAACAAAAATTTATTAAAAAAACCAAAAGAAAATAGCAAAATGAGGAAAAAATGGAAAAATCACAGCAAAAAATAGCTGGGCGGAGCCTCGTAAATCGGTTTGCAACGCGAGTACGCAAACACCGCGCGATAACTTAAATACAACAATACTAGGGGATTTAAATTCCCGAAAAATAAATACCAAATGCGCCTGTGTTTTGATGTTAATTGAGGAAAAACGCTACGCAAAAATGATAAAAAGTTTCGAAATGGTAGGTTTCGAAACGTCCCAGAGGCAAAGTTATACTGTAGCTTTCGATTGAAAATTGTGATGTTTGTGCCTAGTTTCAGTATTTAACGTCGGAAAATATGTTTTGCTTTTTCTGAAAACATTTTGAACAAATTTCACTGTACTGAAAGTTCGGGGCTACTAAGGAATAGAACCGGCTGAAATGGAACTGTACTGAAAAAACAGTTTCACGCTTTACCGAATCCGTAAAAAATACATTTTACGCCCAGCCCTGCTCCGAAGTCTGTAAAATCCCTACCCTGATTCTGATAAAGCCAAAATTATTATTGCCAGATGACCAGAAAAAGGAAAAATGTGGAAGCGGCACCGGAAGATGTGCCGAAGAAGCCGTTTGATGGGTACGGTTTTGTGCAAAAAGAGCAGAAAGAGCAACAACACGAAGAAAAGCGAAATTTCAAAACTTTTCCTGAGAAAAATGAGCATAGGGGTGGGAATCGTGGAAATCGTGGCGGAAGAGATGGATTCAGAAGAGGTGGAGATGGAAAACGACAATTTGGAAACAGGGATTTTGAAAAGGTGATTATCGATGTATTCTGGAAATTCTGAAAAAATGGTTTTTTTTCGGATAAAAATGCCGAATTTTCGAAAAAAAAAATTAAGCGCGAAATTACGAGAAATTTTCGCTCTGGGACGTTTCGAAACCTGCCATTTTGAAACTGCAACGCGGCAAAATCCATAAAAATCAATAAATACGAAAAATAAAAACCAAATGCGCGTGTATTTTGGTGTCACTTGAAAGTTTCGAAACGTCCCAGAGCCAGAAAAAAATTTTCCAATTTTTTTTTGGGTTTTTTCTTGAATTTTCTGAAATTTAAAAGAATTTTGATTAAAAAATGGATAAAAAAGTTCAGAATAGCAGAGAATTTTGAAAAACCTAGTTTTGTTTAAAGTTTTTAACAAAATTGAAAAAAAAAATTATCGATTTTTATTAAAACCCATTAAAATTATGAAATATCCTAAGAAAATTAATGTCAAAACCTCTAAAAAAATAACATTTTTCCAATCAAAAATTCGAATTCCCGCGCAAAAAATGGTTAGGGTTATCAGTAGAGCGCGGTTTTGCAAAAAAAAAAAAATAAAAAATGGCACATTTTAAATCAAAAATTTAAATTTCCGCGCAAAAAATAGTTAGGGTTATCAGTAGAGCGCGTTTTTGCGAAAAAAAAATACTAAAAAATTGCACTTTTTAAATCAAAAGTTTGAATTTCCGCGCAAAAAATAGTTAGGGTTATCAGTAGAGCGCGTTTTTGCGAAAAAAAAAAATACTAATGGACCTATTCAGTGCAGGAAAAAAACCGATTTTCGCGGTTTTTTCCCTATGCAGAATTGAGAAAAAAAGACAAAAAACTACAGTAGTCGGAGGTTTTTTGACGTAAACAACTTGTCGTGTTGAGACCGGCCGATGAAATAATCGGATGCGCCTTTAAATTTCAACCAAATTCCCATTGAAAATTAAAGGCGCATTTCATTTTTCACTGCCGGGTCTCGACGCGATGGGTTTTTTTCCTGGAAAAATACCTGCATAGGGAAAAAATCCGCGAAAATCGGTTTTTTTCCTCCGCTGAATAGGTCCATAAAAAATAGCACTTTTTAAATCAAAAATTTGAATTCCCGCGCAAAAAATAGTTAGGGTTATCAGTAGAGCGCGTTTTTGCGAAAAAAAAAAAACTAAAAAATTGCACTTTTTAAATCAAAAATTTGAATTCCCGCGCAAATTTCGTTGAAAAATATTTCACATTATTTCCCAAAGTTTCAAGCCATTCTCCGAGTTTTGCCTTATGGACCTATTCATAGGATTCGTTTTTTGACATTTTTTAACGTCTTTTGACAAGAATAAACAAACAAAAAATTGTTTTAATCCTATGAATAGGTCCATTAATGATGAAATATCCACAGAATATCAATTTAAACTTCAAAACATTTTCAGCAATATGGAAGAGTTGGTGGTGGTGATAATGACGAAGCTCCATCCGATTTCAAAAATGAATCCAACTTCCGTCAATCCGAACCAGATGGTGACGGCCGTGAATTCCCGAAAGAAATTGTCGGCTATCTGAGAAGTATCGAACAGATCAAGAAAAAAGAGGGAAAAATTGAAGATTTCATCCTAGAAAAATGCGCCGAAGAAGTTGCCGGCCAGGAGACGACACTTCTCGCCTGGACTGAAGCTGCTGTAGTCGTGGAATCAGTGTTTGGAAGTTGTCCCCAGGGCGCCGCTCTCTTTTTAGCCTCGATTTCCCGTCTGAAACACAAAGTTCTCGCCGACCTAATGTTCGGTGGAGCCAGCGCGCGAACTATCGAGAATTTGATCTACGCAATGTGCCCGATTACGAACGCCGAACACGTGGAATTGCTCCAAAAACTCGCTGGTATTCTACTCGATAACTGGGCGGACGCGGTGACTGTGCAACCTGCGAGTTTTCTGATCAGAGCCATTGTCTGGGTTTGTTGTGGATTCACAGCGAAACCAAAGGCTGGAGAAGAGAGGAAAAGAAATTACAAGGGTCAGGAGATTAAGGCATCGTTAAAGAAAGTCTACGAGAAGTTTGCACTCCTTGCTTTTGATGAAAACCTCAACAAAAATCACTCGGACACCCCTATTTTTGTCACACTTTTCCAAGATTTCATCGAGGCTGATGGACTTTGGGGCGACCACAGATCTGACGAATACGTGAAACGTCGACTCGAAAAGGACGACTACGAGGGAATTTCGAATGCGTGGCACTCTCCAAATGGCTCCAGAGTGTGGGAGAAATTGATGGAAACGTGTTCGGAAGACGCACGCAGTCTTTTATGGTTGGAATTTTGCAGCAAAAACTTTGAGGAGCTCACGAATAACAAATTTGCAAACTTTCCACTTCAAAAGATGATCAACAGTTCATCGTCACTGGAAATGGTTACAGAAATTGTGGATTCTTTCGCGCCAAAGTGCTCGGAGTTTCTGGAGCATCAAAATTCGGGAGTTTTCCTTGCAGTTTTACGGTGTGCTGCTCGATTTCCATCATCGGAAAAAGCAATGCTACAACACTTGAGAAAGTACTTCCGCGCCGCCACAGAGGCTAAAAAAGCAAACTTTTTGCTCAATGCCATCACTATTAATCAATATGACGGCAGCTATTTTGATGCTCAAAAGTTTACGCAGAAGGTGAGCTAATTGTGGGGGGGGGGGGGGGGGGGTTTGGTTTTAAACGCGAATGTACTCGGTATAATGCGCTTAAAATTCGCTTCAATCGCATAGTGAATTGTGCATCGATTGCAAGTGGCGGAGTCGGAATTCCGCAAACACCGTCACACATTTTTTGAACTGTTTCTATCAAAATTTCGTATTTATTCTGTTCAGAAATTAAAATTTTGCTGTTAAAAGGGCTCTGGGACGTTTCGAAACCTGCCACTTCGAAACTGGGACGTTTCGAAACTTTTTTGAATTTTTGCGGCATACTAGTGGATTCAAATTCCCAAAAAAATAAAAATAACTGATAAAAACGAAAAATAAATACCGAATGCCCGCACGGCATGCTGGCACCTACCTCAGTGCAAACGCGCCCCAATCACACTAAACGTTTGATGAAACACTGTGACCCGCGTGTTAAGAGAACATTCCCTCGCGGCGTTGCGAACGCTTCTGCTGTATCAAATGTTTTAAAAAAATAAGGGATATCTGCGAGAAAAAAAAACATTTTTAATTTTTGTTTTCGCGGAACGTACGCAGCGAATTGAACGCGCGAAAAAATCGAATTTCATAAAATGAGACTGAAACGTAGATGCCAGCATGCCGTGGCCCGCGTATTTTGGCGTCAATTGGCGAAAAGCAATACGCAAAAATGCAAAAAAAGTTTCGAAACGTCCCAGAGCCGTTAAAAATGCTCCGTTTTTTTTCAAAATTAAACAGCTCGAAGCGATTTGTTTTGAGAAAATATGATTTTTTACATCGAATAAATAAGAAAAATATTTAAAAAAAAATGAATGCAGAACCACAGGAATTACCTCAATTATCCACTAAAAATTCAAAATAGGGAAAAATTGAAAAAAAAAAAAAACAATTCAGTTACGACGCTCCGATGTTCCGCAGGTCTCGCAGCGAAAAACTGCACAGTGTTTATCGTTAAGAAATTCTAATTTTCACGAGGGAACGACAGAATGGAACTAGGGGTGCGATGAAGCGCGTTTGCATAATTATTTTTTTGAATTTTCCGAATTTTATTTGTTTTTCAGTAATTTTCAGATATTTTACGCACTCAGAAACAGCGAAAATGAAGAAAAGTATAACATCAATGCAGTTTCCCAAAAAAATTTCATTATCGGTGAAAAACTGAGAAATTGAAAAAATATTGCAAACGCGCTCCATCGCACCACGAGTTCTATTTTGTAGCAGTTCTATTTCGCCTAATTATATTCTGTCGCATCCCTTTTTCACTGTTTTCTCGAAAATAAAAACGCATTTTTCAGTAAAAATATGAAATTAATCGTATTTTTCAAGGAAAAATGGTAGAAAATTGAGCAAAATTTGGTAAAAAATTTGAGTTTTCGCTTCTGAAAGGAAAGAAATTTGTCGAGTAAGGAAATTTTTAGCTAATAGCCATTGTATCGGGTCGTGTGCCATATTTATTTTTCGCACTCCCCGGATTCGAATGGCTATTAGCCGCATATCTGCCAATGCCCGTCATATACGCGTCAACTATTCGCTAAGATTGAAACGTGAATGAGGTTGAAGAGAAAATTCGTGGAAAACGGCTAATAGCCATGTGGTCCCGAGTTCGAAGGAGTTCGAATTAACTAAAAATTTCCCAAGCAAAAAAAAAAAACACATTTTTCAGGGCTCAATGCTCGTCTCGGAGCTTGTCAATTTTTCGAAAACCAAAACCATCGCAGCAGGCTTTGAACAGCTCACCGAGCAGCAAATTGGTGAAATGGTAATTGTAACCCAACAAAAATTTAAAAATCCTCCTTTTTCATTATTTCAGTCCTGCAACAAGTACACTTCTCGCCTAATTCAAGCAGTTTTGGCGAGCAAAACGATTCCGGATGAGATTAAAGAGAAAATTATAGGAGCTTTTGATGTAAGAATTTCATAAAAATGACGACTAATTACCGTATAATTTAGGAAAACACTTGGGAGACACTGATCACCGACACCTATGGTAGCAGAGTTTTCGAGAAAATTTGGGATACGGTAGAAGTGAAACGGAAACAGGAAATTATGAAAGTTCTCGTTGGAATTCATGTTAGTATTTTTTGATTTTTAATAATTTTGGGATACGGCGGTGATTGCGGACTTGCAATACACAAGCTCCGCCTACTTTCGGGTTTCTCCAAGAAAAAAATGTGCAACAAGCCCCGCCCCTTTGCAAGTCCTGTACAGAATTCGTGCCGCAGAATTGCAAAAGGGCGTGGCTTGTTCCTCGGTTTGTCAGGGTTTCATTACAGGTATTAAGAAATTTTTGAAACACTGGCTATGTCCGCAAACACCACAACCCAAAATTCTTAAAACGGTAGTAAATAAAATGCATTAAACCATTTTAGAACTCTTCAAAGTTCTGGAAATTTGCCATGCTCCGCTGCGATCTCTACCTGTTCCGAAAAAGTCGGAAAGACTGGGTTGATAAGATGAAAAAACAAAAGAAGGATGCTTAATTATTGATTAGATTTGTTGTTTGTTGGGTGCCATTGCGAAATAGAACTGGAGCAAAATAGAACTGCCTGAAAATGGATATTTATGGGTAGGGACCGCAAAAGGAGGGGGGCGGAGTCGCTCATTTTTTCTCTTGGGTTTGATTTTGGCACTTTGCGACTCAACTGCACCAATACTAACGGCATATCCTTATATGTTAAAACATTTATATACGTAATCAACCCCAAGGAATCGATTGGTGACATCTGATTTTATTTAAAATGAGTTTTTGAAGCTGAAAATCGCAAAAAAGTGAAATCACTTTCGGAAAATAGAGATTTTCGAAAGGTTGTAGGTCGAACACGCATCATTTTTTTTGTGATTCCGGTACATTTTGATACGTAGAATTTAATTTTACAGCTCATATTTCTCCATCGTGCTGAGAAATTTTTCTGCACGCCTTCAAACTTGCATGAAAAATTGCGTAAATTTTTCAGCGATGACCCCCATTTTTTATTTTTTAAATATGTTTATTAACTCTCTGACATTTTCTAAAACAATTTTTAGATCAATCGGATAACTTTAAAGCACAAAAAGTGAAGATAGAAAGTGACCTGTTTTGGGAAAACCATGGTTTTTTGCGGTTTTCACTCTTTTCCCAGTCGAACACGCATGTTTTTATTGGATAATCGTATTCTACGTTAAATTTACTATCAAATCCACATTAACACTTTTTACAGTAGGGACTGTATAGGGGCAGAAAATCGTGTCGAAAACTCAAAATCACCTCTTTTTTGGAATTTCTATATACAAACCAGCATTGTCGTGGATTGTATTTATAGTCTAGGCATACGCGCATTTGTATACGGATTCGAGCGAGCTCACTAAATGTGGCGTGGTGGCGCAGTGGTAGAGCGCCGGTATGGTGATTTTGATGCCGCAGGTTCGAGTTTTGTCGAATAATAATTTTTTTTTCAAGGTTTTTTTTCTTGAAAAATACATATTTTAATAGAGAAAATTTTTGAAAAAAGTCACAATTTTTCTTAATTATTAATAAAATCCAGCAATCCTTCAAATCCATTATTTTTTAGATTTTTCAATGGATCTCACATATTTCTTTCGTTAATGGACAGATTTACGAATGTTGGCAATTTCATAATTGGAAAATTTTTTTTTTAATTTGCTATTCACCATTTATCTTGTTAGCCGACAAAAATTAATATTTTCAACGGATTAATACCATGCAATCTTCTGCAGGGGCCACCTGAAAATGCGCGCCGCGCGGCCGCAAACAAGCTCCACCCCCACAGCCAAGAGAAAATCAGTACTTCGAAATCGCGACTTTAAACGTCTGAAACTCGAGAACTAGCGGGAAATTCGATGAGAAAATTTGGGAATGTACTAATATTGAGGCGTAGAACACGATGAAACCAACGGTTTCCCGAGATTTTGAGGTTTTTCAAATTCGTTGCGGTCCCTATTTATGGGCACATAATAGCTCGAAAAAGTATTCCGATGTACATGATGGGTTAATCAGTTCTATTTCGTTACAGTTCTATTCCACAGCACCGTTTGTTGTTGACCTTTTTTTTTTGTTATTTTATTTTTTTTTTAATTTCTCTGTTACCATTTTGTTGAGTTATCATTCTTCTTTTTTTTAAAATCATTGTTCATTCTCTACGAACATGAAAAAGTTGAAATCAATGTGTGCTCTGTGTTGACTTTTGGGATGATCGGAGGTTGGCGGAAAAAAAGAAGAAAAAGAAGCGAAGCGATTTAACCGGCGAACATTGGAAACTGGTTGTGGAAATTTCTGGGATAGTCCGGGAAAGTGTCTGATTAGATTTGAAGTTCTTCTAATTAGACATGAGTATGAAGACATGATTCGGCTATCCCTTTTTTGTCTGCGTCTCTTTTGGATTGCATGGTCGCGCACAAATAAGGGGGCGGGGTTTCGTTTTTTTCAAGATTCAACTAGATTGAAAACACAATAGTTAGACTGGAAAATGTTCTAATTAGACTCGAAATTGTTTATAATTAGACTTGAATTTGTTCTAATTAGACTTGAAATTCTTCAAATTAGACTTACAATTATTTCTAATAGGGTCGAAATGTTTCTTGGCTCTTAAATGTTCTAATACAACTTGAAATTCTTCTACATAGACTCGAAAAATTTTCAAATTAGACTTGAATTACTTCGTATTAGACTCGATTAGACTTCATATTCTTCCAACTAGAATCGATTGTTTCATCTAGATGTGGAATTATTCTAACTAGACTTTAAATTCTTCTCGTCAAACTCTAGATTCTTCTCAGCTCGGATCTATGAAACATGATAACGGAATTTTCCGGGAAATGGGCTTACCTGTTTTCTTTTATTTATCAATTTCTAAATTTCGTTTTCCTGAAAACGGTTTTCCTGTTTTTTTTTCCAGTTTCATGAATCCAGCAGCTGGTTAGACTTGAAGTTCTTTGGGGCGATTAATCGGTTAATTAACCGATTAATTATTCCGAATAGCCGCCAGAAAGCTAACAGATATCCGTCAAATATCCGCCAAGTAGTTGCCAAATAGCTGCCAAAAAGCACCCAAATAGCTGACAAAAAGCACCCAAATAGCTGCCAAAAAGCCGCCAGATAGCTGCCAAAAAGGCCGCCAGATATCTGCCAAATAGCTGCCAGATAGCTGCCAAATAGCTGCCGAAAAGCACCCAAATAGCTGCCGAAAGCACCCAAATAGTTGCGAAATAGCTGCCAAAAAGCACCCAAAAAGCCGCCAAAAAGCACCCAAATAGCTGCCAAATAGCCGCCAGATAGCTGCCAAATAGCCGCCAAATAGCTGCCAAAAAGCCGCAAAATAGCTGCCAAAAAGCCGCCAAAAAGCCGCCAAATAGCTTCCAAAAAGCACCCAAATAGCCGCCAAAAAGCACCCAAATAGCCGGCAGATAGCTGCCAAATAGCCGCCAGATAGCTGCCAAAAAGCACCCAAATAGACGCCAAATAGCTGCCAAATAGCCGCCAAATAGCCGCCAGATAGCTGCCAAATAGCCGGCAGATAGCTGCCAAATAGCCGCCAGATAGCTGCCAAAAAGCACCCGAATAGTTGCCAAATAGCTGCCAAATAGCCGCCAAAAACACCCAAATAGCATCCAAATAACCGCCAAATAGCAGCCAAATAGCCGCCAAATAGCACCTAAATAGCCGCCAAAAAGCCGCCACATAGCTGCCAAAAAGCACCCGAATAGTTGCCAAATAGCTGCCAAATAGCCGCCAAAAACACCCAAATAGCATCCAAATAACCGCCAAATAGCCGCCAAATAGCACCTAAATAGCCGCCAAAAAGCCGCCACATAGCTGCCAAAAAGCACCCGAATAGTTGCCAAATAGTTGCCAAAAAGCTGCCAGAGAGCCGCCACATAACTGCCAAAAAGCCGCAAAATAGCTGCCAAAAAGCCGCCAAACAGCTGCCAAAAAGCCGCCAAATAGCTGCCAAAAAGCACCCAAATAGTTGCCAAATAGCTGCCAAAAAGCCGCAAAATAGCTGCCAAAAAGCCGCCAAAAAGCCCCAAATAGCTTCCAAAAAGCACCCAAATAGCCGCCAAAAAGCACCCAAATAGCCGCCAGATAGCTGCCAAATAGCTGCCAGATAGCCGCCAGATAGCTGCCAAATTGCCGCCAGTTAGCTGCCAAAAAGCTGCCAGATAGCCGCCACATAACTGCCAAAAAGCCACCAAAAAGCCGCAAAATAGCTGCCAAAAAGCCGCCAAACAGCTGCCAAAAAGCCGCCAAACAGCTGACAAAAAACCGCCAAATAGCTGCCAAAAAGCACCCAAATAGTTGCCAGAGAGCCGCCACATAGCCGCCAAATAGCTGCCAGATAGCCGCCACATAACTGCCAAAAAGCCACCAAAAAGCCGCCAAATAGCTGCCAAAAAGCCGCCAAACAGCACCCAAATAGCTGCCAAATAGTTGCCAAATAGCTGCCACATAGCCGCCAAAAAGCACCCACATAGTTGCCAAAAAGCACCCAATTAGCTGCCAAAAAGCTGCCAAATAGCCGCAAAAAGCAACCATATTGCTGCGAAATAGCTACCAACTTGCTGCCAAAAAGCACCCAAATAGCTGCCAAAAAGCTGCCAAATATCCGCCAAGTAGTTGTCAAATAGCTGCCAAAAAGCACCCAAATAGCTGCCAAATAGCCGTCAGAAAGCACCCAAATAGCTGCCAAATTGCTGCCAAATAGCCGTCTGAAAGCACCCAAATAGCTGCCAAATAGCTGCCAAATAGCCGCCAGATAGCTGATACATAGCTGCCAAATATCCGCCAATTAGTTGCCAAATAGCTGCTAAATATCCGCTAAATATCCGCTGAATAGCTGCTGAATAGCTGCCAAATAGTTGCCAAATAGCTGCCAGAAAGCTGTCTTGTAGCTGCCCTTTTGGAGAACGCGCTATTGCTACCGGCTATACATACTTTCTTGTACCGACAAATCACGGGTTCTGATGTTTGCTATCATTTGCATTTCTTTAATTTGAAAAAACCATATCGACGCTCCGAAATTACGAATCGCTTGTTGTTTAGCGAAATGTTTCTTCCATTAATTTAATCGCGATTAATCGATTAATTCACCGATTATTAATCGAAAAAACCATTAATCGGTGAAGCAAACTGCTTTTCGTTAAATTCTTTGAATTAAACTCGTGTTACTTCTGATTAAATGCGAAATTTTTGGAATTAGATTGGAGTTTTTAGGCATGAAACGATTTTAACTTGCCAATTTTTCCCGTCTATCCTATCGAATACCCGCCCATATCACATGCAAATCACCTCCGATCCGGAGAACTTATCTCACAGTGAGCCGGCGTGTTGCGCAAGAATGATATGTACCTGTGCTCTCGCTTTTTTTTTCCTCTTCCTTTCATTATTTGTTTGCAAGAGTTGGACCGGTCGGGAGGAGAGAGCAATGTGCTGGGAGCATTGCTCTCAACCTCACACAACCATCTTAACTTTGACTTTTGCCGCCTCCTTCTCGAGTTTTGGTTTTATAGTGTATGTGTGTGTGTGTGTGTGCTTCCGGAAATTAGTTTTTTTGCATAGCTATTAGCCAATTAGCTGCCTATTCGCGCCGAAAATTCCCCGAGAATTCCTAGAATTGAATTAAGGGTATGTGCAAACGTGTATGACACATGGCCCGATTTCGATGGCTGTTAGCCATTTTGTAAGTAATTAGATATTTTCAGCGAAATCCAGTTACAATGCTCCAATGTTCCGCAAATCTTGCATGTACTGTATTTCTCTTGTTTTGCTTCAAACTTTCTTGTTTTTTTCACTTTCTGCACTTTTTAAACGGGTTTTTTTTCTAACCCGTGTCTCCCAAACAGCGTATTTGTTAAAACTATTTGTTTACTTTCTTACTTACTTTCCATTACATTCCTTTTTTATTTCATTTCCTGCGTTCCTCGTTCTCCTCCATTCCTCATGTTCGTGTTCGTTTGTGCACATTCAAGTGCTCGATGGGGCAACAAAAAAAAAGTGTTTATCCACTGGGTTAACCCCATGTACAATGTTTGTTCATTTAGTGTCAAGTCTGGCGTAGTCAGGCTTGACTTTTCTACTTTTCAAACGAAACGTTTTGCAATTCCTTTTAGTTAGGCTTGAAAATGTTATAATTAGACTTGAAAATGTTCTGATTAGATTTAAAAATGTTAGAATTAGACCTGAAATTCTTCTGATTATATTCAAAAATTCTTCTAATTAGACTCGAAAACTTTAGAATTAGACTTGAAATTCTTTATAATTAGACTCGAAATCTGTTTAAATAAGACTTGAAATTCTTTATAATTAGATTCGAAAACGTAAGAATTAGGCATGAAATTATTCTGATTAGACCCGAAACTTTTCTTATTAGACTCAAAAATTCTTCTAATTAGATTCAAAAATTCTTCGAACTAGATTTAAAATCCTTAATGGCGCGGCCAGAAATGAAAAAAAGGTGGCCATAAATGCAGAAATTCCCTTTTTTTCTAAATTCAACTGTGCGATTTAGAAAAAGGGGGAAATTTCTGCATTTATGGCCACCTTTTTTTTTTCATTTCTGGCCGCGCCATTAAAGTAGACTCGAATTTTTTTTTAAATTCCTCCAAATTACACTCTATTTGCCAATTAAGGATCAAGCCTGGCGCAGTCAGTCTTGACTTCACTCAACTTTTTTTTTCAGCCAAACCTCATCTTCCAGAACGTCACCGTCATCTGAACAAATGTCCGCCCACAGTGGTCCCAATGGATCTCTGGAAGAGTGAGTTTTTTTTTTTCAATAGGGAATTTTTGGCACTGATTAGGCTATTAGCCAGCGGAAATGAACAGACGGATAGGCGGGAGGAAATTTGTCATTTTGCCCGGCAATTAGCGGCCTCGTTGTCCCTTGCCCATTGTCTGCGCATTATCTGCCCATTAGCTGCCCAGCAGCTGCCCATTAGCTGCCTATCAGCTGCCCGGGTAGATCTGTGGAAATTTGTCATTTTGCTCGGTAATTAACGACCTTGTTGGCCCTTGTCCATTAGCTGCCCACCAGCTGCCCATTAGTTGCCCATTATCTGCCCATTGGCTGCCTGATCAGATTTTGTGACAATTTGCCATTTTGCTCGGCAATTAAAGGGGGTGCCAACTTTTTGGGGAAAGTGGCTAAAAATATACTCTTGGGTGGGGGATTTACGAATATCACATTGAAATCGCACGAAAAAAATTCTCTGATTTTTTATGATTTTTACAAAAAAAAAATAGAAGACCACGAAGAGTACACGAAAATCGTGGCCTTGGACTAGGAAACCCGCGGCCGTGGCTTCTAGAAAGATCCATTTTCACCAGAAATATTCATTTTTCGTGCAATTTTCCTCGTTTTTATTATCGATTTTCGATAAACATGCTCTAATCGCTTATTATAATTTTTAGATAATCGCGAAAATACAGTTTAGTCATGAAAATCGAAAAATCGATATTCGCCTTTCGTTCGATTCATCGTTTTAAATAATTTCTTGTGAAAATTTATTGTTAAAATATAAACGTTACAGATAAAAAAAGAGAACTTAATGCGGAATTGAGCAGGAAAAGGGATAAAAAGGGAAGGTATGAGAATTTTTGTTCCGAATTTGTTTTATCGTTACTTTTGTGATCAACACGCGTTAATTTGATATTTTAAAACACGAAATGATGTTTGTAATATATTTCCCAAAGATTAATGCAAAAATATTGGTAAAGCACGGGAGAACAATGATGAAAAAGAAAAATGGCGTTTGAATTTCGCGCCAAGTCGTGTACTCCCCGTGGTCTTCTATTTTTTTTTGTAAAATTCGCCAAAAATCAGAAACATTTTTTTGTTCGATTTCGATTTGATATTCGTAAATCCCCCATCCAAGAGTATATTTTAAGCCACTTTCCCCAGAAAGTTGCCACCCCCTTTAACGATCTAATTGTTCCTTTTCCATTAGCTGCCCACTGGCTGCCCAGTAGCTGACCAGTAGCGGCCCGTTAGTTGCTCATTAGCTACCGCCGCTCATGAGCTGCTCATTAGCAGCCCATTAGTTGCTTACTAGCTGCCCACTAGCTGACCATTAGCTGCCCATTAGCTGTCCATCAACTGTCCATCAACTACCTGTCTCGCACCAATCTACCAAGTTCCGCGGCATTTTGCCGTTTTGCTCGACAACCAGCGGCTCTAATAATACTCCAATTTCCAGTAACGGCGACTATTTGCCTCTGGAAGTGCTCGGCGACGAAGACTCTGAGAATCACGTGTGTGAAGATGTGATCGACTCGCTGACAAATAAACATGTAGAATGTTTGGCAAGGTAGGTAGACATGTCCTAACTTTCCCATCCACGCCCACCACTAATTTCAGATTCTCGAACAACGAGCTGCTCGCCAAAGACTCGATCGGCCAGAACTCGTTGCACATGGCCGCCCGTGTTGGCGACTTGAACATTTTGAAGTGAGTGCCAGCCAATCTGAGAAATTGATACGAGCGGAAAAAAAACGGAGCACACTCTTTCTTCCGTGAAGAGCAAACAAAAGAAATCAGGTCATGCGACACATTTTGCAGGTACTTACTCGACCGATTGCCGGAGCTCCGAGACATCCAGTCGACGAATGGCGAGACGGCGGCGCACATCTCCGCTGCGCATGGAGGTGAGTGACGGTGGGGCGCGATTGCAGCGGGTGCTCCGTTGAACACAATCTTGGCGGTGTGCCAATTTATGCGAATTCGCGTTATTTGAAATAAATGTTTCAGGAAGAGAGCGTGTAAGCGACGAGACGCGACGCAACCGCATCGCGTGGGCGTCGGCGGCAAAAAAAAACGTTTGAAAAAATGGTAGTCACACTTTTGAATGGAGAGAGTTAGCAGCCTGAAAATTTGCATACGTATGTCGTTTTTGACAAGCTTCCTTTTACCCAAGATAATTTTAGTCAATTTGGAAAATTTTGAGATTTTTCAAAAATGTCAAAATTTTCAACAAAAAAAGTTTTTTTTTCAATTTTTTTTTTCAATTTTTGGCTATACATATGTATTTGTTGTTGATCTAAAAATATTAAATTTAAACTTCAA
The DNA here is from genome assembly GCA_963572235.1 of Caenorhabditis japonica. Taxonomy (NCBI): domain Eukaryota; kingdom Metazoa; phylum Nematoda; class Chromadorea; order Rhabditida; family Rhabditidae; genus Caenorhabditis; species Caenorhabditis japonica. Next base: position 6,071,109 of record OY754345.1, read on the forward strand.
TTTCAGTGAAATTCGGGTTGATCAGACCATTTTTAGCAGAGTTACAGAGTTCACAAAGATCACAAAGCCGCACTTTTAGTATCAGGGTCCACATTGGTAAATAAGCAAAAATTGACGATATTGCTTTAAAATCAGTTTTAAAAAAGGAAAATTCAAGAGAAACTGCACAAAAACTGTTGAAAACAAGGACTCTCTTACTGTAATTAACGCAGCGACAAGTATGCAGGCATCAGATCTCACGACAAAATGCACACTTTTTTAAAATACTCAAAATGATGTATAACTCGGCGGAAAATGGTCCGATCAAGCCAAATTTAACTGAAATGGTACTTTTAGCTTTAACACTTGATTTTAAGAAAAAAAAAGTCTGAAAATTATGAGCAAAAAATTGTTTTTTAGGGTCGAATTTTTTGACATTTTTGAAAAATTTGAAAAATCTGAAATTTTCAAATTTGACTGAAATTATTTTAAGGGTTTGTTAAAACAACTAGTGGGCATATTTTGGCAAATTTTCAGCCTGCTAACTCTCTCCTTTGGAAAGTTATACCGTAAATAAAACTATGAATTGTTTTGTCGGTTACTGTAGTTCGTTGAAGAGACGGAGCCGAAAAACGTGGATAAAAAGCGCAGAAAATAGAAAAAAAATGTGTAGCAAAAAAATATGGCAGCTAAATATTCTGAATCGATTTCGCCCTAATTTAAAAAAAAGTAAAAAGTAAAAAACTTCCAAATCTCTGGATGGCCTAACTTTTAAGCTTGTAAAAACTAGGCCAGTAGTAAAATTTACTGAGCTATTCACTAAGCAAACAGACCGTGCTTATGAGCCACTAAACTGCTTACAAAGTCACCAAAAAATTCTAATATCTCGTAAATTTTCCCGAACTGAACTTCGGTGTTTGCGGACTTTTTAAATCCTTGTTTTCTTTTTTTTTGCTTTAAAAACATCGAATTTCCATGTTTAATATGTGAAAAATCACCGCAAAAACCATCAAAATATATTATTTCACACGAAAATTTTGAGAATTAAAGGATTATGATTACGGTATGCAGCTCTGGTCCGCAAACACCGAGTGCCAACAGATTGCGAAAAAAGAGGGTAAAATTTGAAAACCCTGACAAAACCGGAAATACCCGTGAGACCGGGAAAAAAAGAGAATAAGTTCCAGAGTTTTGTGCATAAAAACTGTGCCGCAGATTTGCAAATCTTCCCCCCGTTTTCTCAGGGTCTCATTTTATTAATTTTAGACTAGAAAAAAACTGTGTGTACTGCAAACTGCACACCATGTTGAAATATGTAAAAAACACAAGTAGAGAAACGAGATTTTCACACGATAGATCATTTCTAGTGAAGAGACGCAGAAGGGGAGAAAATCAAAGAAAGGGGGTGGTCTCTGTGTCTCTTCACTATAAATGCTATATCGTGGTAAAATCTCGTTTCTCTATCTGTGCTTTTTTTTTTTTACATATTTCAACATGGCGTGAAACTTTTAAAAAATTCCAAAAAGCGAAAAAAAGAAATCAGCAAACTCATTCAATTTTAATGTTTTTTTTTCCTCCAGACATGCGAGCCTTGGAACTGCTCATCGGTGGATCCCTCAAGTCCACTCTAACCTGCGCAATGACCCGTGACATCAACGGAACATCAATCCTAATGGCAGCAGTAGCCCGTGGCGACACCGACATGGCCATCTGGCTCCTGAAAAAGTTTGGAAAACAACTCGCCCTTCTCGAAAACACATCAAAAATGCTACCGATCCACGTGGCAGCTGCTCAGGGAAACATGGAGTTTCTGCGAGCGGCGATAAAGTTTGACAATCAAATGGTGAATGCTCGAGATGAATTCGGATGTACGCCATGTGTATATGCAGTTCAAGGAGGATGCCTAGGCACTGTCAGATTTCTAGTGGAGAAGGCGAGAAGTGAAATGGGCTCGGTGAGCAACAGAGGGCAATCTCTGCTTCATATCGCGTGTCTTTGTGGACATGAACATATTGTCCGATGGATTTTAAGTCGATCCGGAACTGACGCAATTCTGTGGACCACAAATGATAGAGCCAACGCGATTCATTGTGCGGCCTATGCTGGAAGTGTTCAAGTTTTGTCGCAACTTTTGAACGCGTTTGGGAAGAAAAAGAGACATTATGTGATGTCGCTTCGAGACTCAAGAGGCAACACTCCACTCCATTTGGCTGCTATGAATAATCATTTGGATGCGGCGCTATTTATGGTAACTGTCTTGATTGTTTTACTTTGGGTACATATATTGTAATTTCAATCGAGTTGCATTATGACAAAATGAGTGTACATTCAACTGTTATCGTGTGGGAAAAATAAGTGGGCGGAGTTTCATTTTTTGAAGTAGCAACTCGACGGAAAACGCAATAATTTTAAAACGAAGAGAGTTAAGAGTTAGGACCCTGAAAGTTTAGATTTATATTTCCGTAATTTTGTTGGCAAGCTTCCACCCAAATAATTTTAGTCAGTTTAAAAATTTTTTCAGATTTTTCAAAAATGTCAAAATTTTCGACTAAAAAAAATCTTTTTTTTTTTAAATTTGTATAAAATTATCAGAACTTTAATGAAAGTATTGAAGGTTATGATTTAATTATGATTTTTTGGGTTCATGCAACAATTGTTTTGGTATTTTTGTACCGCTGCGGCAAGTATGCAGACATCAGATTTCACGACAAAGTGCACACTTTTTCAAACTACTCAAAACGCTGTAACTCTGCTGAAAATTATCCGATCCATCTAAACTCAACTGAAATAATGTTTTTAATTGTAATACTTCAATTTGAAATACACGGAGCTCAGAAAATTTCGAGAAAAAAAAATTTTTTCTGGGTCGAAAATTTTGACAATTTTGAAAGTATTCAAAAATTTCGAAAAATCTGAAATGTTTAAAATTGACCAAAATCATTTTGGGTGTAAGGAAGCTTCAAAATTTATACCACAAAAAACAACGAAATGTACAGTATCACTACCACCAAAACGGGGAGTGCGTGCCGTGGCACAGTTTCCAATTAAAAATAACGATCTGACGGAATAATTTATAGCAAAAAGTTTCAAAAAACAAATTTTGGCCATTTTAAGAGCTTGCGCGATAAAATTGGTTGAGAAATGAGAAAGTTATTAGCGATTTTCTGAAAATAATAAAAAATTTTTTCTGACATTTCAAGGCAAAGGATCTAAATTATCATTGATATTATGTTTTCAATAAAGTTGCGACATGAGAACGCGAAACTCCGCCCACTTATTTGTGCGCGACAACGCAAACACAGTGATATAAGAAGAGACGCAGACAAAAAAAGGATAGCCGATTCATGTTTTCATGCTGCAACTCGTTTGAAAACACAATAACTTTGTAAACACGATTAAAACAAATATTTTAAGCATCGGAACGCCCGAAAAAGTTGAAAAATGGCGGAGAAATAGTAATTCGAAAGTTCAGGCATAAATTCGCTGTTCTGTTAGCAGAACGTTACTGCACATAAAAATATGTACAGTACAATTTATCATAGAAAATACGCAAACACCGCGTTGCAATTTTTTTCACTAAACCTATTTATTTTCAGCTCGAAAACGGCGCAGACCCGGCGCTAATCAACTCGAATGGCCATTCGGCTCAATCGATTGCCGCACTGCGACACCATCGAGAAATGGAGCGTCTAGTAGCTTCGTATCAGGGAAAAAAGAGGAAGAGCAAGTCGAAAAAGAAGGCGCAGAGCATGCATGACCTTTCACAGATTGCTTCGCTGCAAAGCGGTCCGTTGAGCCCAGGACAAGTGACCAGTTATTCGAGCAACACTGCAGGTAAGGGCTCTTGTCTCATCTGGGAAGAGATGTGAATTCAGCACGACTGGACACAGCTTAAATGAATGTTACCGTAACCCATTGAAAGTACTTTAAAGATAGAGTAAGTAAAAATAAGATTTTAATGGTTTTCGTTAGAATTTTTTTAATGGGTTACGGTCACACTCATTTCAGCTGTGTCCGGTCGTGCTGCATTTATTCGTAGAAGAGTTTGCATTTTCTAGGCCGCAGCTTTTTTTTCATTATTTTTCCTATTTCAGGCTTTGAGACCATTGAGCGTCGCGCATTTTCTCCGCGAGAGCTCAGCTCCGGCTATTCGAGCAACGGGGATGCTGCGGAAACCATGTAAGTATATAAATAACTCATTTGAAGCAGCTATTGGCCGTTAAACCCAATTTTCCAGAAAAAGCGAAGCGGAAATTGTGCGACACCGCCTGCGTTTCATCGAAGACCACGTGGATTCGCTGCGTGACACTGGCGCTCAAACTGACATGGATTTGTTGAAAACGCACGTGAAAGTGCTTGACGATAAGACGTGGGCGGGGCTTGGACTGTCAGCCGTAGAGCAGATTGATCGAGTTCTTGATGAGTTGGAATTTGAGTGACGATGACAGTTGGTTTTATCAGAAAGAACAAGAATTTCAGTTATCCATATCGTCTTTTTCTTGGCTTTGATCTCTCAATTTCCCTTTTTTCCCCCTTCCCTAAATTCTTTAATTGTTTTTTTTTTGAAAAATGTGTTTTATTGAATAAATTTTGATGTACGTATGAATATGTCACCGGACCTAGACAGATCGATGCAGAATTTTTCAGCGATCTCGCCCAAGTTTTTAAAATTTTAAAATTCCTATTTTGAACCACTTTAAGTCGATGATTTCCAAAAAAAAGACGCAGACAGCGCAGAAACCCGTAAAGTGTCGGCCGCACCTGATTTTGAGCGACGCAGACACTGGGTGCGCCAGAACCCGTAAGGTGTCGGCTGCACCCGATTCGGCGCGTAACTCAGGAAATTTTTGGCGCGTTATGGCAAGATTCGGCGTCTAGGTGGCTAATAGCCACTAAAAATGGCTAATAGCCGCCTGAAAAGGCTAATAGCGGTCGATAATGGCAACTAGCCGACGAATTTGGCTATTAGCCATTATGGCTATTAGCCGTCGAATATGGCTATTAGCCGCCGAAAAGGGCTATTAGCCATTATGGGGTAATACCACCGCCTATGAAAAATTTGTCTGTTGGAAACGCAGCTATAAAATGTTTACTTGCAACAATTAGGGGAAACAGTCTTCGCGCTTACTCAGTGCTTCTGCTACTTTTTCCAGCCACAAGATGACCGAAATTTGAAATGGAAAAATTTTGAAAATGATAGCCGACGGAAACGGCTAATAGCCATGGAAAATGGCTAATAGCCATCGAATATGGGGAGTGTGCCAAATACATATGGCACACGCCCCGAATCGGTGGCTATTAGCCGTTTTCAATGGCTATTAGCCAAAAATTTCCTGAGAAATATGTCGGAGGACTCAGCGCCCCTTCTACTTGACCAATTTGCATGGTTTTTGGACAGATCGATGCAGAATTTTTCAGCGATCTCGCTGTTTGAAATTCCCATTTTGAACCACTTTAAATCGGGGTTTTCAATGATGTGAGAGACACAGACAGCGCAGAAACCCGTTTTGTGTCGGCCGCACCGGAGTCTCCGCGACGCAGGCGGTGGGTGCGCCTTAACCCGTGAGGCCCTAGAGCCCTTTCTACTGGACCAATTTTCCTCGTTTTTAGACAGATCGATGCAGAATTTTTTTTCGATGTCGCCCGTGTTTTCAAGTTTTCAAAATGCCCATTCTGAACCTTTTTAAATCGGGATTTTCAATGATGTGAGAGACGCAGACAGTCGGCGCGCCGTAACCCGCTAGGTGTCCGCCGCACCTGATTCTGCGCGTAAAAATGTCCCAGGACTCAGCGCCCCTTCTACTGGACCAATTTTCTTCGTTTTTGGATAGATCGATTCTGAAATTTGCAGCGAAGATGCCAGTGTTTTTATTTTTTATTTATTTCTAAAATTCTCATTTTGAACCTATCTAAAATCGATAATGCTGTTTACGCGCCAAACACTCCCTGGTTGTTTTTCTTAATTATTGGCTGAGCGCCAATTGTGCGCCATAATGGGTAATAGCCATTATCGCCCTCTATTAGCGAATTTAGTCACTTAGCGGCCGCACCGTTTAGTTACCCCTTCCCTCGACTTTTTATAAGTTTGTTCAAACTTCAAAGTAAGTATTTCCATTAGATACATAAATATTTACATATGATCACAAATACATGCAAATTTACAATTCAAATTTTTGTGATTGACGTCATTGACCCATTAACCCGAGCTGTTTGTAGCCTCGACGACGTGGGAGCAACCGCGAGACTTCTGAAATAGAACGTGAAGGGTTCAAAGTTTTACGCTTTTTGAGTTCAAATTCTAATGTCTATGAGCATAATGTTTTCTGATTATTTACATACATACCTGACGTTCTGAGAGCCGCCCGCCTTCCAAAGTCCAGATGATGCAACAGATGTGTCAACTTGAACTTCCTAAATTTAGGCTGTAAATTTATTTATATCGATAAAGCAGAAACTAACCATTTTCCTGCCCGTAACCATCTTCCTCAACTGTTTCGAAAATTCGCGATTGAAAAAAATCATGGTGAACGGGCTGAAATAGGAGGGCAGCCCGTAGAAATACGGAGTAAGGGTCTTTATAAACATTACAGTTTCGTTCTGAAAAAAGGAATTTACAAAAAGATAAAAAGGGAAAAAAAGAGAAATAAGCAAACCTGAGCTGGCTCCGAATAGATATTGATCAGAGCAAAAAATATGAGAATTATGATTTGAGCAGTCACCAAAATGAACACTTGAAGGGCCAATTTCAGCTCTCTTCTCATGGATCTTGACAGTGAGTCGCTGGATTCTCGAACCAGTTTACTGATAAAAATGTAGCAGAAAACGCAGGTCAGTGAGGTTAACGATAGGAGAATATTGGCGTTTAATGTGTTTTTCTGAAAAAAAAAGACTTCAGGAATTTCCTTCGTGCTGTCCTGTAGTGGCTCATGAGCTGCCCACTGGCTGCCCATTATCTGCATATTGGATGTCTACTAGCTGCCCACTGGCTGCCCACTGGCTGCCCACTGGCTGCCCATCTACTAGCTGCTCACTAGCTGTCCACTGCCTGCTCATCGGCTGCCCCATAGCTGCCCGCTAGCTGCCCATCCATTAGCTGCTCATTATCTGCTCATTAGCTGCCCATTAGCTGCTCACTGGCTGCCCGATAGCTGCTCACTAGCTGCTCACTAGCTGCCCACTATCTGCCAACTATCTGCCCATTAGCTGCCCACTGGCTGCCCTCTAGCTGCTTATTAGCTGTCTACTGACTGCCCACTGGCTGCTCAAAAGCTGCTCACTGGCTGCCCGCTACCTGCCCACTACCTGCCCACTATCTGCCCACTGCCTGCTCATCGGCTGCCCACTAGCTGCCCATTCACTAGCTACCCGCTAGCTGCCCGATAGTTGTCCATACATTAGCTGCTCACTAGCTGCCCATTAGCTGTCCATCTATTAGCTGCCCACTATTTGCCCGCTACCTGCCCACTGGCTGCACACTATCTGCCCACGATCTGCCCACTGGCTGCCCATCTACTAGCTGCTCACTAGCTGTCCACTGGCTGCCTCTTGTCTGCCCACGATTTGCCCATTGTCTGCCCGCTAGCTTCCCACCCATTAGCTGCTCACTAGCTGTCCACTAGCTGCCCACTAGCTGCCCACTACCTGCCTACTACCTGCCCACTGCCTGCCCACTACCTGCCCCCTACCTGTCCATTATCTGCCCTTCATTCCCCAAATTCTCAAACCCACATTTGTAACTTCCGGAAACTCCGGAGACGTCTGCAGCTCGGTGCGAAACACAAATTTGACTCGCATATCGGAGAAAAACACCAAATTGAGCAACAGCGGTGGGATCCAGTACACGCACCATAGTTTCCATACGCTAAAGTGTTGGATTTGCTGAAATGTCAAGTTGTCAGGTTAAAAAGCTCCTTTTATTGTTAGACAAACTTTAGAAAAGTTGGTGTGCGGTTTAACAATGCGTAGGTATCGATGAATAGCTAGGAAAAAAATTCCATGACTTCGAATTAGTATGAGCCAGAAGACAGTGTAGTAGAAGACTGAAAAAGAATTTTTTTAAAAGTTGTTCACGCAGCAGGTAGGACAATTTTTCCGTCATCTTAGAGCCCAAAATAAATATGTTTCTAATATGACCCATTTTACATCCATATAGGATGCATTTTGGTGGTAGGACCCATATATGACCCATTTTACATCCATATAAGATGCATATGGGTAATTTGACTCATTTTACACTCATTGTCTTTTTTTTATTGCTCAGGGAGCCAGAAAAACAAAAAATAAGGCTCAAGGAATGAAATGAAATGAAAAAATAAAATTGAGAATTTTCAGATTTATTTGAATAGGAAGTGAAAATTACGAATTTTTTCTCGATTTTCGAGATCTTTCTCATGTTCATTATCTATGAGGTTTGTCTTTCTGCTCATGAAATTTAGAATTTGTTCTTTGGTTTTTTGATGCAGTGATGCCTCATCGATGCCAACTACATGCCCCTTTTATGCCGATGGAAGAAATTTTGGTTTTTTGCTATTTTTTTGTAATTTTTTTTTTTAACGTGTTTTTAGGATAATTAGCGATTAAATAATAAGACATTAGAGTTTTTATGGAGTGAATTTTCGTTTTTTTTTTGTTTTGGAAGTTTGTAAAAATTGACAAAAAAAATTTCAAAAAAAAATTCTTTTTTTTTTGAATTTTTTTCAAAAAAAAAAAAAACATTCCAAAAAATTCATTTCTGGTAACTACAACAAACTAAATGTGTTTATAAATGTTTTTAACAATTTTTAAACGCAAAAAAAACGGCTGATAAACGTCATTTAGTCGGAAAAATATGAGCAAAAAAAAAGAAAAAAAATTTTTTTTTGGGAATTTTTTTTTCTAAAATCCCCAAAAATCGCCTTAATGGTATTGCAAAGACGACCTATTGATTCACTTTATTAATTGTTAGTTTTTTTTTGCGTTTTTTATCACGTCATAACGGCAAAAAAGCATCGGCAAGCAGGAAAAAAAAATTTGAAAAAAAAAATTTCCAAAAAAAAAAATTCTAAAAAAATTTTTTTTTTTCAAAAAGTTAAAAAAAAAGTGGTGTCCAATTGAGCAATACAGTAGAATTTTCTAATATTTCAGGCTTAAAAGAATTTAAATTTCTATGCACGGAAATTTTAAAATTAAAAAAAAATTAAAATTGAGGAAAAAAAATTTTTTTTTGGAAATTTTTTTTTTGCAAAAAAAAAAAACATTTAAAAAAAATCAAAACCAAAACTTACAAGCAGCCAAATACGGGCTTCGAAAACTGAGCAATGTATCCGGAATAAAATAGCATAACAATTTCTGAACAGCAAACAGTGTAAGAGCAAGAATGTCAGCGATGCTCTAAACAAATCTTCACTTTTTTATAATTTTCTTAAATTTTCCTACATTTTGCACCAAAATCGCATAGAAAGTAGTTTGAAATGGTGCATAAAACCTGCGCAGTCGCAGTAGACATATAATAATCAAAATATATACAGGTAAAATGATAATTAGCAGGAGAAAATAAATAGTGTACGGCCAGGTAAACGGCATTTTTTTTTTAGGAAGGCTAGGGAGGGAGGGAAGGAGTCAGAAATGATAAATGATAAAACAGAATACCGCGAAGAACCAAAGAAGATATTGTGATTAATAGGGGTTCAATGCACACATCGCCAAACCAGACAGACACGAGAATCTAATGAGTGGAAAGGACGATTCGCATCGGTGGGCTTGGCGTCAGTTGCAACACTTATTTCAAGTCGTTGGTACAAAAATATACATAAAAAGAAAATAAGAAGAAGGAAAAAGAGTGCAAATCGAGTTATGGTGCACTTTGATCTGCATGTCTTAAAATGGAAATGTTGCAAATGAAAGGGTATGATTATGACTCGTTTTGAGCAAAAAAAAAAGGATGGTAAATTTGCTTCCACATGAATGATAACTTTTTTATTTGTGCCAGAGGGAAAATAGATGTGATAGAAATTTACTTACGGGATTTTCAAAAATAAAAATAAAACAAAAAAAATTTTTTTATATATTTTTTTTGAATTTCGAAATGTTTTTTTTTTTGAAGTTTGAAAATGTTTCTTTATTTTAATTTTTACTGTATTCAATCAGTGGACGCGTATTTTAAAATGAAAATTAAGCTTTTTAATTAGTTTTTAAATTTTTGTAAATTTTCGTAAAAAAAAATTTTTTGTTGGAATTTTTCAGATTTTTTTGAAATTTTTTTTTTAATTTACTTAAAACACTGATTTTTTATTTAATTTTTTGTCGTAAATTTTGACAAATTTAAACTTTTTGACGTCTTTAATTTTAATTTAAAAAAAATTGTTATTTTTAGAATTTTTTGAAATTTTTCAAAAAAAAAATTATTTTTTTTTTGAAATTTTCGAAAAATTTTAATATTTAATTTTTTTTGTTTTTGAAGAAAATTTTTAAATTCGAACCTTTCTATCCACTTTCAGAAAGCCAAACATCAAACAGCGACTTACCGTAACCCGAAAAACACGATTTACGGGGTGATTTAGGCCACGCCCCTCCCACCAAAAAAAATGTTTTTCCTCGTTTTTTCCTTGTTTTCTTGAATTTTTCGGTAGTTTTTAATTTACTTTTTAATTACTAAATTATTTTTAACCCCAAAAGCTATAATTTCTTGTTCAAAAATGGGATTTAAAGGAAATTATCGATTTTTTTGCAAATTTTTGTAAAAAAAGGCGAAATTATCGATTTTTACGCTGAAAAAAAAACAATATTACAGGGAAAATGAGACAAAATTTATTAAACAGGCTGTTTGTTATTTTAAAATAAAAAATTTCAGATTTTTTGAAAACTAATTGCATTGGAAACTGGCGGAGAAATTTTTAAAATTTTGAAAAAAAAAATTTTTTTTGGACATTTTTTTTTGAAATTTTGATTTTTTCTTGTTGTAAATAATAAGAAATTTTCAAATTGAAAACAACTGTTTTTCTGTTTATTTTTATTTTAATTAATTATTTGTCAATTTTAATTAAAAATGTTTCAAAAAAACATTTTTTTTATTTTGAAATTTTTGAAAAAAAAATTTTTTTTTCAAAATTTATGATTCCTCAAGAATACTTATAAAATTAACAAAAATTTGTGATTTTTTGATTTATTTCAGTATTTTCCGAACACATTTTAGGGTAATTTTGATTAAAATTTTAAAATTTTTCCATTCACTAAAACATGATTAATGTAGCGATTTAGGCCACGTCCCAATTTTTTATTTCTTGTTTTTAGTTTGTTGTTGCATTAACAAACTTAAATACGTAGCGTGTCACGTAAACAAAAAGTCAACACTGGTCGATAATCGAAAAGGTCAAAAGTGTCGTTTGTCAAAAGAATCAAAAATAATCGCCGCGTGGTCGCATGACGTATTGACACGTTCTCCAGTTGTCAATTTTTTGTTTCTCGCCAAGAATCATTATTTTCCTCTTTACTTGTCGATGCCATCGCCGGTGTGGACATTATTCACATTGAAAGACAATGTCGTCCGGAATGCGCGATGCAAATTGTGTCGGGACTGGGTAACATTCAAATCGAACACTTCAAGTCTCATTAGACACGCTCTTGTGAAACATAATCTTTCACTGGAAAATCTTCGGACGGTATGTATTTATTTTTCCTTTATTACTATTGTGTTTTCAATCGACTTGCGACATGAGAACGCGAAACTCCGCCCACTTATTTGTGCGCGACCTCGCGGGATATTTGAAGAGACGCAGACAGAACGGTGAATGCAGACTTGAATTGCGTTTTCATGTCGCAAGTCGATTAAACATAATGCCCGAACGCTTTTTTTTTAATTTTCAGATGAAGGAAAATGCCAAGTTATCAGCTTTTTCGGATGCTCCCGTAGCATTAAATAACGAAGCTCTGAGAACCCAACAAGCAGTGATGTTCGTTTCGTGCGGACTTCCTCATTCAATGGCTGAAAATCACGAATATAGAAAATACTGCAAGATGCTCAACGAGGATTATGTACCGATATCTGCTGATACAATGCGCCGTGATATATTTAAACTCGATGCTGATTATCGAAACAATTTAAAAAAGGAATTTGCCGGGAAGACCAATATGGTCTTATTGACCGACGGCTGGACAAGCGCGAACGAAGCTTTCGAGCTTTATTGCCTAATAGCTGGATACGTTGACGGGAAGGGTGAAAGGCATCAACGTGTGGTTGGAGTGGTGGATGTTGTGGATTCAAGTGCCGACAATCTGATAATCGCCTTCAGTGCCGAACTCGCTAAATCCGGAATAACTCTTGGTCAATTCAGTTTTTTCGTTGCAGGCGGCGGCGGCTCAAAGCTGATTTCTCTTGCGGAAAAGCTGAATTATTCGCGGTAAATTTTTTTAATAATGGGGTTATTCACAAAAAAAAAGAAACTGTTTTTCTATTCCAATTCACGCGATGTTGAAATATAAAAACAAAACAAAAAAGAAACAGATGTATTGTGTTTTCAATCGACATGCGACATGAAAACGCAAGTCTGCATTCACCGTTCTGTCTGCGTCTCTTCAAATATCACTGTGTTCGCGTGGTCGCGCACAAATAAATGGGCGGAGTTTCGCGTTCTCATGTCGCAACTCGATTGAAAACACAATATTACTGCGTCGCAAGGAGCAGGCAGAAACGTGGGAAAAGCCCGTGGCAGCGTCGTGTGGGTCTCGCCGGGACGGTCGGCGGAATTTCGAGCGTAAATCGACACACTGCCGCGTTGAGACTCACGCGACGCTGCCACGTTTTCCACGCGTTTCAGCCTGCTCCTCGCGACGCAGTAATAGAGAAACGAGATTTTCTCACGATATAGCATTGATAGTGAAGAAACGCAGAAGGTTAGGAGGTCAAAGAAATGGAGTAGTCTATGTGTTTCTTCATTATCAATGCTATATCGTGGGAAGATCTCGCTCTTCCTTTGTTGTTTTTATACTCTGTATAAAGCGCTGCAAACTCGCTCCTTTCGCACAGTGGAGGACGCAGCCACATTGGCGACTAGATAGTGCAAAAAATTGAGAGAGCGTGGCCGATTTTTCACTCTTTTTTTCTGAATCTCACTCCAAATGCACGTTCGATTGGAGCGAGTTTGCAGAGCTTGAAACCGATTATACATATTTCAAAACCGCGTGAAAACAAAAAAAAACATACTGTTTTCTCGTGAATAACCCCTTAATTCATACCCATCTGTTGATTCTTCGTTTAGCCTACATTGTGCCTGTCACCAACTTCATTTGTTGATGAACAGAGTGACTGAAATCCGTGCTCTTGCTGAAGTTTTGAGAAAGGCAAAACGCATTTCGGGAATAATTGCCAAATCTACCGAAATCAAGACGGAAATGCGAAGGTAAATACTTAATTTTGGCAACGTATATAATACAATTTCAAGAACTTATAGAATTGCCTCCCAGAATGGTAACAAATCGAGCTTCCCGCAGAATTATTCGTCAACTCGTTGGAATGGAAGCAGAGACTTACTAAACGCAATAAAAAACCACGTGAGAATCAAAAAGACGTAGCGACACGTTGCTGCAAGTTGTGCGCCAGCAAAATGAAAAAAAAAAATTGCAAAAAATTGTTTCCTCCTTCGCCACCAAGAGCTGAATCGTGGCGAGACTCAACAATTGCTGACTCATAACTTGACAAGCTGCCTCGCTACGTCACGAATCCATAATATGTACATTGAAAGGTTCATAATAAAAACAACTTGCAGATACGTACTATTGCCAGTTTGGACGATTTTTCCGGAGACTTTTTTACCACTAAAGAGATGCGAATTATAGAAATATTTCTAGAATTGTCATTACCTGTGCAAAAGTGCATTTTGCAGGTTCCGAAATCCACGGTGTGTTGGCCGGAACGTTGGAAAATAAAATTTTGGCCTAAGCATGGACGGCATTTAGCTGCGCGGCCACTCATCGGCGTTAAACTGATACGAAAAGAAGACGCAGACAAGCAGAGTGCGAGGATATTGTTGTTTTGTAGTGACTCTAGCCGAAGAGACGCAGACAAGCAACCTCCCCATTCAGCGGAGCGCGTTGCCAATAACGTTCTGGTCAGCACGCCGTGAAATCGTAAATATACAACAAACAAATATGTTTCTTTTTTTTCAGTTTGACCATGAAAACTCAACGTCCTCAGAAGCTCTTCCGCATCTGCTCTACGCTAATTGTCAAATAGAAGAAGCCGCTGAACGCATCGAAAAAGATCCAGAGAACTCTTCCGTGAAGACAGAATTCCAAATTATCAAATCAATGATGTTTGAAAACATGCAAAATCAGTGAGTGTCCTGAAACGAGACTGTTTTTATGTACAATGTCAAGTTTAGAATTTCCGATCTACAGTCAAATAAACTTCTTCATTTGACTCTTTTGGCGGATCCGAGATACGCGTACAGTAAAGTGCTCCCTGATGAAGTTTGGAAAGAGTCAGAACAACAGTTGCTTAACCGTTTTCCAAGTAAGATACGTTGTTTCTGAAACTTGTTTAAAAATTGGATTAAGGCACTTTATCTACGCCAAAGTCAGAATCAGAAGACAATTCTCAATCGGTGCAGAGGAAAAACAGAACCATCGATGAATTCTTATACAAGCCAGCCTCAGTTTCTCCGCATTCGACTGTCCGACAACATGCAGAGGTAGGTATTGTGTTTTCAATCGAGTTGCAGCATGAGAACACGAAATCCCGCCCACTTATTTGTTCGCGACCACGCACGCAAAAACAGTTCTATTTGAAGAGACGCAGGTAAAAAAAAATGATAGATAGCTGACTCATTTTTCATGCTCGTTTGAAAATACAATGTTGTGTTTTCAAAGCGGGCGGAGTTTTGCGTTCTCATGTCGCAACTCGATATTAATATTTTTAGGTGGAACTCGAAAAATATAAAAGGGACGTTTGCAAAAGTCGAATTACATCTGCTTCCGATCCTAACGACTATTGGAACTCGAAGAAAAGTGCTTTTCCAATTCTCCACTCTGCCGCCCTTCTTCTCCTTTCTATTCCATCGTCTTCATGTTCCACAGAAAGGATTTTCAGGTATTAAGAAGTGTCACAGATGTGAAAGACAACTTTAAATTTCAGCAGAGCGGGAAGATTGATCGCTAACAGATATCAAAACCGGTTGAACGCCGAGTCGTGCTCTGCCCTCTTAATGACTCAAGCCAGTCTAGGATTTGAACGGTTTGAACGGACTCGTTTTAGTTTCAAAAAGATGTTTTAGATATCGTGGTGATGATAATGATGACTATTACGAAACGTCCGACGAAGGCGATGAGGATTCACAGACACCATAATACTCGCCCAGGCTTACTACAAACACGCCAACATTCATCCTCCTGCGTCTCACAGGCCTACGCACACATCTCGTCGCCGGACTCTCACGTTCTACGTCTCGTCGTCTGGTCTCCCGCCTGATTTGGATTTTGCGCGCCTGATAATTACATTTTCCCGCCAAATCATGACGCGGGAAACCGCCCATGATTTGGCTATAAAAGGCCGCATCTCGATCACTCATTCTGTTCCCCTGTCAGTAGTCCCCGTAGGTCTTGCCCCATTCTATTGTAATGTCCCTTTTGTTGTAGCTTGGGCTCGTGCCCCTAATAAACCTTTTATGAGTGTAACCGAGTGGTGTGGCCCACGTTACTTAATAATAATTTTCGTTTTTCAAGCTCTATTCGGGTAAAGTGATTCCGGTTTACACTTTTGACGTTCTTGGTGTACTTTTCGAAAAGGCTATGACACTGTTGAACATTTTGATTGTCATTTATAATTAAAAAATCAGAAAAATTGACAAATCTAATGTAAATTTGGCATAAATTTTACTAATTTCAAAGCAGGATTGATCAAAAAGCGGCAAATTTCCCGCTGCGTCGGCGTGGGTCTTGCAACGACAGAAACAAAAGAGCACAACAGTTGAGGAGACGCAGAGAGAAATACAGTTTTGACGTGTTTCGTCGCATCTGACAGCACGGTATGAATGAGAAACCACATTTAAAAAGCTGTGAAAATTCAGCTACGACGCTCCGATGTTCCGCAGTTTTTTTCTCTCCTCCCTTCGATACCTGCGGAAGAACATTGGAGCGTCGTAACTCTGTAAAACTATGTAGAAAAAATTTACAAAAAAAGAGAAAAACTACACTTTTTTTGCAATATTTAAAATCACTCATCATAATCAAGACGTACATAAATCTCTGTCCACTTGATGGATGATTCCTTTGTTTTGTTGTGTATGGAACGGCGTTCTCGCGTTCTCGCGGTCATGTAGATCATGAGAGATGCATCGTTAACCCAAAAGTCGGGCGTATAAAAAGGAGAACACACACTACTTGTCATTTCTTCGCATATCATATCATATTATATCCAATCAAATCCTTATGACCCCACGTCTTTTCCTACTTTTCTTGGTTGCTATTCCATCGCTTGTGAAAACAGAGAGCAAACATTGGCGTGAGTTTGAAAAATATGGAAAGCTAAAAGGTTCTCGGACGATTTGCATCAAATTTTGGTCGCCTCATGCCCCACGGGCAGTTTTTGAATTTTTTTTGAAAGCGTTTTTTCGCAGGCTATTCTTTGCATCTCTGCGCCCCTATAGATACGCAGAGAATGCGATAGGGCACGTTTGCTCCTACATAGGGTCTAGCATGCCGAGTCTCCTTGGGTTTGAAAATTTTTCGCCAAGCAAGTTTGGTGCAAATCGGACCAGTATGAACGCTGAAAAAAGCTTAATATTACTCAGGAAATTTTTAGCTAATAGCCACCGAATCGGGCCGTATGCCATATTCATTTGGCGAACGCCCCGAATGCAATGGCTACTAGCCATTTTCCATAGCTATTAACCGTTTTTCCTTGGTTACTAGCCACATAGATGCCAATGCCTGCCGTAAACGCGCCAAAACGTATCTGAGAATGCCCTGGTAAACAACTGCAAGCAAAGTTGAAGGGAAAGGCTAATAGCCATCGAATTCGGGACGTGCGTCAAACGCATATGGCACACGGCTCGATTCGATGGCTATTAGCCGTTTTAAATGGCTATTAGCTAAACATTTCCTGAGTATGCTTTCAGTTACGACATTCCAATGTTCCGCAGTTTTTTGCTGCGAGACCAGATACCTACGGAACACCGGATACTATGAAAAATTACACTAAAATGATTTCAGAATGGCGCTTAATCTCGTGCAAAGCAGGCGACTCTCCGGTGCAGAAAAAGGACGCGTCCACGTGTAAAGTGTCCCTGTTGGAGACGGAGAATGATGCGAATCCAAGAGCAGCGCCGTTTGATCCGTGTTTTGAGGTGAGCACTGTGAGAATATGAAAAAAAAATTCTGGCTCATTGCGTTTTCACTCGAGGTGTATCATATCATGAAAAAAGTAAATCCGCTATCCCTTTTTTGTCTGCGTCTCTTCAAGTAGAGTGGTCGCACGCACAAAAGTGGGCGGGGTTTCATCTTTTCATGATGCAACTCGATTGAAACAACAATAAGTGTGGTCACATTTCGCTGCATAGCGACTCGGCTGCGTTAAAACGGATACGAAGAGGAGACGCAGGGAAGCAGAGTGTTGTTGTTTGTGGCACCCTGCCAGCCACGCTTGCCGAAGAGACGCAGACAAGCAGCCTCCCCCTTCAGCGAAGCGCATTGCGAATAACATTCAGGACAGCACACTGTGAAGCCCACGGGGTGCTGGCGACAGTTTTTTTTTTCAAAGGGGTTGCGGTTGCATAGAGTTACAACGCTGTTTCTCGTCTGCGTCTCATCTCGTTATCTACCCGCTTTCTGCATCAAAAACTCGTAGAAAAATGTGCTTAACAATATGCTTGATAAATATGTGAAGATAAGTGCAGGAAAACATCACACACGACGAAATAAGAAGTGTGCTGTCAAAGGTTAGTGTAGGTGTGCGGTGGGGCGCGTTTGCAGCACTTAAGTATGTTGTGATTTGGTTTTGGACTAGGTTACTTTACTTTTTAGGCTTTTTGTTGCTCTCGGCAAATAAAAATTGTAGAAATACGATTTTTTAATGCATTTTGTGAAATGACCGTTTAAGCAAGGCGTGTCCGCGACTAAACCTTAGTATCTCTGCGTCTCCATGAACGCGTTTATTTAATCTGGAGACGCAGACACATGCGATAGGGTGCGTTTGCTTTTACGCCTTGCGGAGGGACTAACCTTTTTCATAAAACAATTTTTTCACAACAAAACAAACGGCTCTGGGACGTTTCGAAACTTTTGTGAATTTTGGCGGCATACTAGTGAATTCAAATTCCCAAAAATAAAAATAACTGATAAAACGAAACATATTTATCAAATACCCCCGAGTTTTGGTGTCAATTGGCGAAAAACCATACGAAAAATGCAAAAAAGTTTCGAAACGCCCCAGAGCCAAAAAAACTGCTCACAACCCTAAAATTCCCGCCATTTAAGGAAGAATCAAACGGAAAACCGCGAAACTACTGTAACATCATTTGCCCGGGAGCCGATACCGCCTATTTGATCAAACGAATTCCACAAAATCATAGAAGCTGTTTCGGCCATTTCACCTATAAAATCGAACAAAGATCGCCAAACTTTTTCATTTGGAGAGATGCAAAGTGGGTTTTTTCTTTCTTTTTTTGTGTTTTCAATCGAGTTGTGACATCAAAACGTGGAACCTCGCCCACTTTTTTCAAAATGCACTAAAATTTAAAGTGGGCGGAGTTTAAGTTTAACGTTTTCATGTCGCAACTCGATTGAAAACACAATATTTTGTCCAATTATAATTTTTAAAACCTTTTTCCTCCCTTCCAGATGCCGCTCGTCCAGTGTGGAATTTCTGATTCGTTGCGAATTCCTCTCCGCCAGAAGCTCTTTCCGTTCGGATGAGGACATTTTCGAGGAGGCTAATCGCATTGCCACTGACCTTCGACAATAGACGACTTTCACGTTTTTCTCATTTCTCATTTCTTAATAATTTATTTGTTATTATTTTCCATCAATATTTTATTAAAAATGAACAATTCATCACTTATTTTTTCCCTGTCTTTGCTGATTTTCGTCTGGCTTTCAGACCAATTGGAATTCGATGAGTGAGTCGATTTTTTCTTTTAAAAAAATGTGAATTTTTTTTGTTTTTTAAAGAAATTTTGACATGAACGACGTGGAGAATCGTGTTTGTGATCAGGGATGTGAGGCGAGACAAGTGAGAATGTCAACGTATAAAGAGTGAGGTTTTTGGATGATTTCATTGTTGTTTTTGATTTTAAAACAACAATTGTTAAAGAAAAGTCCTTAAACACTTTCAGAACGTTTGACGAGCTCTACCGCTGCTCCACATGCAAGCAAATGTTTGATCTTTGCGTAAAAGTTAGTGAGTCTCACTGGAGCGCGATTACACCCTAATCATCATCATCTTCATAAACAACAACATTTTCAGTACCGCTCGTGCCAATCAAACTGTGTTCCCGAAATGACGGTGCTACCGTACGAACAGGCAAGAGAGTTTGCGCGGAGAATTGTGAGTGGTTTTAAGGAATTTCTTTAAAAAAGATTTGTGCTATTCCAGCGAGCACCACTCAACCCGTGCCTGGAATTGATCTCAGCGTGCAACTACGAGTCCCCCGACGCCTATGAAGCTTTGAGAACTCCTAATCCGTTTCTTTTTATTTAGCCAATGTCTGATAAGGTTCTTTGCTGTTTTTTTGATGTACTGAAGTATTGAAACCCGGAAAAAATGTGATTGGAACTAAAGAAATTACGATTGAAAACGCTTCACCGTGAATCAAAATCAGTTTGTATTAAAAAAATATTTTTCTCAAAAACCTTTTCTTATAATTTTCTCAAACTTTGCCACAATGTTTTCCATAAAATGCTCTATTTTTTGATATTAAAATCATACACTGCTTATGACGTAATTTTCGAGAAAATTCACAAAATATTGAAAGAAAAGTGACAAATTTAGAAAAAAAAGTGTTTTCTCAAAAAACCTTTTCTTAAAATTGTCTGTAACTTTGCCACAATGTTCTCCACAAAGTTCTATTTTTTTATAAAAATCATACACTGTTCATGACGTCATTTTTGAGAAAATTACAAAAAATTGGAAAAAAAATTATAAATTCAGAAAAATTTTTTTTCTAAAAAACCTTTTTTAAAACTTCCTCAAACTTCGCCAGAACGTTTTCCATTAAATTCTAAATTTTTTTATTTGAAAATCATACCCTGTTTATGACGTCATTTTCGAGAAAATTACAAAAATGATGAAAGATGACAAAAATTCTTAAAAACCTTTTCTTAAAATTCTCTGAAACTGCCACAACGTTCTTCAGAAAAATAGAAAATTGCCACAACGTTCTTCAGAAAATTCTCTATTTTTTGATATAAAAATTATAATCTGTTCATGACTTATGTTTTGAGAAAATTACAAAAATTGAAAAAAAAAAACTAAACATTTTCGAAAAAAAATTGTTTCTCAAAAATCTTCTTTTAGAATTTTCTGAGACCTTGCCACAATGTTTCTCATAAAATTCTTTATTTTTTGATATAAAAATCATACCCTGTTTATGACTTCATTTTTGAGAAAATTACAAAAAATGAAAAAAAAAACAACTAAAAACTTTGGAAAAAAAATTGTTTTCTCAAAAACCTTCTCTTAAAATTTTTTGACACTTTGCCACAACGTTTTTCAGAAAATTCTCTTTTTTTGATGTTAAAACCGTTTATGACTTAATTTTCGAGGAAGGTTACAAAATATGGAAAAAAAGTGAAAAATTTAGAAAAAAAATTTTTTTTTTCTTTAAAACCTTTTCTTAGAATTTCCTGAAACTTTTCCACAACATTTTTCATAAAATTCTTTATTTTTTGATGTCAAAATTATGCTCTGTTTATGACGTCATTTTCGAGAAAATGTTAAAAATAATTGAAAAAAAAACCAAAATTATAAAATTAAAAAAAAAAATTGTTTTTATCAAAAACCTTTTCTTAGAATTTCCTGAAACTTCGCCACAATGTTCTCCACAAAAATATATATTTTTTGATGTTAAAATCATACCCTGTTTATGACTCAATTTTCGAGGAAATTACAAAAATTGGAAAAAAAAAGTGAAAAATTCAGAAAAAAAAATTTTTTTCACAAAAATGTTTTCTTAGAATTTCCTGAAACTTTGCCACAACATTTTTCATGAAATTTTCTATTGTTTGACGTTAAAATCATATCTTGTTTATGACGTCATTTTTGTGAAAATTACAAAAAATGAAAAAAAAAAAGTGAAATTTTTTGAAAATTGTTTTTCTCAAAAACCTTTTGTTAGAATATTTTGAAACTTCGCCGCAACGTTCTCCAAAAAAAATGTTCTATTTTTTGATATTTAAATCATACACTGATTTTAACGTAATTTTCGAGAAAATTACAAAAATTGAAAAAAAAAATTTTTTTTTGAAAAATTTTTTTTCTCAAAAGCCTTTTCTTAGAAATTCCTCAAATTTTGCCACAACGTTCTCCAGAAAATTTTCTATTTTTTGATAATAAAATCATACACTGTTTATGACGTCATTTTTGATAAAACTATCGAAGACATTATAAGACTAAATAATGTCGCGCGGCGTGGAGAAGGGCAAACGCGCCCTTTAGCATTATCTGCGTCTCCACAGTAGCTAAAAACATGCAAAAATAGAGACGCAGAAATGCGAGTTATAGCGCTCAACAACTAGATTTTAAAAAAATTTCAACCCGTAAATACATAGTCCGGTCCAAAAAATAAATGGTTGTGGCGTGTTGCACTCTGCAATTTTATATACGGTGTTTGCGGACTGATATCCTCAGCGCAGAGCTCCGATGTTTCGCTCAACAGCTCTCTTTTTCTCTGAATCTAACTCACTCCAAGTGAATGCGCATTCCAGTTCACTTTGCGATTGGAGCGAATTTGCAGCGCTTTCTATAAAGTATATCGCTACGTAGTACGTACGACTCTCCTAAATGAGGCCAGCAGATAAACTAGCAGTTAAAGTTACCCCAAATGTTACCACCTTGATCCCAAAACTAGTATCCATTCAACACGATCATTAAAAAGAAACTGATAACCATAAACCCCTAGTTTTATAGACTCATCGACTTCTCCTAATTTCGCTTTTCTTCCCATTTCAAGTCTATCATTTTCCTGAACTCAACGCGATACAATGCAATTCAACGCAATGCAACGCATAATAATGAAACAGAAGAATCAGAATCAGAAGAAGCGTGTAATCCCATTTTACGCAATCAAAAAGTCGTTTACGTACATAGTTTGCCGTTTTCTTCCTAATTTCAACATCCAGATTCTTCAGCTTTCAAAGATACAGGAAATCAGGGAAAGTACGTACACCAGTAGTGATATCGATATCGATATAAATCACTTTGTTACGCTTTCGCGAACGTAATCTGCTTTCATTTATCACTCTCTCTCTCTCTCTGCGCGGAAACCGCGTAATAACAGTGATTAGACATGTATCACTTTCGGCTAACGAAGAAAGATGAACACTGATTATGTATGTATGTTTGTTACAAATACCTGACAAATAATTGGGATGGATGGATGGCAGGGCGAAACCAACCACAGAATAAACTTGATAAGGAAGAATTGGTGGTGGGAGGGGTTATTTAATATTTAATCCATTTAATTTTTTCCAACTTAAATATAAAGCCTCAAACACCACTTTATACTCAAGTTTCGCCACTCCATTGTGTTTTCAAACGAGTTGCAGCATGAAAAATGAGTCGGCTATCTATCCCTTTTTTGTCTGCGCCTCCTCAAATAACACTGTGTTTGCGTGGTCGCGCGAAAATAAGTGGGCGGGGTTTCGGGTTTTCATGTTGCAACTCGATCGTAAACACAATAGGCTGGCCAAAGTTGTGCATTTGCGCGTGTGGTGTTGGCGGCCAATACGCAAAATTTGACGCCGGCTTTTGAAAAACAGCTGAATCAATTTCAACGTACAACTACTCAATGCACAGGAATGAAAATTGATAAAACCAATCGCCCTATAAATTTTGTATCCATTTAGAAACTTTTGACCAACAAAAACCTAATATTTTGACATTTTTTTTTTCGAAAATCCTGAAAGTTGCCTAAAACTGTACCAAAAACGTTGCACCGGGGCTTATTCGACGTAGAAAATTTTGCTCAACAACTTGGTGAACAACATATTGAAAAAAAAAACAAAAAACAAGGCACTCAGAGCGAAATAAACTGTTAACGATGAATGTAGCAGTAGATGTGCGATGGGGCGCGTTTGCATTGTTTCGACGAGTTTGGCGCACTAAAAAAATTAATTTCATGATTTAAAGCAAAAAAGCAGTTAGCTGAAAGTCTGAAACCCCACAAAAACAAAAACAAAAATTTTAGAAAAAAAATTAATTTGAAAAAAAAAAAAATTTCCAAAAATCCAGCCACTTTGGGGTGGATTTACGATGACAATAGATACGTAGAAAAAAAACCACTGAAAGCTACAACAAGCAAAAATGGGCAAAAACGAGCAAAAAACAAGCAAAAACAAAAAATTACGAATTTGCGCGTCAAGTTTGATGCATATCAGTGCAGACGACTTTCTAATCGAATGAGCATTGTTTCTCAGGCAAAAATGCAATAATTTAAAGTTACGACGTTTTAAACACAGCGAATAATCCCACGAAAAGCGCGCTTGGCGAATTTTATTCACCAAAAAATTTTGAAAACGTCCAAAAGGAGTACACGAGGTGTGGCGTCGATTCCAACTGATTTTGCGTCAAAAAATCTATTTTCTCATTAATTTTTGATGAATTTTGTTTAGAAGTTTTTATTTTCTAGTTTCGATTGTTAAAAATCGATATTTAGCCCATTCATGCAGATAAATGTGAATTTAATCAATACCAGTGAAAAAAATTGCGTCAAAACGGGCAAATACCGTATCCTGACGCATTTTATGAAATTTTTTTTAATGATTTATCATAAAAAACAAGGAAAAACCAATTTGGCGCCAAATTAGTTTGAATTGCCAACCGCCGGCTGCTTGCCCAGCGACCACACCTCGTGTACTCCTTTTGGGAAAGTTTATTATTGTTTTTTGATTTTTTCGGCGAAGAATAAACGTTGACGCGACTATTTTGACGGTTTGAGGCAAATTACCCTAAAAATATATTTTTCAAGCTACCTATCGAAGCTCCGCCCCCTCAACTGAATTTAGCTGAACGCAGAGCAAAAACTTGAGCTGGGGTGCGTCGTCGCGTCAATTATAAAACTTGTGCGGAAAAATATGGTAGTCGGCAGTTTTCATATTTTTGAAAAAACGGCGTCAAATTTGGTGCACTGGTCGCAAACACCGCACGCACAAGTCCACAATTACAGTTTCCTTCGTTCAGCTAGATTGCTATGCTATTTAGATTAGCAAGAAAAAAACATGGTGCAAGCTCTTTCAAACCTTCCCCCCCCCCCCCCCCCCATATGGTGAACACCTGTCTTTTCTTCTTTTCTCTACCGGTATTTATTCCGTCGCATTCATTATTTTCTGCGTCACGTCGCTTTGCTTCTACCGTCCATCCATCCACGCGCACAGCGGTAGTAGCAGCGGAATAAAAGTGGGCGGAGCGTGCTGGAGACGCGGGTAAATGACTGTGAGGTGTTGAAGACGCAGAGAAGCAGAGAAGAGAGGAGGAAAAGGAGGGCCAGGAGGGGGCCGCCCTCACCATTCATACATACCTCTTGCCTTTTTCTTTTCCTTTTTCCTTTTCCTTTTTCTTCTTAGCACATGAGAATTGAAATATAGTTACGACGCTCCGGGGTTCTTCCGCAGGATCATCGGAGCATCGTAACTAAACTAAATTTGTTTTCTATCAGATGGGAAACCGTAGTTCGTCTCACTACCCGCCGCCACCCCACTGGATGCACCAGAGGTCCTCCTACTCGACCACCACCTCCCCCTATCCAGAATCCAAACAACGTCCGATCGGACCAGGCGCTTTTGCTGAAAATTACTACCCTCCAGCACCGCCACGTCATCTCCAACAACAGCAACAGCAACACCAAACAAAAGCTCAAATGAGACGATCGATGATCTCGCTAAACGCCACCGATTCTGGATACATGGGCGGTCCGGACTCGGAGCGAGTTCGTCATTCGCATGGCTCCAGGATGTCGCTGAATCAGCTCGAGTTTGATCAGCCCGTGATGATGCCGCCTCCACAGCCTCGTATTTTGATCCCACATGATGCGAAAACGTTGAAAAAGCTGGAAAAAATGGAGAAGAAGCATCAAAAGTTGATGAAAAAGTTGGGCGCGCGCGGGATTCCGATCATTGCGCCGCCGCCACCGCCAATGCATCATCCAATGTACACGAGAGCGATGAGTTTTGATGATTTGCACAGGTTAGTCGACCCTTTTTTGCTGTTTTTCTATTTGTATTTAAAAAAATGAAACCCCGCCCCCGTGCTATTTGAAGAGACGCAGACAGATCGACACAAACGCGCCCTGCCGCATTTCTCTATTTCTCTGCGTCTCCACAATGGCGTTCTGCCAAGTGGAGAAGAGACGCAGAGACGCAGAAGAAAAAAATTGTTTCAAAAACATTTTTTTCCGCTTTTTTTGCGGAGATTTTGTAGATTTTAGAGACCGATATTGTAAATAGACT
Source organism: Caenorhabditis japonica (assembly GCA_963572235.1). Lineage (NCBI taxonomy): Eukaryota > Metazoa > Nematoda > Chromadorea > Rhabditida > Rhabditidae > Caenorhabditis > Caenorhabditis japonica. Next base: position 6,096,717 of record OY754345.1, read on the forward strand.
TCAACAAAATGGCAAAATCTTACAATTAATCTGGTTTCCAAAATCTGCCTGACTAGAATTTTTTTCTTCTGCATTTTTAATGTAAGTGACGTCATGGTGTTTTCACTTTTCACAGTTTGAAAATTGTTATTTTTCGAGTCTAATTAGATAAAATCCAAGCCTAATTTGAAGAATTTTGAGTCTAATTTGAAGGACTTTGAGTCTGATTCTTCGAAAAAATCGAGTCTAATTAGCACTAATTTTTATTGATTTTAATGGAGAAAGATTTTCTCATTAGAAAAATTTTGAACTTAATTTCATGGGTGTTTGAGTCTAATTAGAAGATTTTTAAGTCCAAATTGAAGAATTTTGAAATCTAATTTTAACAATAGCGAGTCTAATTATAAGAATTTCGAATCTAAATAGAAGATTTCCAAGTCTAAATTAAAAAATTTTTGAATTGATTTTTGAAGATTTTGAGTCTAATTTGAAAAATTCCAAACCTAATTTTTCGATATTTGAGTCTAATTTGGAGCATTTTGAGGTCTAATCAGGAGAATTTCGAGTTTAACTTTCATCATTTTGACTCTAATTCTTAATATTTTCAGTCTAATTAGGATAATTTCGAGTCTAACTTGGAAGATTTTAAATCTAATTAGAAGAATTCCACGTCTAATTTGAAGGTTTTTTGAATTTGACGATGCAAAAATTGAGTGTAAATCTAAAAAAATTCGAGTCTATTTCAGAGGGTTTTGAGTCAAATTCAAAGAAAAGAATTTCGGAATCCAATTTTAGAGTATTATTTTAATGTTCTTAAAAGTCTAATAAGAAGAATTTTGATTCTAATTCTTAAAAAATAAAGTCTAATTAGCCTGCTTTTTTAATCGATTTTAGAGGATTTTCGAGTCTAATTAGAAGATCTTTGAGTCTAAATTGAACGCTTTTGAATCTAATTTGAAGGATTTTGAGTCTAATTGGAAGAATTTTGAGTTTGATTTTGCAAGATTTTCGAGTCTACTTAGAATATTTTTGTGCCTGGTTCAAACATTTTCTCATACTTGTTTGAACATTTTCCTACTCAAATTAGGAAATTTTCGAATCTAATTTGAAGATTTCCGAGCCTATTTCAGAAGTTTTTGAATTTTTTGAGTTCACTCATAATTTTTTCAATTTTAGAATTGGAATTTTTTTTGAGTCTAATTAGAAGAATTGCGAATCTAAAAATAAAGATTTTTTGGTCTATCTAGAAAAGTTTAGAGTCTGAATAAAAATGTTTTGAAACTGAAAATTTTCAAATCCAATTTTGTGATCTGTAGCTAGCTTTCGCGCCAAAATTGTTTCATCCTTTCCCTCTCCGATGATTCAATGATTTCTAAAGCGTTCACTTTTTTTCAATGACCTTTCTCTTTATTTCGGCACTATAATAGGATTATATGTATGTATGTTGGCATGCACTTCTCATCTCTTGAGACGAATCTATCTATCTAGACGTATAGATTTCCTATATGGAAGAAGGAAAGAAAAGAAAAAGACAGACTTCCAGTTTCTGTTCATCGAGTGAGTGAGTGAGTGAGTGAGTGAGTGAGTGTGTATGAATATTGTTGTGAAGAAGAGGATGTATACCATGCCAAACCAAACCAAGGGAGGATGAAAACGAAAAAAAAAAACTTGATATCCACTCCCCTTACAGGGGGGTGGGAGTTACGGTTTTTACAACCGTGGGTGATCAATTGAGTTACGACAGTTCAATGTTCCGCGGAACATTGGAGCGTCGTCGTGAACCTATAACATAACGGTTTGACAGGACAGGACAGGACAGGTCGCTCTCCTTTTCTCTTTCTTTCTCACCTGCTCATTTCTTACCCACCGGCCTTCTCCTTCCTATTATTATTGTTATTGGGTATTATTTGAAGGAACACACACACACACACACACACACACACACACACACACACACACACACACATAGAGACAGACACGTCAAGGTTGACACCCCACGCACACACATAAAGGTCAAAAGGCCGTACCGACCGACCGCAAGTTGTGGATCTTTTTTCCTTGCCTTTTTTTCGCCTGCCTGCACTGTTCTTTTGAGTATTGTCGAGTCGGGAATTGAATAGGGGAAGGCAATTATGCAAAAAAATAAAAGGGAAATGAGGAGGAAGAATGGGAGAGAAAGAAGGAGACGGGACAGTGAACAAAAAATTAAAAAAAAATAAAAAACCAAAAAATTTAAAATTAATAAAATTTTTTTATTTTTTACAGTTTCAAAAAATTTTCTTATCATAAAACTGACTTTAAAAGGATAATAGTTAAATGTTTTAATACTATTTTGAACGTCTGTTTTAGCTGCGTATAAGGCTTGAGGTTTTTCTATTCTCAGTACGGAGCGCTGCAAACGCGCTCTTTTCGCACAGTGGTGGACGCGGCCACGTTGGCGACGACAGAGTGCAGAAAATTGAGAGAGCCGTGGCCGATGTTTTGCTCTGATTTCTCTAAACCTCACTCCAAATGCATGCGAAATTTTTTGTTCGTTTGGAGCGAGTTTTCAGCGTTTTATACCGAGTATAATTAGACTTGAAAATTATCAACAAAAAAACAATTTCTAATTGGGTTATTCACAGAAACCAGCAAAATATGCAAAAAATGCAAAAAAATTCAGCGAAAAATCGGAGAATGCTCCGATCGCTTTGAAATTTTGGCAAATACTGTCAAAAATACTCTCGGACTAGTGCAGAAAATTTCAGATCAAAATATCTATTTTAAAAAATATTGATTTTTTTTTTCTGAAAAATTTCAAAATCGATATTTTGGTCTGAAATTTTTTGCACATGTCCGGGAGTATTTTTGACATTATTTGCCGAAATTTCAGACTAATCGGAGCATTTTCCGATTTTTTGCCGAATTTTTTGCATTTTTTGCATATTTTGCTGGTTGGACGTAGGAATTTTCGGATCAAGCAAACAGTTTTTTTTTTCAAAATATAAAAGTTCTATGAAACAGAAAAAATTTATTTAATATGTTTACAAAAAAAAGTCTCAAAAACGTTTTAATTCGATTCAAAAATTTTCGAAACAAATTCAAAAATGTCCTAAAAAGTCTACAAAACTCTAATTAGACATGAAACTTCCCTAATAAGACTTGAAAATAATGTTTTACTGAAATTTTAAAATTAGACTTGAAATCCTTCTAATTAGACTCAAAAATTGTCTGATAAAATTTGAAATTGTTCTAATTAAATTCGGAAATGTTGAATTTTTGAAAAAAAAAAAAAAAAAAAAAAAGAGTGTTTTGTGATTTTTATATCACAAAAATAGGTCTTTTATTCAATAAAAAACATTTTTTTATAAATTTTTTTTTCCAAAAATGCGAAAAAAAAAAGTTTTTTTCAGAATTTCGGTTTTATAAAATTGTTTTTCTTTATGAAAATAGACTCTTACACTAAAAAATGTATCAAATACAAAAAAAAACCCGCTCTGAGTCTAATCCGGGCTCCCCAAAGTCAATTTCTTCCATTTTGAGTCTAATTAGAAAAATCTCAACTCTAGGTGTTTTTCTTTGTTTTTGTTAATTTTGCGCGTGGTATTTTTAGGCACTGAGCATCAAATTTCACAAAAAAATCAATATTTTACAGTTATTTTTTTGAAAAATTTTTTTTTCAAAAATTTCACAAAATTTTCAAAAAAAAATGTCGAGTTTATCTAATTAGAAGCATTTCAAGTCTAATTCCAGGGGATTCTTCAAAAATTTCTGTCTGTTCAGCACCTTTTGAATCTAATTAGAAACCTCTCCCCCCAGCCCATTACACGCCTCTTTGACCTCTATTTTATTGTTTTCACCAACACAAATGTGTAAATGTAGACGTTCTATTTGCTCGCCGCCAAGACGGCATAATACACGTGTTCTTCTAATAAGTGTACATATTTTCTCGCGCACCAGCCTTCCATTCTGTCACTCCAAATATGTATCTATGTATGTATGCCGTTTATTTGCGCAATAAGAAGAATAGGTGAGCAAACCGTCACCCTTCCTCCTCCATTCATCCGGTAGAGCAAACAAACGATAATGTGGTGTGAAAATGATAATGAAAATGATAATGGATGATAATGAAGAGAAGAGCGCCGGCGGCGCGGACGTGATCAAACAAACCGCTACGCCCGTCTCGCTTTTTGTGGTGCGCGAGCATGACCACTTGACGAAATGCGTAGGGCCATTTCGACCATCATCATCATCATCATCATCAACTCCGGTCGTCCGGATCGAGTGCCAACCTACTCACCTGGACTTGTTTTTTCGCTCGCCGCGCTTCATCACTTTTTGCCTTGCGCGCGCGCGATGTGGCGGCTGGCGGGCGGAAGCATATTGCATTAATAATTGGACGGTTGGGTTACTTGAGTATGTATTGAGGGACTACTAGACCCTACGTAAAGGCGAACGCGCACGGTCTCATTCTCTGCGTCTCCACAGTGGCGACAGGGACGTTTGGAGACGCAGAGACGCCAGAAAGGGCGCCAGAACAATTTTGACACATTGTTAACGCGCCCTATTGCCGTTCGGGCATTCCGGGAGGCAGGGACGTGAGGAATGGCGCCAGAACAATTGTGAAAAACAAAGTCCCTATCCAACAGGCCGTTCGCCTCAAACTTGGACCGGCTTATGCCAGGTAAAAGCTGAGAAAACCTTGTACTTGAAAATCTGTCGGCCACGCGCTGTTTTCGCGCCTCACCGATTTTTGAATATTCACATGGGACAATCTATGGGGCGAAGGCCACCCGAAATGTTGCATATTGACAGGTTAAGTGGCCGGATAACCGCATGGTTGACCTTCAAGATTACTCTCATCCCATCCCAATTTATGGATTTACAATTGAAGGGGAATGGATTATCATTAATTTTGAATTTTTTTTTCCTCTACAGAGCACGGATAATGAAATTATTTTTTCACTCGAAAATTTACTTTTTTGAGAAATTCGAATCATCGTTTGATTATTCAGAATGACACCATCATTTTAATCCAAAAACGACACTTTTTTGTCAGAAAATGACCGAGCCTTAGGGTTTCAAAAATGCACCGGGTAGAGACCATTTTGGAAGAAGGCTGGGGTGCCGTGCAGAGTGGATTTTCCCGGTAATTATAATTATAGTTATAGTTATAATTAATTACCACAAAAAAACGCCTCCCCATCCCGTCCGAACAAAGCCTTTCTGTCTTTCTGCCCGCCTAATCCCGTCTAATTAACCGCAAATCGTTCTCGACCCGAACCCCCCTAATTTAGTGACCTTTTCGAGACACCAAAAAATGAAAAAAGGATGTTCTTTTTCTTGGTCTACTTTTCCCTCTACCCAAACGGTTAATTTGCATCCCGAAAAAGAAATGGAATCGAATCGAATCGAATCCATTTGGACCTCGCGCGCCGCGCGCTAATCTCGCCGCCTAAATCTAGAGGCGAACGCATTTGGAATACAGACAGGCGGACAGGGTGATGAAAACATTGATGATCGAAAAAAGGCGGATGTTGTTGAGGGAAAGTGAGGGTTGAAATGAGAGGAGATATTGGAAAACGTGGGGGAATTTCGATCAGAAATGCGCTGAATTTAAATGCATATGTATTATACCGCCATAAATTGAAGAATGCAACAAAAAAAGTAGTGAAAAATCGATATTTTCCGTGAAAAGAAAAATGCAAAAAAATTTTTGCCTCAAAAAAACTCGAACCAGGGACCTGCCGAACCGCAGCATAAGTGCTATCCACTCGGCCATACCGACAAATTTCATAATGGCGCAAAGATCGTGATAAAGCTGAGCTTTGCCGCTGCTAGTTTTTATTAAAATTTCAAACAAAAAAGTACTAATGAAATGTTTTTTATTCTGGAAAATTTATTTCTTTAAAAAATGAAAATTAAAGGCAAATTTACTTAATTTTCCTGTTTAACTTTATTTATATACATTGCAATGCACAAAACCAGCCAAAAATGTAGAAAGGGAAAACAAAATAATTAAAAAACTATGAAACATTTGAATTTGGCATGAAACAGTAAAAAATAAAGTGTTTTTCTAGCTTTTAATTTCCCCCTTTTCCAGAATGCACGAGGCGCCACCGCCCGAGATTGACGTCCGGTTACGCCAACGAGATTGGCGCCATGCTGATGAGCGAAGAGGGATGCCGACGAGACGAGAGACGACGCAGAGCCAATACGTCAAACACAATTATTCGTGGGTTTTTGGCGCTTTTTATTGAAAAAAGTACTTTTGATTGGCCCTAAAAGGGTAAGAGAGAGACGCAAAAAATTTTTTGCATCAAAAGAATCGAACCCTGGTGTCTCGCACGCCAGGCAAGCGCGCTAGCCACTCGGCCACCGCGCCTAGGTCGCAGAAGGCGTGTATCCTGACGTGTACGCACTGGTGGCGAGCGGCGAGACGCAGACACAGAAAATTGATGAAAATAGCGTGCAAAATTGAGAGATTTTTTTGATTTTGGAGCTAATTGGGAGACCCCACGAAAAGGGGGGAAAGTGTTGAAACGCAGGAACGAAAAGGGGGGAAAATGGGCACAGTTTGTCTGCAAAAGTGCCGCACGGTTTTTTCTGCATTTTTGGAGAATGAGCAATAGTGTTTTTTTCTGCTTTTTTTGCCTGAAATTAGTTTTTTTGGGTATTTATTGTCCATTCGCGACAAATGCAGGTGCGCTTCATTGAACTTCGTACTTTGCGATTTTCATTTTCGTCACCAAATTATTTTTCCTCTTTTTCTTCGATTTCTTGCTAAAATTCTCCGTTTTCCTTGATATTTATTTGTTAAAATGAATGATAACAAACAAACAGTAATATTTTGTGAAAAATTTCCCAATTATGCTCAATTTTAGTTAAAATTCGCCATTTTTCGAAATTTTCGCTGCTTTAAAAATTCCTAAATCATTTATTTGGAAAGCTTTTAGTTCAAATGATTTTATGACGATGTATTTCAATGTATTCTTTCTTTTTAGCACACAATTTTCCTATTTTAATGCGAAATCACCCGAATTTTCGCAAAAAATATTATTTTTCACTAAAATCAATAATTTTGTGGACCTCTCGCAGCTTTTCCGCTCCTTTTATTTTTTAATCGTTTCTATTTTGTCTCCGCATTTTAAATAATAAATTCCAGCAAAACAAAGCAGGAAAAAAACACTATTTCTCATTCTCCAAAAATGTAGAAAAACCGTGCGGCACTTTTGCAGACAAACTGTGCCCATTTTCCCCCCTTTTCGTTCCTGCGTTTCAACACTTTCCCCCCTTTTCGTGGGGTCTCCTAATTGGAGTTTTTTTCGAGCGATGCTCCATTTTAGACCGGTCTATTCCCCAAAACCCCGTTATTTTCAGCCACAACAGTAGCACAAATCGGCGCAATGAACTGCACGGCGGCTCGCTGGCGTCCTCGTCGTCGCCGATGACATCGTCCGAAGAAGGTGGTCATTCTTCAGATCCGTGGAACACGTCGAGCATCTCTTCTGGGAAACGAGGTAGGCGTTCCAGATCCTCGAATGCTCCCCATCGCGTTTCTCTGCGTCTCCACAGTGGCGTGCAAAAAAAAATAGAGAGGCAGAGAGACCGTGATATTTCCTCTCAAAAATACACAATTTTTTTTTGATTACAGACATAATTTCACCGCCACTCTACAGTAGCACACCACGCCGTTATAAGCAGGAACAGCATCAGCAGCAGCAGCAGCAACATACAGTGACTTCTCCACAGCCAGTAAGCCTTAAAGTTTTGGTTTTTTAAAAATACTTACACCAATAAATAATTCCAGCCAATCACAAAAACGATCGAGGTGAAGGTGGAGCGTAGTGAAAAAGTGGAGCAGGTGAGCAACGCTCCAACTGCCACGTCAACATCTTCACGCATCCAACACGTGGCTCCACAGGCCACGTACGCCCAGCCAATCATCCGTGGTCAACCGTCGTACGGATCGAGAACCTCGTCAATTGCCACGTCACAAATGCGGTGCGATCAGTCGGAAATTGACTTCTCGTGGGTGAACGAGGAGGAGGACAAGTTGAAGAGGGAGAATAAGAGTGAGTGAGCGGGGTGAAGCTTACAACAACAAAAAAGCTTTTTATTTTCTTTCTAAAAACTTACGTATTGTTTTAAGGCTCGATCTAACATAACGCAAAAAACCAAAAAAAAAACATAACAAAAAATGAAGAGACGCAGAGAAAAATTTGCTTGCAATGCGCATCATTATCATTACACTTGCGACAAAACCTTTAATTGTCTGAATGGCCAAGTGGTTAGCGCTTTTGGAATTCCCACCCACTCCCACCCACAACCCCACTGGTTCGAGTTTTGCCCACCACCAACCACTTTGTTTTCAGGAACCGACAGTCTTCCCGAGTTCTACTTTGGCATGGAGCCGCCACCAGTGGCATCTGACAGTGAGAAGGAGAACGACGAGGAGAAGAGACGGCGACGAAAGAGCAATGTGCTCGAGAAGACGGCCGCGTTTGAGATTGAAGCGAAGCGGAGTGATCGGAAGGAGCCGGTGAGTTAAATAAATACCATATTAAAGCTCAAAGTCAATATAAATTTCAGTCTTTCCTATCCCGCTCCACTCATCATTTGTCTTCGGACATTCCGAATCCCGACTATTCGCCACTGTCGATTCACACAAAAGAAATGGGAGGACCAGCTGAACGACGGATTTATCGAATGCAGAAGCAAAACAATCATACGTCTTCTGCTGATGATCGTCGTTACCGAAGCAGTATTGCATTCTGATTTCTCCTTTTTTCGTCATTCATCCATTCCACATACTCGTGTGCCTCATTTCGATTCGTCGCTCATCGCTCAATTCAATTTTCACGACTTTCTAAAACCAATAAATAAATAAAAGTTTATTAACGAATTGCTGTTTTAATTGCATATTAAATGCAGTAGATTATGGGTGGTGGAGATGTTCAAATAGGATTTGAAATTGAGACGAGTGTCGCTGGGGAAAGAATAAAAAACTGAGGTGGTTTAGAGGAACATGGAGAATGGGGTCCAAGATCAAACAAGTGAATGTAAAGTTGGGTGGAAGAAGGCTGCTAGAATAAAAAAATTATTATTGCTAGAGTTGGGGAAAATTCCCTTAATTTAACCAAAAATCATAGATAGAAACAAGTACAGGACAGATTAATGGGCGATTCCAGAATCTTCATTGCGAGCCGGACCCTGAGCCTTGGCGAGGAGATCAGCATCAATCTTGAGGGCACGTGCCTGCTCCCATGGGAACTCGCTGTGACCAAAATGACCGTTCTCGGCGGTTGGCTCGTAGATCGGTCTCTTCAGGTCCAAATCCCTGAAAAAATATCAATAAAACTCCGAAAAACGTGATGAAACATACTTTATGATCATTCCCGGTCTGAGATCAAAGTTGTCATTGACAATGTGGAGAAGCTCTGCCTCGTTAAGAGCAGAAGTTCCGAAAGTGAAGATCATGACGGAGAGCGGCTTGGCGACTCCGATGGCGTACGAAACCTGGACGAGGCAACGACGGCAAAGTCCAGCCTTGACGAGAGACTTGGCCACCCAGCGAGCAGCATAGGCAGCTGACCGGTCGACCTTGGTTGGGTCTTTTCCAGAGAAGGCACCACCTCCGTGAGCTCCCCATCCTCCGTATGTGTCGACGATGATCTTTCTTCCGGTGAGTCCAGCATCTCCCATTGGTCCTCCGATGATGAAGGATCCGCAAGGGTTGAGATGGTAGATGGTCTTGTCGTCGAGGAGGTTCGCTGGGATCACAGCTTTTATGACCTGAATTTATAATCAATATTATTTATGCCCTAAAAAAATAAAAATACTCTACCTTCTCAATGAGCTCCTTTCTCAAATCATCGAGAGAAACATCCGGTGAATGCTGAGTTGAGATGACGACAGTGTGCACACGAACCGGAATGCAGGCTCCTCCTTCGGCCTGATATTCGATGGTGACCTGAGTCTTGGAGTCAGGGCGGGCCCAGGTGAGGTCTCCTGAACGGCGAAGCTCGTGGAGCTTGTGATTAAGTTTATGGGAGAGAAGAAGAGTCAGTGGCATAGACTCGTCAGTCTCATCGGTAGCGTATCCGAACATGATTCCCTGGTCTCCTGCTCCAACGTCGTCGTTCGACTTGTCGACGTGGACTCCGGCGGCAATTTCTGGGGATTGTTGCTCAAGAGCGACGAGCACGTTGCAAGTTTTGTAATCGAAACCTGAAAAAAATGGTTCAAATTGAAGTGAAAGCGGTGAAAGGGAAACGAAACACAAATTGATAGTCCTTGTATTATCCCAATTCTTGACGAGCACACAATTGCATTTTCGCTGTATAAACTAAAAACCCTCATTACCTTTCGAGGAATCGTCGTATCCAATTTTCTTGATGACGTTGCGAACGAGAACCTGGTAGTCGACAATAGCTTTCGAGGTGATCTCACCGCACAACATGATCATACCCGTTTTAGTTACTGTTTCTGTAAATCAACGCAACTATAGCAACAAGTAAGACACATGTGCGATAAGTCATCCCATTCAACGATGGTCTGTAACCAGAGACATTATTAGGCGAAACGGCGTGCGGTCTCCGGCCAGACTCATTTAAGGAATCTGACGGCTCCCAGCACGCCAAACATAATGTTTCACGACACAACATCGAATTTTCTCAAATTTAACGAAAAGTGGGATAACGGTGCCACAGTTCGAAATGTCGTTCATTCTGCTCCTCGAGGTGTTTTTCGCCACAAGTCCAAGTGCCTGCTGGTTTAAAACCACTGAATCACTTACCACATGCAACCTTAGCGTGCGGGTCCTGAGACAAGTGAGCGTCAAGAACGGCATCGGATATCTGAAAATAACAGGATAGAGTAAAAGGTTGTCAGCTGTTGATAACGAACACATTTTTGCTCTCCCAGGTGTTTTGATCAAGTATCAGGCAATACTACAGCTGTAGTTTCTGACTTGGATCATTGATATGACGAGCAAAGAGCGATGACATCACAAAACAAACAAAAAAGGTCATGTACTCACCTGATCGCACATTTTATCCGGGTGTCCTTCGGAAACGGACTCGGAGGTGAACAAGAAGCTGTGTGGCATTGTCGATGGATTTGTTGGGAGAGGACGAAGACTGGAGTGTCTGTCTGAAAGAGCAAAGTTGGCTCGAATGGGGAGACGACTGGGGCTGAAGAGCGGAAGGAGGAGACAAAGAGGAGGGGCGGGGCTAGAGAAAGGGAAGTCTGCGTCTCTGTGTGTGATCGCTAAATACGATAGAGGATGTGAAAAATGTGGCAAAGTAAATTCAAGGTGAATTCAAGAGAAGATGATGGAAACGCGATATGGGACTTGTGGGATTTGGAAATTTTAAATTACTTTTTAAAGACTGGGTGCATTTCAGGAAGTTTCTCCACGATGGGATAATTCTTCGCGTTTCAGAAAGATTTTTGATCTAACATAAAAACCGCTGTTGCTCTTATTGACCTTTTTTAATAGACTTCGAATCATCCGCCGAAGACCCCCCTGATCTTTTGCAACATCCGCTGGAAAAAGTAATGTCCATTGCGCTGTTTTTACGATATACGAGTAGTGTTCGCTCTGAAAAAAGACTAAACTACAAGACGCGAGGAGAGCAAGAAACGAAAAAATAAATCGGCGAGCTAAGCAAAAATGAAAATAAGTTCAGAGCGAAAAATAAAATTTTTGAAGAATGGTAAAACTGACTCGAAATTTTCGCAATGGGGTTAAATATTCTAAAATAGCAAAAAAAAAATTGTAGGAAAACTCGGAGAATGCTTCGATTGGCTTGGGGAAATAATGTCAAAAATAGTCCCGGACATGCTCAGAAAATTTTGGACTGAAATATCGATTTTTCTAGGCAAGTCCGGAAGTATTTTTGACAGTATTTCGCAAAGCCAAAGTTTGAGGCCAATCAGAGCATTTTCCGAGTTTTTCACTATTTTGTGAATAACCGCACAAGAATTTTAAAGAGATGCCCTATCGCTCTATGAAAAAAAAAACAGAAAACGCCTCAACTAAATACGAATAGTTGTGAAAAATTAAAAAAAAAAACAATTTCAATGTGTTTCCAAGAGAAACAGCACTTTTTTAAAAATAGAATCTGCGTTCCCGCTTTGAGAGCAAAAAACCAAAATCTTGGAAGAATACATGGGAAAATGGCGAAAATTGGTCCAAAACTATATTTTCGCAGGAATTTATGGCGAACAATTTTACAGAAGTTTACTTTATTCTTTGAACTGCAAATGTCATTTCTTACTTACTTACTTGTGATACTTGTAAGGTTCTATCTCAGTTTAATTTTATTTCAATAAAAACTGATTTCGAAAACTTTTAGACTTTCTTTTTAAGTTTTCTTTATCAAAATTGCTTGCTGCCAAGCAAAAATAGGTATCAACAGCATATTTTCTTTAAAATTTAACATTTTTTTAAACAATTTAGAGCAAAAAAACCAGGAAATTCCAGGAGAAAATCGAGAAAAATGGGAAAAATTGGCCCAAAATTTTCGCAAGAATTTCGAAGTCCGCAAACACCATGACGAGCTGGCGCAGCTCACAATGTACTATATTTCACGACATTTGCACAAAATGGTATTTTCAAGTCTTTTTAGCGGATTTTCAACAGTTTTCAATATAATTTTCTCGCTGGGTGGCAACTAAATTTCGCTCGTGAACGCATAATATCTAAGCAACGTGGCAGGAATACTAAAACTTGGCGAAAATAGTGACTTTTTAGGCCAATTTCTTTGGTTTTTATGTAAATTATCTCAAATCCGGATCAGATTCATATCTTATTTAAAAACGGGTATTCGTGGCGCGTAGTACCCAAAATGTGTGTTAATTGGCCTGAAAAACCAGAAAAACACGAATTTTCTAAAAAAAATCGCGTCACAAATCTGTACGAATTTGAACAAAAAATTTTATTTTCTACTGAATCGCGCGCCCCCGGATTGAATTGAAGATAATAAATTTATAGAAAACGATAGAATGGCAGACAATGAGCGAAACGACAAAAAAAAATCACACTTACTGGATATATTTCACAACAATAACGAGGTTCGTGGCGAAATTTTACAAATTAGGGCACTTGGGGTCAGGTCACTGGCGAGGTGGCGCCAACTCACAGGTTTCTAGAAAGATCTATTTAGAAAATTGGAATCAATGCGTGGCATTGCGCCCCAATTTCCAATAAATTTTGTGATCCGAAAACGCGCCAATGGAGATCGAGCTGACGCATTTTGTGTCATTTGACGCACAATGCGCGGCTCAATTTTTTTTAACGAAAGCTGTTTTGCTGGGGTTTTTTTCGGTGTAGAAAAATCCGCACAACAGTATAGACAGTGAAAACGTGAATAAAAATTAGAAAAAAACATCACAAGAGCTGAAATAAACGTTTCCTGTTAAAGGTTAGCTGCGTGAGCTCAAAACGGCTAACCGAGCACTTTTAATGTCAAAAACGGAACCATTTAAAGTCTAATTATCGTGTAAGTTGTGTCTAATATGTATTAACAGCTGTTAAATAGAGATCTCTGTCAATTTTTTGACCGAATTGACGCTGATCTTATTGTTATGTATTTTATTTATCATCCCAATGTTTGTTTTCTTCTCCACTTTTCGTTTATTTTGGGCCAAAAGTCACGGAAATTGTTGTACTTTTTAAATATCAATAGAAAACCAGAATGAAAAGCTTTTGAATTCAATTGAAAAAAAAAAACAGTTTTATTTTTTCATTCAAGAATTTTCAGACATTTGCAAACAGTCAAAGATCAAACAATCTTTTTTTTTTTTTGCAAAAGCCGCTTGTTTCATTATTGCCAACGATTGTTTTATTAACCAAGCAGTGCAAACAAATTGAATTTTGCAAAAATAAATATTTCCACGATTTCGTTTCTTTTTTTGATGTTGATATTTGATGAAACAACCAACGAGAGGGAAATGGGGGATAATTCGCCGTTTTTCATAAAAAGCAGGAAAAAAGAAACAAAAATGCAATAAAAATTCTAAAATTCCTCATCAAAGTGAAACTACTTTTTGTTAAAACTCAACAAAAACGCAAAAGATCGCAACAGTTTAAAGGAACATACATGCTCACCGCTAACAGGTCCCGTCGCGAAATTCACGGCGGCCTACGGTAGCAGTCTTTTCTTACCTCATAACATTGTCCAGATTTTGCATCATTCTACCGCATTTACTGCATATTCTGGCTAATTTTGCGAATATTTTTGTCTACCAGGTACGTTTACACGTGTTTCATCAACATTTTTTGCATATCGATCCCGATTTACGGTGCGATTGTAGAAGTTCTTCGTCATCCAAAAAATTGTCTAATTTTGCGTCATTCCACCGCATTCACTATCATATTCCGGCTAATTTTGCCACTATTTTGTCTGCCAGGCAAAAAATAACTGGTGTTTGCAGAATTTTCCCGTGAAATCGGCAAGAAAATTGAATCAATAATACGGTGTGATTGACCATCCGGTTACCCGAAATTCAGACCAAAATTTTTTATTTTTTTAGGTCACCCAGTTTTATAATTGTTTTGGCATTAGAAAAAAAAAATTAGAAAACGGTGTGTTTGACATCGATGACTGCAAAAAATTCAATCTTTGTAAAGTAAAGATGTCACCGGCTACTCTGCTAATTCCGGCTCAAAATAAAATTCAAATTTTGTAGAACGAAGTGGAGAAGTATCGCACCAGGGAATTAAAACTTCTCGATCATATTCGCTCACTGCAGCAACATAATGTTGTATTGGGTCACAAAATTGCCCTTTATGAACAACAATTCGAAAAAGTTGAGCATGACTGGAACATTGACCAGGAGTCTTACGAAGAATAGCTCCATGCTTTATCAAGCGAAAAAGATAATTCCCTGTTAGAACAATTACAAAAACAGCACGTGGAATGTGACGGAATCAGAGTTCGACGGGAAGCCAGTTTATGACGCTATATGACCGAAAAGAAAGCCCAGTCGCACAGAATCGACACTCTTCTCTTGAAAATTAAAACATTAAACAATGAAGTCAGGAGAAGTGCACAACCCAGTTCCCCTCCCAACCAAATAAAGCCGTACAATTTACTTAAGAATTACGATTCTCGAAAGAAAAGAGTCCAAGATGAAGCTGAGCAGTTGAGAAAAGCATCAGGTAATTGGGTGGGCACAGAAACTTCAGGGAAAAGCACAATATGGAAAAAATTCAGCGAAAATTTGGAAAATGCTACGATCGGTCTGAAACTTTAAGAAATCATATAAAAAAAATACTCTCGGACTGTTGTAATTCCCTTAATTACATAAGAGCAAAATAGTTTTACTACTGTCACCGCTATTTGATCTACCTTGCGCGCTAGATATTTCTTGCGCGCGTATTATTGAATTCACTCTCTCTCCTTAGTTGTAGCCTACACATTAGCTAGTATATAAGGACCACTCGTTCCTTATATAACTCTCTCTCTGAATACCCATTATTCTTCTTCCCCAACTCTGTTGTAAAGCCCCACTCTCTACCACCTTTAATAAACTATATTCTCACTGTCTCTCTGGTTCCACACAATGCCAAGAGACATAACAACTGGCGATCAGGAATTGGCAATGGCGGATCTCACCAAGCAAATCTCGACTCTTGTGGCAGCTCTCTCGAAGCTGACACAAGTTGGGACCGCGTCCGAGCAGCACAGCACCGACACCACAAAATTGGCGGATGCAATCTCGTCACGAATTCCAATGTTCGTGTACGAGCCGGAAAATGGAAGAACGTTCGATACCTGGTACAGTCGATACAAGGACACTATCACCAAGGACGGATTTTCACTCCAGGACGATGTTCGAACACGGTTAGTCATTTCCAAACTTGATACCAAGCAGTACAGTCACTATGCAAATCGCATTTTGCCTAAGGTACCAAGTGAGCTGAGTTATGAGGACACCATCGCAAAGCTGAAGGAAACCTTCAAGGAGACGTTGTCAATCTACCAAAGACGGCAAAATTTCCTTCGCACCGAGTACCACGGATCATCCATTGAGGAGTACACCGGAACTGTGCTACGTCGATTTGCATCATCGGACTTCAAGTCAATGACCGACGATCAACTTTGCTGCATGGTTTGGATCAATGGTCTCCGCGATCCGGCACACATCGACATCCGTACTCGTGCTTTGCAAACAATGGAATCGAGACCAGACGTCACACTCTTGCAACTGGAAAGCGAGATAAAGCGTCTACTCGACCTCAGAGCTGACTCAAAATGCGTGGCTGGCTCAACACCAAGTCATGCCGCCGAGATCAACGCCATCTTCAGAAAACAACAGCGGGACAACAACAGAGAGCACGGTCCACCATCAGCATGCTATAGATGCGGAGGACCTCATTGGGCTCGAGACTGCAACGTCAAGGACGTGAAGTGTTCAAAGTGTGGAAAAACAAACCACATGGCTAAATTTTGTCGCTTCCAAGACAAAACCAAGCCGCATCAAAAGAAGAAGGTAAAATCAGTGATCATTAGTCTAGCGTCATCTTCAGGAGCATCGCGCATCTATCGGAAGGTCTTCATCAACAGCAAGCCGCTCCGAATGCAACTGGACACTGGTGCAGACATCACACTGATCAACACCAAGGATTGGGCAAAGATTGGCAAGCCAAAGCTCGACAAGCCGTCGATCAAGGTTAAATCTGCAACTGGGCAGCCAATCAACGTCAAAGGATCGTTCACCTGCGACTTCACCATCAATGGAAACTCTGCAACAGGCACAGCTCATGTCGCAGATACGGACACTCTCCTCGGAATCGATTGGATTTCGAAAGACACTCAACTATGGAATCTTCTGCAGGACAATCATCAGATCAACGCTGCTTTCTCCGTGATTGGATCAGCATGCAACTACCTGGACAACACGAGAGAAAAGCTGAAGTTTGATCTGAAAAGTGAGTATCCGATTATTTTCCAGCCCGGTCTTGGCAAATGCACAAAGACCAAAGCCTCAATCCGACTGAAGCCAGGCGCTCAACCTGTCTTCCGGAAAGCACGGCCTGTCCCATACGCCACGCTTCCTACAATCACAGAAGAGCTCGACCGTTTCGTGCAAGAAGGTATCGCAACTCCAATCGACCATGCACAATGGGCAGCTCCGGTCGTACCAATTCGGAAGAAAAATGGCTCACTTCGCATGTGCGCTGATTTTTCAACGGGTCTCAATGATGCAATCGAATCACATCAACACCCGCTTCCGACGGCCGATGACATTTTCGCCACTTTGAACGGTGGGAAACATTTTTCGCAGATTGATCTCGCCGAAGCTTACTTCCAGATAGAGCTTGACGAGGACTCCAAAAATCTGATGTGCATCAACACACATCGCGGCCTCTTCCAGTTCAACCGCTTGCCATTTGGTGTCAAACCTGCAACTGCTATCTTCCAACAAGTGATGAACTCCATGATATCCGGAATCGAGGGAGCAGCAGCTTACCTGGACGACATCATCATCTCGGGTGGCACTGTGGAAGAGCACAATTCGCGAGTCAAAGCCGTCATGCAACGTATTGCCGATTATGGATTTCGCATCCGGATCGAGAAATGCAAATTTCTCATGAAGCAGATCGTCTTCCTTGGTTTCGTTATCGATGAGCATGGACGACGACCAGATCCAGAAAAAGTTGCAGACATTCAAAAGATGCCAGCGCCCACCAACGTTTCACAACTACGATCGTTTTTGGGCCTCATCCAATTCTATGGCGCCTTCGTCAAGGAGCTTTTCGAGCTTCGCCCGCCACTCAACGAGCTGACGAAGAAATATCAAGAGTTTATTTGGTCTCCAAAGTGCCAGAAAGCGTTCGAGAGGATCAAGGAAATCTTGCAGTCTGACTTGCTGCTAACTCATTTCGATCCAAAGCTGCCGATCATCGTAGCCGCCGACGCTTCACAATATGGAATCGGGTCAGTTCTAACACACCGATTTCCAGATGGTTCTGAAAAAGCTATTTACCACAATAGCCAGGCACTCACCGCCGCTCAACGGAACTACAGTCAAATTGAGAAAGAAGCTTTGGGTCTTGTAACAGCCGTTACCAAGTACCATCGTTTCATCCACGGACGTCACTTCACATTGCGAACGGACCACAAACCGTTGCTATCCATCTTTGGGGATAAGAAAGGCGTACCAGTGTATAGTGCAAATCGCTTGCAGCGATGGGCAACTATTCTTCTCAACTACGACTACTCAATCGAATACGTGAACACGCACGATTTCGGACAAGCGGATGCTCTGTCAAGACTCATCGCCGAGCAAAGTCAGTCAAAGGAAGTCGAAGACCAAGTCATTGGACAAGTTGAATGTGAGGTCATCGCAAATTTGGTCTCCACCTGCAACAGCCTACCAGTGACTGTCGACATGATCAGTTCTGCATCAACCAAGGAAACGATCATCGCCGAAGCAATAAATAACGTGAAACACAATTCATGGCCGAACAAGATGGACCATGGCTCGATTCTCTGGAATTTTTTCAATCGTCGTGAGCAGCTCTCTATCGTCAAGGATTGCCTCATGCTTGGAGATCGAGTAGTACACCATCGTGTGCTCAAAATGCTCCATCGTGCTCATCCTGGTATGGTTCGGATGAAGCAACTCGCTCGCAGTTTCGTCTACTGGCCATCACTGGACAAGGACATCGAGTCAACGGTCAGAAGCTGCGACGATTGTGCTGCTGCCGCCAAGGATCCAATCAAAAACACGTTGTGCTCATGGCCTACACCAACAGCCCCATGGACACGTGTGCACGCAGACTATGCTGGACCAATAGAAGGTACTTACTATTTGGTTATTGTAGATTCCTACTCCAAATGGCCGGAAGTGATCGCCACCAAATCGATTACTTCCACATCTACAATCAGCATATTCCGCAAAGTGTTTGCTCAATTCGGAAATCCGAAAACATTGGTCACTGACAATGGCACGCAGTTCACATCCACGCAATTCATCGATTTTTGCAAGGAGCACGGCATCCAGCATATACGATCGCCGCCGTTCCACCCACAATCGAATGGACAAGCCGAACGCTTCGTGGACACCATGAAAAGGGCGCTACGCAAATTACAAGGGGAGGGAAACGCCGACACTGCAATCCAGGTATTCCTTCAGAACTACCGTTCTACCCCATGCGAAGCAAGCCCGCACTACCTGTCGCCTGCTGAGAACTTCATTGGACGGAAGATCCGCACCACACTGGACCTTCTGCTGCCTTCTTCCGAGTCACCAACAGCTCGAAACGACTCAATGGAAGCACAGTTCAATCGGCATCATGGCGCCAGGGAGAGGATGTTCCAGGAGCATGATAAGGTTTACGTTAAAGATTTTCGTAATCCACAAAATGCTACCTGGATTTCAGGTGTCGTTCAAAAACGTATTGGCCGCACACTCTACAAAGTGCTCGTCAACGGATCGGTTTGGAAACGACACACCAACCAACCGCGTCGTCGGGACATCGCACCATTTGCTGGTTCCACGAACATTTGGTACCTTGACGTCGTCACACCGCCAAGAGCAGACAATTCCAACCAATTGCCGTCCACTACCCAACCGACTCCAGCGTCACCAACGTCACCTCGCTTGATTGCACCGACGCAACCCACAATCCGCACATCCACTCGACATCGCAACCCGGTGAAGAAATTGGACATCGACCCGAGGACCAAATCGTATAAGTAGTAGGTCCCCCCTTTCGTTAGATATTTTACACTAGGTTAAATTAGTTCTTTTTATCTTAAAAGGGGAGATGTTGTAATTCCCTTAATTACATAAGAGCAAAATAGTTTTACTACTGTCACCGCTATTTGATCTACCTTGCGCGCTAGATATTTCTTGCGCGCGTATTATTGAATTCACTCTCTCTCCTTAGTTGTAGCCTACACATTAGCTAGTATATAAGGACCACTCGT
This sequence comes from Caenorhabditis japonica, assembly GCA_963572235.1. Classification (NCBI taxonomy): domain Eukaryota; kingdom Metazoa; phylum Nematoda; class Chromadorea; order Rhabditida; family Rhabditidae; genus Caenorhabditis; species Caenorhabditis japonica. The sequence goes on from OY754345.1 coordinate 6,116,624, forward strand.
TCCTTATATAACTCTCTCTCTGAATACCCATTATTCTTCTTCCCCAACTCTGTTGTAAAGCCCCACTCTCTACCACCTTTAATAAACTATATTCTCACTGTCTCTCTGGTTCCACACAATGCCAAGAGACATAACACGGACATTCTTAGAAAATGTTAGACTAGAATATCGGTTTTGAACTTTTTCATAAAAAGAAAACGATAATTTTCAAAATTGATGATTTGGTCTGAAATTTTCTGGGAATGTCCGAGAGTATTTTTTAAAGGATTTATCAAAGTTTCAGATCGATCGGAGCACTGCCCAAATTTTTGCTGTTTTTTTTTCCATATTTTGCTGGTTCCGCGAATCCCATAATTATACAACAAAATAATATACGAGTTTTTCTTTAGGTGACTGTCACCCTATGCAGCTTATCGCCGATGTTAACCGCTTGCAGACGCAGTAATGATACATCAAGTACAAGATGAGCGCATACGAAGGCTTTAAATTTTTCTAAATGCTAAATCTTAGGAGAGGACAGTTTGGGACGATGAAGCCCTTGTTCCGAGGGTTCGGCATCGTGGACCCGTTCCCCAGTCGAAACCAGATTGAGCGTATTGAAGGGGAATATGGAGACGAAACGTTCTTCGAGGTAGTTGCAATGGTCTCTACCGATTCTGAAAGAAATGAAAAAGAAGTGACAGTCTGCCCGCTAAAGGAAGTAGCTCAACACGTCCAAGTGAGAGTTCAGGAGCTTGCTTTCCGGAGTCAACCTAAATATTTTTTTGTTAGAATTGCTGTTTTTTGTTATTTGGGACGTTTTAATGCTTTTTTTGTTTTTGCGACATATAAATTGGACACTATTAAGATTATTTTAGGTCATCAGTTACATGAGCTTGTTCTGAGGTAAGCCTATTCTGATTCTTAGAACTTCTTCCTACTCAATACTTTCCAGGAAGATCCATACAAGAGCGTAAGGCTCTCAGAAACCTCCGCACTTATGGAGGAATGCCAGCCCAGTACCAGAAGTCCACGACAGTCGAGGCCCCATCCGCCAGCAGATTTCGCTTTTAGACAGGATTAAAGTTCTACCGGCTTTGTCGAACAGAGTAGTCATGACTCATGATTGAAGGAAAGTATCACTTATTTTGTTGATTGGCTGCCATTGATCGAATGACGACTGCGAGAGGTAAGAAAAAAATTAAATTTCCAAAAATTCGAAAAAAAAAATCATAAAAAAATTATAAAACATTCATTTTCAGAAGGAAAATCTGCAAGCCATCAGAAATCATCAGTGGAAAACCAACTAATAGGAGCTTCTCGATTTTCCTCGCGCTTCCTATGTTCCCTCGGCGGCCCGTTCATCTTCTGGCTGTCACACCGAGGTCTTACAGAATAGAACTCGGTTGTCATCTTCAAACTACGTAAACGTTAAATCCCAGCTCTGATGTTCATAAAATCATAGTCACGGATTGAATGCTCGAAATTCAACGGCGTACAGATATTACCCAACAATAGACAATTTTTTCATTGCAAAAAATAATCAATCAAAAAACATCAAGACAAGAACCAGTATTCCAGCCAAAATCCACTCGACTTTTCTCGCATTTCTCCCAATGACATCCTCAATACTCGGCTCGGGCAACATTTTAAGAAACTGGTCATCCGTATGAAGCAACTCTTCCTTTTGTTGCTCTGTCATTTCGAACGCGATGATTTTGACGGATCTGGCACAAATGTTCATGGACTCGCACATTTCTTTGAGGTATTCCTTCACATTGTGGTAGCAATTGTCTGAATAACCGGGAAACGGTAAATTAAGGGGGAATTGGTTGAAAAATGTTTCGGGTGCTGGTGACTGCAATCGTGAAAGTGCGCTTCGTTTAAAAATCTTAGCCGAGACGCAGACGAGAAACAGCGTTGCCATGCGACGCAGCCGCATAGCATGGTGTTTGGAGGCAAAAAATGCGTTAGAAAAAAAAAACAGTCGTCAGCCCCCGGTGATCCAGCGATTTTAACGCGATGTTGGCACTTCCCTAAAAAAAACTCACTAGAAGCTCCGACGCCGATCAAATATTCCACACCGTTTGCGTCTTTTTTGGTCAAAAATGCAGAAAAGCTTGGCTTCCTTTTCGCGCACATGTAGAGTTCAGAGTTGTTGTGTAGTTCGAGCTGAAAATGGATTGCTTTTTGTTTCAACATTTTCTAAAATTACCCCATCCACCAGATTCACAGTTTGTTCATCGTACCACAAAGTTTCGGCACCATCGTGCAGCTCCGAGCTATCTGGAGAACAAAATGTTGGAAAAAAAAGAAAAGAAAAAAACAACGCACATGCTGGCAGACACACAGCGTCCCAAAGACACGGGTTCTTCTCGACCGTGACAAGTGTCAAAAAATTTTGCGCATTTCGTTGGAGTTTGCAGAATTTTAATAGGACAATCTGAAATTACCAAAATAATAATTTTCTCGAGTTTATTGGGCACATTCAGCTCATGAAAAAACAGTTCTTTTAACCCTATGCAGGTTGTTTACCAGGAAAAAACAAATCCATCGCGTCGAATTATCCCATCGGAAGGTCTCGACACGAAAAAAGGTTTTTTCCTGTTCTGAATAGGTCCATAATATATTATTATTCTCGTCTCAGCTAATGCTCTTCGTTTTTCAAAAAATGGAAATAATAACACAGTTGAATCAAGTGCGACCGTAACACATTCAGAGAGAGAGTGAGCGAAAACAAGAGACCACATTTCTCGGCTCTGGGACGTTTCAAAACAAGACGTTTCGAAACTGGGAGTTTTCAAAACTAGGACACTTCAAAACTGGGACGATTCAAAACTTTGAGTGCAATTGTGCGTCACGGTGAACGCACTAGTGACACCAGAACACACGCACATTAAATTTTTATTTTCGTTTTGTCATTGTTTTACACTCTTTTCACGTAATATTCATTTTCTTTTTTCGTTAAGTCATTGGCCAATGCAAGATACGCGGTTGAAGTTTTTCTAAATAAAATAAATCACCGGTAAAGGTTCGTTAAATTTATCGAAAATTTTACTAAAGCGTTAAAGCACTCGACAAAAGACAAAACATGAGCTCGGCGAATTTGACCAAATTTAAATACCGGCAAAAAGTTATTTTAAAAAAATGCGAAACGAGAGCAAAACGCGTGAAGAGAGATAAAAAATGACAAATGAAAAAAGAAAATAAATATTGTCGGCCCGCCAAAATGGTCAAACGCGTTCCACAAAACCTAGTACTTCGTGGATTTCATATTCGTCACCAAATTATTCCAATTCACGTGTAAATTCAACGTGAAATGAAATAATTTGGAGACCAAAATGAAAATCGCATAGCGTTGAGTTCAAAGGAGCGCGTTTGACCGTTTTGGTGGGCCGACAATAGTACGTGAAAAGAGTTTAAAACAATGACACAACGAAAATAAACATTTAATGTGCGTGTGTTCTGGTGTCACTAGTGCGTACACCGTGACGCACAATTGCACTCAAAGTTTTGAACCTTCCTAGTTTTGAAGTGGCAGGTTTTGAATCGTCCCAGTTTTTCCATTATTTGAAAAAAGATGAGCATTAGCTGATTGTGAGACGAGAGTAATGTGTTCACGAGCAAAACTCAGTCACAACTCTACACTGTTCCTCAGGTCTCGCAGCGAAACACTGGGGACCATAGGAGAGTCATACCTGAATTTTGCTCGTGAACAACACATAAATAACAGGTCCAAACATTATTTGACCTGAACAACTTTTCGTGGGCAGCGTCGGCTGTCGAGGACCATTAAATATGGCAATTGTTCCATTTCCAAAATAACGTTTGTCCCATCGTAGTTATTGTTGTTGCAAAGATCTTCGTCGATTGGTGTGTCATTTCCGCGAATGTACCATTGGTTGGATCTGAAATCTGAAGCCGTTTGCATAAACCTCTTTTGCCGGGCTAAAGGGCTTGTCGGCCTTGTCTGGGGCTCATAGGGCTTTGTCTGTAGGTCGTCGAACTTTGAGATGGGGTCTAAAGGTGTTTTTCGAGTTTTCGGATTTTGAAGCGTAAAGTTTCCCAAATACTGCCCACCAGATGAAAACCGATAAACCCCTTTGCCCGGCAGTGGGTCTCGCAGCGACAGAAGAGAAAGACCACTGCAGCCATGTTGTTTTTTGATGCGTCTCTGGCATCCGTAGTTTTCTTTTCTGTTGATTTTCTGTGCAGCATTTTATTCTTGTTTTTAAATTTATTAATGGTCAGTTTTTAAAACATTTTAAAGTTTTTTCAGACTAAGATTGGGGTTATTTATTTCATGCAGAAAACGACATGATATGCATTTTTTCTGCAGACAATGTCGTTGTCTGCATAAAACGAATAAGGTCCTATAAAAAACCCCGAAAAACAGAATAACCCACTTCATAAGAATAAGATCACGGGGTGATGGTCACGCGCTGCGGTTGCGTAGCGTGGCAACGTTGTCTCTCGTCTGCGTCCGTCTCGTCTAGTCGCTCACACGCTTTATGTCTTAATAATTCGTTGCATAAAATATTTCCGTCGAGTTCAACCTTGCAAGGCGCTAGAAGCCCTAGCAATGTGCGCTTGAATTTTAGTTTTCTAATGAGCCCCGTGTTTTTCTCTGTCGCTCTCCCCTTTTTACACCCGGTAGATTACCTCTTGGTCACAAAAAATTCAGAAGAGATGAGCAGATGACGTCGCGAAATAAACACGGAAAAATTGCTAACGGCTTTTTCCGCCTCCAGCGTCTTCGCCGTCGTCGCCGTTGTTTCGTTCTTCTTTTTCTGGACTCCCGAAACAATTACAACCGTACGATCGTGGGAAGTTGTCAGAGAAGTCGTCGTTGTATCAGACGTTGTAGTAGTTACCACTGGAGTAGTAGTCTTCGTGCCTGCGAGTGGTGTTGTAGAATTTTTTTTAACATTCAGTTTCGCCCAATTCTGAAATTCCTTCTCGTCTAGAATCGATGCCCTCCAGTAAATGTTGCCTGAAGTGAAAAATTTGAGGTGTGCTCGTGCACAAAAAAAAAGACTGACAGAACGAACATACCAACACTACACTTTCCTAATCGATGCTCATTCTCCAAGTTGGTCAATTGAAAACGGCTACGATATATTTTGCAAATCGCCACGTTGGTTAATACAATGATTATTATTGCTATGCTTATTTGGATTGTTTTCATCATTGGAGAAAATTGAAATGATTTGGAGGTTTTTTTTTTTTGCTCCGGCTAAATATATTGACGTGGAACAGTTACAGTATGCGAGAGACTTCACGAAAAAAAAAAACATTAGGAGGTCACGTGAACTCGGGTTTTTTTCTTGTTTTATTACATAAATTTGTTGAAATATCTGACAATGAGTGGGCGTGGTCATGGCTTTTTTTACCTGTGACCGTCAAGAGAATTGACACGCTACTTACTATTTATTAGCAACCAAAAATTGAAAAAGAAATAAAAGTATTTTAAGGATCATTGTCAGTGTCAGTGCCCCCTCCATTTATATATTTTTCTACTTAGTTTTTTGCATGATCTCCCTCTATTTTTTTAAAGTTGACTGAAATAATTTGAAAGTTTGTCAAGAACAGTAGAAGACAAATACCCACCTTAAAATAACAATATTAAATTTTTTTCGTTACTGTAACTTGCCATTATTTTTTGTCAACGTTTACTTTTTGTTGCACTAAATTTGGAATAAAATATTCCGAAAAAAACCAGAAAACCTAAGTCTTTTAGGATATTTACATGCTCTGCAATCTCGCTTCAATCTAACAATGAATTGCGCATGCATTTGGAGTGAGATTCAGAGAAATCAGAGGGAACCATCGGCCATGGTCTCTTAATTTTCTGCACTCTCTCGTCGCTTACGCAGCCGCCTCATTCACTGTGCGAAGAGAGCGTATTTGCAGCGCTCCGTATTGAGAAGAGTCAATTTAAATTTCCACCGATTGTTTGGTTACGAGGCTCCGAAGTTTCGTGCGTTTATCTTAAATTGCTCCATTTTTTTTTCCAGTTTTTTTTTCCGTTTTCCCGCAGCAATTTTTCGCATTTTTTTTTACGTATTCAAACATAATTCTTCTCTTCAAATAGACTATTTATATCGCTTTATTTCATCTGAATAGAATAGAATACTCGATATTCACCAAAAAAGCACCAGGACTAGTGAGAAGTGAGAAGGAGAAGATAAGTGAGAATCGAAAAAACTAGAACACAGTAGGAAGAAGTGGTGGTTGTTTTGACGGCTTCTGCTCCTGAAGTGTCGGAAGAAGCGTTGGGAGAAGCTTCAGAAGCATCCCTCAAATGAAGCGTTCCATTCGAAGCAGCAGGCTTTGGAATTTCCTCAATGCCCCCGACATCTTCCCGATGCACATCTCGAGTTCGTGCTCGTAGCTCTCCGATCCCCTCATTCTCCCTATCCTCTTCCTCCTCCTCATCGTCATCCGCCTTCAACTCTTTAATGATTTCGTTCAACTCTTCCTCCTCTTTTTCCTGCTCCTCTTTAATCTCTTCCACCGGGATTTCATTGGATATCACCTTGTCCGAAGTGGTCAAAGTGCCAGTCATATCGTAGCTGAAGAAGGATTTCGATGGCGAGTAGCTTTCTTTTGATTTTGATGACGTGGCAGAGGAAGGTGTGGTGGACGGCGTGGGGGTAGTGGAAGCAGGTTTTGATTTTTGAGGCTTTGAATTTGTAGTTTTCGGGGCTATGGATGGTGTTCTTAGAGTGGATGACTTTGGCGGCTGTGAATCGTGCTTTGTGGGGCGTCTGGTCACTTTGGTGCCTGAAAAATTGATGTTTGTATTGATTAGACTCTGTTTTATTTTACACCAGCCCCGCTAAATTTCTTTGGCCATGATTTATGTAGAGCAAAAAGGGTAACGATCTAAATTCTTCCTATTGCTTTCAAATTGTGATGCCAGTGAATTAAACGAATGTCATGTGCATAAGCCCATTTTCAGCTCATCAGGGAATTGTTGGCTATTAACCGTTCATTTTGGGGCGCTTGCCTAATGTATGTGTCACAGGCGCCAAATTTGACGCCTATCATTCTTTTTCCATGGCTAACTCCCGCCTATGCGCCGATATCCAATTAGACGCGAGCTGTGCATCATTAATGACTATGGCTATCAGCCATTTTCAACGGCTAATAGCCATTTATTCGTCATATCCCCGCAAAAAATGTCTCTTAAATAAACGGACCTATCAGCTAAATGCGGTCTTATATACTCGGCGAATGCATCATCAGCTTACCGCACTTTTCAATTTTCAACAGTGTAGTGCGCCTTTTTTGAAGCGAAAAAGCAAAATTTAACTGCAACTCGTCGTGGATGCGTTATTTTCCGTTGAAAAGAAGTATAAAACTAGAATTCGAGTTAATCTTGCAAGTGCAACAATGTTTTACAGGAATTTTGGCAGTAGAGCGAGGTTGATGATGTATTCGCCGACTATAAACAAACGGCATTATACAAAAGAAATTAGGATAAAAAGACAGAAATTGTCGTGAAAAATAGCTTATCCCTTTCTTTGATTTTTCTTAATTATTAATCTGAAACCAGTTAAAAAAATGATGAAAATTTTGAAAAAAAAAAAACAATTTTTCCCAGATTTTCTGCTTTTTTTGCACTTTAAATCCAAAATTTAATAATTAACGCAAAAAATAAGCTCGAATTATGTTTATTTGGCAATTTCTGTCGTATACTTATAAGTATTGTGTTTTCAAACGAGTTGCTTCATGAAAAGATGAGTCGGCTATCCCTTTTTCGTCTGCGTCTCTTCAAATAGCACTGTGTTTGAGGAATCGCGAACCAGTAAGTGGGCGGAGTTTCGCGTTCTCATGTCGCAACTCGATTGAAAACACAATAACTCTTAAATCAATAAATTCGCCTTAAAAAATGGCGGGGCTTTCGGAATCCTGTTTTTCCGAGTCTGCAAACACAGCATGCTTCATATTTAGCTACAGTAAGCCTTCAAACGCCTCCTTAGTTTTTAAAACTGTGTAAACTCAGAATGGGCGTGGCTATTGATTTTTCAACAAAAAAAAATTAATGCGCTCTTACCAAACGGAGGCCTCGGCTCCTTCTTCAACTTTTCCATCGTCATTTCGCTGATGATTCCGACGTCAAACGAGAATGACGTGGCAGACAGACATGCCACGTGTTCCGGATGATCGATGGACATCATGTGGAGGCGGCTGGTGGGCGGATCGGTCTGAAATGAAAACAGGGGTGTTTAAACCTATTTTTCTGTATTTTACCGATCGATCAGTCTCCACGTAGACCATAGTGTGGTCATCGACAGCTTGGCCGTTCAAAATTGCACCATAGCCACGAGAGGGCGCTTCGAAACTGTTCACTTCTGATTCTTTGGGTCTGGAAAACATCAGAGCTTGGGGAGTTTTTGCTGCTAATGAAATGAATACATGGGTAACTATTGTGTTTTCAATCGAGTTGCAGCATGAGAACTCGACACTCCGCCCACTTTTTTGTTCGCGACCATGCAAACACAGTGCTGTGGAAAGAGACGCAGACAAAAAAGGGATAGCCGACTCATGTTTTCATGATGCAACTCGTTTGAAAACACAATAAAAGAATTAGAAAAAGAATGGTAGCCAACGAATATGGCAGGTAGCCAATACGGCGATCGGCTGACCCGGGAAATTTCGGGCAGCTAATGGGCAACGAGGCCGTGAATTTTCTAGCAAAATGGCAATTCGCCAAAATGGGTATTGTCGGCCCGCCAAAATGGTCAAATGTGCTCCGCTGAACTCAACGCTATGCGATTTTCATTTTGGTTACCAAATTATTTCATTTCACGTTGAATTTGTACGTGAAATGAAATTATTTGGAAACCAAAATAAAAATCGCATAGCGTTGAGTTCAGCGGAGCGCGTTTGACCATTTTGGCGGGCCAACAATAGCTGATCGGCAGCTCATGGACAACTAGTGGGCAATTAGTGGGCAAATCGGCGAAAGTCCCCTGAGGAGTTTACCCTAAATCACTCGGGAGTTACCCATCGAATTCGTTGCCTGTGCCACATGCATTTGGCACCGCATTAGCCCAAAAATCGACCACTATTCTTATTATCAATCTCTGAAAGTTCCACCGGGACCCTATCGGAACCTAGGCCACGCAACACTAGGCCAACGATGAAGTACGCATTTTCTACATGGGAATTTGAAAGACGCGAGACGAAATGCGGGAAAGTCCGTAGTGTACGGTTCTTGTACGAGCGGTGGAACTCTCAGAAATTAATAATACAATTAGATTTTTCTCCTACCTACCTAAACAAAGTTTCGAAACCGCACTGCTGATAGATCAAATTATCGAATCGATTCCTCCGATACAATTTATCGCGTTGATTGTCAATTGACACGATAAACTCGTTCGCCGACGCACTTCTCGTTTGTACTGGGACCGTTAAATTGTTCATCATGCTCATATTGCCAGTATCTTTGAGCAAAAACTGAAGAACTTTCCAGTTCGGACCGGTGGACAAGGCGTCAATAAAATAGATGACGTCATTGTAAACTGGATCCAGAAATGAAAGATCGGGTTCGAGTTGGAATGATTGGTCTTTCGAGTGGGAGCAGGATGCGTAGGGCAGAGAGTTTAGAAGGGAGTATCTGAAAGAGGAATGTTATGAATTGAATTGGATTTTTTTTTTTCGTCTAAAAATCATCAATTGGAAAATTTGTTTTCTTCTTCCTTTTCAGTTTTAACGTTTTTTTTTTTAACATTGATTAGGAACTAATAGTAAGTAAGTATCACTATGCAATATCTTAAAATGTGACCAAAATGTTTCATGGGACTTTTTTGACATGTAAAAATTTTTTATGTTTTCAGCTACTTCTTAAATAGAAATCACATATTTCCAGGCAATAATTAGCTTTTTCAATCGAGTTGCAGCATGAGAACACGAAACCCCGCCCACTTATTATTGTTTTAAAAAATTTGTCACCTGGCGAGAGGCGCGAATTCAAAAAATAGGCTCCGCCTCCTAGCCAAAATATTTTTGCAACTCTGCGCGCGCCAATTTGCAATCGCGGTGCGCGCGATTTTATGTGTTGAATCTCCGTTACTTTATTAACAAATATCCAATTAAGAAAATCAAAAACTCACTTTAAATCGAAAGTTGCCAAATTCGCTTCAAAATAACAATTTTTATGAAGGTTTCCAGGAGAAATTGAAAGGCACTGGACAAAAATTCAACGCAAAAAATCGCGCGCACCGCGATTGCAAATTGGCGCGCGCAAAGTTGCAAAAATATTTCGGCGAGGAGGCGGAGCCTATTTTTTGAATTCGCGCCTCTCGCCAGGTGACAAATTTTTTAAAACAATTATATTTGAAGAGACACAGACAAAAAAGGGATAGATAGCAGAAACATATTTTCATGCTGCAACTCGTCGTTAACAATTAGAATGTTCCCTGATTCCGAGGCCTAACTAGAACAGTTCCGAGTCTAGACTCACCTAAACAAATGATCCCCAAATAGCATTCTCAACGCAGGAATGTGCACTTCCAGTGTGCAAATTCGATTCGTCGCCTGCTTGAATGTCAATAGTAGAGTGTCGTGGGACTGAAAAAGTAAATTGTAAGACAAGCTGAAGCCAGGCTTTTTTAAAATCGACTATTGCACTTTTAAAAAAGTGGCCAATTTTATAAAAATTTCAAAATTTGAAAGTTTGTCCCAGTGGCTATTAGCTCTCTAAAATGGCAGATAGTCATCACTGGCGGATAGTCGGCACTTAATTGACGTTGTGCCAAATTTTTGTGCCAGTTTTAAAAACAATTCGACGGATATTATCCAGCCTTTCCCTAAAAAATACCTTCACATGCAATTGCACCAAATTTGCGTAGCAAAACGAGTGCCGATGATCCACCCGAATAGTAGAAAGAAGATGGAGCTGTGCGGGACGTATAAAAAACATTTGACAGTCCTGGGTGATTCCATAGATGAGCGCATCCTCTGGAGCACCATCAACACCCATGTAATTTGTCGCCTCACAGTTTCCACTGGCTCCCACGGCTCCTTGAGGAGCTGAGAAGAAGAGCAGAAGCGGCAAAAGCAGCATTGTTACGGTGGGTTTAGCGTCTCCATATATTGTTGTTGAAATTCTGAAAGTTTGGGCTCTTTAATGATCAGAGATGGGAAAAAGCGAGTCAAGTCAACTCGTGAGAGGAAAGAAACTGAAATGTGAAAAGCAGAAAAAGGGGTAATCCATGCGGTTTCAATCATCTTTCAACAACGAAAAGACGAGAAAACAAAAGTTTTGGTCACAAAAAAAGAGAAAAAGATTCTCGAAAGGATTATAAAAGTGGGGGAAAACCGACAGTGAAAAAGTTCAAGAATGTGACCGGCCTATTTTCTTTTGCTAATGTTAAAAAAAAACAGAAAAAAAGCCTGCTGCGCAACGTGAAAGGCGCCAGTATTCAAAATTGTCTGCGTGGCCGAGTGGGCTCGCGCACCAACTGTGACGTACTCCACCAAAGTTCGAGTCCGGTTGGGGGTAAACATTTTTTGCATAGGTAAATTGATGGTTTCTGTGGATTTTTGATGAAAATTTCGGTTTAAAATGATTAAAATTGTCAATGTTTTTGAGGAACAAAATGTTTTTTTTCTTCCAATAAAAAATCAAAAAAAGTTGTTTTTTTTTTAGGAGAAAAAGCCTCCCAAAGTATTTTTTGACGTGAAAAGAAAAGAAAATTGCTTCACAATTGCACCTAAAAGAGTTTCGAAGCCATCAATTTCCCGTTCCCTTCTCAATATAAAAAAAGAAAATTGCCGCAGTTTTAATTTCGCTATTTTCCAGATTGAATTAGGCTCCGCCTACTTTTAGAGGCATAATTATTCAAACAGAAAACCAAAGTACACGACAGAAAATTGAGCGAAAGAAGTCAAAAAATGGGAAGGAAGAAGATGGAAAATTTGAAATAAAAACGTAAACGTGCATCTTTATTTTCGGAAACATGAGCAATGAGTGACACGAAATATTTGGCATTTTTTCTGTTTTATAGAGCACAGACAAGCTATTCAAAAATTTAACCAAAAGTCGGTGAAAAATCGTTGAAAACTGAGATTTTCGTTGAAAAAAATTTTTGGAGTCGATTTACGATAAACAACGGGGATCGCGTTATTTCGGAGTGTCGTAACTTGAAATTTTTTTTTCTAACTTTTTTGCTATATTGTTCACGAAAAATGATTGAAAAAAACTATTCCGCGCGAAAAACAAAATATTTTACACCAAAACTTTAAAAAGAAATTTTGGAAAAAAAACTGTTTCAAAAATCTAATTTAATAAAAAAATACAGAGTTTTTTTGTTGCCACGACGTTTAGTGCATTGTATTATCAATTCAATATTCTTGCCGGTTTCAATAGGATTTCACGTGAAAATTCTGCAAACACCACAGTTATTTTGAGAAATGAGAACGCCACGTGTCGCCACACTCACTCAACTTTTTTTCATTGCATTCAGTTGAAAATTAAAACAAAAACTGAGGGGGTGTGACCATAAATTTTCCGCGTGAACTCTTGTGGTAGCCGGCAAGAAGATTGAATTGATAATATTGTATTGTAAATATTGTGTTTATCACGTTTGAAAAAAAAACGGAAAAAGAACTAAATTCAGAATTTCGCTTAAAAAAATGGATAAACAACGGGCTTTGCGTTATTTTGGAGTGTCGTACTAACTTGCCAAATTATTGCCTTTTGCCACTTTTCTCTTTATTAAACGGAAAACAAAGAAAAGAATTTGAAACTTTAATTTAATCGAAAACAAACAATTTTGGGCAAAATTGAAATTTCAGTGAAATTTGAAAAAAATAATTGGAAAAAAATGTTTTTTTTTTTCTCTTTTTTTTCCGGTTTTTCAGAGTGTCGTAACCCCAAATTCCTTCTTATTCTCTCGACAACACAAAGAAAAACATAAAAAATGGCAAAAAACTGAAATTTTCGCTAAAAAATGTTTTGTCTCGATTTACGATAAATAAACAACAGCCTTTGAGTAATTTTGGAGTGTCGTACTAAACTGCAAAATTGACATGTTTTTGTCACTTTTTTAACGTGAAACGAACAACGGAATTTTAATGTTCAATTAGATCTAAAATAATAATGGGAAACTTGAAATTTCGGTGAAATTTGGGGAAATTTTTTTTTTTATTTTAAAAATTAAAAATTTTTTAAAAATTATAATTTATTTTTGGTGCTACCTCGGAATATAACTGACGCTTAATAGAACTGTAGCGAAATTGAACTCGCTTTGGAATAGAACTGTAGTGAAATTGAACTGTAGCGAAATAAAACTGTTCGGAATAAAACTGTTCGGAATAAAACTGTTTGGGAATAAAACTGTTCGGAATAAAACTGTAGCGTTTTGAAACTAAATTAGCAAGGGAGCGAGATTGCATTGCTTGCTCATTCAAATATTTGAACTTCTCATGCGCGTGCTTTTTTCAACAGTTTTATATTTGAGCTATTCATCAAAAATTGTTTGTTTTGTTTGTTTTTTTTTGAATATAAACTTTTATCATTTTTTTCTCGGCCCGCCTTGACGGCCAAGCAATGCAATCGCGCTCCATTGCTAATTTAGTTCCAAAACGCTACAGTTTTATTCCGAACAGTTTTATTCCAAAACAGTTTTATTTTGCTACAGTTCTTTACCGAACAGTTTTATTCCAAACGGTTCTATTGCGAAGCAAGTTCTATATCGCTGCAGTTCTATTACACTTCAGTTCTATTCCGAGGTAGCACCTTTATTTTTAAATTTTGCCGTTTCAAAAATTTAATTTATAAAACAACTAGCCCTGTTCAAACAATGAATGACAAAAAAACTATTTTTTCAGAAAAAAAGCTCCAAAAGGTGAGCACACTCTAAAAGCCGAGAAACGAAAACTAAAACAAAAAAAGAGTCGGTGAAAAGGCGACACTTTTTGTAGTTAGTTCATAGTCAAAGTTACTGGTGGTTTTTGGGTGGAGTGGGTGAGAAACAAAATGGTTGGATGGATGGGTCTCGTGGGGAAATTTCGAGAAACGCGAGGAAAGGCAGGCAGGTTGAACGTCTCTAGAAATGGCCAGAAAACAAAGCGAAAAAGGTTTAAAAAAGATTCAAGAGATTATGCATTTTTTTTGTGGGAAAATAGGAATAGAAAGAAAAAACAAAACAAAACAAGAAAAATGGGTTATAATGAAGTAAAACTCGTTTTTTTTTTTGGTTTTTTTTTCCGTTGAAAACAAAAAAGGAAGAATTGCAACATTACAAAATGGGACCACTGGGAAATGGAGTTGTTTTTCGGTTTTCGGGCTCTCTCCGGTCCATTATATGTTTTTTTTCTAAACAACAAAAACACAGGTTTAAGCGTGTTGCGCAAAACAAGAAACGTACAATTTTAGAGGAATTTGAAGCGTGGTAATGCCACCAAAACGGGTAATGTTTCGACGGACGGGTGAGCTGGGAAAGTTTACAACATAATACAAGATAATGATTTAGTTATATGTACTTGGTATAAAACGCTGGAAACTCGCTCTAATCGAACATTCATTTGGAGTGAGGTTTAGAGAAATCAGAGCGAAACATCAGCCACGGTCTCTCCTTTTTCTGCACTCTCTCGTCGCCAACGTGGCCGCGTCCACCAATGTTCGAAGGGAGCGGATTTGCGGTAAATATTCTTACCGTCTACATTAGACGCAGAGATAACGAGACGACACACCCGCTCATATTTTTGCACTGCGTTCAGCTGAAAACCTTGAGGGGGCGGAGTTTCGTCACTGCTTGCTGTAGCCGGCAAGAATAATGAAATGATAATAAATACGTGGGATTTCTTTATGAGGCATTGTTAAGCATCAAATCGTGGTCATTTTAAGAGCTTGCGGGGTCAAACTGGTTGAAAAATAGGAAAGTTATTAGCGCTTTTCTGAAAATAACTTAATTATCTTTTTTCGGGGCAAAGGGTCTAAATTTCCATTTATCTTATAGATAGCTCTGTAAACACAATTAAAACGCATTTTTTAAAATCTGAATCTTCCGGAAAAGTTGAAAAATGACTGGGAAATAGGAATTAGAAAATTTAGGCTTAATTGTAAATTTCCCGTTTTGATAGCAGTTCGTGAAGTGGTGGCCATTTTTTTTGTAACAGAACTATATTTATGCAATTAAACAGGCAAAGGGACATAAAAAAAAGACAAACAGACAGACAGACCTGACTATCTGAGTTTATAAAAAATTAAAAAAAAAAAAAATTTTAATCTGGAAAAAAATTATTTTCAAAAAAATATTTTTTCGTTTCTTTTTTCGTTTTTTTTTTGTAAATTTCAGAGGGACTTTGTTTTTCTGTTTGTTTTATTTCATTATGTTTTTTTAATAAAAAAGAAAAAAAGAAAATAGTGTAAAATTTTTCTAAAAACCTGAAAAATTTTTCGAACATTTTTTATTTCTTCAAGTTTTGTTTAAAATCTTCAAGTTATTAGGCTTTTAGTTATTTTTTCACGCTTGTTGTTCTATTGGCTGCGCGATAGATCTATTACAGACTTACTTAAGCGAGGTTTTTAGAAAAAAAAAATTTAGGAAACATTTTTTTTTCATTTGTCGAAAAAATATTTATTTCAGGTTTTTTTCCAATTTTCTTCAATTTTCATTAAGGTTTTGGGTTTTTATTTTAAAAAAAGTTTTTAGGTAAATATAGCCTACCTAATAAGCATTGAGTAGCTGAGCATTTTTTTTAATTGAGAAAAAAAATTTTTCGAAAAAATAAATTTTTTTTTCAAAAACATAAATTTCTTGGAAAATGAAAGAAAAACAGTACTAACGCACTACAAATAACAAGAAAAACTGAAAAATAACAAAAAGCAAGAAAAAGAAGTCAAAATCAAGTGAGTTTCCACCCGCTCTTTATCCAATTTCCACGCCACGGCCAATTTGGCTCGATGCTCGATTCTCATCGTTCGCCACTTCATTTTTGAGCCAAGTTGTACAGACAAGAAGGGAAAACATCAAAAAATAAGCGCCCTTTCACTAGAAACGGATATGGTGGTTGTCTTCATCATGATGATGAAGAGGATGATGATGACGATTCACAAGTGATGCCTGTGAATGGCTGACAGGGAGGAGGAGAAAGAAGAAGGAAGGACAACATCACATCTGCTCAGAATCCACGTCAAATCGCACCACACTTATCGCATCAATCATGTGAATCCGCGTGGAAAACTGGCGGTACCGAATTCCCGAGAGATGGCACTTTGCTGATGTCGTGTGATGCGGGGAACGGAAGAATTGTTTAGCCAGGATTTATGGCTGAACTTTTCTCAAAGAACGAACCCAAAAAAGAAAAGAAACATTGGACTTTTGGTTTATGCTATTTTCATTTTGATTTGGACGCAAAAAAAAAATTTACCACCACCCGGACTCGAACCTGGGACGATAGTTATGCGCAAAATTTGGCCACTCGGCCACAGAAGCCATTACATCAATTTGCGCGCAAATCCCTTTAATTAAAGGAAAACCACATCAAAAAGCTTCAATGTTCTCTATTTTGGTGGCCTAGAATCCCACGGCCCCAGAGCGATAGACCGCACAGGCTTTTTCCTGGGTAAAAAATGAAAAACTAATGTTCCAGCTAAAAAAAAAAAAAGGCAGCGATACTATTTTTCTGGGTGGTTTCTAGTAGACATCAGAAGGAAAAAAAGAGAAAAACTGAATAGAATACGCTCAATTTCACACAACTTAAAAAAGAAAAAAAAGAAGCGGATGCGAGTTGAGAGGAACAATTAGAGTGTGTGTACATACATATTTGTGCGTTTTTTTATTTATTTTGGTTGAAAAAAAATACGAACAGATTTGATTTAGCCGTTTTTGAAATTTGGCGATTTTTCAGTAAAAAAAAAGAAAAATGAAGAAAAATTTGTATCTCAAGGACTCTTGGCGCAGCTATGATGGATATATGGCTATTAGCCGTTGTAAATGGCTGCTAGCCGTTCTTGGCATCTAGCTGGACATTAATCGGCAATCGACAAGCAGGATTTGGTCATCAAAAACAGCTATTTGACGTCAAATTCGACGTTTTTTTTTTCCTTAATGAAAATTCGACGGCTAATAGGAGGGTGGCCTAGCTTCTGCCCGCTGGCCTAGGAAATTCGAACTCTGTCACCACCAATCCAATTTTTATTCATTTATTAGTTTTTTCGAATAAATTTTAAGCACCTCCCGTTTACTAAAATTTTGGCCTTGGCGCATTTCCCGTACATTTTTCTCGTGTACTCCCCGTGGACAATCCGACGACTTCGCAAAATCCTGATTTTAGCCCAGTTTTCAAGCATGTATATTCTGTAAATAAATGCGCAAAAAATGATAACAATAAAGAATTGCTCCGATTGCCACCTACCCTCAACTTTCTAATTTTCCAGTGCTATTTTAAAACCCCTAAGGATCGGTTATTTTTCGACGAAATTTTCTCGTTTTTTGGACTAAAATAAAGCTTTTAATTTGAATAAATGGAACATGGATCGAAATGTTTGAAAGTTAATTGGAATTGAACCACAAAAACCGATTTTTGGCTCTCCTTACCCGAGGAGAACCGAAAAAATTCGTTTTATCTCTTTTTTTTTTGTTCTATACTCGGTATAAAACGCTGATAACTCGCTCCAATCGAACAAAGAATTTCGCATGCATCTGGAGTGAGGTTTAGAGAAATCAGAGCAAAACATCGGCCACGGCTCTCTCAATTTTCTGCACTCTCTCGTCGCCAACGTGGCCGCGTCCATCACTGTTCGAAGGGAGCGCGTTTGCAGCGCTCCGTACTGAGAATACCAGTTCTTCTTTTGTGAAAAACGCTCCATTTTCAAATTATTCACGTTAAAAACTTCCTTTTAATGGTTAAGCAAGAGAATTTCGTTGAAAAATGACCAATCCTTACGTTAGGGTTTGGAAAATCTGGAAAAACTGGAAAATGAGAAAGCTGGAATTTGGAGAACATTGGAAAATTTGTTTATCTTTATCAATTTTTGTACATCTATTTAAAGTGCTCCTAGTTTTTGCTGCGAGACCTGCGGAACATCGGAACGTCGTAACTGAATTTCGTTCGTGAACACAATAAAATTCAAGTTTCAAGAATTTGATAATAATTGATAAATTTATTATTTGCGAATGATTCCAATATTGTTAGAACAAAAAAGTTGCGACGCGGTGTTTGCGTACTTTTAAAATTCAAACGAAAATGGGAACAAATCTCTCATTCGCCATGCTATTTCTTTCATTGCTGTTTGAATTTCAATAGTACGCAAACACCGCGTTGCTATTTTTTTGTTGTTTTCACAATACTTTTATGGCGCGGCCAGAAATTAAAAAAAGGTGGCCATAAATGCAGAAATTTCCGCATTTATGACCACACGGCATGCTGGACCCTACGAAAGTGCAAACGCGCCCTGGCGCACTTTTGCGTTTTTCTCTGCGCCTCCATATATTTCTCTTGGAGTATTGCCAAAAATCTTTGGCGCCTTGCCAAATATGTTTTTTTTTTGGCAAAATATAACGTTGTTCGCATTTTTAGTCCCAATTTTCCTATTTTGTTTTTCAGAATTTAAATTAAATTAAAATTAATTGTTTTATTTACGAAAAAACCGACTAAAAATCAATATTCCAACAACAAAAATTTTGCACATTAATCTCAAAAACAACCATTTTAAAAACATATTTTTTTTAATGAGAAACAAACAAAAAAAATAATAAAGGAGCAAAAAAAAAAATAAAGAAAAGTATAAGAAAGAAACAATAAAATCTCGTAAATCGACACAAGTCTCTGCGGAGGAGACGCAGGGGCGCGAGAGTAGAATAGCGCGCGAAAATTCGCTTTTGAAAAATAATTCAAAAACGTAGCCTCCAACACGCCGTGGACCATCTTTTTTTTTCATTTATGGCCGCGCCATTATTAATACAACAAAATATACTTTTCCGAGCTGCTCTAGCTCACGGCACCCCTGCTTTCCAAAATTGTTTCTACCTGACTCATTTTTAAAACCCTAAGGCTCGGTCATTTTCTGACCAAAAGGCCTCGTTTTTGGATTTAAATGATGGTGTCAACTTGAATAATCAGATAATGATTCGAATTTCTCAAAAAAGAAATTTTCGAGTGAAAAAAATAATTTTATTATCCGACGAACAATTGTAAGACGGGGGAGGCGTGTAGCTCCATTTCAGGTATTTCTATTTCGTAGCGCACAATTTAAAAATGTTGAAAAGATGGGTAGAGTTTGAAAAGTATGAAAATTTTCAAATCTCAGTGTCCCACTTGAAAGTAACAAGTACACTACTATGTATTCTATGATGACCAAAAGTGTCACCTTCCACGCCCTTTTTCCACTATTCTTCTTCTGCACCCGGGATTCACGAAACTCATTCTTTTCGCCTCCCTCCCCCCGTATCCTCCTCCCGTCCCGTCAATCCCATTTGCGGCAGTTGACTGAGCATGAATAGATGCTCTGAAAGGATGGATGGGCATCTCGTCCGTACGGGAAAGGATGGGGAGAGGGGAAATAAGGGTGGAGGCTAGGGTGAAGTTGTACTTGAAAATCATGGAGATATAGCTCGGTAACAATCAGCTGGTCTGAAAACTGTAAATTGTGGTCTAGAAAATAAATGCAAACTCTTCCACGGGTCAATCTGGCTCAGCTGAAATAAGTGGGACAGTAAAACATTCAAAATTTCTCTCTCTCTCTCTCTCTCTCTCTATCAATTTTCATTAAAAAATTTATGGGGTTATTCAGGGGTAGCAAAAAAAGCAAAAAATGCATTTTTTGCTTTATTCTTTGGGCAGCAAAAAAAGCAAAAAATGGGGGCCGCGAAGGTATTTTTTGCTGGTGTTTTCTCGGCCAGCAGTCTGAGTTTCTCGTCCCCGCATCGTGATTTAGGGTGGATTTACGCGGATTTTTTCGACATTTTAACGCGCTGATAAGTTTTTAAGATATTTCGACGATTTTTATCGCTGATTCTCCATGTAATTTCAGGTTTTTCTATTGAATTCGATGGCTGAAGGGATTTTTTCGAAGAAAGTATCTTTTATATTAGTGTGGATTATCGAAAACGATTTTTCGATAATCGACCAATTCGTCAAATTTTTCGATAATTTTCGATTATAAAATATCGAAAATTATCGAAAATATTTTCGATAATTATCGATAATGTCGAAAATAATTGAAAATAGTTTCGATAAATTCCTCGATAATTTTTGACATTATCGATAATTATCGACAATTATCGAAAATGGAATTCATTATTTTGGCAAGGGCAGTTCTATTCCGGACAATTCTATTTCCGGACAGTTCTATACCGGACAGTTCTATTCCGGTCAGTTCTATTCCGGGCAGTTATATTCCGGGCAGTTCTATTCCGGACAGTTCTATTCCGGGCAGTTATATTCCGGACAGTTCTATTCCGGTCAGTTCTATTCCGGACAGTTCTATTCCGGACAGTTCTATTCCGGACAGTTCTATTTCGCGCAGTTCTATTCCGGGCAGTTCTATTCCGGACAGTTCTATTCCGCGCAGTTCTATTCCGCGCAGTTCTATTCCGGGCAGTTCTATTCTAGTGCCGAATAGCGGCCAGATAGCCTCCAATTAGCCACCAGATAGCCTCCAATTAGCCACCAGATAGCATCCAAATAGCCGCCAAATAGCTGCCAGATATCCGCCAAATAGCTGCCAATTAGCCGCCAAATAGCTGCCAAATAGCTGCCAAATAGCCGCCAAATAGCTGCCAAATCATGGGGATCTGGTTCCCCATGAAGGCTATATATACTTTCAATAGCCGACACCTCACGGGTTCCGACATTCGCTATGCTTTGCAGAAGAGAGGCGGGCCGTCTACCCGTATTATCGAAAATTTTCGATAATTATCGATAATGTCGAAAATTATCGAGGAATTTATCGAAACTGGTTTCGATAAAATTTCGATATTTTATTATCGCAAATTATCGAAAATATTTCGATAATTCTATCGAAAATAATTTCGATAATTTTCGATATTTTTTCGACATAAAATTTTCGATAATTTTTCGATAATTCCTCGATAATTTTATCGAAAAATTTATCGAAGAATTTATCGAAACTGCTTCGAAAATCCACACTGTTTTATATGACCTCTACCTACCTTTTTCCACTGTTTTTCGTTGTAATTTCAGATTTCTGTTGATTCTGTGTCGTAAACTATTATTTCATTATTACTGCTATCTGTAAACAGGCAAATTCAGATGCGCATATGCTTCGAACCATCCCATTGGCGAGGATTTTGAAGAACACGTCCCATTCACCTGGAATACTCTCCTTTTTCATTAAAATAATTGTTTCTCCTGAATTTTATTAATAAAGCATTTATAATCAATGAGATAGAGAGGAAAGACCGAATTGGCAGAGAAGAATGTATTATTTTAGCAGAAAGTTGAGTCAAAGCACTCCGGAAACGGGGTTATCACAAGAATTAACTGTAATGAACTAATTGGTTCATAGATATTTATGAAAAATAATAAAATACTATTTTAACAAACATAGCCAACAGTAGTCTGAAATTACAAGGAAAAACAGTGGAAAAAGTAGGTTAAAGGTCCTATAAAAGATACTTTTTTCGAAAAAATCCTTGCAGCCATCGAATTCAATAGAAAAACCTGAAATTACATGGAGAATCAGCGATAAAAATCGTCGAAATATCTTAAAAACTTATCAGCGCGTTAAAATGTCGAAAAAAATCCGCGTAAATCCACCCGAAATCACGATGCGGGGACGAGAAACTCAGACTGCTGGCCGAGAAAACACCAGTAAAAAATACCTTCGCGGCCCCCATTTTTTGCTTTTTTTGCTGCCCAAAGAATAAAGCAAAAAATGCATTTTTTGCTTTTTTTGCTACCCCTGAATAACCCCATAAGAAAAAAAAGCCTGCTGCGCAGAATACAACGTTAAAAAAATTTAAATTAAAAATGAAAAAAAAATCGGAAAATTTTTTTTTTCAAAAAATTGTCTCTCTCGGTCTTTTTTAGCTAAAAATGAATATAAGGCAGCTTTATGGCTATTAGCCGTTGAAAAAGGCTGTTAGCCCTTACTGGCGCATAGTTGGCGCCTAATCAGCGATCAGGGCGAGTTTGGCGGTAATCAGTGAGCAATGAAGGTAAAGACAGCAAAAACGGCTATTAGCCGTCTAGTTAGGCAACTGTGTATTCAATTCAAATAGCAAAAAAATTAATTATTATAAAACTATGTAATTGCGAACTCTTTCAAATCGTGTGCAATAAAAATCCTTGAAAAATAAAAAATGTGATCATCGATTTGGGAAAAAAAATGAGATTTCAACATTTTCAGAGTAAACGCTCTAAATTTCAACTTTCTTATTAAATAAATTTGTGAACACGATCAAAAACAAAAATTTTAAGCGCCGGACCGCCCGGAAAAGTTAAAAAATGACTGAGAAACAAGGGATTTGAAAACTTAAGCCTAAATTCTTGCTTTTCCGCTTGTTTTTCAAAAAAAAAAGAGAAAGAGGATAGAATAAGTCGCGTGTCAATAGGTAAAAAAGAAGAAGGAATGGAGCATTTTTCAGGAGCAAAGAGGAGAAGAAAAGGATGTGCGCAGGGGATGTGAAATTTGAATTTTTGAAGAGGTTTGAGTTTGACGACCAACTTTTTTCCGTTTTCCTTCTTTTTACTCTTGGATTTTCATATTTTCGTTCTTCTACTTGTAGGCGTTTTTTCAGAAGGGAAATTATGTTCGTTTTTCGTTTTTCTTCTTTTTTACATCGCTTTTTTGTCCTGCTTTTCTCGGCAAGAGCTCAGCCCATTGTGTGCACTTTTTGAATTGAAAGGAATGGCAAAAAATAAGGAATGAAGTGGCAATTGTGTGAACACTACAAGAAAAATAAGCCTGCTGCGCCATGGAATGCAGAAATCCAAAAAAGTTGGGTTGCAACGACACTCCACAATGACGCAATGTGTGGTAAATCGACCCAAAAATTTTTTCAGTGAAATTTTCGATTTTTCAAATGTTTTCCGCCAATTTCCAGTCAGTTTGAAGAATGAAACAAGAAAAAAAAATTTATCTTGCAACGGCACTCCACAATGCACGGCATGCTGGCACCTACCTCAGTGCAAACGCGCCCCAATCACACTAAACGTTTGATGAAACACTGTGACTCGCGTGTTAAGAGAAAATTCCCTCGCGGCGCTGCCAACACTGCTGCTGTATCAAATGTTTAAAAAAATATAAGGGAAAAACATGTTTTTATTTTTGTTTTCGCGGAACGTACGCAGCGAATTGAACGCGCGAAAAAATCGAATTTCATAAAATGAGACTGAAACGTAGATGCCAGCATGCCGTGCAATGGCGCAACGCGTGTGGTTTATCGTAATTCGACTCAAAAAATTTTTTCAGTGAAAATTTCGATTTTTACGATTTTTTCAAATTTTTTCCGTCAATTTCCAGTCAGTTTGAAGAATGCAACAAGAGAAAAACAAATTTTATCTCGCAACGACACTCCAAAATAACGCTACGGGCGTTGTTTATCGTAATTCTACAAATAAATTTTTTTTCGAGAACATTTCGAATTTTTGCCATTTTTTCTCTGATTTTCTGCTGATTTTTACAAAATCTGGAAGGAAATACAAAATATACATTTTTTTGTTGCAACAACACTCCAAAATGACGCACTGTGTGTTGTTTATCGTAAATCTACACATAATTTTTTTCAGGGAAAATTTCGATTTTTCCCCAAATTTTCATCAATTTTCGGCAATTTCCACGCAGCTTTAAGAAAAAATTTTAAAAACAAAATTTTCGATTGCAAGGACGCTCCAAAATAACAGAACGCTGGTTTTTAATCGCGCTAAAAAATTTCAGTAATATTTTCGACTTTTACGATTTTTCAGTTTTTTCGCCAGTTTACTGTCATTTTTAAAAATGCAACAGGAAAAAATTGATATTGTAACGACACTCCAAAGTAACGCTACGGGCGTTGTTTAACGTAAATCCACTCCTAAATTTTTTGAGGGAAATTTTCGATTTTTGCGGTTTTTTCAAAATTTTTCAGCCAATTTCCAGTCAGTTGTAAGAATTCAACTAGAGAAAAACAAAAATTTATCTTGCAACAACATTCCCAAATAACGCAATGCGTGCGGTTTATCGTAAATCGACCCAAAAATTTTTTCAGTGAAAATTTCGGTTTTTCAAATGATTTTTTCATTTTGCCATTTTCCAGTCAATTTTAAACATCCAACAAGATAACAAATTTTATTTTGAAACGACACTCCAAATTAACGCTACGGGAGTTGTTTGACGTAAATCCACACAAAAATTTTTTGATGGAAATTTTCGATTTTTTCAAATTTTTTCCGCCAATTTCCAGTCAGTTTTAAAAATGCGTAAAGAGAAAAACTAATTTTAGCTTGCAACGACACTCCAAAATGCCGCAACGAGTGAGGTCTAACGAAAATCTACACACAAAAAAATTTCAGTGAAAATTTCGATTTTTACCAAAATTTCCACTGATTTTTTGCCACTTTTCAGTCATTTTAAAAAATTCAAGAAGAAAAAAAACAATTTTTCTCCTGCAACGACGCTCCAAAATGACGCACTGTGTGTTTTTTCAGTGAAATTTTTGATTTTTCACGTTTCTTTTTATTTTTTAACAACTTAACTCAATTTTAAAAACAAACCAAAAAATAAATGTTTTTCTATTGCAACGGCACTCCAAATTGACGCAATTAGTGTTGTTTATCGGACTAAAAAGTTTCAGTGAAAATTTTGATTTTTACGACTTTTTCTTCACATTTTCTGGCATTTTTGATCTAATTTTGAACAAAAATACAAAAAATAACAAATTGTATCTCGCAACAACACTCCAAAATAACGCAATAAGTGTTGTTTATGGTAAATTTACACAAAAAAATTTCAGTGAAAATTTCGGTTTTTTCAACTTTTTTCCGC